>CM050514.1:47609693-48809693 GCA_027563665.1 Antrozous pallidus | reverse complement strand
TTCTCAGTGGCTAGTGTCAACCCACAGATTGAAGGGTTGCAGGTTTTATTCCATTCAAGGGCATGGAATCAAACCTCGGGTGCAGGCTTGATCCTAGGCCCTGATCAGGGCATGTGCTGATGGAAACCAATAGATGTGTCTTTCTCACATCTATGTTTCTCTCTCACCCTCCCTTCCAATCTCTAAAATTCAATGGGAAAAATATCCTCACAGTAAAAAAAAAAATGTTCTTTCATTTCTATCATCATAATAATTAGTTACGCTAGTCAACATTTCCACTCGCTTCCTCCCCCTCTCCCTTGCCCCACTAGTGCTAAATGGTTCGTAGCAGTGGTTTTCCCCAGAGGCTAAAAGCAGTGAAGGTCAACTCTGAAGGTAGGGGGACTAGATGTAGAACCTCCACAGCAGCTATTCAAGTACTGTGCACTCTAAGTAGCATGCCTACTCCTCCCCCACAGTAACAATAAGAGATAAGCAACAGGTAACTGACAACCAAAAATTTCAAAAGATGGGAGGGTGGATGGAGGAAAAAAAGGAAAGGGATGAAAAAGAAAAATATTTGAGAAAACCAATACCAAAAGAGACAATATAAAAACTTAAAAAATATAAATATTAACACTCAAGAAGCAGAGTGAATGGAGGCTACAGTGACAGACATTTAAGATTAATGATTAATATCTTGATAAAGTTGAAAAAGGCCATCGTGTCCATGGAGAGTTGGCAACCAAAGTTTTACTTTTCAAAGTGTGGTCCATGTCACCAGAAATGCAAAATCACAGGCCTCATACCAGAATCTTGCATTTTTACAAGATCCATAGGTGATTTGTGTGCCCACAATGTGAGTAGATCACTGTGCTATAGAGCTTGGCACTTGAAATGTGAATATTAAAAAGAAAATTGGTGGATAAAAAAGCAATAATAGATTTATAATAAGTTGTAATACAATTGAAAATTCGTCAAAACCCCTGGTTGAGATGGTTACATTTGGTACTGTATCTGAGCTCTCATTGGCAAAATTTAGGAGAAAATGAAGGAAAACATAACTTTATTAAAATTCTATATGTATTCTATAAACTACCACTGAAATAAGAGAGCAAAATGAATACATACTTCGGAAAAGTTACAAGTCTCATGCCTGGGTTGAGATGGGAAGGGGACTGAGTGGTGGAGGTATCTGAAAGAATTGCATTAAGCACAAAGGTAACAAATCAAAGAATAAATAATACATAAGATGCAAGAAATAGTGATTAAATGAAGTAGAAAACCTAGAGTAGGTTTAAATAACTAAGTAGGTTGAATATTTTTAGTCATAAAAATATTTATGACTAAATATTTATAACTAAAATCCCATCTAATCTCCAAGTGGCAGGTAATAGATAGGAGGGAAAGAGGGGGAGATAAAAAAAACTACTCATGTTCTTGTGTCATCTAGGAGAAAATACAGATATTGAATAACTCTAGATAATAATAGCATAATATGTATAAATGTATATATTGGTATGTCATAAAACACTGCATGCTACATGATTCTATTTATGTGTAACTCTAGAAAAATAAATCTAATCTATATTGACAGAAAGCATATCAATGACAACCTAGACCTAAAGAGGGCTAGGGAGTGGAAAGAATGAGATACTACTGTATGGGAAGTGCCAAGGTATTTTGGGGGTGATAAACATGTTTTATATCTCAATTGTGGTGATGATAAAATGAGTATATAAATTTTAAATGTATATTTTATCTATGTATTAACACTGCCTCTTATTAGAATACCTAATCAATAATAGAATAATAGTGGGCACCACTTTCTGAGCACCTACTCCATGCCCAGTGCATTGTACATTGTTCTTTAATGACACTGTCAGGAGGTGTTACTATCTTCATTGTAACTTGTTCAAAGTCGCATAGTCAGTGAATGATAAAAGTAGATTTTGAAACTAGATCTGCTAAACATCACAAGTAACAACATTATTATATTTGCACGTCTAGATTTATCAACAGAAACTTGACACAGACACTTGGAAAATATTTGTTTAATTAACTGACAATAGAATCATAGGTGAATAATGTTAAACCCAGATGGATGTTTCAGATCAAAACCTCATTTCATAGACTGCAAAATATAGGTCTGAATGGGGGAAGATGACTTGCCCAAGGCAACAGAGAAAGTCTACAGCAAAGCTGATCTGAAAATCTAAATCTCCTGACTTCCAAGCCAGCTGCTCCTGAAGGGCTTTGGACAACCAGTCACCAGGCCCAAGAAGTAGTCAACCAGCTAGAGTGGCCATGAAACATCTACCCTGGTCTTCTATATCCTTCTCTGGGTGCTGCTAGGTTTGCTGCTTACAAATCGCTAAGCAGAAGCCTCTGAGCTGCTGCTCTCGCCCTTATCAGAACCTGGCATCCAAGGCAGATATGTACAACTTTTCAGGCCTCTGTCTCCATGGCTTTGCTGGCATCTAAGCAGTACCAGTTAGAAATGCCACCTCCCCAGTTCAGTGCCACCCTTAGTCACTGGCCTCCAGTGGCTCTGCTTATGCCAAGAATCTCACAAAATATTTTTTAAACAGATCTGTCAGCCTCCGCCTGTCCCCCCCACCCCACTGCAACCCACACTAATTATAGGCACTCAAACCCAGTCAATGGAAAAATCTAGGAAATGAGCCATCTTCTGTCTGTTTCTCTTCTTTCTTTGTCCTAGGCTCTGTGCCCACCCAAACTTCATCACTCTTCCCCCATGTATGCATATGACTGAACATAAATACAGGTAAACATCTGCTCCGTGTGTGTGTGTGTGTGTGTGTGTGTGTGTGTGTGTGTGTGTGTGTATGTGTAAATACAGCAGGGGTATTGTAAGGAGTCAAAAATTCTGCTGTGCTTAGAATTAATTTGCTGCCATTTTTAAGTGTCAGTCACATTTAATGGCTGCTACAACTGTATTTATAAAAGTTCTAACCACTGGAATTTATCTCTCTGAATTCAAAAATAGTCAAGGTAAATTGTCATGCTTGAAACAAAATCAGTCTAACCAAATTGCTGTGAGTGGCAGGGTGCCTGAGAGTACCTATCTTTGTGTTCAAGTATAAAATGTCATGGTCTTGAATTGGATTTGGAGTTAGTTGTAGGAACTTCATTAACAGAGGTGTGTGCAGATAAAGTCCAGAAGACTGCCTGTAGCCTTGAAGAGTTAAGCAACAGAATTCAGCAGTGGGTAACAGTCTGAACTTCTGTCAAAAAGCTTACTATGATTCTGGGTTTTGGTATCCCTGGATGAAGTACATTAAAAAAAAAAAACTGTACCTGCTTCATGTTATCTTGGTTAATTTTCCCCAAATCCATGTAAGGCCCAGATTACCATGTAAGGCCCAGATTAATTAATGATCTGTCCAAAATCAGGCTGCCAGGGATGACAAAGCCAGGCAAGGACCCTAGTCTTCTCATTTTATAGTCATGCCTTTTCTGTGTACCTACTTTCTCGGTCCAACCACCTCTCCACATATGAGAAGACACGCCCTCTCATATTTTCACCTTGTATATCCTGCTCTTGTCATTCGTTATTGGCATGCTCCTCTCCAGAGAGATAGATATATGGTCTGCTATTGCCACAGAGTTGAGGCCAGATGTATAGCCTATTATCAAATGGCACCGAACGTTTTGTAAATGAGTTTAACACCATCCTAAATCTCTTTTGAGTTGAAAATAATGAGTTGAACCTATATGACTTTCAGGCAAATTCCAACTTCCACAACGGATAAATAATACTACCAAAAATGTTTAATCACTATGAAATTGCAGACAAGGGAACCTAAAAAATGTTAATACCATTCATATTCTAGAACATGGCATAAATTGTGACATACCTTTTTCACAAGGAAAGAAATAGTAGAAGCTAGCTATACTGACTAAGTGTATATGTGTATTAATTTATTTTTAATGGAAAGAAATAACAGCATTCTGTTTTAAGAAAACTTGAAAATAGAAAGTAATCTTTGTTACTAAATGATAGAGTGAACCTAGGGAGGGGTTTTATTGGTCTGCATTTTCATCAATATTTCCATATCATTAAACACTTTAGATTATGTTATTTCTTCTATTCTTTCATTAAAGCGCAAATTTTGGATTGCCAATTATGTGAGTGGACTCTTGCCAATGGAGCCATATTTCTTGATCCTGTAAGACATTTACTCCCCAACATGTCTGACTTGTCTTTTGTCTTTTCTTTTTATATTTCTACCTTTCCACCTTTTAATTGTACTCTGTTTCCTTCATAAACTCCTCTTTCTCCATTTGTCTCTTACCTCTTCTGTGGCATTTGCAAAGGCTAAGCCTTTGGCCTCACAATCCTTCTCCAGTGGGTTCTTCCTCCTCATCCATTCTTATGGCTGAGTAATTACCTCTAAAACCACCTCCTCATCTCTGTTCTTTCAACCACATTCCAGTTATATGTCTTTATTGTTCTCCCAGATTTGTCTTTTCTTATCTTGCCTTTATCTCAAATACAACTCATTTAAAGAGGAACTAAATATCTCTTATCAGCTCATCTCAATAATAATTATTATTCCAGGTGTCTAGGCTGAAAAATTGGCATCATTTTTAACTTGTTGCTCAACTTCTCCTCCTATAATTTTAAATTTTTCCTGAATACTTAATCTGTTTATTCTTCTCTACACCTGCTGCCATGACAGTGACAAGATTTCCTGGTCCACAAGTGAATTATTTCAGTGTCTTCCTTTGTTGCTTCCCTGTCACTAGTTGCTTTTCACTCCAATCCAGCCTGCGTGCTCCTGCCAGAGAAATCTTCCTTCAACACCATTTTTATCAAATGTCTTTATCAATTCTCTTTTTGCTTAACAATTCTGAATCTCTCTATCTGGTTTTCAAAGCACACCATATGCTCTAACCCTATTTGAATAGTTTAATCCCAGGACAACTCAACATGCACTTCCTGATCTACCCAAACTGGCCTCCCTACTCTGCCATGAATATGCCTGATCCCTCTTTGTTTTTGCTCGGATGGGTCTTGTTTTTCATAAAGTCTTCATTTTTTCCCCTTCAAATTTTAAATTCAATGTACCCTTCAAGACCTGGCCCATGGTCTGCTTTCTTTAGAAATGTCTGCTTGTAAATTGTAAGTTTGCTTTCAGTTCCCTCCCCTCTCTTCCTTTGCTCTCTGTATATCACTACAATGGAGCAAGGCTCCCAGGCCCTCTAGCTTTTAGGTAGATTTAACCCACAAGGTGTATGGGAAATTATTCAAGGGAAAGAAGAAAAGCCACCATTTATTTTTCTTTCTTTCTTTCTTTTTTTTTCCTATGCTTTCTGTGGAGTTTCCAACAATGGCTATGTCTCCCCTATAACTCCAGCTCCCATGAACATTCCCAACTTTTGAGCTCTGGAAACAGTACCTCCTTTCTTTGGTCCTTCAGTCTAGGGGTGGTTTTAATTCAATGGATTTCCTTAACCATCTCTTTTTCTTTGTCAGCTCTTTTATCACAGGTATGACTAATTTTTCACATTAAAATTATCTCTATTTAGAGATCTAGCATTGTTTCTGTTTCCCTGTCTAGATTTAAAGAGAGTTGAAGAAGAAGAATATACAGACCAAGATGGCAGCATAGGTAAACACCTATTGTTCTGCCCCACGCAACGATTTAAGAACTACAACATAACAGCAGAACAGACAGCACCCAGAATTGCCAGAAATCTGGCTGAATGAAAACTCCACTAATAAGAGTAAAGGTGGGACGCTGAGACTCAGGAGCGGCGGGAGCTCAGCCTTTCAGACGGAAACAGGTTAGGAGCCACCCTGGTCGCACGCGCGCGGGCTGGGGCTGGAGCAGCACCCCCGGCCGGATTTCTCCTACGGGGAGGGCAGAGACACAGACTCCCCAGCACCAGGCGAGGTCTGAGATCTGGGGTACGTGGAGAAGTCCCACTGCACAGATTCCCCAGTGCTGGGCGAGGTCCGAGGTCCGGGGGAGGCATCCTGGAAGCGGGGCACGACAGAGGCTCCTAGTCACAAGGGTCACGCAAACCCACGACTTGCCCCCTGGAAACTTGTCTCCTGGTTCCGGAAACCATCTATTTTACAACCTTGGGCTAGACTTTAGGTGTGCAGGCACATTTGGGGAAAGGCAGAGTTGTCTGGCAAGGGGAAGAGACTAGCTGCTTTCTCTTGGAGGTGTCTGCAGCCATCCCCATCCAACACAGACCCGCGCGCGCCAGCGCCACATAGGACGCAGCTGACACTGACGCTGCCTGCGCAGCTCAGAGACTCCGCCCATCCAACCTGAACACAGTCTCCCTTCACAGCCAATTGGCCTGGAGGTCAAACCCTCCTAGGGCTAACAACAACAAGCTGGGTTTAAATTCAAAAATACTGAATGCAACCCATAAAGGATTGCAGTAAGAGTACCCACCTCAGGTAACTGGGGAGGCTGAGCCACTGTCCGTTTGAGGATATCTACCACATAAAGCAGCCACCATGCAGAGATATGGAAAGAAATCAGGTGTGAAAGAAATGGAGGAAAAAAGACGACAAGACATAGAGTTCAAAACCACGCTTATAAGGCTTTTCAAGAGGCTCCTACAAAAGGCCGATCAACTTAATGAGAATTACCAGGAAATAAGCAAGACCAACCAGGAAATGAATGAGAATTACAAGGAAATGAATGAGAACCTCAAGGAAATGAATGAGACCCTCAAGGAAATGAACAAGACCTCTGAGGATACAAACCAGACCCTCACGGATAAAAAAAAGGACCAACTAGAAATCAAACATACACAGACTGAAACAAATAATGTTGCACAAAGTCCTAAAAGCAGTCCAGAGGGCCACAAGAACCAAGTCAAAGATTTGAAATACAAAGAAGCAAAATCCACTCAGCTGGAAAAGCAAGAAACAAAAAGAATTCAGATAATTGAAGATAGCTTAAGGGGCCTCTGGGACAACCTCAAGCATGCCAACATCCGAATTATTGGAATGCCAGAAAAAGAGAGAGAGCAAGTTAATGAAAACCTACTTGAAGAAATAGTGACTGAAAACTTCCCCCACCTGGTGAAAGAAACTGACTTAAAAGCCCAAGAAGTACACAGAACCCCAAAATATAGGAATCTAAAGAGGACCACACCAAGACATATCATAATTAAAATGCCAAGAGCAAAAGATAAAGAGAGAATATTAAAAGCAGCAAGAGAAAAGCAGTTGGTTACCTACAGGGGAGCACCCATACGATTGTCAGTGGATTTCTCAACGGAAACGATGCAGGCCAGACGCGAGTGGCAAGAAATATTCAAAATAATGAATAGCAAGAATCTACAACCAAGATTACTCTATCCAGCAAAGCTATCATTCAGAATTGAGGATCAGATAAAGTGCTTCGCAGATAAGCAAAAGCTAAAGGAGTTCATCACCACCAAACCAGTATTCTATGAAATGCTGAAAGATATTCTTTAAGAAGAGGAAGAAGAAAAAGGTAAAAATATAAATTATGAACAACAAATACACATCTATCAACAAATGAACATAAAAATCAAGTGAATTGATAGGCTGATGAACAAGATAAACTGGTGAATATAACAGAAACATGGACATAGAGAGGGAATGGACTGACAATTCTTGGGGAGAAAAGGGTTGTGGGAAGTACAGCAAGAGATTGGGCAAAACTCTTGCAACAATGGGAGAGGACATTGGGGAGGGGGAGGTGAGGGTGGAGGGTGGGATAGGTACAGGGTGGAGGGGAGATATAGGGGGATAAAAAAGGGGAAACAATGTAATTAATAAACTGAACAATAAAGAAAAAAAAAGAAGAAGAAGAAAGAGAGAGTTGAAGAAGATGACGTTAAATATCCTTTCTAGTTCTGCCAGGCTTTATTCATTACCACATAATATAACCCTTTATTGCATACAGTCTAGAAATGAGCAATATTTTTTCTTATTTATCATTCATTCAACAGATATCTACTTAGCTATATAATATACACTCAAACACACCAGGTCTTGAAGTCTGAAAAAGGGCACAAGAAAATGTTGGATATAAAGCATTTATAATCTTAGTAGTAGAAAAAGTTATCCACAAACAACTAAGCATCAGGATAAGATAGTACTTGTGGTTAAGGGTCAAGTGAATGCCACAGAATAGTGGTCCACAAACTGCGGCTTGCAAGGCACATGCGGCTCGCAAGCCACCATTTGCCGCTCTGTTGACTAATGAGTTTGCCAACCACTGGAATAGGGGCTTAATCACAAGGAACAACAATAGTCCGTAATTATTGGAATCGAGAGTCTAGGTCAGTGGTCGGTAAACTCATTAGTCAACAGAACGGCAAACTGTGGCTCGTGAGCCACATGTGCCTTGCGAGCCGCAGTTTGCTGACCACTGCCACATAAAATGCCACTATTCTGTATTTAAACTTTTTGGCCTCAGAGATTAGGTCCTAAATATGTTCTTGAAGCACTGAGTTCATGTATTACAGGTCCATAAATATTTGGTTTATTTTTACAAAGACCAGAAAATGTATGTGGGAATACTGGAGCATAAAGAGTATAGAATGTTACCGGACAATTCTGATGCTCTCTACCTGCTTATCAAAGCACACCATATTATGATCTAATCCTATTTGACTAGTTTAATCCCAGGACTATTCAACATGCACTTCCTAATCTACACAGTCTGACCTCCCTACACTGTTATGAATATGCCTTGAGGCTCACTACATTGAATTTGAGCCACTGTACTTTTGGTTAACTTTGGGTACAAAGCCAATATTGAGTGCTTGAAAAGTGGGAGGTGTGAAAGTTTCCTAGCAATAGATAAGCATGATTATATTCAAAGCCTGAAAAATAGCAGTTTATCTATAGTCACTTTTTAATTGAGGTGTAATTAACACACAAGATGCACAAATCTTAAAGGTTTCATTCAATAAGTTTTGACAACTTTATGCACCTGTATAATCACTTTCCCAAACAAAATATTAAATGTCTTCATTACCCAGGGAAGTTTTTGTATTCCTTGTTAGTAAATGCTTTTCACAGAGGCAATGACTTTCTGACTTCTATCAACAGAGATTAGTTTTGTTGGTTCTTAAAATTTGAATAAATCGAATTATATAGCATGTATTTTTATAACTAGATTTTTCAGTTAATATAATACTTTAATATTTATCCATGTTGTTGTATATAATAATAGTTTATATTTTTATTGCTAAGTGGTATTCTGTTGAGCTAATTACCACAATATGTTTATTATCCTGTGGTAGACATTTCCACTGCTCCCAGATTATAGTTTTATTAATAACTGCTGGAAACATTGTTGTTTAAGTCTTCTGTGCACTTATGTTCTCAAATGTCTTGAGTAAATACTTAGAAGTGGAACTGCCCAGTCATGAGCTGCATGCAGGTTTAATTTTATAAGAAATTGCAGACACATCTTCGTAGCCATATATCATTTTACACTTCCATCAGCAAAGTCAATTGCTCCACATTATCACTGACTTTTAGTGTCAGTCTTTTTGCTTTTTGCCATTTATAGAGTATTTTATTGTGGTTTTACTTTTCAATAAACACCATCTCATATCCTTACTAACTGTATGTGTGTAATATATATAAAATTTTGTGAAGTGTTTACCCATTTGTCTGCATAGAATAATTTAACTTATTTTCTAACCTGATTCAATGTCATAGTATTTGACTATTAATTTTATAATTCAGGTACTCAACAATCATTTTCAGAATAATTAGTGATAAATTTATCTAGGAGACCCATTAGTGTCTTCTTGAAAACTATTGGGCATGTTTTGCTTGGTTACATGACTTTATCACTCCCAGGAATAACCTATACACTTCGAAAAGGGAAAGGAGAAACCATTAAGCCCAGGGCTTAATAGCAAATTTCTACATGAAATCATTAAACTACTTAATAACCAGCTGTTCATGGTTATGAACTCATTCTGTTTTATTATGAAATGGGTATTTTGTTGTTTTTGTTGTTGTTGTTGTTGGTAAAGAACAGTCTCCATAACAAAGTAATAAATAATACTTAAATGTATAATAATATCTTAAAATATAAGTGATGTTCAGAAGCAACCTATAGTTTGTTGAGAATGGGACATAAAAAATGTGCACTGAAAGACTATTACAGCTGAGCAGGAACCTAAAGTTCATTTCAACTAACCCACTTAATGTTCTAGAATCATGGTCGGCAAACTGCGGCTCGCAAGCCACATGTGGCTTTTTGGCTCCTTGAGTGTGGCTCTTCCACAAAATACCATGGCCTGGGTGAGTCTATTTTGAAGAAGTGGCATTAGAAGAAGTTTAAGTTTAAAAAAATTGGTTCTCAAAAGAAATTTCAATCGTACTGTTGATATTTGGTTCTGTTGACTAATAAGTTTGCCGACCACTGCTAGAAGAGAAAACTGAGGTCCAGAGACTTAACTAATTTTTCAGCTAAGAATAGAACCCAGGTAATTTTAATTGCATCCCTTCCACTAAGTCATGATGTCTTTAGAGAGGAAAAGTGCCCTCATTCATTTACAGTCTAAATTAGAAAAGAAAGTCCAAAATCAATAGAAGTTTAGAAAAATACTAAATGGAAAAATAAAAGCTAACAGAAAGGTTACTTGGAGTCACTAAAAAAATATGGACTTTGAAGCCAGGAAAACTGAATTTGAGTCCCAGCACTTTCACTCATTAACCATGTGGCTTTAGACAAGTCATTTCAACTGAATATTTTAATATACTCAACTGAAAATTGTGGTTGAAGATAATAAATACGTTATTATATTCAGAAACAGAGCATAAGTGTAAACTGGGAAGGGGGTTTGAGAGAGAGCATCTGTTGTCCTCCAGAATTAGCAGCTAGAAGTGACAGTCATAGAATAATGAGGTATAAGTGCTCCATGCAAGTGGGTGACAAAAACTAGATTCACTGCTTGAATCTAAGGGTCTGCTATGGTGAGGGCATCCTCATGCATAAAAGGGGATAGAAAAAAAGATTGCCAATTTTATCCCCAAGGCTATGATTTATAGGAAACTATTGTCTCAAGGAAGTAAGATCGCATAAATAGAGCCTGATATGGATCTGAGTTAGACAACCCACTGACTCAACTATTGGATCTCAATGTCTCTAAAATAACTACAGAGCTGAAACCTCAGAGCCATTATAAAATTAGCCCAGGACTGGAGTTATAGGGAGATAGTTTAAAATGCCTGCAAAATTACAGAACTACTGATTAGGTGGAAGAGAGAAAATCCTTCTGACTCAAAATGGACCCAAATTATAAAATCATAGAGCTTAGAAAGAAAACCGATAAAATCAACAGTTAGAATTCTAATTTATTTCTTGTGAAATTAATTCTAAGAGACAGTATGACAAAGACTTTAAAATAAAAATGTTAGCATAGTCAGAGATAAATTTTAAAATAACATAATTAAAATGACACAAAGATATAAAAAAACATAAATAATGCAAGAATAGGTAGATATAACAATAGGATCAATAAATGAACATGGTTAAAGATAGAATAGCACATAAAGAAATAGAAAGAAGAAAGAACAAATAAGAGCCATAGAGAATAAATTGAGACATTTCAAGATAATTAACAGGACTTGCAGAAGAGGAGAATGGAAGAAAATCAAGTAAAAGACTAGAGGAGTTTCCAGACTTAAAAAAATAAGTTTTTTGAATGAAGAAAAAAAAAAGAAAGGCCAAATTCCACAAATAACAGTGATACTGATGGTAGGGTTTCTCATTGGTGTGACTAGATTACAAAACTAACAGAGTAATATATTAAAAGTGCTAATGAAAACTAACTATTAATTCACAATTTTAATTTATGTTATATATTATTAAAAATGAGGATAAACTATATGAAGTAAAATGGAATCTAAACAAAATGTATTGATAAGTATAAAAAAGAAAATACAAAAAAGAATAATGGTAACATATAGCCTATCTTTAGTGTACATAACGACATATATTTTAATTTTGTGTGCATCTTGCATGAAAATGAAGGAGAAATAACACACTGTTGTGCTTGTTTTTACTAAAAAAAACATTGAAAGTATAAACCACAAAGTAATGAAATGGCTTACCTGAATGGGGTATTAAAGCCTAGGGGAGAATGTGATACTTATATGAGGATATTATTATGTAATGTTTTAATATATGGGGTCATGATAATTACATTTAAAACTAGAGGCCCAGTGCATGAATTTGTGCACAGGTGGGGTCCAATTGGCCCAGCCCCAATCAGGGAGGATTAGGGCTGGGCCTGCCAGAAGAAGAGATGGTGGGAGGTTGGCCAGCTGACCTGCCCCTGAATGGACCCCTGATCAGGGCCAGGCCAACTGGGGAAGGGACCACAGGTGATTCACTGGCTGGCCCTGGCCCCAATTGGGGTTGCGGGGCTGATTGGGGGTGGGGATGGTCATGGGGAAGGGCTGTGGGAAGATCAGGATAGTGGAGGCCTTTTGAGGATGTATATCTGGGAGGAAAAGCTCTAGGAGGTTAGCTGGCCAGCTCCACCCCCTCTTGAAGTGGGGTGGCAATATGAGGCTAGGCTGGTCAGGAGGTGGGGCAGTGAGAGCCCTTTGGGGTCATGGCTGGCCAGAGAGAGGGGCTGCAGGGGGTGGGCATCCAGTCCTGCTCCCTATTGAGGTGGGGTGGCCATCAGGGATGGTGCTGGCCAGCGGGAGAAGCAACAGGAGGTTGGCAGCCCAGCCCCACCCCCTATTGGCATGGGGGGGTGCAATCAGGGGCAGGCCAGCTGGGAGGAGTTGCTGAGGGCCAGGGGTTGCTGGGGTAAGGAAGGGGATGTTTTGCCAGCAGGCCCCACTCTTGATCAAGGTGGGAGAGTTTGATCAGGAGCAGGCCAGAAGGGGGGAGAACCGCAAGGTTGGCCACCGGCCCCACCCCCTGACTGGGTTGGTTTACTGGCTACAGGGGGCATCATAGAGACTGGTTAATAGGTCTTTATGGTCATTACAGTAGCTACCATTATTGATTATATATATATATATCAACCATTAATCAATAAGAATGTTAAAAGAACAGTAAAATTAAGTACAAACAAAAAAAAATGAGCATAAATAATATAATAAAAAGCTAATATGCAAATGGCCATCATACCCTCACACCATCAATCACGCCATAATGACTTAGACACTCAACACTGGGGAAAGAGGAATTGGAACCAGCCAGGCACAAATGAGCCCTTGAGAAAGGAACGGGGACCAGCCAGGCTGCATCCCAGAAGAAGGGCAAGCTGCCCACCCCATGCTCCCAGGCACCAGTGGCTGTGCCTGTGCCTGCGGTCCGGGAGAGGGACAAGCCACCTGCCCTGTGATCCCAGGCACCAACAGCTAGGGCTGTGGCCTGGGAGCAGGACAAGTTGCCCACTCCATGTTCCCAGGCATCTGTGGGTGTAGCCTGGGTAAAGCTGCCTGCCCATGGTCCTGAGCGAAGCTGGCCTTGCTGTAGAGGGGATATTTTTGAGCACTACTGAGGCTGTGGACTGTGCCCCAGATAGTGTAGTCAGTGCTGACACCAGGCCAGGCCCTGAGATATGGTCTCATGGCCCCTTTCCAGCTCATAGGTCTTGCAAGATAGAATACTGTCAGCTTTCTGAAGAACAGGATGACCCTGTGGGTGGCATGGTTATCAATGGCGTGACTCTGACGTAGCTTGGGAAAAACTGTTTTGTCTTAGGTTGCTTGTTGTGCAAAAACAGGATGTGATTAATGTGCTTAAAAGTGGTCCTGCACAAAGGGTCGGGGCTGCTCTCTGTTCTCCCTGCATCAGGATGGCAGAACAGTCTCGGGGCTGGCTAATAAAGGCTCCCTAAATTTTAATTTGGTCTGGGCTCCAGTGATCATTCACTTGCATCCGCTCCACAACATTTGGAGGCCCCAGAGAGATGCACCAGCCTTTGACTGTTCCTGTAACCAGAGCCCACCACGGTCCCCAGACTCTCCTACTCAGGGGGAGATCTCTGAGAGATGTTCCTCAGCCCTGGGACTGGTAAAGGTTGGAGACCCCACCTGCTTAATTTCCTGATTGACTCTGATCAGAGCTCTTTTATTAGATAAGATATCACAATCAGGATATTGACATTGGTACAATCTGTCAATCTTATTCAGAGTCTCCCAGTTTTAGTTGTGATTATTTGTGTGGTATGGTGTGTGTGTGTGTGTGTGTGTGTGTGTGTGTGTGTGTGTGTGTGTGTGTGTGTTTGAAGGCTCTTGCTAATGCAATTCCCAGAAGCTGTGCCCCTGGCTGAGGTCGTCCACTCGCTTCCTTTTTTTAGAAAAAATAAGATGGAATATGAGACGACACACTTAGTATTTAGTGGAGTTAATCCATGTGAAGGACTTAGAACCATGCCTAACACATAACAGTGTTTGGTAAAACTTAATTATGCTTATTGCCATAGATGAGATCTCTTTATGTGCTGGATGCCTGTGACTATCTTATAAACAATCCTCACAATAATCATATGAATTAGATAATATCAGTATCCACATTTTATGTATTAGGAAACTGAGACTCCAAGAGTTTAAATAACCTGTCCAAGATCACAAAGCTAGTAAGTAATAAAGCCAAAACTGGAACCTGTCTGCCCTGAGATACTCTCATGACCCTTGGAATCTCAGTGTGACGCAGAGGAACCAAACTAGATGCGCTCACAGAAGGAGCATTGTCTAAATGAGATTTCCTCTGTCTGAGATTGCTCTAACTTGCTTGTGAGCTGATTTCTGAGCATATGGACCTTTCTTAATGCCTCTGAGTGTGCCTTCTAGTTAATATATTTTGAGGTCCATTTCACCAATTCAGCCTTAGCAGCAAAAGCATAAATCATCCTCAGCCTCAGGATAAAGGCCGAGTGTGTGTTTTAAATACAGCTGTTGTAAGTTAGCCACATCCTGGGTAAATCACCTTTACAGACAACCTACTGCTTTCCCAAGAAAGCATCAGCTTAAAGAAGCAAGCATTAAAGATTGTTTTCTTAAAACAGTTTTATGATGCATGCCTCTTTGTTGGGGCTCCTTACCTGTGGATACTGTGTTAATCCTAACAGTACTGTGACTCTTCCAAATCCATGCATCTAATGGGATGGTTTATGGCCCCTCAAGGGAATACATACACATTTATAAATATACAGAATAAAAGATAATTCAGTTAGGTTGAATGTTTTGTGCCATGTAGTAATAACCATCTAAATTTTTCACTTTCTACCACATTATTACACATCCATCAAGGACTACATTGTGGAGGCTTTCTGTCTCAGGATTACAGTCCTTGGTCACGCAGAAGGGATCTATTTTTAAAATGGTCAGAGAAGGCCTCAACAGGAGCAAAGCACCAGGTGGTAGAAAGATCCCAAAGTATTAGGTTAAAACCTGGATCCCAGCAAATATTTAAATCACTGTAATCTCTGGGCCATTATTTTTCTTGTAAGGGCCACATAGGTGGGGGTTATCTTAGATAATCTCTAAGGCCCCTTTCTGGCCTAAAGTCCCTGGGTACGGAACTCACTATCTAGGTAATGGGTAACCCAAACTAAATTGGTTTCAATTAACTCACAATGCAAAGGAATACTTTGGAGGCTGAGAAAAAAATTCTGTCATACTTATATTCTCTTGTTAATATACATATAGTAATATAAACTGTGCCTCAGAAATAAGAATGACCCCTCCTTACCTTCTATCCGTGGGTCATTATTGTGTGTGTGTGCTTTATTTAATTTTTTCAGTGAAAATTTTGCTCACAGACATTAAGATGTTTTCCCTTGAACAACAAAGAAGAGTGTTTGAAGAAATCTCAGAAGATGATGGATGAGATTGTAGGAATAAGGCCACAGAATGTTTTATAAAAAAAAAAAAGAATCATGGCACCCTCTTGCACGTGCCATTGTATTATCATGTCTGATGACTTTCCCTCTTTTTATTACCTTCAGTCTAGACAAAATAAAACTGCTGGAGGTTTACAAAATGATTTCCAATCCAAAAATCTTTTTCATGTTATAGCCCAGAGGGGATGTTTTCCACTTTAATGAATTATACCTGGAGAGATATGATACCAGTGCAAATGCAAGTAAGCACCTAATGGCTGGTGCATGCTTCATGTGCTGGCAACACAAACAGTAATAAGCCTGGGGCCTCAAATGCCACTGTGGATGGAACAGTTTTTGATTCACTCACTGATTCCCAAGGAATATTTTCTCACTTAGCCTGTACTATGTTCCCAGCAACTACCCAATCTTAATGGGCCTTAGAGAGCTTAGAGAAGGCATGATAGATGTGATGTCAAACTGTTAATTTAGCAATGCTTGAAGGAGGAAGCAAGAGTGATTAATTCTTACACATCAGAAATTATCCCCTTTGGGAGGGGGAAAACCCAAGATGCCTTTGGAAGAGAAAAGAATGAGTGGGAGTTAAACATATCAGGCACTTGGGATTAAGCATGTTTGATATTCACATGGCACTCACTGATGCTTTCCAAAGGTTCTACTATCACTTTGATTAGTATCCCAAGACAGTGTAGCAGTGAAGGAGTAAGTGTGAATAAGAATAAAAACTTAAAATCCCACTCTAGTCTGGGACTATGTATTCAAGCTGTTCATCTGTAAACACTGGGAGAATGTTTCAGCCATTCCAATTAGCATTCTGTGATCCCCTACCATGTTCAAACGCACATACTAGTTTGTGTCATGGCAAACCAACATGATTCTTGACCAGTTGCTTATAAACTATCAGGGGATTTAGCACATCTTATCTAATAAGGAGGAAATATGCTAATTGACTGCCCTCCTCAAAGATGGTGGTGCCCACAGCCAATAAGGAGGGAATATGCTAATTAACTGTCCTGCCCTCAAAGATGGTAGTGCCCACAGCCAGTAAGGAGGGAATATGCTAATTGACTGCCAGGTACTCAAAGATGATGGCACCTACAACCACAAGATGGCAGTTCCCAGTCCCCTCATCCCCGCTGGGCAGCAGGAATGTGGCAAGGCTGGGCCCGCACCCAGATAGGCCTGGCTGCTCTGCATGACTGTCTCCAGAGTCCACAGTCCCCTTAGCCTCCCAGCCCTTCAGAGCTTGCCCGAGGTGCAGGCAAGCCTCAGATATTGGCTGCCCAGCCACCTAGGGCCAGCCCGAGGAGCAGTAACCAAGGCTGGCCAATGCTTGCACTACTGGCAGTGGCAGCAGCAGAGGTGTGATGGAGCATCACCTTCCCCTGATCGCCAGATTGCCCCTGTCCCTGAGGGTGCCTGGGCTATGAGAGGGGGTAGGCCAGGCTGAGGGACAGTTTCCCCTCCAGTGCATGAAGTTTTATGCACTGGACCTCTAGTCCATATAAATATTTATGATTCAAAGGAAAATGACATAATCACAGAGGGCTCATAGGAGAGAATGATTACTGCAACTGGAAGGAGGCTTGAAGCTGTATGCATTCATATGCTAATTTACTGAAGCCTATTTATTTGACCCAACTTTTCACTGAGAAGGAGTTGCACCCAAATAGGGTAAAAGAGAAAAAACAGCAAGAATTCATCTGATGAAACAATAATGGAAGTAGGCATGCAATACCCTGGCTTGTTCTCCTCTTTCAGATTCCACTTTCTTGCTCCCTTGTAGTTGTTGTTGGGAATACTTCCTTAAAACTGGCTTACACGTGAATTCTTGCCTTAAGTTTGCTTCAAGGACTGGAACCTCTTTAGGAAACATAACAGTCTTTATAAAGAAGAAGATGGAATACAAGATGACATTTGAATTAAGGCAGTCTAGTGTGGCAGCAATGTCTTTAGACTGGGAGTAAGGAAATCTTATCCTGGTGCTACATGGTAATTTTGAAAAAGTAGCTTCTATTTCTGGTCTAAGCGTCCATACACAAAACTTTTAACTTAGTTCAAAGGAACTATATAACTATGTTCCAAGTATGATTTCATTTTTATTTATTTTTCAGAGAGAGAGAGAAAGAGAGAGAGGTCATTTCCTCCCCTTCCCAACTACATATTCTAACCAGGGTTGGAACCCACAACCTAAGTATGTGCCCTGACCATGAGTCAAACCTGCAAACTTTTTGGTGTATGGGAGGATGCTCCAACCAACTTACCAGGCAAGTATGATTTTATTTTAAATGACAGTTTTGGTAGGGCAAATCCTATCTAATAAAAGAGAAACATGCAAATTGACCGTACCTTCGCTACACTACTAGTCAATAGGAGCGATATGCAAATTAACCCCCAAGCAAGATGGCAGGTGGGCCCCCTCCACCCTGAGCCAACCATGGAGGCACTTCACTCTGGGTGGTGGGAGTTCTCCATGGCAGCCCCAGCCCCAGCAGGCAATGCGGCACTTCGCTGCTGGAGGGGATGCCCATCACAACCCCATCCACAGCAGGTGATCTGGCCCCCTGCTGCCCACAGCGAAGCCTGGCCATTGTAGCCGGTGTTTCGCTGTAGGCAGTGGGGTCCCCATCGCAGCCCCACCATGGAGTATTGGGCAGGTGGGATAGATTGCAGCCCCACCATGGGAGGACTGGGCAGGCCAGGCAGACAGTGCTAAGGCCAGGATCAGTAACCAGGCAGGCAGGGGAGGGGGTGGTGGCATCACCTGATGCCGACCGCAGAGTCCAGGCCGCCATCAGGGTTGGGTAGGTCTGGTGGGGAGCACCTGACACCACCAGTGGAGTCCAGGCCGCCATTGGTGACAGGCAGGACAGACTGGCTGTTCCTGATGCTGCTCACTGGGTCAAGGCTGAGATCAGTAACAGCACAGGCAGAGGATGATGGGGAGGCAGGGCCTGATGCCTCCCGGGGGTCCAGTCCACCATGGAGGACGAGGCAGGCCTGGCAGGCAGCGCCTAAGGCCACCTGCAGGGTCCAGGCAGCCATTGGGATTAGATGGGCCTGGTGGGCAGCGTCTGACTCTGCCTGCGGGGTACAGGTAGCCTTCGGGGTTGGGCAGGGCAGGCGGGCTGCGCCTGATGCTGCACACTGGGTCAAGGCTGAGATCAGTTACAGGACACTCAGGGGAGGGCGGGGACCAGGCCTCCATTAGGGACGCGGGTAGGCAGTGGTGGCCAGGGTCTTTGGGATCACTGTATGCCCTCGGGCTGCCTGTGCACACTGGTAGAGCAGGCCAGGGTTGAACATTTTAATGCAAATAGAATGCCTATGCCCCAGCCCACTGAGCCCAGTCCCTGGGGAGGAGAGAGCAGTGAGAGGTTAGCAGGCACCAGGGCTTGGAAGGGACTGGAGAAACCTGCAGGCATGCTACCAGGAAGAGATGCTGAACCATGATGAGGCAGAGGGCTGGCTGATGGAGGCATGCAAAGGTACAGATGAGGTGGCTCTCGCTGGTGCTGAGCTTGAAATGTGCATCGACAGCCTGATGGACTAAATCGCTGCAGGCACAAATCCAGTAGGCTCAAATCTCCTTGGAGATAGACATGTTCTCCAAGTCTGACCTCTCTGCCCGCTCAAGGACGTCTGCGCCCAGTACGAGAAGCTGGCTGCCAAGAACATGCAGAATGCCGAAAAATGGTACAAGAGCCCCTTCACTATGCTGACTGAGAGCACTGTCAAGAACATCTACAGGGTGAGCACAGCCAAGGAGGAGGTGTCTGAAAGTCGCTGCCTGCTCAAGGCCAAAATGGAAGCATGCCAGGGCATAAGCTAAACTCTGGGAAAGCAGCTGCGAGAGCTGGAGTATAAGCAGAACTCAGATGTTAGTGCTATGCAGGACACGATTAAAAAATTAGAAAATGAGTTGAGAACTACAAAGAGTGAAATGGCATGATATTTAAAAGACTACCAGGACCTCCTCATTGTGGCTTTGGATATTGACATTGCAGCTTACAGGAAACTCTTGGAAGGTGAGGAGGCCTGGCTCAGTTTCACCAGCGTGAGAAATATAGCCAATGGCTACTCCCACAGTTCCCAGGTCTTTGGTCAATCTGCTTCTGATGGTTTACAGACCAGCTTCTACTTGATGTCTGCTGGCTCCTTCCCTTCCTAATACACCAGCCATGTCCAGGAGGAGTAGATCAAGGTGGAGGAGACCATGGAGGCTACAAAAGCTGAGGAAGCTAGGGATGAAACCCCCTCTGAAGGAGAAAGTGAAGAGGAGAAGAAGGAGAGGAAGTGGCTGACGAAGAGGAATGAGAGAAAGAGGAAGAAAGTTCCAAGGAAGAATTTGAGGATTCAAAGGAGGAAGAAGAAGGAGGTGAAGGTGAAGGAGAAGACGCCCAAGAAACTGAGGATGAGAAGAAAGATGAAGGTGCTGGGAAGGAGCAAGCAACCAAGAAAAGAATGAGCCCTCTTTCTTTACTTATTTCAGGAGTAATCCTCCTGAAACCAGGTCAACCCTGTCACCAACCAAGCAGTTGAGTTCCCAATACTGTATGAATTAAAAAGTCAATATATATATAACATTCTGAGGTACTGAGGTTGGACATTAAATGTTGTGCAATGACTTTTCTCCTTATGCAGAGTATCTGCTTTCAGAGTGGCTTCCTGGCTTGCTGCCAGACTGTGCATGGTCCATGCTTATGAGTTCAGGATCTATGACCATGTGAATAATTCAGATATTTACAATGAAAACACATGAATACATGAATTCACTGATGTTAGTGTTAAACCTCATGGAAAAAATAGTCCTTTGAATCTTTGGTGGTTAGAAATTTAAGACCTCAAATCATGTGCAATAAACAGTAAATAAAGTTACACTGAATGACAATACATTAGGTGCCAGAAAACATTCAAAGAACTGGGGAACCATTCCCAGATCAGGAAGGGAAGTCACAGGGTTTATATTATTGCTATGAATACAGTATTTCCTACTACTTACAACATATACAATGTAATGTATTAGATGCCTTTTTACCACATGAAGTATGTATTTTCATATAGTAATACTGGTACAAATGTTATAGTTATGGCAGTATATCATATCCTATCTATATTAATAAAAAGGTATTATGCTAATTAGACCACGAGACCTTCCAGAAGTCCTTCTGAACAAAGCCATGGTGGTGGGGCCGAGTCAGAAGCTGTTAGGGATGATCAGGCCAAGAGGGAAAGGTAGTTGAGGGTGATCAGGCTGATGGGCAGGGATTTGGGGGTGTTGGGGCCAAGCAGGCTGGCAGAGGGGACCTGTTGGAGCAATCAGGCCATCATGCAGAGTGGTTAGAGATGATCAAGCAGTCAGGCAGGTGAGCGGTTAAGAGCCAGCAGTCCCAGATTGATAGGGTGTTGTCCGACTGCCAGTTTAGGTCCAATCTCACAGGAGTCTCAGATTGGAGAGGATGCAGGCCGGGCTGTGAGACAACCACCCCCATGTGCACGAATTTTGTGCACTGGGCCATTAGTAGATATATATTTTTAAGTGCATATACACACACACTTCTTGGTAAATCTCTTACTTTCCCATTAATTTTATAGCATCTTTCTCCATCTAATTGGCCTTAACAGAAAGACCCATATCTGTATTTTCAGAAAATAAAATAAAATAAAACTGCTTGAATTCTAAGATCTTCCTCTTCCTCAAACAGGGGTCTTACTGGTTCCAATACTTTTCCTCTTCCCTTCTGGGTTCAGTAAAGATTCATGATTTTTCTTTATGATAATCTGAGGTGGTAATGAAGGAGGCCGTTGAAATACTTGGCTAGTAGTCATAAAAGAAAAATTACCCTCTCTGTGTTGCTTCCACTATCAAAAATATCAATCCTGTTTTGATATTTCTGTTACACAATCTTTCAATTTTCCCTGGTTGGTCAGATGAGTCATTCCCCTTTAACTCTGTTTCCCTGCTGGATTTTTGACATAAAGAATTCCCTGCAAAACTATCCCCTACACCTCAAGCCAGGAAAATTTTCCTAGATACTTCCCAGCGAAATAGCTAGCTCTGCCTCACATACTCAATCATTGGATCTGTGCAACAGCCCTGAACAGCAGACCTGACCATGAGCCTTACTGAATTATGGTGTTCTCTGAGTCCACACAGACTGTGCATAACTCAACACCTAAGAAGGCCAGAGCTCTATCCACAATCTCTATCTACCAACCAGTGGACCTGAAATTAACTTTTGTTCTTATTGACCTAGAAATTCAGTTGCACAAGATGAAACATGGAACCCCAACCAAGACTTAACTGGGCTTTTGCCTTGATTTTCTCACTTCCTTGTCCCCACACCCTGCCTCTTTGCAAGGTTCTGGAAGTCTTCTGAGCTCTTGCCAGTTCCATTTCCAAGAGCTGTTCCCCTAGCTGCCCCTGCACTCTGGATCCTGCCCCTCCCTCTGATTTTGGGCAGCAACCAGCTGCTTTGGATTTTTTTCTTATTATTCTCCACCCTCTATCTTAGCCTTTCCTTTCTGGCTTTATGTCCTCCCTGAGCTTGGTGTGGATATTAGACTCTTGAATGTAAACCAAAAAAAGTTTCCTCAACCTCCAGCCCATTCAGTCCCAGGCTTCTTCCCTCCATTTTAGTCCATGCTGTTGTGATCCAAGAATACCTGAGAATCCAACGTTATTTCAGTTATACTACATATAATTTTTTATTGTGTAGATATACATTCTAGGGTGAATGTATAGCATGAATGACAATGATAATGATTAAAATAGCAACAATTCAATTAATACTTCTATTACATACACTATACAGATATTTCCCCATTTCTCTGATTAAGAACTAAGGTTTAAAGAGGTCAATTATCCTATTTCAATATCACTAGTAATAATTGGCAGAGTCAAAATTGAATCCAAACATCTAACTGCAATATCTGCCCTCTGTCTCACTTAGACCATCCTATATAATCTAATAAAAACCAGCATAATATGCTAATTATATTCTAAGACCACTCAACCACTTGCTATGATGTGCACTGACCACCAGGGAACAGATGCTCTAACTGGTAGGTTAAGTTGCTGCTGGGGTCTGGCTGGTCACGACTGATCAAGTTAGGCTGGATACCCCCTAAAATCCTTCTGCAGTCCCTCTATGGCTGACCAATTTTCATGTCCCTCCCCTTCCCTGACTGTGACCTGGTGGGGTCCCTCAACCTGGCCTGGACCCCTCAAGGGATGTTGGAGAGCCAGTTTTAGCCTGATCCCACAGGCCAGGCCAAGGGTCCCCACTGGTGAATGAATTCATGCACCAGAGCTCTAGTAAAATATATAAATCCTGACCTTATTATTTAGAAGAATATTTTGAGACTTATAGTCCTTCTTTTACCCTGGTGATGAATAGCAAGTTATATATACACTAGGGGCCTGGTGCACAAAATTCGTGCACTAAGGGTGGGTGGTCCCTCAGCCTAACCTGCCCCCTCTCACATACTGGGAGACCTCAGGGAATGTCCTACTAATGTCTTACAGAGGCTTTTGGCCTTGGGCAGGGGACCTCCCAGGGGACCACCAGCACCCTGCAATTCATCGATCGCTGGCTCCTCCCAAGCCCTGGCCTGCCCAGGCCAAAAGCCTCTGGCCAAGGCTTTTGGCCTTGAGCAGGGAACATCAGCCAGAGGACCCCCAGTGCCCTGTGATCCATTGATCACTGGCTCTTCCCAGCTCCAGCTTGCTTTTGGCCTTGGGCAGGAGACCCTCAGCCACCTCAGATCGCTGGCTCTGTCCCTGATCCTTGGCCCTGATGGATTGCTTCACAGTGACTAGGGTGCCAAGATGTTTCTGGGACACAGGTGCTAGGCGCCTATATATGCAAATAAACCACCATCTTTGTTAGATTAATTTGCATACTCACTCTAATTGGCTATGTGCATAAAGGAGGTATGGTCAATTTACATGTTTGTCTATTATTAGGTAAGACTAGAGGTTTGGTGCACAAAATTCATGCACAGGAGGTGGAGGGTGTCCCTCAACCCAGCCGGCACCCTCTCCAATCTGGGACTCCTCGATGGATCAGGCCTAAACGGGCAGTCAGACTTCCCTCTCACAATCCAGGACTGCTGGCTCCCAACTGCTCACCTGCCTGCCTTCCTGATTGCCCCTAACCACTTCTGCCTGACAGCCTGATCACCCCCTAATCACTCCTCTGCCAGCCTGATTGATGCCTAACTGTTCCCCTGCCAGCTAACTGCCCTCCCCTGCAGGCTGAGTCACCCCTAACTTCCCTCCCCTGGTCCCCCCTAACTGATCTCTCCTTCAGGCCTGGGTCCCCCTCCAACAGCCCTCTCCTGCAGGCTTGGTCACTCCCAACTTCCATCCTCTGCCAGCCCGGTCATCCCTACCTGCCCTCCCCTGCAGGCTTTATCTCCCCCAACTGCCCTCCCTCGTAGACCTGGTCCCACCCAACTGCCCTCCCTTGCTGGCCATCTTGTGGTGGCCATCTTGTGTTCACGTGGGGGCAGGATCTTTGACCACATGGGGGCAGCCATCTTGTGTTTTAGAGTGATGGTCAATCTGCATATTATTCTTTTATTAGATAAGATAAAGGGCTGGTGCACAGGTGGGGGCCAGTTGGTTTGCCCTGAAGGGTGTCCTGGATCAGGGTTAGGGTCCCCTTGGGACATGGGGTGGCCTGGGTGAGGGGCCTGTGGTGGTTTGCAGGCTGGCCACAACCCCTGGCAACCCAGGCGGAGGTCCAGGTGTTTAGGATTTATTTATCTTCTACAATAGAAACTTTGTAGCCTAGAGCAAAGCAAAGCCTCCTGCTCACTCCATGGCTGCAGCCATTTCTGTTGGGATTTATTTAGCTTTTTTAATTGAAACTTTGTAGCCTTAAGCAGAGGCCAAGGCTGGCCAGGGCAGCTGGAAAGCTTGGCTTCCTCTATCATCAGGGCAACTCTAGCCTCCTGCTCTATCCAGCTCTGTGGCTGTCACCATTTTTGTTGGAATTTATTTGTCTTCTATAATTGAAACTTTGTAGCCTTGAGTGGAGGTCTGGGCTGGCCAGGGTGTATAGAAAGCTAGGCTTCCTCCATTGCAGGGGAAAACCAAACCTCCTTCCTGCTCTCTCTGTGGCCACAGCCATCTTGGTTGGGCTTGATTTGCATACTCGCTCCTGATTGGTTGGTGGGTGTGGCTGGCAGGTGTGATTTGTTCGTGTAGCAGAGGTATGGTCAATTTGCATGTTACTATTTTATTACATAGGAAGTTATTCACCATGCAGATAAAATAAAATATTGGACCACTATATAAATAAATCGATTGTAATTATTGCATTATAATGCTATGCAGCTGGAAATTAGATTGTGTTAACCATGAAAATTAAATAATATTCATTTGGAAAGTTCTTAAGTGTTCTTAGAACTGAAATTATCATGTTTGACACACAGATTGTCTAGTGTATTGCTTTAAATACATATATGAGCATTGATTGAAAATAGACTTTATCCAAAAAAGGATATGGTAATATAATTCTCTAAAGGCTCATTTTTTGTTTCTGTTAGATAAATTAGATTTTCCATGATAGAAGAATAATAGTTTTATTTGGTCATTTCCCATGAATATTAATGAGTACTCTGATCACCTGGAAGAGTTCATTTTTTTTCACCCAGGATGAGCATTACACTTTCAAAGAGCAAATCACATTTTGATATAAAATATATCATGGCCCCTTCATGGTGTACATTTATTATAGGTTGAATCAAATCAACTCTAATCCTTTGCTCTGATCATATCTTAAACGTATCCAGTGGTTCTTTATATTCTACTGAATCCCAAAGAGTTTATCACTCTAGTTTCTTGCCAAGCGAACCACCAACTGACATTTCCAAAACTTTTCTCCACTTCACGTATCCTATATCATGGCTCTTTTCTGCACACTACAGTTATTTCCTGCCTTTGCTTATGCCCTTCTTAACCTGGGTATTCTATCACTATTCTTTACCATCCTTATATATGAAAATCATACCTGTCCTTCAAGGCTTAGCTCAATTCTTTCTTTCTCATAATGCCTCATCTAATCTCTCCAGCTCTGAAGTCCCTATGATAGTTAACTTATCCTCCCTCTTAGTGCACAGTTCACAGGCTTGAATTATTGAATTATTAACTTATGTAAGTCTCCTCTCTTTCCTTATTGTTAATTCAGACAATAACAATATTGTCTGAAGTCATCAAGACTCATTTTCTTATCTAACATTTCCTAATATTTGCTTCATGCCTACTATTGAAAGGAGACATAAACACTATTGGACTATTGGACTATTAGATAGGAAAACAAGACATGAAAAAAAATTAATTTCTTGTACAAGTTTTCATATATCACAAAGGTCCAAATACTATAGATGGCACTTGCCATTCATGGATGTCATGATTTTGAGAGCACCGGCTTTCTCCTCTAGTAATAAAAAATCCCTTCTCTTAATAACTCCCCTGTGAAAACTTTTGGCTCCATTCAGTAGCCATCTTTGGATCACAACCCAACTAATAGTTTTAAAGGGTGATTCAACCACTAGCCCCAAGCTGAAATGCCAATGTCACTATGCCCTTCTCCAATTCAAAAAAGTTGGCGTCACAGAATTCCAGTGCCATTCCAGTCTGAAATTGAGGTGGTGAATGGCATGTTCTCAATATACACAAGCCAGTCTCTGGAGGCAGTTGTCACCCAAAAAAATTTCAACACGCTAAGCAGAGGATTGACTTTGGTGATGGTCTGCTTCTTAGTAAATCAACAAATTGTTCTTTCACCTGGGGTGAAAATATGAAAAATAAGAGAACACTTAATGTCACAAAAGGTCAAGTTCCATAAAGGGGCCTGTGTGATATGTGTGCAACTCGTCATTTTGGCAGATGGAAATATTGAAGTTCAGAAAGAAATTACTCTCACCAGCTCACAAAGAAAGCCAATGAGAAGTGTGGGGATGGAGACTAAATAGACTGATACCCTTAATTCCCAGTCTCAGGGTGTTTGTGGAACTCCTATTTTTGCCTCCTTTTTATCTATACCCTCTCCATATTTTTCCTTAAAAAATGTCTTTTTGCTAACAACTCAGACACCACTAGGCCTTCTGTTCATCAGTGTTGTATGCTTCAGATTTACTTTATGTCTTGGTTTGGATTTAATCTGTATATACTTTCCTCTGTTTTATGAACAGGACCCATTCACATGTGAGTTTAGAAGCCAGGTGAATGTAGAAGGGCCTTATAGTTAGTAGATGCCACAGTATTCTCCTTTGCTTTAGAAAATATTTAGAGAATAACAAATGGATAAACAGTATGGTCAGTGTCACTAGTCATAAGTGCTGCCCAGAAGCAGGTCTACTCTGGCTTGTTTATGTAGGTCTTAGGGCCAAGACCTGATTCCAGTGCCTATCCTGTTGATGAGCCACCATGCATCTCATGCAAGTAACTATCCCCAGTATAGAATCAGTTTTTAACCTGTAAAATAAGTTTCCTTAGCAGATTACATAAGGTGAGACGATGCTTTACTAAATGCCTAGAGAAATAATACCATTTTCTATTTTGTTGCACACTTGTCTTCAAGCAAGACTTCATTTGTTTTCACCACCATCATCAAGTCATAAAGTGTGTCCTGAGCATTTGAGATACAGAGTAAAGAAGTACTCAGAAGACCTGGACCTGAAGGCCAGTTCTAGTACTGCTAGCCCAGTGATTGGCATAACTTCTCCAGGACTTGCTCACCTGCAGAAATAAGATAACATCTTTGCCCTTGCTCTTCAGTCAAAGCCCTTTTTAAAAAAAAATCTCAAATAGATGAGAGCTGATAGGAAATTTTTGAGATATAAGAGCAGTCTACAAGTTATAAAACACATTATAGATGGAAAATAGTACCAATACTTTTTATTCACTTCTGACTTAAAACTCCTTATGTGTCTAGCAGACTTAGATGACCTAATGGGGAATAAAACACGTGTTAAAGCAGTAGAAAAATGAATGCAACTTAAAAGCAAAAAATCAGGAAATAATTCCATTATTGATTTTTAAAAATATACTAAAGTTGTCTTCATGAGGAAAAACTTATCTTTCTTTGACTTTCTGATACCTATTTTATGACAAGATTTTTTCCAATTTCTAAAATATTTCTGTTATAATATTTCAATATTTAGGACATCTCAATATCCAGCAAGTAACTCAATTCACTTCATTTGTTTCTGAAGTACCCCCTGGTTCAGAAACAGGCCTTCAAGTTAGTATTAACTGCCCAGAAGAAACTCAAGTTTGGGAAAGTTGATTTTCCAAATTATTAGGCTTGATATTTATGTCTGGTTTTAATTTGACATTAAGCATCCTAAATAAATACAGACCTGCAGCAAAATCATCAAAATGGTTGTGTGCGAATCTGAGGACTCTGTGCAGGACAAGTGATAAATCAGTTGGTTCTCCCCCCATTTGATAGCAAATCAGAATGAGCACAGGCAGTACAAGAGAAATTACACACTCGTCTGCAACTAGGGGGCCCCTCCTCAGGTAATAGTCTCTAAGGGAGTAGTTGCCAAAACCCAGACAGAAATGCCTGAAACTACCTCTGAGCTGGAAAGGAGAGATGATATTGAGACCCACCAGTATTTTTCCCTTGTTTATCACCCAGCTCAGTTCCTTGGGACATATGCCCAAATCTTGGGGAAAGAAAGTCTGCCATTAAGACCTGAATCGGGTGATTTCACCCATTGTCTCTTTAAGGTTTTGGGAGTATGGGAACACACCACTGTGGAACCAGTGTAACAGACTATGGTGAAAGAACTTTTGCCAAATTCACAGATATCCACAGCTGTAGCACTAGTTATCAGCTGTGGTACCAACTGTAACAGGTAGGTATGGCAGTGCTCTTAATGGTGGACTGAGTGGCACTGTGTTTCCATTGGCAGGTGCCAAGGGCCTTAGGCACAGCAGGAAGCAAAGCAGTGGCCATGGTCTGAGGTGGGATTAAAAGAGCAAGAAAAGACAAAACATTTGGTATAACTCTCTTGGTACACCAGCAGCAGGTACAGTGATGAAATTACTAGGGAAACAGACTTCGGCAATCATGATTAAGGAGGCTTGTTTGTATATCAATACTTGTGCCTCTGGAAAAACTTGAAAATAATTTAAGGGATGGTTATCCAGAACTAGAGATCCAATAGTTTACTTTTTTAATTTCTTAGGGAGAGAACAGTCTATTTAATTTTCATTAAAATTAATTAATGTTCATTAAAAGCTATTTCATTCATCCACCACAATGAGTACATCTTGGAGAAGACATGATTTATGAGAAACATGACCTCTCACTTCTGAGTTTCATGGAGGGAGGTGAGATTCAAGAATTATAAAACCTGACCCCATTGTAGCAGGAGGCAGCTTTCCAGTCACAGTCTCATCTGGAAGAGCTTTCACAGCTCTCTTAAGGATGTGATGATGTATCTTAAAGCAATGTATCTATGACCTGGTTTTAATGGATTCTTGAACTTAACTTATTAGGAAATTGATGCTTTTGTAGAGAAAATTCCATAGTAGGCTATATTATACTAGTCAACTTTTAGAAATTAATTTGGCTCTAATGTTTTGTGGTTCTTTAAAACCTCAAGAAATCTTGGAGTGAAAGAGAGAGATATCTGAGAAGATATTTCTGAGATGATACCTACATCAGGACAAGCTTTACCTATTTTTCTGGCTTTCTAGAAACAAAAGGAAAACAACTAAACATTATATATTAATAACTTGGTGTTCAAAACTAGAATTATGCTAAAATTGCTAAAACTTTGTGACTCTTCTTGGTATATATATATATATATATATATATATATATATATATATATTACTGCCATAGTCACTTATAAAATTGCTTTTCTTTCACTGTGTGGAGGGAAAGAACAAAAGTTTCAATTTATATATCTTTGACTACTTGTGATGTTGGACATCTAGTCATTAGCATGTAGGTAATTTTGGTTTTCCCTTTTGATAATTGTCCATTCATATTCTTTTCCAAATCATCTCTTTTTCTTGTGGATTTGCTTAATTATTTTAGATACTGTCAGTTTTAAATGTTGTAACTATATTTTTCTGGTCTGTCTTCTACCAGTGACCTTCATTATATAGAAATTCTTAATTTTTATGTGTTCAGATTCAACCATTTTTCCAATATAATTTGGACATTTGGGATACAGTTCAAGAGGTCATTTCCCACCCCAAAATCTCCCAGGTGTTTTCCAATATTTTCTTACTGGCTTATAGTTTATCCGCACACTTACGTGTTTAATGCAGTGAAACTTTTATCAATTTTCCATATGTTTATTTATCCCTACTTATTAAGCCACTTTTGACAGTTCTATATGGTTAAAAAATTCATCTTTCTTCCTCTGAATTATAATGTCAATATATTTTATATAAAGACATCATATAATTTTTAATATAAACTGGGAGAGATTTGAGAGTGAAAGGGATATTATTTGAAATTTAGGTAAGCAAACCATTATAAAGTAGTACTTTAACGTGCAAGTTGGAATAGTCATCTCAGATTTATATTATACTCCATACAGGATTATTTAATCTGTCACATTGCACTGTTTTTCTGCTCATGTTACAGGCCACATTGTTTTCTTTTGTGGTTATATAGTAATACAGGATAGAGAAAATATTCCCTTTTGCACTTCTTTTCCAAAATTGTCAATTTTGGACCCAGTACTTCAGGTTTCTCTGAAGAAGTTTTGATTGAAATTCCATGCATTGTTTATTTAATATGGGAATATCTGACATTTTTTTAGGTGCTAAATGGTCCCATTCATGAACACAGATTATCTCTACAATTACATATATAAAAGTCTAAGCAATCGAACGACCAAACAACTGGTCGACCAGTTGCTTATGACATGCACTGAGCACTAGAAGGCAGATACCCAATGCAGAAGCTGTCCCCTGTTGGTCAGTATGCTTTCACAGTCAACCTCCTGTGGCCAGCCAACCTCCCACAACTGGCCAGCCGCAATCAGCCCCAATTGCTGGCCAGGTCTAGGGACCCTACCCATGCACAAATTCATGCACTGGGCCTCTAGTTTATTCATACTTCTTTGTATGGCTTTTATTAGATATTTATTTTTTTTCAAAATCGTATTTTATTAAGTTAATATATTTATATATTACAGTTTTATATTGTGAATGATAAATATGTTTAACTTGTTTGTTATGATCTTATACCATTGGTTGTTATAAGATAATATTTCATCCTGAATGAAAGTTTTGCACCAAATACTGTAGAAGATATGTTAGTTTTCTTAAATAATTATACCATCTGAAACTCATTTCCCTTTTAATATTTATAATCTTCACATATTTTGTATTATTATATTGGTTATATTTTCTAGCACTAGGTTAACCAGCAGTGGTAATGACATTCTTATATTAAATATATTAAAAATTCTCCTTTAAATAGATGTTTGCAGAAAATTTTCTCTATATAGCCTTTCACCCATTGATGAGGTTCTCCTCTATGCCTGTTTTTCTGAAAATTATACTATTAATAGGAATTAAAATTAAAAATTATTTTATCCCTGTTGAATTAAGCATATGATTTGTTTCTTTAGTAAATGAATGTATTATGTTACACTGATAAATTTTCTAATGTGGAAAACTTCTTGTGTTACTGAAATGAACCATATAAGATCATGATTCATTGTTCTTTTAAAAAATATTTTAATTTGTGTTCTAGTGGTTATTTTAGAATTTCACATCTATGTTTATAAATTTAAAAAAAAACAATACTTTTCTTTATAGATAACTTTTTTATATGGTCTAACATCAGTGTCATACTAACCTCAGAAAATGATTTAGATACTTCAGCCTCTGTTATTTGTCATTGTCTAGGAAAACCTAACTAAGAAGATTTATTTTGTAAAAGTTTCCTTATCTTTTTGTAAAAATCACTTACAGACAATTTGGACCTGGGATTTTGGCATAGTGTAAGAGGAAGGTTTGAGCTGAGGACTTTCTTCATCATAAAATTGAGATAATATTATGCTGTTGCTATTTTTCCAGCTTTGTCAGTGAAAAACTTCTTTAATCTTTAATCTTAGGGATATATTTAAAGCAAAAAAAAATTTCTCTAAATGCTGTTCAAATCTTTTATGCCTTTGTTCCTTTTTATCTGTTTGAATTAATCATTTTGCAGGATTCTCCAACTCCTAATATTAATTTATCTTTATTCTGCTATGGTTTTGTCCATTGTCCCTTTGTACATTTTGAACATATACTGATAAGTTGAAAGCAACTTATCATGTTAACACTATATTATCTCTATCTTGTTTTCCTGATGGTGTCTTATTGTCATTCCTAATTTGTTCAACTTTTAAATGCTATTCTAACTTAGTATCAGATCATAGCTGTCTGGTATATTTCTTATGCCTTTATTTTTTAATTATCCTGTATACTATTGTTTAAATGTAGCTTATACACATAGCTAACATATGGGTGACTTTTGTTTATAATCCAGCCCGAAAGTGTCTGTGTTGAGTTGGTGATTATAATCCAATTGTATGTGGTTTAATGACTACTTTGTTAAAAGTTGATTCTACCAAATTATTTTGTGTGTTTTATTTATAAACATTTTATCAATTTTCCCTCTCCAAATATACCTTTTTATTGGATATGTCCAATTTTCTTCTGGTTGCTTAGAAATTATGCAATCTATTTTTATATCCTGGTGCTATTCTTAAATTAGCAAGATACATACCTATATTTAACGTACCAGCTATACATATATATACTTTTTTCTCAACTAGACAAGTGATCATGTGTCTTTTGTCTCCCCCTGCAATTTCCAAAGATTTGCTGGTATCATTGATGATCAATAGCATAGGTAATTCTATACCGTTTTTCTTTTAGTAAGAGAGAAAATAACTTTAGTAAGTTACTAGCTTAGTCATCTCCAATATCCATTCTTTCTCTCTTTCCAATAGAGATGGAGCCCCTGGGTTTTAGGTTAACACACAAATAATGACTCCACTTTCCAGCCTCTTTTGCAGCATGGCCATGTGATAAAATTCTGGCCAAAGATGTGAGAAATAATGTGCAATTCTGAAACATTTGTTCAAAAGAAGGGAGATGACTTTTCTTCTCTTCTTTCTTCATCCAGCTACTTGAAACATATTATAGTTGCCAGACATTTTTTACTATCAATGAAAGCAACACTATTAAAATGGAAGATTTGCAAGATATAAACAGCCAGGATTCTTGGCAACTTCTTAGTTCAAATCCCTCCCACCAGGCCTGGATCACTTACCAACTGATTCTTAAGACAGAAAGTTATAACTCATCCCTTGAATATTAGTTTTCTATTGCTCCTATAACTAATTATTACAATCACTTAAATAAATGTATTATACAGTTTTAGAGGTTGCAAGTCCTAAAACTATGGGCCTATATCCCTTCTGATTATTCTAGGAAAGAATCTGTTTCCTTGCCTTTTTCAGTATCTAGAAGTTACCTGAATTTCTTGGATTATTACATCACTCTATTCTCTTCTTCCATTATTACACCTCCTTTTCTTACTCTGACCCCCCTTTCTCCTTCTTGTAAAAGAAATTATTACATTGAGCCCACTCAGATAATCTAGGATAATCTCTTTATCTTAAAAAATAATTTAATCACACCCGAAAAGTCTCTTTTGCTATACAATGCACCATATTCAGCAGTTCTAGAGATTAGGATATGGACATCTGTGGAGAGGCCATTATTCTAGCTACAACACCTTCTTTCACTAACTGTTCTCTAGGTCAGCTTTATATATAGCTAGGCCCAAATTCTCAGATTCCTTTTTTCTTCAAAAAAAAAAACTTCCTTTCTTCTTATTGCTTATTTTATTATTCTCATTGCTTCCTTTCTTATTGAGCCACTTCTTCCAAAAGTGCTTGCAAAAAGGGTCTTTGTTTGGAAAACTGTTTTCAATATCATATACACTCTCTGTCTCCCCACTTCAAGAGTTCCCTTGAATTCTCTCTCTTGGTCTCAAACACCTTTCCACAGAGCCAATCATCAATGGTATTATTAAAGATATATATATATATATATATATATATATATATATATATATATAATGGTATTATTAAAGATATATATATATATATATATATATATATATATATATGCCTAAGCAACTGAAATGACTGGTCAACCAGTTACAATGACATGCATTGACCACCAGGGAACAGGTGCTCAAAGCACAGGATTGAGCTACCTTCTATCTGAATCAAGCCTGCCAGGATTAGGCTGAAACCAACTATCTAACATCCCCTGAGGGGTCCCAGATTGTGAGAAGGTGCAAGCCAGGTGGAGACGGACCCCTCACCAGTGCACAAATCCATACACTGGACCTCTATTTTGTGTCTTTGTATGTATGTGTATATATATATATGCCTAAAAACACAGTGCCCACTTAGTAAAAGTATACTAAATAAACCACCGAGTCTTTATGTGACAGCCACAACAAGAAAGGGAGAAGCCAAAAATATTAGTGATATGGCAAAAAAGACACTAGAGAAAATATCTATCTACCATTCAACCTTGCATGTCTTGACTTTCAGAAATATCCGCATCAATGTAAAATAGGCTTTATAGTATGTATGTGTATATATATATATATGCTTTATATTATATATATATATATAACATTAATCATGCATATATCAAATATATCTGTACCATATATGTAAGGTAGATAAACATTGTCTTGCCCACTTTTTATCTTTACAACTTTCCAGAATCCCTTTTAATTGTTTATTGAATATTTTGCCAGTTGATGATAATGTGCTGACTGACATTGATGATAAGAGGCCTCGAATATTGGCTAAGGACACAGACACTGGAGTCAGGTAATCTGGGTTCAGGTGCTGACTTTGTCTTTTACTTGCTATGTGATCTTAAGCAAATTACCTAACATATCTGTGTCTTCATAACTTCATCTGTAAAATGGGATGATAATAATATTAGCCAATTCATAGGGTTACTGAGTGTATTAAATGAGTTACTAATATAAAGTACTTAATTAGTTCCTAGTAAATAGCAGCTCTATACATGCTAGTTATTAATCAAAACACATGGTATTTGCAAAACCTTCAATCAATATTAAATAAATGATTAAACCTTCTTTTCCTTAAACTTTATTGTGAAATTTGTAGGAATAGCAGCAAAATGAAGTCATCTCATTCTAAGAGAGATGGTCACAGGTGGTTATCTGCCATTAATACTTCCTGTTTCTAGGAATCCCATTCAACTTCATGGAGTAAACTAGGGTGGAGTGGGTTGAGGGGCAGGAGTAGAGTAATAAGTCGAGCTCCTCTCTTTACTTCTTCCCCTTCAGAGGGATTGCTTGCATTTAATCATTAGTATGTTTATTTTGGAACAATGGTTAGAAGAATGGGTAACTGAATTTGGATTTAACTAAAAATCACATTATCCAATTCAGATTTATTAGGTAAAATGGAAAGCTGAATCTAGTATATTTTGATTCCTAAGTCCAGTATTGGCAGATAAAATATACAATAACCCATTAAATTTTAACTTAACTGTGTGTTTGTTTTGTTTTTATCTTTTGATGAATCTAATAACTCTACTCAAAAACTCCAGTTATCATCTCCCAATTTCCTCATTTTATGATGGGGAAACTGAAATTGATAATGAAATGAAGTCTCCTACATCTAGTGAATGGAACCCAAGTGTTAAACTCAGATCTTATTATATCTTTTCTTTAGTCAAACACAGAGAATGTTGCTAGAGTAGTCAGGTAAAAAAAAATAGAAACAATAATAAATAGATATATAGAGAGAGAGAGTAAAGAGGAAGAACAATCTCTGGTTTCTATTCTCCTTGACCCAGTTACATAAAAAAATATATAGTTCTTAAATTTGGAATCCAGTTTCCAAATCATTTATGAAGCCCTATGTGACATTCATTACATTTTTGTTTTTCTTCTGAACATCACTAACCCATTCATTAAGATTGTGTGTGCTTGGTCTGGAAAAGCTTATTGAATTGCTTTTGTCTGTTGGACAACAAATAATAGCGTAGATGCTGGTGGGCATTAATTATGTTAAAGCACTATTCATCTTTACTGATACTCGTTCACATGGAATGTTTTATAACATTGACATTTTATACTGTTTATTCACTGCTCTTTTTGTCAGAGGTAGCAACATCATAAAACATTGCACCTCTAAACGGACAGCATTTAGATATGCCTGTATTCAGCTGTGAAAATCACATCTCATACATACTAGTAAATTGATTCCTTATTCTTTGCCCTTAAATAAATTTAAATTTCAAAAAAAGGTATTCATTTTTCTCTCTTCCTTAGCACAAAATAGTAAACATTCTCATATTAACAACTTCATGTTAAAGTAAGGCTTAATTTTCATTGAATCTCTTCCAAAATGGTTCAACTTACTAAAATAAATTATCCTATCCAACCCACTAACTGACTTTGTTTTTGTTGTTTTTCATTGAAAACACTTGTTCAATTTCATCTTCAATAGGTAATAGACCATGATTAGGGATAGGAAAAAAGTTAAATTTATTTAACTTGCTCCTCTATTTCAAGGCATTTTGTATTTTTATTAAAATATTTATCATAATCTTCTCTATAGGCAAGTTATTTATGCAGGTGTCTGCCTTGTCTGCATGATTGGAAGCTTCCTGAAAGTAGGGGCTATGTTGAACCCCAACACATAACACATACAGTAATAATAAATTACTACCTTCTTTAGCATTTCACTGAGACAAATGTTCATGCTAACTACCGTTTATGAAGCCTACAACACTTCAGGCAATGTGCTCATTTTCTTATCCCCAGTACATTACAACAGTACTGAGTAGTAAGAAATATTATTAGCATACCTCAAGTACAGGTAAAAACATAACATTTACAGATAGGGGTAATTAAATGCTAGAGGAGGAGTTTAAATCTAAATAACCTTGAACAGGAGGTTTCTTGTTTTTCTAGCCATTGGCTATAATGAGTGAAGACCTCAGATGTGACAGACCATAATCATGATTCTCTTTATCCTCAGCCTAGTAAAAAGGAACAAATAAACAACACATGTTGTTCTAAGAGCAGCATAAAGTGACCCTGTGGCACTGGAGAGTGATCATTACATGACACCATTAATCATCTTCCAAGCTTGATTATCTGACCTTTCATTGTTTTCCCCACAGTGAGCAATATGAGGAATACCTAAGGGTCTACCTCAAGCACCACTGTAATGTGGCAAATAGGACACTGAAATAGGGATCAGGGATCTGGAAGCCTAGTCCTGACACATAAATTTCTGGAGTTGGACCTCACTTTTCCCATTTGTACAATCATGAATTTGAACTATATGATCAAAGTTTCCTTCTAGCTATATCTTCCTATAATCCACTAGAATATGAATTTCTGAGAAACCCCAGCACCCGGCACACAGTAAGTTCTCAATAATAAATACTTGATGAAATAATTAATAAATAAAGGAACAACAATAAAAAATCGTCCCTACCTCAAATCCCAGGAATCTTAAATAAGATGTCCCTTTATTTTAAGGCATGAGAAAGGAAACAAGCTCATTGTTCATAATGCTGGCACTTTAAGCCTTCCATCACATTTCCATCTGGCCCTAACTTTTCACTTTCCCAATTTGGAGCAACTTTTCCCATTCACTGGGGTCACTTCCTTTCTTATGTTTACAAAAACAGTTGATTTGGAGATTTTACATAATTCATTTTAAACATATACTAACTCAAACTGAGTTCATCCACCAGCAGCATGGAACTTTGCATTGGATGTAAAATATGTGAATATGTACATCTTTGAAAATCTACTCAAGAATGTTAACGGACTATATTTTTAATGACAATGTCACCTCTGTGGGCAAATGGGCATGCACCTTGCATGTGTTAATATGCCTAGGCAGAGTTTATAGTGTTTTGGTTCATTAAGTTTGGTTGTTCAAGTGAATAAAGAAAAATTAGATTTTTCAGCATAGTTCTGACTTGTTATTTACATACCTTACATAGTCCAGATGTAAACTCTTAGAACAGCTGCATCTCTTCATGCAAGTGATTTATGATTGCATATAGGCATTCTGAATCTTGATGGGGTTGGCAGAGTCAGGAGAGGCAGAGTGGAGTAGGCTAAGTGGAAATCTATTTTTTTAAGTAGGCCTGAGATATAAATGTAGTGGGAACCATGGGAGTCATTAAGTGAAAAATTATTTTAAGATTGGTCAAAAAAATCAGAAATTATTTTAAGATTGGTCAAAATGTTGATTTGGAAATTTCTGTAGTGCTTTCCCATCTTCACTACATAAAGCAAACGAGAAGGAGGTTGCCTCAGTATGGCCTGCATTCCCTCCAATCTGGGACCTCTGGCTCCTAACCACTCACCTGCCTGCCAGCCTAATCTGCTAACTGCTCTCCCCTGACAGCCTGATTCCTTCTAACCTCCTCTGTCTTGGCCCTGCCAACATGGCTTTGTTGGGAAGGATGTCTGGAAGATGTTAAGTCTAATTAGCATATTACCCTTTTAGTAGTATAAATGCCACCTTGTCCTAAAAATGCAGGTTGTTCCCAGGTTTTCCTATCATAGAAGGTGACCCGGCAGTAGCATCCTGAGTTCTGACCAGGGCTTATGTGCTTGTGCTTTATCTCAGCAGATGTGAATCATAGAAGAAAACTCTTGGATGTACCTTGAACATTTCTATTGAATTTGCCAAATCATCCTCCAAAAATGTTGAACCACTTTAAATTCCCACCAGCAACCATGTACGTGCCTTCCGTCCCACTTTGATGCCAATATCATTGATTTCTCCCTAGAAGCTTCCCTCCCATCAGCCAGGATGTCTTGGTACTTGAGCCAACCTCATTGTTCAGCTGGGGACTTGATTTCCCGAGATAGAATTATGGGAAAGAAAAATAATTTTCCTCTACCTTTCTGACTTCTTAGTGGAGGCCCTTGTAATGAAAGACAGATCACCAAGAGAAAAACAAAAGTTCATTAACATGTATACCTTGTGTATATGTTGGAGGTCCCAGAGAAAAATGAGTAACTCCCCAAGGTGGCTTAGAATGTAGATTTAAATACCTTCTTCCTAAGGAAAGGGGCTTAAAGATACTAGCCTCTTAGAGGAGAGCAAATGATATTTAGGAAAGATGAATGGAGTAGGGGAAATGGTTTCTAAGAAAGTTTGGATGTGATGTCAACTTCTACTCTCCTGTCCTATGACAGGAGTCAGTGTTCTCTGCCTGATGACACTTCTCCCATCAAGGGGAGGGGGGTCTGATTTTAGGGAGATGGGGAGACTTCAGTGAAATCCTCTGTGTGCATTTGCTGTTTGTCAAGCATCTGCAGCTCAAGATCATCAGTATAACAACACAGCATAGTTGGTATGGCATGTTCTCTGACCTTCAAAATAAACCCAACAAAAGTTTGTTTCCTCTTTTAGATGATTTGCCACAGTAGCTTTATTTCCTGGAGACAGTGTTTTGACCAGACCTTCCTGGGAGTGGTCATAACATTACCCTGTGTTTGTAAAAAGGTGTTGGCCACATCACTAAATAATCCAGGGGCAGTTTTCTTATCTTGTGGAAAGGGAGATAAAGTTATGATAGTTTATCTTCCTTTCTACAGGTTTCTTGCCAGTTTGTGTCTCTGCTGCCCCAACCCATGCCCCTCAGCAACCCAAGCACCTCTACCTCAGGCCTTGGGGCTACTGGGTGCCAGGCCTGCAGGTTTGTGTCTCCAATCTGCCCCCCCCCCTGCTGCCGCCACCAGCCCCAGGTTTGCCATGGCAGGGCTTGGGCCTGCTGGGCCAGCCTCCCTGCTGGTCTGTGGCAGTGGTCTGTCCCCCAAAGCCCCAGAGCTGCCATAGCATGGCTTGGGGCTGCTGGATGATGACCTCCCTGTGGGTTTGTGTCTCACATGTGCCAGGCAGCCCCAGCACCACCTGGCTGCTTTAGGCCTCGCCATCTTGGTTGGGTTAATTTGCATACTCACTTCTATTGGCTGGTAGTGTAGCGAAGGTATGGTCAATTTGTATGTTTCTCTTTTATTATATATATATATATATATATATATATATATATATATATATATATGACTGTATTTGGATATAGGGCCTTTAAGGGGATAATTAAAGTTAAATGAGGTCATAAGAGTGTCTTAATGTAAGTAGTGTCCATATGAGAGAAGAAAGATATCAGGAAGCACAGAGGAAAATAACATATGAGGATAACAATGTGAAAATCAATAACAAAAAATTTATTTAGAATGGAATCAGGAGGCTAGAGAACTCTCACACAGGTGTTACACCACTGACCCCAACAGGAATAGATGAAACTTGTACCTCCAACAGGAAGTAATGCTATATTACTAAATCAGCAGGAGGGAAAAAAAGATTGCTATTAGCTCAGAAACAGCTTAGCTAATGACACTTCTATAATTTAATCAATAAAAAGTCACTATACTTCAAACTTTGTTTCCTTCAACAGATTCTTCATTTATACTAGCACCTCCTAAATACATAAAAGAGTTTTCTTATTTGTTTCTTTAGCCTTGTCTATTGGTTTGCCATTAGATTCATGTCTCAAATTGCAATTCTCTGTTGTTCACAAATAAACCCATTTTGCTGAAGAAATAACTACTTGGTTATTTGTTTAAAGTCAGCAGTTAGAAAGCAGCCATTTGCAAGCCAGGAAGAGAGGTCTCACTTGAAACCATCCCTAGTGGCACCTTGATCTCGGACTTCCAGCTTCCACAACTTAGAAAAATAAATCTCTGTTGTTTAAGCCACATACTCTGTGGTATTTTGTCATGGCAACCCAAAGGAACTAATACACTTTCCCTTATTTCTTAGGATAGGGATTACCAGTATTGTATTTAATAACTATTTCTGAGCCTTACAAATTTTGACAATGTACTAGTAAGGGGCTAAAAAATTGAAAGAAAAAAAAAGCTCTAAAAAAAAATACACTTTTAGCCTGGTTGGTGTTGCTCAGTGGTTTGGCACAGACCTATGAACCAGAAGGTCATGGTTTGATTCTCTGTCAGGGCACATGTCTGAATTGTGAGCTTAATTTCCAGTAGGGGGCATACAGGAGACAGCTGATCAATGATTCTCCCCCATCATTGATGTTTCTCTCTCTCCCTCTTCTTTCTTCTCTGAAATCAATAAAAACATATATAGGTGGACTTTAAAAAATCACTTTCAATGACAAAACACTCACTTCTGAGGAAGAAAAATGTCCCAATGTTTAAAATTTACCTATAGCTATTGTACTTTTCTGGGTGATTGAACAACACTGTATCATATTTTTATTGTTGACATGTTGATTGATCTGATAGAGCTTTCTTAAATATTTGAAAGGCAGTGATCTTGAATATTCTAGAGAATATTTTAGAAAGCAAGCACAGGCTTGATTATGTTATACCTCTTTCCTGTCAGTAAGTTACTCATTGTTCTCCCCTTATTTCAGACGAGATGTCAATCATTAGAGTGTGTGCACTCAGTTATATCACAATTTAGTTAACATAATCTTCACATTTCATCAGCACCCCTGAGAAGACACATCAGCAAGATAATTGAGAATTATTGGATTTGGGTATTGACTATAAAATTTATTTCTGTTGGCAAAAGATTTTGCATTAATAAATGAATAGAAACAGGGACTAGAAAATGTTAAGAGGAAAGATTACAGAATGACTTTAGTTTCATTTTGGGTTTTCTTTTGTGCATTTTTGGGGGGGGTGTTTTTTTATGTTTCCCTCTATCTCTGATTTATTTTTTTCTGATGATCAGGTATTCCTTTTAAAATTAGGGGGGAAATGCTCACTGAATAAAATTCCCTAGCTATCTAGTCTCATGGTTCCCTCCTTATATGTCAGTAGAGCTGTCTCCTCCAATTAACAGTATTCTTGCCTTTCTCTTTGGTCTAGCATCCATCCTTTTTTTTTTAATCCTCACTGGAAGACATGCTAAGAGAGAGGAAGTTAGAGAGGAATAGAGAGAAAAAAAAAACATTGATGGGTTGCCCTCTGTATGTGCCCCAACTAGGGACTGAACCCATAACACTCAACCAACTGACCCAATTCAACCAAGCTATTCATCCTCTTCTTGAGCATTAATTATAGTCACTAAGCCAATGTATATCCCTCGTGTTAATCAGATAAATTAACCATATTAATGGAAGGTAATGAGTTAATAGAATTAAGGCCTTTATAACGGCAATTAATATATTTGAATATTGACCATGCTTTCAGAAAATACCCCCAAAATTTGAATTCTCTAACTCTAGCCAGTGGATCATAAAAGTGTGGGTGGAGCTAGACAAGCCCTCCAACCACTAACTAGCATGCTACCACTGATTCAGAAGTCCTACTCTGTGCTGGAGTAATTTGTCCTCTGGTGTCAAATGGACATCCACAGTACCATGCTCAATTGCCAAGACTTGGTTTGTTCTCACAGCTCCTCAACCACCTTTACAAATTCACTCGCTCTCAATTAGGAAGAGTACAGAGGCTTGAGAAAAAAAAAAAGAATATAAATATTGAGATGCCCATGCCTTACTCAGCTGGGAGTAAATACAGAATAATGTTTAAGAACCTTATTCAAACTCACAGGTTTTATTTTTGTTTTGTTTTACTTAGCATAACTTAAATTCCAAATGCACTTGCTCCATGACCATTTCCTTTTCCATCCTCATTTGATGCTTTCCAGAATCCATAAACTCTGCAATCCATTGTGCCTGGAGCAAGAACAATCTCTGAAAGCAAAGGGCAAATCCAAAATAAGAATGTCATTACTTTAGGACCTCCCAGGTATTCTCCAAGCCCAAAGAAGACAGTAAAACTTTCTGTTTTAGAAGGAAGAAAGCATAGAATTCCAATTAATTTCTCATTAAGACATTCCACTATTTATTTAAAAATAGTGACAGAGCTTGGGTTAGAACTATATTTTAGAAATCCAGGCCAGGGTTATTTCTGCTATATTAATGATTCTCAATCTTGACTACACATTACAATCACCTACAAACCTTCAATAATTACCAATGTCTAATCATATCCCAAGAGATTCTGATTTGATTGGTCTGGAGCATGGCCTGAGCATTAAGAGTTTTTTAAAAGTCTCCAGGTAATTCTAACATGCAGCTGAGCTTGCAAAACACTGACCACAATGTGCTTACTCTCCTAGGGTGTAAGGCTCAATCATCTGGGTCCCAGGGACAGTGAACAAAGAAGTAGTTGGCACCACATTGTTCAACTCTCCCTGCCTTCTCTTCCTACTCACACAATACAGATATACTTAGCATAATGAGTTATTTATTTAACCAATGGCTATTGTCTTCTGTTAGAGAAGGATTCCTTAAACATTTTTAAAGGGCCATTTTTTATGTATGTGTTAATGTAGAAACAAGTTAACTGTGCCATTGTAATAATAAAGAAGCCACAGAAAATACACAAATAATGGGCATGGCTGTAATTCATAAAACTTTATTTATAAAATCAGTTACTCTGGCCCTGGCTGGTTTGGCTCAGTGGATAGAGCATCATCCTGTGGACTGAAGAGACCCATGTTCAAATCCGGTCAAGGGCATGTACCTTGGTTGTGGGCACATCCTCAGTGGGAGGTGTGCAGGAGGCAGCTGATAGATGTTTCTCTCTCATTGATGTTTCTTACCCTCTCCCTTCCTCTCTGTAAAAAAATCAATAAAATATATATTTTTTTTAAACAGGTACTCTGATCCACAGGCTTTAGTTTGCTAATCCAATTTATAGTCACTAAAGTATATAAAACAATTGCTACAGTTTTTGAATTGAGATTGCAATGATTCTGAAACCTTTAAAATTCCATTACAGTTGTTGAAATATATTTTTCTGCCAGAAGGAAAGACTTGCTATAAACTTCTCCTATGCCTATTCCTGCTCTTGAATAGAGCCACTTTTTCAGACCAGAAGCCATGGCAAGTCCTCAGAAGCCCATATCCACATATATTTAATACTTTCCTGATACCCTTCCAGACACCTCCAGCTCCTTCTCTGTACCTGTATTGCATTACTTGTCATTTTTCACACTATTATTTAATATGTTCTATTTCCCATTCTAGATCATACACAACTGGAAGATACTTACTATAAATAATAATACTACTAATTATTATGGCTATTATTTGCATATGTATGGTACTTTACAGCTTTTAGTTCCTGTCATATCTACTAATCCCTTTGATTAGGATACACTCCCTGGAAGAAAGTTGGAGCAACTCTCTTAAAGTGAGAAAAAATGAGTCTCAAATTTTAGACAGTCTAAAATTCAATCCAGATCCTATGATTGCAAAAAAGTGTATTTAGGAAAAGCACAGAAACTGTATATGGATTCAGAGAAAGAGCTGTATTCAAATTCACTTGAGATTGGCCATGAAGAAGATAGAAGTTAACATACTTGCATACGTTATGGTTGCCAAAGCCAATGAGCACCATATCCAACAGGCTCTGAAGAAGCTCTATGTCATTGTCAAGGCCAAAATCACCCCTCCTTGATCAGGCCTAATGAAGAGGAAAAGGCATATGTTTGACTGGTTCCTGACTATGATGCTTGGGAATTTGCAACAAAATTTTGGTCACTGACTCTAACTGGCTAATTCTATATATAAATATTTTAACATATAGGGGAACACCAAGATGGCGGCATAAGCAAACACCTATTGTTCTGCCCCGCACAACGATTTGGGAACTACAACATAACAGCGGAACAGACAAGCACCCAGAATCGCCAGAAAGCTGGCTGCATGAAAACTCCACTAATAGGAGCGGAGGTGGGACACTGAGACTCGGGACCGGCGGGAGCGCAGCCTTTCAGACGGAAACAGGTTAGGAGCCACCCTGGTCGCGCGCGTGGGCTGGGGCCGGATTTCTCTGACGGGGAAGGGCGGAGGCATCCCACTGCCCAGATTTCCCGAGCCGGGCGAGGTCCGAGATCCCGGGTACGGGGAGAGGTCCCCCTGCACAGAACCCCGGAACCGGGCGAGGTCCGAGGTCCGGGGGACGCACCCTGGAAGCGGGGCACAGCAGAGGCTCCTGGTCTGCTAGAAACCCGGAGGCGGCGAAAAGAAGTTTCCGCGCAAGGTCGCGCAAACCCGCGACTTGCCCCCTGGAAACTTGTCTCCTGGTTCCAGAAAACATCTATTTTACAGACCTGGGCTGGACTTTTGGTGTGCAGGCACATTTGGGGAAAGGCAGAGTTGTCTGGCAAGGGGAAGAGACTAGCGGCTTTCTCTTGGAGGAATCTGCAGCCATCCCCATCCAACACAGACCCGCGCGCACGACCTCCGCATAGGATCCAGCTGACACTGACGCTGCCTGCGCAGCTCAGAGACTCCGCCCATCCAACCTGAACACAGTCTCCCTTCACAGCCAATTGGCCTGGAGGTCAAACCCTCCTAGGGCTAACAACAACAAACTGGGTTTAAATTCAAAAACACTGAATATAACCCATAAAGGATTGCAGTAAGAGTACCCACCTCAGGTAACTGGGAAGACTGAGCCACTGTCCCTTTGAGGATATCCACCACATAAAGCAGCCACCATGCAGAGATATGGAAAGAAATCAGGTGTGAAAGAAATGGAGGAGAAAAGACGACAAGACACAGAGTTCAAAACCACGGTTATAAGGCTTTTCAAGAGGCTCCTACAAAAGGCCGATCAACTTAATGAGAATTACCAGGAAATAAACAAGACCAACCAGCAAATGAGTGAGACTTACAAGGAAATGAATGATACTTACAAGGAAATGAATGAGACCCTCAGGGAAATGAACAAGACCTCTGAGGATACGAACCAGACCCTCACAGATAAAAAAAAAAAGGACCAACTAGAAATCAAGCATACACAGACTGAAATAAAAAATATTACACAAAGTCCTAAAAGCAGTCCAGAGGGCCACAAGAACCAAGTCAAAGATTTGAAATACAAAGAACCAAAATCCACTCAGCTGGAAAAGCAAGAAACAAAAAGAATTCAGATAATTGAAGATAGCGTAAGGGGCCTCTGGGACAACCTCAAGCAAGCCAACATCCGAATTATTGGGGTGCCAGAAAAAGAGAGAGAGCAAGTTAATGAAAACCTACTTGAAGAAATAGTGACTGAAAACTTCCCCCACCTGGTGAAAGAAACTGACTTAAAAGCCCAAGAAGTACACAGAACCCCAAAATATAGGAATCTAAAGAGGACCACACCAAGACATATCATAATTAAAATGCCAAGAGCAAAAGATAAAGAGAGAATATTAAAAGCAGCAAGAGAAAAGCAGTTGGTTACCTACAGGGGAGCACCCATACGATTGTCAGCGGATTTCTCAACAGAAACGATGCAGGCCAGACGCGAGTGGCAAGAAATATTCAAAATAATGAAAGCAAGAATCTACAACCAAGATTACTCTATCCAGCAAAGCTATCATTCAGAATTGAGGATCAGATAAAGTGCTTCGCAGATAAGCAAAAGCTAAAGAAGTTCATCACCACCAAACCAGTATTATATGAAATGCTGAAAGATATTCTTTAAGAAGAGGAAGAAGAAAAAGGTAAAAATATAAATTATGAACAACAAATACACATCTATCAACAAATGAACATAAAAATCAAGTGAACTGATAGGCTGATGAACAGGATAAACTGGTGACTATAACAGAAACATGGACATGGAGATGGAATGGACTGACAATTCTTGGGGAGAAGGGTGTTGTTGGAAGTATAGCAAGAGATTGGACAAGAATCTTGCAACAATGAGAGAGGACATTGGGGAGGGGAAGGTGAGGGCGGAGGGTGGGATAGGTACAGGGTGGAGGGAAGATATAGGGGGATAAAAAAGGGGAAACAATGTAATTAATAAACTGAATTAAAAAAAATAAAAATAAATAAATAAATAAATAAATGTTTTAACATATAACAAAAAAAATTCAATTGGCAGTTTTGTAATCTTGAACAAGTCATTCAACCTCTTAGAAATTTTTGTTTCTTCAACTGTAAAAATATGGATACCAGTTAATACTTACCTTTCAGGATTATTTTGAGAATTATAGACAATATTATTAATATTTATCACCTTAATAAATGCTCAATAATGGTAGCTACCATTACTAATATAATTATATTGCTGTTGTTGCTAATTATGTAGGGTTCTTTCCATTTTGGGCACGTTTCCATTCACTGTTACATACTTCATTGTATTTGGTACAGTGCCTTTAATTTAATAACTGTTCAATTAATGCTAGATGAACTTATTAATTAGTTAGTTTACTAATGACTTGATTATACCAGGTTTACCTATAGGTATAGTCCTATATTTAACAATTTCTTCCAGCATAAGTTTTTTAAATGAAAATACCCCCAAAGATAGAGGAAGTTTAGATAACTTCCTTTTAAAAAGACAATACATAAAGGGAATTTTCTTCCCATTTTGAAGTGAATCTCCTTAGCCAAGTGTTCATGCCTGATAACACTTTTGTTACCTACTTAAAATAAGAGAACATCACCCCCCCCCCGACTTTCTATTCCTTATGGAATCATTGATGCTCAAAAGACAGCAAAAGCAAAGCTGTCAGCAGGATTTTCTGGATTAGTAAATGCTTAAATTTGGCTAACTAATCAGTAATAATGATAAATTCCTTTAGATTTAGAATTTTTCTTGGAAAACACTCATAAACAGCCTCAGAGAGCTCAAGAGAGGGTCAAACATTCAGCCTTACAGCTTGATGTAGAGATACCTCATTTCAGCTTCCCAGTCACCTCTCATTTACACCACTAGGAAATCAATGAATCAATACTTAACACATTATAGCACCCATATTATGTATCAGATACTTTTCCTGAACACTGAGTTGATGAAAGAAGTTAAGAAATATAGTCTATGAGTTCAAGCAGTTGATCTGCTGAGTAAGAACAGATGTATAATTCTGAAACAAATTCTAAGGTATGCTATGGGGTACTGGCTTCAAATTCCAGAGGGAGATAGGGAGGGAGGAAAAAGAGAGGGGGGGGGAATATTATGGGTCAAGTGAAGAGAGCTTATTCTAAGGACAAATTTCAAGCTTCATACTTGTAGTGGTGCATATGTTAGTACTGAGTACTGACATTTGATTTGGGCAGGCCATTCATAGAGATAATAGAAAAAAAGATGAAACAGCTTTATCAACTGGCTCAAAGAGAGATCTGAAAAGCAAGTTCATGAAGAGTTCTGCTCCATGTAGTCATTGAGGGTTCACTCTATCTTGTTACTCTTCATCTTCTAAGTCCTTGAGGTTCTTACCATTCAGCCAGAGGGTGAATTCTATAAGAGATAGGATCACTTGAGGAAAGTTTTTATGGGCCAAGGTTAGAAGGGGACATATCACTCTGTTCTTATTTCACTGGGCATAACTCAGTCATGTAGTCACTCTGAACCACAATGATGATGAGAAAAATGTACGTGAATGCCCAGGAAGAAGAGAATAAATCAATATTAAAAAAAGCACTAGGAGCATCCACCACAGGGCACTATGCTGGCCATCACACTTCTGGCTCACTTTTTTTCCCCAATACATTGATTATACTTACTTCCTCCTCAAAGGACACAACACAAAATTCTATCTAGTCACTGAACCAACTCAAAGTCCAGGATACCTAAATCCATCATTTCTGTTTAATTTGAATATATCCCCTAATGACCAGGTGACCTTTGAGTCCCATGAAATTTATAATGGTGGAATAAGAAAGAATTACCAAAATAGATATATTCATTCAGAAGAAAAGAATGAGAGAACATAGAAGTGATTAATCCATATGAATTTTAAAATCCCTCTGGGAAAGCATTTTGAAGGCCTCCTACCTTGGAGGTATGGAAAATTAGTTGATTAGATGCCATGCTTTCCTTGGGAGGAGTTTTCCTATGCCTTTTTTATCCACTATCTTCTGGCCACATCTAAAGTGAATGTTTGTGCTTTTTTTTGAGCAGTCCAAATTTCACAGCCAATTTTCTGCTATTATGAGGAATATGAGGAATAAAGGAAATAAAATAGCATATTCAATCCTGCATCACAGCTTTTTTGTTAACATTACAATGCAAAATTTGGTAGGTTTATGATCTATTTGCTTCTTGTCAATTTCTCATACACATATACATAAAGTCTTTCCCAGATAGAAGAGAGCATGAATATTAGTGAGCATTATTATTTTATGCTATAACTATCTATTATGTGAATATGAGAAGAAATAAGAATATGTATTTTTTACTTGCTTCTCATTTAAAAAATAAACAGTAGAATAATAAACACAGTGAGCAAGGTAAACCAGCAGGAATAGTGACAAAATGGGAGCCATATTTTTAGTTTATCTGTGAACAATGCTTGGATTTTTAAACCACATAACCAACTATATTATTATCATTATCAAATATATATATAATAACAAAAGCATAATATGCTAATTAGGTCAGACATCCTTCTGGACATCCTTCCAGAAGGCCTTCCAGGTGAAGCTGGGGCTGTGATGAAAGTTCCGGTCCCGGGTATTGGAGGGAATCCCAGGTCCCGGGTGCTAGAGGAGAGTCAGTGCTGGCAGCGGGGGAGAAGAAAGGCCTATTCTTGCACAAATTTCATGCATCGGGCCTCTAGTATATATTTAATTCTATTACCATTTCCAAAAAATAGAAACTTTTTAAATGAACATAAAATTTAATGCTCTTTCTTCCTTCAGCTCTTCAGTAGCATTAGTTCTCTCTGTGGGACTCACTAATAATGTTTATTTCACCAAAATTTTTCTTGGACAATGTGAGCAGATCAAAACAGGAGAAAAAGCCACATGGTAAGATTTACTTCACAATACTCAACCTAAAAATATAATTTCCTCTTACTCTTCTAAAGAGAGATGATAAGAACTAGGCAGATAGTTATGTATGTTACATGCCATTGAATTGGCTCCAGCTCCTTGAGATTCTATGAATGAGTAATGTCCATAAAGTCCTGTCTTCAATAGCCCTGCTCAGAAACTGTAAATTCAAACCAATGATTTTTTTTCTTAATGGAATCCATTTCATATTTGGTCTTCCTCTTCTCCTGCTGCCTTCTATTTTCCCCATATTATTTTTTTTCAAGGATCCCTACTTTTGTATGATGTACTCTAAGAAAGATAGAATCAGTTTTGTCATTTTTGCCTCCATCAATGTTTCATGCCTAATTTTCTCTAGGGTCTACTTTTTTGTCCATGTGGTAATACAGAATTTCTGTATGACTCTCTCTAACATGACATTCCAAATCAATTAATTTTTTCCCATCATCCTTCTTCACTGTCTACTGTTCACATCCATACATAGTAATTAGGAATATGAGAGTGTGGATGATCTTAGCCTTGGTCTTGAATGTCACATTGTTGTTCTTGATGATCTCTAATTCTTCCATTGCTACCCTTCTGAGTCTCAGCCTTCTCTTAATGTCTTGGCTGCAATCTTAATTTGAATTGATGACTGAACCTAGGTAAGCAAAATATTTACCAATTTCAAGGTCTTCATGGTCTATGTAAAATCTATGTGTTTTTCTGTAATCATGGTTTTATAGGTACTCCTAAAAGAAGATTAGAGCAAGGACAACTCTTCGGAAAAAATTAAAATATTGAACCAGGGAATTCTCAGGCTTAAAAAAAGGGCAAAAGAGTCTTTAAAAAGGGTCATATTTGAATAAGTAGAAGTAATGAGCAAGAATTTCCCAGAACAGCCTGCAAGATAGAATTGAGAAGGAGCTAGAGATGATGATGATGATGATGATGATGATGATGATGATGAGAGAGAGAGAGAGAGAGAGAGAGAGAGAGAGAGAGAGAGAGAGGTGCAACCAACCTTTTAAGAATTCAAGTAAATCTCTAGTTCATACGTGGCACCAAAAATTAAGCAGGAGACTAATTGATTTTTAAAATCAGCCAGTATATGAGGCACAGCTCTACAACTGCATTTTAGAATTATCAGCCACAACAGACCTCCATAAATCTTGAAAGACACTCTTTAAAATAAGGAAAAACAGTATCTCCCTTTGGTCTGTTTGGTACTTAAGAGTAGACCTAAGATCCTAGATGCAAATTTCAAACTTAAATATTGTTTCCAATTAAGAAAATTATAAATAGTTGTTCAAAGATAGGATGGACTGCTCTGCTATTTTGAGAAAGGAATAGTGCAGAGGAATGGGGGGTATGCTGGTTTAAGGAGCTGTATGAGTCCTTGGGCCAGATGGTCTCTGAGTCCATTCAAATCCTGAAGTCCTGAGGCTCAATGCCTTGTCGATGACTATGACACTCTCACTCTCATTCTCTCCTTCCCTGTACCACTGTTTGAACAATATGTATGAGACATGTGTGCAGTAAATATAAGTGGCACACAAATATAATCATTGTCTCTGAAACCACAGCCTAAATTTAAAATGGTATATGAAAAAAATGTCCTTGTTTTGACTTTAATACATCTAATGTAATAAATTGCAGGGTGAAAATTATAGAACTTCATTTGGAAGATTAAAAAGCCATTAAAATATATCAGTAATAGTTCATATTTGTTTAATTCTAGCATATATGTGCTAAGTGAGGTTACGTGTTTTGCATATATTGAGTTATTTAGTCCTCTTTGAGGAGGCACTTTGAGCAGTTACTTAAAAGCAAACAAGACATCAACATGTCAATACAGAGGGCAGGTAGAATGTAATCATTGAGTTCAAGTCTTGGATGAAGACTGTTGGTTCAGATCAAAGTCTGAATAATGTCCTCAAATCCTCTAATTACTAGAGAATTCTAGTTTAATATTCAACAGATGAAAGGTGTTGTCTATAGCTACAAATGATGTAATTTCATAAAACTCCTTAAGATAATCATTTATCAACATACACCTCCAGGGACAATAATCAAATATGTTTTAGTTACAGAGTTTGGAGAGATATTTTAAAAACTTGGTATTAAGTATTCTGTTCTATTGTTAGAGCTGTTAAATCTTCAGGAACACACTTAAATAATTTTTTGTGGTGGTTGAGCATGAAAATAAATAGAGACAACTAAATTGGCAATACTCTTCACAGCTCAACAGATCATATCTAAGAACCACAAATACTCCAATTCACAAAGTCCTAAGAAAGTTTGAAATCTATGACTAAAAGAGAATGGCCAATACAGTAGCTAGAAACAAGGGGATTCTGATTTTAAAGTTCAAGTTTCACTACAAGTATTGATAACACTTGAATACAATATCCAACTCACAATCAGCAAGGCTCTTGGAATGTACTTGGAAATACAGAGCCTTCATTCCCTTCTTGCCCAATTTCTGGAATTGCTGTTGTAGGTACCTGTTAGCTCTCAACCCTTCCAAAATTGCCTTGCCCAAGGTGACTTCCTTCCTGGTCTGGCATACATCCAAGAACTGGTGGAGGTTGGTAAAGGCCTGGCCATTGCAGTCTAAGTAGAAAAACTCTAACAAACCAATTTAGGTCAGATCTCTTTCTGGTGGTAGTTGAAGAAGACACCAGGCAACTGATTCACCTATAGCAGAACCATTTATCTCTGTCCTCATTCATGTATTTAATCCCTTCTTCCCACAGTCATGGATCCTAAGACACTAATCTCTCTGTCAGCATTTGCTTCACAGAGAACTCAACCTTTCACAGATTGTCAGTCACTGAGCTAGAGGTGAGCTAGAGGTTGCTATCTTTAATAAAACAAAGAGGTATAGAGTGACCTTGAAAAATTAGTTTACCTCTTTCGGCTTCAATTCTTTACTTATAAAATGGAAGTACTGCATATAAGGTATCTTCTATAATATATGCAATTTACCCAGTGGCAAGCAGAACAGTAAAGCCCTATATACACATTGTAAATCCAGAAATTAAAAAGTTCATTCTTATTAAAGTATTACATTTGAAATTCATATCTCCAGTGCCTTCAGTGTTTCTGCTCCATATTTTAGACTTCAGATCTGCCAATAGCTGAAAACTAAGGAAGTACACCTGAAATTTACACCTGTATCAGTCATTTTCACAATGGGTTCTGGAATAGGCAGGTAACAGGAAAAAAGAACAAAACAGAATACTGGCACCTGCAGGCAAGAAAATGATTTAAAATGTGGAAAACAAATTTCCCTGAAACAAATGTATGCATCAGAGGACCTGAGTACATAAGGCATGTTATTGCATGTTTAATTCTCCATCTAAACCTATCCTTTTCCTCCTAACCAGAACCCATTAGTCTGAGGATCATTGTGCAGCAAGTACTAGAATTCAGATGATCAACTTTTTTTAATTAATTTTTTTATTTTTATTTTGCAGTGTAACTTAGATTTAATAGTAGTACATATGTTTTCCTTTTTCCCCCCATTATCCTCCCCCTCCGCCTCCCCTACCTCCCAGCACATGTTCCCACCTGCCCCCCTCCCCGCCCCAGTGTCTTTCATTCATTGGTTATGCTCATATATATGCATACAAGTCCTTCGATTGATCTCCCCCAGCATCCGCCCCCCACCCTTCCCAGCCTTCCCCCTGTAGCTTGACAGCCTGTTCTATGCCTCCCTGCCTCTGTATCAATCACTCTCCCCTGTTTCTTTTCTTCAAAAATATCTTGCCTCTGCATACTAGAAATAAATGTATAAGAACAAAGAAATGTTTGAGTCTCATTTCTATGTCCAACTGTTCTGAGTCCCAGTTTCAATGTCAAATAGTTCATGTGTACATGTCAACTTTTGAGCCAAGAGCTACATTAGCTATTTGTGCCACCCAAGACAACTTGGGCTCTATGAGGCACATTTATCTTATGTATAATTAGCATATTAGCAATTACTTTGTCTTCCTTTTAAGGGTACTGGAAAGATAAAGTGACGTGTGGATATAAAAATGCCTTGATAAACAAAATAGCAACACATACATGTAACATATTTTTGTCATTTATGTATTTCTGATCCTCACAGTCAAAAAGGGTCCCTGGTCATTGAGCTTATCTTATCTTCAACAACTTTTAGTAAAACAAATATCTAATTTCCTTAAAAGAAGAGAAGATTCTGAGAAGATAGTGCAACAGGAAACACCAGGAGTCTTTTCTCCCAGCTTAGACAATAATTGCATTGACGGAATCTGTTTGATGTAACTATTTTGGAACTTTGAAATCTATTGAAAGCTTGCAACTTAGAAAATAAAGTCAGTTAATTTCAGTTAATTTCAAATCTTAGCACAATAACAGCTACCCATATTTTACCTTCAGCCTCCTAGTAGGCAGCTATGAACATTTTCTTAGAGTAGCTTGCACATAACTCCATTGGAAACCAGGGTGGGAAAAATGGACTCTGTCCTTCAAAGATCTGGGATCTGTGCTCTGATCACTTATTACTTCTTCAGGCCTAGTTTTGTAGGGAAAGAGGTGGATGACCATAGCTGTAGCATCACTTCCCATTGTTGTGTGCCCCTCAATGCCAGTTGAAGTGACTCTCAGAGGATATAAAGGGCCAGTGTCTTTTTTCCATTCCTTTTATTTTCCTTTTTGACCTTTCTTGGAGGGAGGGCAGACAAACATTAAAGAGTGGGATAATCATAAACAACTGAATATATTGGAGAAATTTTTTAAATGGCTATCCATATCCAAGAAAAGACACAGACTCATAAAAAAAAACTGAGAATACCTTAAATGTATACTTTGTGCTGATCCTTGCAATAGAAACAATTTGAAACAATAAAAAACAATACAATAAACAAAATAATAGCAAAACAAAGCAAACCCAGGGGGAAGAATAGAATCTGATTTTCAGAGTTACCACATTATTATATTTGAATGTTTAATTTACAAAAATATTATAAGAAACAGTAAAGTATGCCACATTAAAAATAAATAAATCAAAAGATTATCTCCCTGAAAACACTTGATGGCAGATGTACTAGACAAGGACTTATTTAAAACAAATATTTAAAAATCTCAAATAACTAAATGATGATGTGGAGAAGTCAATAAAATGATGTATAAATACAACAAAACTATCAATAAAGAGAAATAAAACTTTAAAAGAAATGAGAAAGAAATTATGGAGCTGAAAAGTATAATAATTCAAAATTTTTTAAAAATCACTAGAGGAATTAACAGAAGATTTAACCAGGCAGGAAAAAGAAGAATTGACAAACCTGAAGATAAAACAAATGAATATTATTGAGTCTGAGGAACTGTAAGAAACCAGCTTAAAGAAAAATCAAAAGAACATACCAACATATACATTGTGAAAGTTTACAAATGAGAAAAAGCAAAGGAAGTATTTGAAGAAATAATGCTTAAAAACTTTTCAAATTTGATGAAAACATGAACATAAACATCCTTGAAACTCAACAAACTCCAAGTGAGATGAACTCAATTATTTCCAGAGGGAAACACATTGTATTTAAACATTTGAAATACAAAGAAAAAGATAATATTGAAAACAATAAGAGAGAAAAAATTTGTGAGCTAGAAGATATTTTCAAAGATAATGATCAAAATTCTCATCAAGAAATTTTTGGAGACCAAAAGGCAGTGAAGAGCCTATATACAGTTCATCCCCAATTTACAATGATTCAACTTAAGATTTTAAACTTTACAGTGGTGCAAAAATGATACACATTCATAATAAAATTTAATCTTGTCCTGATCTAGCAATATGAAATAAGATATTTTCTTGTAATACTGGGCATTATAAAGTAGACTTTGTGTTTGGTGATTTTGACCAACTATAGGCTAATGTAAGTGTTTTGAGCATATATGTTTACAGTAGGCTAGGATATGCTATAATATTTAGAAAGTCAGATGTACTTAATTCATTTTTTACTTATAATATTTTCAAATTATGATGTTTTATGTGGATGCAATTCCATTTAAGTAAGGAACATCTGTATTCAAAGTTCTAAAAGAAAAAATTCTCAAACAAGTGATCTATATCTGGCAAGTTTCTCATTCAAAATTAAGGGAAAACTTAAGCCAGTCCCAAATAAAAGTTCAGGGAGTACATTATAACTTGACCTACACTACAAAATTCTCTCAAAGAAGTCCTGCATCCTATCTAATAAAAGGCTAATATGAAAATCGATCAAACAGTAGAATGACCAGTTTCTATGATGTGCACTGACCATCAGGGGGCAAACGCTCAATTCAGGAGCTTCCCCCTGGTGGTCAGTGCACTCCCACTGGGGGAGAACCACTCAGCCAGAAGCCGTGAGCCAGGGTCATGGCTGGCAAGCACAGAGGCCATGGCGGGAGCCTTTCCCACCTCTGGGACAGCGCTAAAGATATCTAACTATTGGCTTAGGCACACTCTCTGTGGAGCCAGTGTAAGCCCTCAATTGGACATCCCCTGAGGGCTCCCAAACTATGAAAGGACACTGGCCAGGCTAAGAGACCCCTCTCCCTGAGTGCATTAATTTTGTGTACTGGGCCTCTAGTGGTAAAATAAAAGAATGCTAGACAATAATTCTAAACCATATGAAAAAAGTAAACATATAAGCATAACTATAAAATTAATATTATTATAGAGATTATTTATAACTCCTTTTTTGTTTTTATATGATTTACAAAACTAATATATTAAAAATTAGTAGTTTCCAAGGTAATGTTATTATAAGTTTGGTTCTTATTTCCACGTTTTGTTTCGTACATAATTTAAGAGAGTAATGCATTTTAAAAAATATATTATTTTATGTCTTGGGACATACAATATATAATGATGTATGTTTAGGACATCAATAACTAAGAGGTTGAAACTGAGCTATAAAGAAATAGAATTCTTTATTTTTTATTGATGTTAAACTTGTATAAATTCAAATGCGAATATCATAACTTTAGGATGTGTTATATAATACCTCCATGGCAACTTAAAAAGAAAACAGCTATAGAATATATACAAAGGGTAATAAAAAATAAATTTAAATATTTTAAGTAAAAATTAAACACAAAAATTTAATGCAGAAAAAAGAGGGGAAGAATGTGTAAGGCATATAGAAAATAAATAGCAAAGTTACAAAAGTAAGTTCTTATCAGTGATTAAATAAAAATATATTCAATTTTTTTTCTTTTTTTTTTGCTTTCTCTTAACTATTTTATTTTATTTTATTTACACTAGAACTTATATTTAATAGTAGTACATATGTTTTCCTCCCCCGCAATATCCTCCCCCCAGCCTCCCTTACCCCCCAGCACATGTCCCCACCTGCCCCCCTCCCCGCCCCAGTGTCTTTCATTCATTGGTTATGCTCATATGTATGCATACAAGTCCTTCGGTTGATCTCCCCCAGCATCTGCCTCCCCTCCACTCCAGCCTTCCCCCTGTAGCTTGACAGCCTGTTCGAGGCCACCCTGCCTCTATATCAATCACTCTCCCCTGTTTCTTTTCTTCAAAAATATCTTGCCTCTGCATACTGAAAAGAAACGTATAAGAGCAAAAAAAGTTTGAGTGTCAGTTTCAATGTCCAACTGTTCTGAGTCCCAGTTTCAATGTCAAATAGCTCTTCATGTGTACATGTCAGCAATGGTATCCAGATGGTGGACACATCGTGGCAATGCAAAATCCATCCTCTCTGGTATGGTCCTGGGCCGCCTGCAACAACGCACAGCTGCCGACTGCTAGCATGGCAAGGTGTCGTCAGCGTCCGCAATCTCTGGACTGTCCTCATGGCTGGAACAGGCCCGTCAGTTCCTCACAGTCGCAGGAACCCACATGGTCAGCTACTGTTCTCAAAACAGCCTGGTACTGGCACAAGAACAGACATATAGATCAATGGAATAGAATAGAGAATCCAGATATCAACCCAAACCACTCTGCTCAATTAATATTTGACAAAGGAGGTATGAACATAAAATGGCGTCAAGATAGTCTCTTCAATAAATGGTGTTGGGAAAATTGGATAGATACATGCAAAAAAATGAAACTAGACCACCAACTTACACCATACACAAAAATAAACTCCAAATGGATACAGGACTTAAACGTAAGACGGGAAACCATAAAAACATTAGAGGAATCTACAGGAAATAAAATCTCAGACATATGCCAAAAGAACTTCTTCGATGATACTGCTCCTAGGGCAATGGAAGCTAAAGATAGAATAAACAAATGGGACTACATCAAAATAAAAAGCTTTTGCACAGCTAAAGAAACCATCAACAAAACAACAAGAAAACCCACTGTATGGGAGAACACATTTGCAAATGTTATCAGTGATAAAGGTTTAATCTCAAGCATCTACAGGCAACTCACACAACTCAATAAAAGGAAGACAAATGATCCAATAAAAAAATGGGCAACAGACCTAAATAGAACCTTTTCTAAAGAAGACAAAAGGAAGGCCCAGAGACATATGAAAATTTGCTCAAAGTCACTAATTATCCGAGAGATGCAAATCAAAACGACTATGCGGTACCATCTCACACCTGTCAGAATGGCTTACATCAACAAATCAACAAATGACAAGTGCTGGCGAGGATGCGGAGAAAAAGGAACTCTCCTGCACTGTTGGTGGGATTGTAGACTAGTGCAGCCACTGTGGAGAACAGTATGGAGTTTCCTCAATTTTCTAATCAAAATACAGATACTATTGGAATAGATAAAACACATGTTACAACTATATGCTGTCCATAGAAAACTCACTTCAAATTCAGAGACAAATAAACTGAAAGTGAAAGGATAGAGAAAAAAATAAAATAGATGTTTCATGTAAATAGTAATCAAAAGAGATCAGGAGTGGTTATAATACATAAGACAAAGCTTTAACTGAGTAAAAGTTTACAAGAGACAAAGAAGGACTTTCCATAATAATAAAAAGTTTAATTCAGGAAGAAGATATAACAGTGGTAAACATTTTTTGTACATATAACAGACCATAAAATATATGTCATAACTGATAGAATTGAAAGAAGAAATAGAAATATATACAGCAACAGTTGGAGACTTCAATCCCCCACTTAGAATTATGTATAAAACAATCAAGAGATAGAAAATAGATGATTCAACAAAATAAACTTACTAAATCTAACAGATACATACAGAACACTCAATTCAACATTAGCAGTATATATATCCTTATTAAATGCAAAAAGGACATTTTCCTGATAGACTGTATGTTATATAAATTGCTGTATTAGATTTTAAAAAATAAATATCATAAAAGATACCTGCTTGAACTACATTAGAATTAAGATGAAGTTAGACATTAATAGCATAAGTAAAACTAGAAAATCACAAATTTGTGGAAATTAACCAACAAACTTTAAAATAGCTGATGAATGAAAGAATAAATCATAGGAAAATGAGAAAATACTTTAAAATGAATGAAAATGAAAACACAGCATATTGAAATGTATTGAACACAATGAAAGCAGTACTAAGGGGAAATTTTATAGTTATATCACTTACATTAGAAAGTTAAGAAAGGTTTCAAATCCTCAATCTAACTTCACAACTTGAGGAACTATAAAAAGAAGAATAAACTAACCCCAAATATAGCAGGAAAAATGAAATAATGAAGATTAGAAGGGAGATAAATGAAACTAAAAATTTTAAAACAATAAAAAACATAAAACCTTGACTTTTACAAAAGGCTAAAGTAAATAGCAAATCTTTAGCTAACTGAACTAAAATAAGGGAGAGAGAAGATTCAAATTACTAAAATCAGATATGAAATTGGGGACATCACTATAGACTCTGCAGAAATAAAAAGGATTATAAAAGAGTACTATGAACAATTGTACACTAACAAACTTTATAACCTCAGTGAAATGGACAAATTCTACACATAAAATTTATCATGACTATATTATGAAAAAATAAAAAATCTAAATAGATCTATAACAAGTAATGAACATTAATGAGACTGATTTTTTTTAAATCTTCCAACAAAGAAAACCCCCAGATTCAGAGCTTCATTAATTAATTCTGTCAAACATTTAAACAACTAATACCAATTATTCTGGAAATTTTTTTCAAAATGAGAAAAATGAGCTACAGTTTCTAACTCATTTTATGAGTTTAGTGTTACCATGATACCAAAGCAAAACAAAGACAACACAAGAAAAAAATAAACTACAGATCAATAACTTTTAATAATGTTGACATAAATATCCTCAACAAAATACTAATGAATCAAATTCAGCAGCTAATAAAGGTGTTATACACAATAACCAGATGGGTTTATTATTGGAATGCAAGGATGATTCAATAGGTGGAAATCAATTAATATAACACACCAAATTAAAAATGAAAAAAAAAACATGTGATCATCTCAGTTGATTCAGAAAAAGCATTTGACTAAATTTGAAACTGTTTTGTAGTAAACACAGTAAAAAGGCTAATAATGGAAGGAAATTATTTTAATATAATAAAAGTCATAAATGAACAAACCATAGTGAACATCATACTCAATGGTATGACACATCAAAAACAAGGATGTCTGCTTTCACTAGGAGGTAGCCAATCAAAGATTCTCTCTCATCAATGATATTTCTATCTCTCTTTTTCTCTCCCTTCTTCTCTGAAATCAATAAAAACATATCTTATATAATAAAGATGTAATATGCAAATTGACCATCACTCTAACACACAAGATGGCCACCCCATGTGCTCAAAGATGGTCGCCCCCATGTGGATACAAGATGGCCACCACAAGATGGCTGGCATGGAAGAGCAGTTGTGGTCGATCAGGCCAGCAGGTGAGGGCAGTTGAGAGAAACCAGGCCTGCAAGGGAGGGCAGCTGGGGTCAACCAGGCCAGTTGGGGGCTACCAGGACTGCAGAGGAGGGCATTTGGGGGGAAAGAGACTACAGGAGAGGGCAGTTGGGGGTGGGGGCAGGCCTGCAGGGGGATCCCAGGCCTGTAGGGGTGAGCAGTTAGGGGCAACCAGGTTGGCAGGGGAGGGCAGTTAGTGGTGACCTGGCTGGCGGGGGAAGACAATTAGGGGAAATCAGGCTGTCAGGAGAGAAGTTAGGTATCAATCAAGCTGGCAAGGGAGTGGTTAGCGGGTGATCATGCTCACAGGCAGAAGCAGTTAGGGGCAATCAGACAGGCAGTCTGGGAGTCAGCAGTCCTGGATTGTGAGAAGGATGTCCAACTGCCCAGTGGGATCGGGCTTAAACAGGCAGTCGTATATCCCTCAAGGGGTTCCAGATTGGAGAGAGTGCAGACTGGGCTGAGGGACACACCGCCCCGCCCCCATGTATGCATTTCGTATACCTGGCCTCTGGTTTCTAAATAATATGCTTTCACATTCCAGTGACATTTTGGACACTCCCTTTTGGATGCACTTCCTCTGGTCCATGTCCCTTTTAAAATGTGACACTAGAACAAAACATATAATTGCCAGATGGAGTGGAAAAAATACCAAAACCAAATTTCTGAATTTTACATTATAGTAGGATGTATCTTGTAAAATGTTTCCTTTTTAAGTCCTTTTGTAGATCTTATGACAAAAGATAAAATAATTATTTTTATAAAAACGTATGAAAAACTATGCTTTCTATTCCTCAGACCTTTATCAAACACATTGGCTGCCCATGATAATAATAATAATAAAAAGGTACTGAAGTCTAGGCATGAATTAAGAAAAAATGAAGTCTGGGTGAGCCATCCTCTCTTTCAAGAATCAAAGAAGAATTGTAAACTAAGACTCTTAACAATCCTGAATATAAAATAACTCCAGGATGAGATCTTTTTCCAATATCCTGCCCTAACCACAAGGAGAGCATGTCCCATTTTGCCGGATTCAAACAGCCAGGCTCAGTCTTTGATCTGCAGTATCTGCCAGTGTTCTTTTACCTGATATTTGTCTACTCATTCCTCTTCTTTATACTCATTTATATTACACTAATGGAAGTAGCCTGCCACGTGGCTTTTCTTTTTGCAACTTTTTTTCTCAGGAAATGTGATTAAAGAACTTGGAATGGGCTGTTTTATGCACAAATATTCAGACAGTCTCTTAGCAATAAATGGCTGTCGCTTCTATTATCTGTCTGGCTTGGAAATCTATTATCTGTTGTGAATTGGTACAGAGCTCTCTGAAACAGTTTTTAGGCAGCCTCATTACTCCCTTCTACACCTTCTGCTCCATCTGAGAGTACCGTTGCTATGATTGCTGGATAATGTTTGCCATTAGACAAGGCACATAAAAGAATCAAGCTATGACTAATTCACTGGATGGCTGTGTGCCCTGTGTCATGCTCATTAACACCTCTCAACTCTGCTATTAAAGAGAATCACACAGCAGACCTCAGCAGGCTCACATTTATGCTATTGGATGCTTTATTTTCCTATCTGAGCCATGTTCAGATCACCAATTTTTCCTGACCACCCTTACCTTCTATCTGAGGCCCATTCCACCTGGCCATACCTAACTAGGTCTTTCAGTGAATAAATAAAAGCTTATTAGAGTCTTCTGCCAAAGTAGGCTTTTAGATTTTCTGGACTTGGAGGATTATATCCTATGAAGAATTATTCATTTGGCTTTCAGTTGAAAAGTCATCCAGAAATGCTTCTAGTGGAAGTCCAAAGAGAAAACAGTAATAATATCTTAAAATATTAAAGTTTACCCAGTCCTTTTGTAACCATTATTTCACCTAAGATTTACAGCAACCCTGTGTGGTAGGCTGAATACATAGTACTCTAGCCTTAGTTTGAACACTAGATTTCCAACTCAGAAGAGATATACAAAAGACAAATAGGTTTTCTAAAATGCTTGGCAAAAGCAGAGAGAGGGAGAGAGGGAAAAAGAATATTTTTCCTTAATACTGATTCACAGTGTTTTGATAGGAGACATAGTGGCATCAGAATAACCATTATTATTCATTAACTCTAACTAAATAGTCATAAATCCACATGAGCAGCATTATAATTGTTTATCCTCTATGTCTGAGCACATGGAAAATAGTACCAATCCAACTCTTGAAGTTGGTAATGGCCATATGATTTTATTTGACCATACCATGTGAATAGAAGTGACATGTTGATTCCATGTGGAAGCATTTAATTACATATGCATGAATCTATAGTTTGGCTTTTCCCTTGCCACAGGAATTATAGAAACATGTAGCCATATGGATATACCTTAAGATCTAAGTAGTCTAAGATGTTAATTTGCTACATGGAGGTCATTTGCCATGGATAAGTGTCTGGACTTTGAGTAGAATTTCAGTGAATACCAAATACAATTTTGTTATGCTAAATTACTAAGATTTTGTAGTTGTTTTTTATCATAGCATAACCCAGTCTATACCAACTGAAGTAGTCTTCATATGTTCTAGATGTATCATAAAATGAAGCTATTATTGGAAATGAAAAACAGATACAGAATGGTTGAATGAGAAAAGAAATTACTGAACTTACAGTAAAAAGTTCAAATTCAATGTGAGACATGAATTCTTCAGTTACCATGTAATGGTTTTCAAGATTTTTCACTGTCCAAGTTTTTCACTGTCATCTAATGATGATAATTGAAGTTTTAAATCTATTCCATGCTCTGTACACAACCAAGCTATGCATTCTGGTTGAGAGCTGTGCCCAGCAACAGGGTAACTTTCTCTAATTGACACAAGATTCCTTTATGTGAGAGCTAAATTCTCTGAACTCAAATTTCACTTACTTTTTGGATGACCTATGAAACATTACTTTTCTAAAGCTTCCATTTTTATTTTTAAAATAGAAACATCTTTTTTTCATCTCTTTGGTTGTTAGGAGATTTAAATTGAATAAGTATATAAAAGTGCATATGCAGTATGTACAACATAGATACATTGCACTTAAATCCTTAAACCTGAAACATCAACTTTGATTGTAGAAAGTCTACATCAGTGATTGCACAAATAATATTTGTGAAGAGGACAAATGACCACTTTTCAAAATAACTGGGTTGGGAAGATTTACAATTATGAATTATATTGATAATATTGTACTTGTTTCCATGTTATGATGATATATGTTTGAAGTGACAGAAATTTTGTATGAACTAGGAGAGAGAGAGAGAGAGAGAGAGAGAGAGAGAGAGAGAGAGAGAGAGAGAGAGAGAGGTTATTTCACATAGACAAAACAATATTTGAGTAAGCAAACCATGAGAAAAGGAGCAATGAATCAAGTTTTTGGAATAATTAGAATTAGAAACTTAAACCACACCCCTCTCTCTTTCCACATCTTTTTATTTTTTGTTCTTCTCTCTATGTATCATTTCCCTTTTATCTCACTACAAACAATCTTTTTCCACATAATAGAAAGCATAGTTGCCAAGAGTTCTTAAATTTTCCACCAAAAGACAAAGATTAACTCTATTTCTCAATTACATTTCAAGAAATACTGGAAATAATTTTGATTAACTAATCTTGTCAGTGACCCACATTTAGGACAATAAACTATTTACAGGGAACAAAGCACTCTGATTGATTCAACTTGAATAATATGCCAATAAACTCTGGCCAAAGATGGAATCAGGGTTGTGGGAAATCATGGTAGGTAAAACTAAAACCAATAGGTTGGAATGAGTGAACAGTTTCCAAAAGAAATGAATGGTATAGATTAGACAATAATATATGGATCTTTATTAGCTAGTTAACTAGGGTGAATAAATTGAAAAAGTGATGATAACAAAAGCAAATTCATTAACCTTTTGGATAAAGGAGATAAATTATCTCTATTATGGGTCCAATGACAAAATTTAGCAATGTATTTTTAACTATTTGAGTAATTTTCCAGAAAGCCAGATGGCCTGGGCCAGATGGATGTTTTCCCATTCATTATTTCTCCTCTTAAGCACAGTTTACTTATCAGGGAGATTTAGATAAACCAGAACCATTCAACTAACTACATTTCCCAGAGTCCACTTTGTTATATGAATCTAGATTATAGGTTTAGCAATAAGAGAAAATCACATGAGATTTTGAAATGCAGAAGTGTTTTGAGTGGACAAAGTGGCCACATGAGTGGCCAAGAGGCAACCACATAGATAACCAAAGGAATTAGTTAGAAACTTTCTCAAAGACTAAAGAGTTACAATTTTTCCTGGTGAAATTTTTGTAACTACCCATTGTAGGGTTTTAGGCTGTCCCTCAGAGATTGTGACTGTACCCTTCCTGATCTTTCCTTTCCCAGGTGATCACTAATTTCTCTACTAAAATGTTATGCTATGTTCTACATATTTCATATTAAAATATCATTCTTGCATTACTTAGAATGACTCTGTTCTTCTATACCAATAGTCGGCACACTCATTAGTCAACAGAACCAAATATCAACAGTACAATGATTGAAATTTCTTTAGAGAGCCAAATTTTTTAAACTTAAACTTCTTCTAATGCCACTTCTTCAAAATAGATTCATCCAGGCCATGGTATTTTGTGGACGAACCACAATCAAGGGTCCAAAGAGTCGCATGTGGCTTGCGAGCCACAGTTTGCCGACCATGGACCTATACTAACAAATACTGTACGAGTAGAGATCTATTTAAATACAAGTAAAGAAAATCTAGGCTGGTTGACTACAAAGTACTTATAAAGAATTTGGTAAAGAAAAATAGCAAGAGAGAAAGAAAATAAGGAGATTTATTGTCCAATAAAATAATAGAACAAATCTTAATGTCCAACATAAGAAGACACATTTTTCTATAAAATGTTTTGAGTTTATTTCTTTTTCTTGTGCTATGAAGAATCTTAGTGATACACTTGGTAACTATAAGATTAAATAATATTTAATGCCAATTTCCTAATTTTGACAATTGTATTATTAAATTAATTTTCTTATTTATATGACATATACACTGAAGTTGTTGGGTTTGAGACTTATTCTCAATGGTTCAAATAAATTGGAGGGAAATAAAAAGAAAGAAAACCTGGAACTTTGCTTTTAATCCAGTAGTAATCGGGAGCTCACCCCATTTTTGTGCCAATGGAGGCCAAGTTTCTACTCCTACATGGCAGTAACAGTGCCCTCCCTCCCCTTGGCAAAGTAAAGTCAGAAAAAAGCTAGTTAATAGAGATTTGAATAATATTTGGTTTCTTATAGCATAGCATCCAAAATATTCAGGTTTTCATTAAAAGAGCACTTATGCTACATACCTGCAAGATCTCAAACTGCATGAAAGGAGATATCAGTAGATGCTAACACTGAGATAACAGTAGTGTGGGAATTATCTGACAAATAATATAAAGCAGCCATCATAAAATATTTTAATAAACAATTAAGAACATAGTTGAGACAAATAAAAAATTAAAATTTCAAAAAAAGAAACAGAAGTTCTCAGCAAAAAATAAAAAGTATTAAAAAAACAAATTGAGACTTTAGAACTTAAAAATACAATACCAAAACAAACAAACAAAAAACCTCAATGGATGTTTTTAATATTGAAATGTGGGTCAGGGGTTGGGGAAAAACATTTAAAGTACTTTAAGAACAGTATAAATTACCCAATCTAAACAATAGAGAAAAATATATTTCTCTTGAACAAAGTCTGAAGGGCCTGTGGGAATATAACAAAATACCTAAAGTTTGTATCATTGGAATTATAGAGGATAAAAAAGGAGCTGGGGCTGAAAAAAAAAAGTTCTTGAGTAAATAACGACTGAAAACTTCCCAAATTTCACAAAAACAAACACAAAAACAACACAGAAACCTACAAATTCAAGAAGCTGAGAAAATCTCAAAGAGGAAACACCCAAAGAAATTTACACCAAGACATATTATAGTCATAGTTCTGAAAACTGAAGACAAAGAAAATATATTGAAATAAGCAAAAAAAAATAAAATACTTATATGAAAATCTCCATTCAAATTCAATGAATTTCTCATCAGAAATCATAAGCTAGAAAAAAGTGGCACGACATATTTTAACTACTTAAATAAATGTCAACAGAATTCAATGACCAATGAAAATATTCTTCAGAAGTGAAAGGGAAATCAAGCTCTTCTCAGAGACTGGAAAACTAATAGAATTTGCCATCAGAAAACCCAATAGAATTGCTAAATAAGTTTTCTAAACATTAAAAAGAGATGACCGTTGAATATCAGAAAGGAAAAAGTAGATGGTAAACAAAACATGGATTCATAAAAATAGACGTTTCTTCTTCTTTGAGTCTTTTAAATTATTTTTGAGAATTGAAACAAAAATTATAAAACTGATGTAAATATAAATGTATGCAGAAAAATATTTTTAGATGTCATTTTATTTGGGGAAAGTTTAAGAAATAGAAAGGAAAGCAAGATTTGTATACTTAAGTAAAACTGATAAAATTATACCAGTAAACAGTGAAAAGTGATATATATGTAATGTAAAACCTAAAGCAACCACTAAAACAGCTATACAAAGAGATAATGTTCACAAGCCTATAGAAAATCAAAATGAAATTCTAATAAACATTAATGTGCCAAAAGATGGCAGGAAAAAGAAAACAGAAACAAACAAAAAATACAGAATAAACAGAAAACAAGAATAAAATTATAAACTTGATAGTCAGCTATCAATAATTATAGTACATATAAGTGATCTAAATGCATTAATTAGAAGACAGAGTTTGACAGAAGAATAAAATGGTAGAAATCACTCTACCTTATATTAAGGCTTAATAATATATAGTAATAGGTATATAGTAATCATATAGTTTGGTTTTAGAGAAAGAAAATGTACAGATCAATGGAATATGATAGAAAATTCAGAAATCAATTTACAAAAATATACCTTAAGGATCAGAAACAATTCAATTGAGGAAAGACACCCTTTTCAACAAATAGTGCTGGAGCAACTGAATATAAGCATAAACAAACAAAACAAACTTTAACCTAATCCTCATATCTTATACAAAAATTAACTGCAGTTTCATGGACTTAAATGTAAAATGCAAAACTTTTAAACTTTGTATTTAAAACAATACGAAAATGTATTTGGCATCTTAGGTTAGGTAGGAAATCTTCTAATTCAAACCAAAACCATGATCCAAGAAAGGATGAAAATGATAAAGTGAACTCCATTAAATTTACAAATATGTGCTCCAAGGGGGGTGGGGGAAACACTTCTATTAAGGGGATAATAGAACAGCTACAGTTTGGAAGAAAATATTTGCAAACCATTACAAACCATATATAGCAAAGGAATATGTAGTGAATATATAGAAGTGGATATATAGAATCTTCCACAGCTCAACAGTAACAATAAGCAAGCAAAAAAAAGTACATAAAAGATGTCCATTTGTCAGTTTCCATTAGAGAATTGTGCATCTATATATATAAAAGCCTAAGTGGTCGTCAGACCATTTGATTGTTTGACAAGTAGCTACGATGCACAATGACCATTAGGGGGTAGATGCTCAATGTACAGGCATGGAAACATGGAACAGACTTAGGAATCCCAGAGGGAAGGGGGTAGGGGGAGGGGGGAAAGAGATTAACCAAAAATCTTATATGGGTACTAGAGGCATGGTGCACAGATTCGTGCACCAGTGGGGCTCCTCAGCCTGGCCTGCAGAGATCAGATTTGGCAGTCTAATATCCCCCAAGGGGTCCCAGATTCTGAGAGGGCTCAGGCCAGCCTGAGGGACCCCACTGGTGCATACATCTGTGCATTGGGCCTCTACACCTATATAATAAAAGTTGACTATGCAAATTGTCCCCTCAACCAAGAGTTGTCTGGGAGTTCAACCATGGGATGGGGCCAGTTGGGGGAAGGAAGGGAGACCCCAGCAGTGGCACACATCCAGGGGAAGGAAGGGAGGCCAGGCTGGGGTGGCAGTGACGGCAGAAGGCAACTAGGGAAAGGGAGGGAGGCCTAAGCTGGCAGCCGCTAGGGACCTTACCAGTTAATACTATATGCTATATCACTACACAGCTATCAGAATAGCTAAAATGAAAAATAGTTACAATACTAAGGGCTGATGAGGTACAGAGAAACTAAATCAGTCACACATGGCTGGTGGAAATGTGCAATGCTCTAGTTATTCTGGAAACCAGTCTGGTTATTTCTTTAAAAACTAAACATGCAATTAACATAAGAACCAGCAATTGTACTTCTGGGCAGTTATTACAAAGAAATAAAGACTTGTATTCATTTGAAAACTTATAGACAAATGATCATCACACTGTATTAGCTTGCTAGTATTGTCATAAAAAAAGCACCACAAACTGGGTGGTTTAAACAACAAAACTTTATTGTCTCACTAGAGGCCTAGTGCATGAAATTCATGAACAGGGTTGAAGGAGTCCCCTCAGCCCAGCCTGAACCCTCTCCAATCCAGGACTGCTCTGGGGATGTGTGGCTGCTGGTTTAGACCCAATCCCCAGGGCCTAAACCAGCAGTCAGACAAATCTCTCACAATCTTAGACCACTGGACCTTAATCGCTCACTTGCCTGCCAGCCTGATTGCCCCTCACTGCCTCTGTGTGCCAGTCTGATCTCCCCTAACTGCTCCCTCCTGCTGACCTGGTTGCCCCTAACTGACCCCTGCTCTCAGCTAGTTTGCCCCCAACTGCCACCTCTCTGCTAGCCTGGTCAATCCTAACTGCACCCTCTCCACCATCCTGGTCTCCCCTAACTGCCTCCCCTCTGCTTGCCTGCTCACTCCTCATCCCCCCCCCCCTCACTGGCCTGGTTGCCCCACACAGCCTGCTGTTCAGCTGTTTGGTTGTCCCTCACTAACCTCCCTGCCAGCCTAATAGTAGGCAGCCATCTTGTGAGGGTGTGAGGGTTATTGTGCATATTACCTCTTTATTATATAGGATAGGTTTGAAACCTTGAAGTCCTAGATCAAAGTATCAGTAGAGTTGTTTGTTTCTGAAAGCAGTGAGAGAGACTTGGTTCCATGCTTCTTGCCTAGCTTTCTGGTGGTTTTCTGGCAATTTTTGGTTTTCTTTGACTTGTTGAAGCATCATCCTATTCTCTGAATTCATTTTCACATGGTGTTCTCCCTATATTCACATCTGTCCCCACATTTACACTGTATATAAGAACACCAGTCATATTGTATCCATGGCATCCTAATGATCTCATGTTAACTTGATTACCTCTGTAAAGACCCTCTCTACATATCCTATCCTATTAAGAAAAGGGTAATATGCAAATTGACCATACCTCTATTACACCTGCAAGCTACACCCACAAGCCATTCCCACAAGCCAATCAGGAGCAAATATGCAAACAAACCCCAACCACGATGGTTGCAGCAACTGAGAGCTGGAGGGAGGCTAGGGATTCCCTGGCAATGGAGGAAGCCAAGCTTTCTGCCTGCCCTTCCCAGCCTAGGCCTCCACTCAATGTTACAAAATTTCAATTATAGAAGATACATAAATCCCAACAGAAATGGCAGTAGTCACAGAGCTGGAGAAAGCAGAGGTTAGAGTTGCCCCCGGCAATGGAGGAAACCAAGCTTCAGCAGCCCTGGCTGGCCTGTGCCTCTATTCCAAGCTACAAAGTTTCAATTATAGAAGATAAATAAATCCCAACAGAAATGGCTGCCACTAGTGAGTGAGCAGAAGGCTTGCCTATGCTTCAGGTTACAAAGTTTCAATTTTAGAAGAAAAGTAAATCCCAGATACCATAGTCTCTAGCTTGGGTTACCGGGGGGGGGGGGGGGGGGCTGGCCTGTAAACCACCACAGGCCCCTCTCCCAGGCCACCTCACACCCAAAGCGAACCCCCACCCTTATCTGAGACATCCTTCAGGGCAAACCAGCTGGCCCTTACCCATGCACCAGGCCTCCCTTCTATCTAATAAAAGAGTAATATGCAGATTGACCATCACTCCAACACACAAGATGGCTGCCCCCATGTGGTCAAAGATCCTGCCCCCATGTGGATACAGATGGCCACCACAAGATGGCCAGCAGGGGAGAGCAGTAGAAGGGATCAGGCCTGCAAGGGAGGGCAGTTGTGGGTGATCAGGCCAGTGCAGGAGGGCAGGTGGGAGGGACCAGGACTGCAAAGGAGGGTAGTTGGGGACAGTCAAGCCTGCAGGGGAGGGCAGTTGGGGGGACCCAGATATGCAGGTGAGAGCAGCCTGGGAGAACAAGGCCTGCAGGGAAGGGCAGTTAGAGGTGACCAGCCCTGCAGAAGAGGTCTGTTGGGGGGACCAGGCCTACAGGGGAGGGAAGTTGGGAGAAACCATGCCTGCAAGGAAGGGCAGTTGGAGGTGATCAAGCCTGCAGGGGAGGGCAGTAAGGGGTGACCAGGAAAGCAGAGGAGGGAAGTTTGGGGCTAACAGGCTGGAAGGAGAGCAGTTAGACATAAATCAGGCTGGCAGGGGAGTGGTTAGCAGGTGATCAGGCTGGCAGGCAGAAGTGGTTAGGGGCAATCAGGAAGGCAGGCAGGTGAGCAGTTGGGAGCCAGCAATCCTGGATTGTGAGAGGGATCCCACATTGGAGAGGTTTTAGACTGGGCTGAGTCTCCCCCACCACTCCATGCATGAATTTCATGCACCAGGCCTCTAGTAAAAGATAAAAGTCTAATATGCTAAGTATCCAGTCATCTGGTCTTCCATTCAACCAATCAAAGAATAATATGCTACTGATATGCTAAGGCTACAACTCATATGCTTAAACTGGTTTGGCTCAGTGGATAGAGCATTGGCCTGCGAACTGAAGAGTCCCAGGTTCAATTTCGGTCAAGGGCATGTACCTTGATTGTGGGCACATCCCTAGTAGGGGGTGTACAGGAAGCAGCTGATTCATGTTTCTCTCTCATCAATGTTTCTAACTCTCTATCCTTCTCCCTTCCTCTCTGTAAAAAATCAATAAAATATATTTTTAAAAATATTTTTAAAAAAAAACATAAACTGCTAGCTATGATGTGCACTGACCACAGGGAACAGACACTTGAACTGGTAGATTAGCTTGCTGCTGATGTCCAGCCAATTGGGATTGAGGGAAATGGTCCTGATATGCCCTGGAGCATTCCCATGGTCCCTCCCCAGCTAGCCAATCTCCCACAACACTCCCCAACCCTGATTGTGCGTAGTGGGGTCCCTCACCCTGGCCTCCACCCTCTCGTAATCCAGGACCCCTCAAGGGATATTGCAAAGCAGATTTTATCCTGATATCACAGGCCAGGCTGAGGGATCCTACTGGTGTACGAATTCATACACTGGGCATCTAGTATAATATATTTTGTATGTCGCAAGTGAAGAGTTCAACATATGATCTGGCTATGTATGGCTCAGGAACCAAGAAGTCACTAGTTTGATTTTCTGTCAGGGCACAGACCCGGGTTGTGGGCTTGATCCTCTCAGTGAGGGCATGCAGGAGGCAGCCAATTGATAATGTTTCTCTCTCATCATTGATGCTTCTATCTCTCTCTCCCTCTTCCTACCTCTCTCTATAAAAATCAACAAAAACATATTTTAAAAAAAGAGTTCAACATATGAATTCTGGTGGGAGGAACACAATTCAATTCAGAGCATATTGAATACAATTGAATTCAGAATATCCATAACCATATGAATATTGAATTGGATTTTTTATTTGAATTGTGCTTACCTTTAATTGTAATCCATAATGGGAAACAACCCAGGTGTATTTTAATAGGTAAATATTTAATCAAATTTTATTCATAAATAAAAAGAAAAAAAACCCTGCTGCTATGCAAAAAAGGCCAAATGACTCCCTGAGAAATTATGCTAGCGTTGAGGAGGTATGGGCCAAGAGAGAAGTGGGTATAGCTAAAAGGCAAACAAAAGGGATCCTTATGATGATGGAATGTTCTGTATCTTGACTATATGAAAGTCAGCATCCTTATTGTGATATTGTACTGTGATTTTGAAAGCTGTTACCAAAAGTAGAAACTAGGCAAAGGGTACACAGGATCTCTCTGTATTATTTCTTACAACTGCATGTCACTTTAAAATTATCTAAAACTTGAAGAATAAATACAATGTTTTAAAAGTGTGTGCTAGTTTTCTCAGGTTACAATAATCATGTATGACAAAAAAAAAATTTTAAAACTACTCATATGCCAAAATCGGTTTGGCTCAGTGGATAGAGTGTCGGCCTCAGAACTGAAGGGTCTTAGGTTTGATTCCGGTCAAGGGCATGTATCTTGGTTGTGGGCACATCCTTGGTAGGGGCTGTGCAGGAGGCAGCTGATTGATATTTCTCTCTCATCAATGTTTCTAACTTTCTATCCTTCTTCCTTTCTCTCTGTAAAAAATCAATAAAATATAATTTTTAAAAAATTATAAAAAATAAAACTACTCATAATCTAACATTTGGTTGGATTGTTATTTCCAAAAAGATAATGATGTTACAGTACATATGAAACCTAGATAACATCTGGGATCACCTTATACCTTAAAGTATAGATAAGATTGAATCAAACACATCCTTATTCTCATCTCCCTTTCAGTTTTCTACAACAACAAAAAATAGGAAAATATAAGGTAATGTATAAGGAATATAGTCAATAATATTGTAATAACTATGTTTGATGTCAGATGGGTACTAGATTTATTGGGATGATTGTTTCATCCTATATAATAAAAGCCTAATATGCAATTGACTGAACGGTGGAACAATTGGTCGTTATGATGCACACTGACCACCAAGGGGCAGATGCTCAACACAGGAGCTTCCCCCAGCCCACAAGCCCCAGGCCAGTAATGGTGGGTGCCGCAGAGGGAGGGGACCAGAGGCAGCAGGGGGTGGGGCCTGCCAGCGAGTGAGTGGCGGCAGGCTGACCAAGGCAGGTGCCAGCAGAGGCCCCATGATCACCCTGCCGGTCATCCCATAGATAGGTTATAATTGCCAGCCAGGCCTAGGGACCCTACCCATGCACAAATTTTTTGCACTGGGACTCTAGTAAGTTATATAAATGTCAAGTCACTATACTGTACATCCAAAACTAATATAATATTGTATGTCAATTATAATAGAAAAATTAAAATATATATATACATATACTTTTAAAAACAGAAACAATCTCTCCAAATTTCTGTTTTTGCCTGGAGGTAGGCGTAGGAAAAGATTACAGGTACCAATATTTCTGAAATCCTGCTTTGGTTGAATCAGTTCCACTTGAGGATCACCTGGCAAGTCAACTCATGACATATCCAATGTCCTTTCAGCTTAGCCCCTTCCCTAAAACTCTATTCTCTTGAGGTAAGTGTATTCTTAGTATGTCTCACTGATTATCAAAGAAAGGTGGTCTCAGAGAAAACTACATTATACTAACAAAAATATATTTAAAGTGAACACATGACTCCTTTGTTCTAGGAAGACTTTAATTCACTAGATAACCACTGTCCACTTTTCTCTGAAGATCTTTAGCCTTGTGCTACCTTCTAAGATTACATCTTTTTCCTCTTCTCCCCTCACCCTTCTCTTTACACTCCTAAATTCCTGTTTGATTTATTCAAGAAGTTTAGCCTTCTCTTGTGTTAACTTGACTCCTGGTAGCCCATGTCCTCTGAGTATCACTTTCCTACTAAGCAGCTTGTCAGGAATTTTTCTAAACCAAGATATCCTCTTCCTTAAAGATTTGTTAAACAAATCAATTTATTTTACTTTTTACCACATACATGCTAAATAATATGCTCCCATTGGATATAGATTGGCCCTGTATTGATGAAATACCTAGAGAGAGGTAATCAATTAACCCTGACCTGTTTCTATGAATCATTTCTAATATTGGTTTGTTCAAGACTGATTGCAGAGAAATGAAGGTATCTCAGTAATCATTGCATTAAAAATAATAACGCTTATAGACAGCAGTGTGATGATTGCGGGAGAAGGAGGGTGGAGGTAAAAGAGAGCATAGGGAAGATAAACGGTGATGAAAAAATAAAATAAAGAGTCATAGATAGGATAGAACATTAAAAAATAATAACACTAATAAGAATCTCTGAGACTTTCTTCCATCTTTCTCATTAAACAAACCCCAGGTTGCCTGACCAATAAATAATAAGCTAAACCCCAGAGGACCGATTAAGATAGCTATCATGCATTGTGTCCATCCAGAACTCATATAATACAGTTTTAAGCCCTATTACCTCAGAATGTGAGAATATTTGGAGATATGATATTTTAAAAGGTAGTCAAGTTAAAATGAGATTATTAGGATAAGCCTAATCCATTATGTCCAGTGTCCTTATAAGATGCAGACAGGCATAGAGGAATGACCTTGTGAAGACACAGGTAGCAGTCATCTACAAGTGAATATGAGAGGTCTCAGAGAAAAACAACCCTGCTAACACTTTGATCTTGGACTTCTAGCCTCCAAAATCATAAGAAAAGAAATTTATGCTGTTTAAGTAATATAGTCTGTGGTTCTTTGTAATGGCAGCCTTGAGAAACTAGCATAATGGGTCTAAGTCAACCAAGAAATGCTTTTAGTTAGGTATTTGGCACAATTATTTTTTAAAAAATAGACATAATGGGAATCCTTTTTGGTCTTTCAAAAATGTCTCTTATATTGTGCTGTAGATATTATGCTATGGAGAGGTAATTCATAAAACTGTAACAGTCACCTTGAAAGCACAAAAGAATGAAAAATTCAGGGACATTGATGTTGACTTTTGACATTGTTCAGTTGTTGATCCAACTTGAGAACTGAAAATCTCTGGGCATCTTGTTTTGTAAGTTTTATTAATAAATCTGACTTTTTTAAATTAGTTTAGACAAATGCCTGCTCATTTACAGCCAATAACATCAAAACATATTTACAAGCATTGCATTAACTCTTTCATATGAAGTCAGTTTGATTCTTTGTCTGAAATCTGGAAGACTCACTCTCAGAGGTAATATTAGTATAGCAATCACAAGAATTAATTTCATCACATCAGGAAGTAGAGAGAAATGGATAAAGGAACACTAGGAAAATACCATTAAAATATACCTAACATCACTTATGTAGAAATGTCTCTCTAGCCTTTGCATATTAATTCTTTCATTCAAGGAACATTTACTGAGCATGATTGCTTTTACTGGGCTCTGTGCTAGTTTCATTTGAGAGATATTGGCTTGATTATATTTTTTCCTGACTACCATTCAAAACTATTTATTGTGGCTCTGGTCGGTTTGACTCAGTCGGCGGGTTCAAATCAGGTCAAGGGTGTATATCTCAGTTGCAGGATCATACCTCAGGGCACATGCAGGAGGCAACCAATCAATGCATCCCTCTCACTCTGTCTTTCCCCCTCCCATTTTCTCTAAAAAATCAATGGAAAAAATATTCTCAGGTGAGGATTAACAAAAAAAAAATTATTTATTGTGAATATGGAAATTAAATGTTTTCTTAAGACCCATTCAGCCAACAAAACCGAATCAATGAGGTATAACTTGGCCTGTTGCCTTTGGATCCAAAAAACAGCAAGACACTGTCCTTTTCATTCTTTGCCCCATGCCATGATAGAGAGTCCACCTATAATAAGAACACCATTAGTCATTCAGACAATACCTAAAGAAACATCAAATGGCACAGACAGTCGTTAGCCACAGGTATCTGTTCAGCTACAAGTCTCTGCTCCAGAAAGCAGCCACTGTCACAGGGTGCAGTCCAGATGGCAGTACAGTTTGTAAAGCCTGCTGATGCCACTGAGACATGGTCAACTACCACTCTCCCTTAAGTCTTGCTGCTCCAGTGGGGGGTGAGCAGCTAGCACAATTGGTGGCAAGTTCAATCATCTTTCTGAACTGAGCAATTCATAACTAGAGTGAGGAAGGAAATGTTTTTTTTTAAGCCTAGGGGTTTTTGTTTTTGTGTGTATGTGTATGATGACAGCCAAGGACTCATTTTCCTGCCAGGTGCCAATAACTGAAGAGCCACTTTTGAGGGTGCCAAAGCTACCATCTCAGTATTGTTGTTGCCCCACTGCAGGGTGGGTAGGGGCTGGCAGTGAGACAGGCTGTATTTTAATTGGCCTCCTCCTGGAAGGGAAAGAGCCAAACATTTGTGGGATGCTTACTAGAGCCAGTTTCAGAGTAATAAAAGTGCATCTTTGATACACAGAGAGTTTATGTTCTTCATAAAAATGCTAATTGCGATCTTTGCAGAAAGGAGTGGCAAGAATGCTTTGCCCTTCGGCTTTTTAATATGAATATGGTTGTACTATGTGAATAACCTTGTAGTCATTAAAGAGGGACAAAGCTTAAGTACTCTCTGCAGCCTTTCAAACCCACTTTAAGATTCTACCACTACGAATCTGAGAGCATTCAAGTTCTTTTCACAGAAAATTGGAAAGCAAGCTATTTGTTTCTTTGTAAAAAAAACATCTCTTAATACAAATACACAGGAGGAGCTTTGGAATAATTTTTTCCTTCAGTGAGTGTGTTTTTCCAAGGTCAATTTGGAGGTTCTTCCTATTTGGCTGAGAGAAACTGGAGCCCTGGTAAGCATTCACAGCCCTCACTGTTGCTTGGAAACCTTCCCCACCTACAGATGCTACAAGAACTTGCTGATGTTTTTCTAGGGTCCCACTGTTTGCTTCTCTCCGTACAGAAAAGGAAGACAGGGTGATGAGTGAGATTTTATTTGTCCTGTGGGATGACTCATTCAGCAAGAGTTTCCGACCCAGAATTCTTGTCTTGCTTTGCTCTATTCATTCCCCATATATGCACCTATTCCCAGCCCCTTTTATTTTTTTGGTTCTTGACAGGTTTTTATTCAACATGTCCTATTATCCTTTCCCTTCAATCTCAAAAAGAAACTAAATGATAAGACTATTTTTAAAGTTAAATTGCACTCAGTTGACTGGGAACTAATTTAAAGGGCAGGAGTTTTGAAATATGATCAACAAAATAATCAGTTCTGGGTTACATTAAATAGCATCCTTCCAGATTGCCCGAAGCCTTAAGAGGGAAAACAGTTCCTTCAATCCCTCCCACCCTGGAGGAGACTCTGTCTCAAATACTTTTTATTGAATATTTCCCAAAATTACGCCTTTCTTTCCAATAGGGAGAGTGTGCAGTCTTTCTCAGAACCCAGTCCCATCTTTGGTCCAGCTGCAGGCAGGTGTTACTCAGCAGCCATGAGCTGCTGTGGTGCTCACAATGTCTCCATAGCAGATGCTGTGTATTCTCAGAAAGGCACAGCATTTTTTAAAATAAGTGGTGTGAGAGGGGTGCTAAAAACATAGTGGACCAACTGGAAAAAACATCATACCATCTAACCAACTTTCATTGCAGCCTTACAAAATCAGGAGAACAAATATTGACATTTGTGTTCATAAAATCTGATTTCTAATATATCTATCATTTCTACTAATTTATTAAAACATATACAAGATATCATTATTTAAACCCTACCTTTTTACATCTGCAAATTAGACAAAGAGAAAGAAGAGAGAGAAGTAGTATTATTTCATGAAAATGCTGCTGCCCAGCTTTATAATGCATTGCCCTTTTATTCTAGGTCACAAATAGTCATATGGAAACTGTCTCCTCTGCATGTTTTCAATCTGGAACAACCCAATAGTGACCAAAAATTCCAGTCTAATAGTAGCTTCTGTGGACTTCAGATTACAGGAGACAGGCTCTACCCCCAAGCTACAGTGACCAAGACTGGGAGGGACCAGCCAAGTCAAAGATCACGTGTTAGTGAAATCAAAGGTTTAAACTCAAGGAAGATTTGCTACAAATACTAAGTTTAATTCAAGGCTAGTGTCACAGCATTAAGAGTCCACAACCAGATTAATCAGCATTAAATGCTATGATGTTCTCCTAAAAGTTTAAAGAGTAGACCTAATGAGTGGGATGAGGGGATAATGATGAAGCTGGTGAACATGCTATACTTCCATAAAGAGTGGATAGGTCTTCCTAGAAGTATTAATGATGGTATCTCTTTAATTAACCAAGTGAAGGATGGCTAGGTGTAGTGAGCTAAAGAGAGGGTACCACAAAAAGAAGGAACCATGTTAATAAGAGTATGGTGACAATGAAATGCAAGGTGTGGAGAAGAAGCACAAGAAAATATGAGTGGTGAATGACTTGAAATGAGTAGGTAATAGCAAAGGGCATTGACGACATTTAAGAAGATAAGTGACACAGTCAGATAAATGAACATGGCGAAGACCTTGGAATAGTCAGAGGACTGAGAAATTTGAGACTTCCTCTGTTTTTCTTCTATGGTCACACCAAACATGTCATTTAATAATTAAATTTTTAATGTGTATCTTCCCTTACAAAAGCAGGCACATATACTTTTTTTATCTTGTCCACTTTTGTATCCCAGAATGAGCTAGATTTCTGGCATATAAAAAGTATCCAATCATCTGGCCAGCATAGCTCAGTGATTGAGCATCAACCTATGAACCAAGAGGTAACAGTTCAATTCCCAGTCAGTGCACATGCCTGCATTATGGGCTCAATTCCTAGTGTGGGGTGTGTAGGAAGCCACAGATCAATGATTCTTTATCATCATTGATATTTCTATGTCTCTCCCTTTTCCTTCATCTCTGAAATCAATAAAAATGTTTTAAAAAGTGTGCTGAATGAATGAGCATATAAATAAATGGACATATAAAGGGTAAGAAGACCTGGGGTATTATCCACTAAGATAGAAACAGAGATAGACCCATTCAAGACTTTATGAGATATTAAAATAAATAGCACTTGGTAACATTATTTTTGAGTTAAGAAAAAGGGAAGAGTTAAAGGGGACATATTTAGGAAGCAAGTGTCTGAGAAAATGAAGGGTGGGAGTGGAAGGCCATATTTACTGGGGCCAGAATGGGACCAAATCCAAATGGGGATGAGGTTGGCTTTGGTCTTGTTCAGTTAGGGTAGTAATAGTTATCTTGCTGAAATGTCTAGAAAAGCAGAAAATACAGCACTGGAGTTCAGAACAAAAGACAAAGCTAAAGAGAGGTTTGTTTGATCTTACCTGTTGAGAGGCATCATTAAAGCTGTGGGCAATAATGAACTTATCCCGGAGTGAGGGCAGAGAAGAGAAAAGAAACCAAGGATGGTGACAAGATAAGTTAGTGTGTGAAGTTTGGGAATCAGGACTTGATTTCTTGATCCAGATGTCTGGTCTCTTACCAACCATGGCAACTCAGAAAACACTACAGATCCCTGTCCTGCCTAGGGAGACGATATACATGTTGCATTGCAGCCATTAACTACAATCACCAGTTCTTGCCTCAACCATTAACATCTTCAGAGCAGCTCAGAGATAGCCACTCAAAACTTTACATTATTTCCCCCTCTGATGCTATTTAGTTTCTGATGATGTTATTAAAATAAAAGGATTTTTTTAATGAGCTGGGAGGGATTCCACTTAACCAAATTGTTCCTAAAAGAAATAAAACACATCAAGACTTTTTGCTTTGTGCCAATGCAGGAATATAGGATCCTGCATTGCAAGAACCTTCTTATGTAAATATTTACAAGGTGAATATAAAAGGAAAGTGGCTTGGGAACCACCAGATGGAATTCTACAAGAACAAACTTGAATACTGTCAAAATGGGCTCCACCAAACTACAGGCATCCTCTCAGAAATCCACTGTTGCCTAGGGTGAGGAATGAAGAACAGAGTTAAAGGAAAAAGCAGCTTCTGGCTGCATGTCCCTTACCCCCATTTCAGCTCATCTCTGAAAATGGAGATTTTGTTTTTCTTAAAATCTTGAAAAACTAATTATAATAAATTCCTTAGTAATATTTATGACTTGATTCATTGCCTATCATTCCTTTATAATTACCTCTACTCTTTCGCCAAAGCCTTCAAAAATGCTATTTGGGTGTTCAAGAGTCTGTAAGCAGGAGCAGAGCTTGTTCCTGGATCACTGGCCCCTTTGCATTCACCTCTGAGGTTGCAGGGTATGTTCATGCTGCTACTCATGGGTCTATGATGCTTTTTCAGTTCCCATTTTTCCATCTTTCTTGGGTAGCTTGATTACAAGGAAAGAATCATTAGCAAATATATCAATTATATGATGTTTTTGTAACTGCTCTCCTTCCCTCCCCTCACCTCTCTCTGGGCTCCTCTATGCAATCCTCTTCCAGCTCATAGCACATTTAAAGCAAATTTGGCTCACAATGCATTTTGAAAATAAACCACAAAATAACATGATTGTAAAAATGTTAGCTGCAGAAGTAATAAAAAAAGGAAATAAATAAGTGGATAACCACGGAGGCTTGTCTGATTCCTCAACCCTTTGACCACGAGGGCCCTCTGATGTTTATCCTCACTAGTGGGCAGCAAGAGAAATGGGAAGACATCTCTCCCTTGCTCAAGGTTCTCACAGGTGAAAGTTGTACAGAAATAGATTTTTTTTAATTACATTATAAGATAGACAATTAGATGTCTGAGTTATCCAACAATGAAAACATTTCCACAGGGTGAGAGAGGTGGGCTGCCTGCCCAGGTGCCATTTCAGAGCACATAATAAGGGTCAGGCTCTGTGCCTAGATGCTTTCTTGTGATATCTCTTTAGTAAACCTGAGAACTGAATATGACTAGTCCCAATATGCAGATGAGGAAACTGACACTCATCAAGGAGCAAGTAGAGCTTAGACTACAACATTTCAGAGATGCCATGAAATCGTAATGATTGAAGTGCCATGGAGGGTGATTTTTTTCCCACTTACTCTCAAGCCTGACTGTTGAGATGTCTCCATTTTCAAATATTTGGGTATTAAAATACCAAAGTCTAAGCTCTAGGTTTGCCAAGTTTTTTACTTATTGCTACTTTGAAATCCTGATAGCCCAGAACTCCTCTTTATCAGGTCTTTGTGGCCAATAGATTCTGCCAAGGGTATGGCCAGTTACAGTCTAATCAAACATGAAATGGGAGGCTGAATATGGGCCTAGAGCTGAATAGTAGAGTCCAAAATGTTTAACTTAGAGCCCAGAATGCAGTATTCAATGATATTTTGTGCTCAGGACAGGGTTCAGATATTAAGAATAGAAAAAATATCCACTAATGGTTAATAGTTGTAGAAACAGCATCAAGCTGGGCACTTTGGCCAGGGTCCCTACATGATACAATCTTTAAGGCCCCTATTCACGCCATAGTCATAAGAATGGTACCCCTCCCCACTGTTGTGCCATGCACATGAGCTGCAGAGCCATTGAACACAACCTTTTTCAGGGAGGAGCAAAAAGACCAAAACAAAACAAAACAAAAAACAATAAAACCACAGCTTCAAGTCAAAGTTAACACACAAATGAGGAAGACAAATGAGCATGCAGGTGACAACTAGGAGTAGGGCAGTTAAAAGCATAGTGGGTAGACTGAGAATGAAACCACTGGTCAGTTTGTCAATCTCTCATCCATTGATGTTTTTACAAATCCATAAATAGGAATTACCATCCCCATTTTTCCAAGTGGATTCAAAGGAAAGTGTTGTTTCCAGAATCTCTAGCTTTTAGGTGGAAAGCCCATCCCAGTGCCCAAGTCTCTGGGCCCTGCCTTAGGGGATCCCCCCCTTCCCTACTCCCATCCTGACTTCTTACTGCCACACTAGAAATGCTATGAAAGAGGGACCCACAGCAGCTGGGTGGGAGCTGCTGAAAGACACAGTCAGGGAAGAAAAAAAAAGTCCTTAAGAATGAGGCACAGAGATGATAAGGAGACTGGAAAGGGGATGTAGGACATAAATGACCCACAGTACTTTTGGATTTATTAAAACTCAAACCAAATTACTCCTTCTCTAAGATGTAGCATTCCAAATGCTGAAGGTTTATGGTTTAAATATAATTTTTGTAACTCAATCAGGATGGAACTCTTTCTAAAATCAATTATGCATTTATCTATCTTCTAAAAGCATAAACAATATAATCTAGCCTTGGGGGGCAGGAGCAATAGACTTCCATTGACTTCACTGAACTCTAATGTAGGATAACATTCTAGAGGACACTCCAAATTTAAAAAGCTGATTTTTTATTCTCAGAGACCTGTCTTGTTTTTCTGTCTCCTCTCTCTTTTTACCAAGCCATTAGTTTTGTACTTCCCTAAATTTTTAGTAGCCTGCTTATGGCAGTCCCTTTTCCACTTCTGATTTGCTGGTTTTGGTCTCATATTTGTAGGTAACCAAATTGATTAGCAGTCTGTATAAACTAAAATTAATCAAGCTCTGAGTGAAGGACTATAGTCTATCATCAAACTATGCAATATTGGGCATTAAGCTTGAACCTTTTTTGTGACTGTACCTACAAACATTGCTTATTTTCTAGGTGACTTGTGTTTTCTCAGTGAGTGGGCTTCAAGACTTAACTCAAATAAAACCTTCTTCAGAAAACCGTCCATGAATTCCCCGGCACAAATTACTTCTGTTCTGAACTCCAATACTACCAGATATGCCTTGGCAGGGGAGATTGGGGGTGGGTACCACTGCCTTCCTGATATTTGTTGTCAGTGGGGTACTCCCTCTATTATCATGAAAGATTAAAGATAGATTTGTATTTTGTTTCAATATCTTCCCCCAACAAGGGCTTTGTCCATAATTAAGACATAAAGGTTGTCTAGAGGATATTTTATCCTTGTAGAAGGGGCAAACTGGGGGAGGAGACAGGAGGAAAAGTTGGTGGAAAAATAAGAAAAAAGAAGGTAGTAGGGAAGGGGAGGAGAAGGAGAGTTGGGATAACTTTAGTCCCTTAGTGCCCAACATTTCCTGAGTCCCTTGCTAGTTTCTGTCCAATGACTGCCGACAAATATAACCAACTGCCACCAGAGCTGAGACTGAAGAACACAGGCACCCAAATGAGCCCCCAATCATGTGCACTAGAAAGGACACCAAAGGTCAGGAGGCCCTGCTGCCTGGAAGCTTGAGGGAGGAGGGAGCAGCCCAGCTGGCAGGAGACAATACACTGCTGTGGCTGTGGGCTCTGCCCTTTCCTGCCTCTCAGCCGCCTGGCTCCATAGCTGAGCTTGTCCTGGAGTGAACTCCTCAGAGGCCCTCCTTCTCTCAGACAGGTATTCAAATGAGTAAATGTTTTATTTTAAGAAATTTTGTTTTAAAAAAAACTTGTCTCAGAACTTTCTCTGTTCCTCTTGCTCACACACTCACCGATGCCAGTAAAAGAAAAATAGGCAAGTTTGAAATCAACAAAATCATAGCAATTACACATTGGTTAGACTCCCAATATAGGCCCTGTGAACATCCTTGCTTTGGAACATTTCACACCCTGTCTTCCTTTAGATTTGTGGTTGAGTGAATTGTTACTATACCTCATGCAACGCGGATTCTGATTTATCATAGCATTGTCTCAGATATGCAGCCTGGTACAGCCACATAGAGTACTCTTTTAAGATCTTATACCTTTGATTGAAAAGTCTGCCACACTGACAGTGCATCTCTGTCATCTTGGCCTTTATAGCACTTATTCTCAACAGCACTTCACTTTTCATTTAGAGAGCCACCCTTTCTATCCTCCATCTGTGTGGTTTATGAAGAACTGACCATACTCCTCTAAGTTCACTTGTAGAGCAAACCCAGGGTTGGCCAATCAGTGTATCTCACCTGGCTGAGTTAGAGATGGGCTCGTGCCCATGTCAGTCTATTGAGTCAATTGTGTAATTTCTGCCAAACTTACATGGAGGGGAAAACAAAACAAAACAAAACCAAAACATAAAACAAAATACTTTTGGTTAACCTTTTTAAAATGATATAAACATATAGCTGCTGAAAATCACCAAGAAAAAGAAATGTCTGATAAAAAAGCTAACACAGAGAAAAGCACAGCTAATAAAAGAGAAGCATAGTTCTGATTTTCTTGCTTGATATTGATAATTATTCAGCTATGCACCCCAGATGAGACTTTTTGAAACTACCTTGAATTGAGTTTCTGTTAGTTCCAACCGAAAGAGTCTGGTTAATACAAGTACAGACTAATGTAATATAAAATTCTTATCTTATAGTATTTAGTAGTTTATAAAGTACCATCATATGTGTTATCTCATGTGAATACCATAAAAATTCCGAACATTGGCCATTATCATGCTTCCTATTTAATACATGAGGAAATAGTGGCTTATTTGCCAAGGTGCTGATTGCCAGGCAGGAATCTTGGTCTCCTATTCTAAATCCAGTGGCACCCATCCTTGTTGCAAGGAGTTTACAGTCAAGTACAGGAGACAAGCTGAGCCCATGTGTAAAGCAAAAGAACACAAAACCAGACAACCCATGCAACAGTGAAATATACCTAATGAGGCGGCATTTGCTTGTCCGTAACCCTGATGGTCCTTAGAGCCAATGCCTTGTGTGTTGAGAGGAGACAGAGTTCTGAGGCTTGGTTGCCATTAAGAGAATGTATCCAGGAAAACAGATTGCACTGTTTGTTATTAAATTTCCCTAGAGAATTTTAAGGCATCTTGGGATATCAGAACCAGAAAGGCCTTTAAAAATCTTTTGGTCCAATGCCATCTTCTTACAGAGAGAGAGAGAGTAAGAGAGAGAGAAATGGTAAGAAAGAAAAGTCTTATTATTATTTGCCATTCATTGACTTTTAAGTTTCAGGCTCTACTTCAAGCATGTCAAACTCTCAACCCATGGGCGGATGTGGCCAACAATAAATATATTTGCGGCCCAGCCAATATAACGGTATGTAAGAAATGTTTTAATAAAAATTTTATAATTTATTTTCTACAATATCCTATTATACATAGTTATGCATTTGCTAATGACTTATTACTATAATCGTGTTGCATTCATTTCTCTTACATGCCTTATTTGCAGGCACACATCTCTCTCCACTAATACTAGCAGCGAATATTTTAGCAGCCGATTGCCATATCATTAGTTTTGTACTAACCTGTTTGGTGTGCACAACGGGAAATATTTTGCTTTTGGAGAACAAGAAAAATAGATTTATTTGTGTTACACTTATTAATTTGTGCAGTTATTCAGTAACTGGTAAGTTAATGTTCAAGGAAAATATTAATTTTTCTTAAAATTTTCTATTATTTTATGTTAACAATTACTCATTTATTTCAGCCCTTTGTATTTAGTATGTCTCTATAAAAATAAGCCTACATTTCTATGAAAATTGAAGCTTTTGTGTGTGTGTGTGTTTTGTGGCCCTTATAAACTTAAACCTTATTTGGCCCATGTTAGGCCTTTGAGTTTGACATGCTTGCTCTATTTTATCTATTATTGTCAATGTTACCATAAACTGCAAGATAAATATTATAGAGTTAGAAAACAAAACTCTAAGTTCCCCCCTCCTTTGGTTTCTTTGTACAAATTGAGCTGTTATCTCAAATATTCCTCCTTTTCTTATCCAAATGTGAAGTATCTACTTCTAAGATATCCCAGAAGATTTCTTCCATAGAGACATTTCTATCCTTCCTCATTACTGTATTTTTTTTCCATTCAAGCCACAACCAGTCCTATCAAAACAAAATAAGTTCATTAGACTTAGAGGTCTTTGTTCCCACATACTAGCTCCCCTCTACCAGACTGTGGGCTTCTTGAGATTAGATGCTATGCTTCATTTGTCTTTGTATACCCAGTGCTCACCATACACGTTTATACCAGGGATGATGAGAGGAGATAAAGAAGAGAAAATAGAGGACATAAGCTTAGATAATGTCCAAAGTTACGAGGCTTCAAAAGAATTGAAGAAGGCCAAAATGGAGGTGTAGAAAAACTAGAGTAATATTGGGTTTCAAGAAACACATGAGAAAAGATTGCTAAAAGGATGAAATGCTGAAGAGAGATAGAGGAGAATGGGACTGGAGAAAAGGTCAGACCCTGAGTAACCATGCTGGTTTTGCAACCTGCTGGTAATTCCTTGGAGAAAATTATTAGGGATTTCAGATTTTTCAAGAGAAATGCTTTTCTCTGCCAGCAATCTGAAGGATTTATGAGATTGAGCAATGGTGTAATTACCCTTTTATGTCTGGCTTGCCTAAATGACCTAGGTTGAAAGACCTTCAGAGCATAAGATTTCCATCTTTGAGTAAGGATGGGTTGTATCATCTTTTTTTTTTGTAGGAGAAAAAAAAAAACACAGCACAGTGATGGTGAAGCCCAGTGTGCCAAGAAAATTAGGATTTAAAACCAAAGTACAAGCAGAACTAATAATGAGCTTCACTGGGTTTAATTAAACCCATCGGTAAGATATTCTTAATGGATTACTATATGAAATCTAGAAGTCTAGGAGCTACTCTCCTAATTTGAGTTGTTGTGGTCAGGGAGACAAACCAGGCTTTTGTCCATAACGGTCTCCAAGGCCATTACTAGAGACATAGTCTTGGGGCAGACTAGCCTTGGGTCAGTTCCCAGAAGGAGGAAAGAACAATGAGCCAGAAAAGATCTAATTTTAGTGCTTCTACCTACAGATGTGTGCCAGGTAGGCAAGACCTCCATGAACCTAACTATGAAGTGGATAGTATACTACCAACTTCCCCACAGGGCTGATGAAGGAATCAAATAAGATATTGGCTTTGAAAATTATTTGCAAACTCTAAAGTGCTGTATCAATACTACAAATTTCTAGCAATAGCAATAAAAGATAGAAATAGCTCTAAGGTTTGAAAACCTAGCCCACATAACTCAATCATTTTCTATTTTTTCCTAATTATTAAGATTCAAGTATCTGCTGATAGGGACTTTCTGTGGTATTCTTTTATTAACCCATTCATTGTTTAACATATAACTGTTATATGCTAAATATTGACTTAGGCACCGAAGGTATAAATAAGAGAACAACAGCGATATACGTATCTATATACCAAACATCAGAACAACCAAACAACTTAACAACTGGTCACTATGACATGCACTGAGCACAAGGGGGAATGTGAGGAACATGGTGGGAATCAGCAGCAGGTGGCAGAGCACAGACATGGTGGGTGGTGGGATGATGGAGCAGGTGATCAGGGGCACCAGACCAAGGCAGGTGGTCAGTTGCTGTCATCAGAGCAAGCCTCTGGTGATTATTGAAAATTCTTTGCTTTTGTGCATCATGATGCCACTGGACACTCACACCTGTTGCCGGCCCCACTCACACCCACTGTTAGTGCTGGAGCTATCACTCTCACCTGCTGCCTGTGTTATCAGCAGGTGAGAGTGGTGACTGCCAGCCCAGAATGCTCCTCAGAGTTTTTCTACCTCCTCCTGCTCCTGATGAGCGATCAGGGCAGCAGCTGCAATTTGTACCTGCTGCCAGAGACAACCTGGCTCACACATGCTGCCTGAGCCGAGGCTTGCACCCACTGCTGGCACTGGTCCTGCTCACACCCACTTCTGGCACTCCATGCCATCAGTATTTATTGAGCATTTTCTAAGTTCCAGGTTTTATATTAAGCACTAGACATGTACAGTAGCAATTTCCCCGCACCTTATCCATGGGAAGTGAGTTCCAAGACTCCCAATGGACACTGAAAAGGATAATACTGAACCCTAGATACACTGTTTTGTCCTATACACACACTTTTTCACTTAAAGGAAGCATTTTATGGCTTTTGTTTGGCATATTCAAATTTTCAGCATCACTACTCTTGTTCTTTGGGGACAATATCCAATAAAACAAGTTACTGGAAGACAAGCACTGTGATACCTCTGATCAACAAGAGGGCTTCTAAGTGTTTAATAGGTGGGTAATATGTAGTATTGGAGCCCTGTATAAGGAAGATTCATGTCTCTAATAGAATGAAGCAAGATTTCATCACACTATTCAGAATAACACAAATTTAAAATTTACAAAATATTTATTTCTAAAATTTTCTATTTTCTATTTTTGAACAGCAATTGATCCCAGATAACTGAAACTGCAAAAAAACAAACAAACAAAAAGATGGATAAATGGGACAACTATATTGATTTGTTTTATCTTTTTAAGGTCACTATGCAGTAGGCATATTTATTTACTTCATGGTACAGAAGAGAAAACTAAGACTTAAAGAGGTTCAGTAATTTGCCTTAAGTCACACTGTAAATGGCAAAGCCAGAACTAGAATTAGGACCCGCCTAGATGCTGTACATTTACCATTTCGTCTGACAGTCACAATATGGGGGATCCTTACTCTCACAGAACTTACACACTCACCAAAGATGCAGACAGGTCAACAGGCAACTACAGTAACTGCAGCCATGGGGAAGCACCTTGGAAGAACAATCCCTCTCAGAGAATGGGAATATGTGAGTCTGTTCACTAGTGCCTGGGAGCCAGGTCTGATGCACAAATTAGTACCTACCTTTAACCATATGCTTTGAGTATTGAATATTTTCCTCTGAAATATTTATAACCTTTTAGATCTACTCATTATACTACCCCTCACATTTTTGTAGATTTTATTACCTGTTTACAAGGTATTTTAAACTTATGATCTCATTTGATCCTTCCAACAGTAATATGAGAAGGGAGAGCATGGGACAATTATCTCATTTTCCATATGAGGAAACTGAGGTCCTGAGAGAGAAGGTTCCTGAGCTCAAGTCGTCCTCTTAGAAAGTGGCAGACTAGGGATTACCAGTCTCAGGTCTAGGCCTCACTGACATCCAACTTCAAGAAAATATCATCCAGCCTCTAGGTCTAGAAGCTTTGATGAACTGAATTACTTCTCTGGCCAAATCTGCAAATCTATAATAACAAAAGCATGATAGGCTAATTAGAGTAGATGTCCTTCCGGGTGATCTTCAGGACAAAGCCAGGGCTGCAAGAGCACCTTGGAAGCCCGGGTCCCAGCTGTCTGCAGGCAGCGAAAGGGAAGCCCAGGTCCTGGGTGCCAGAGGGAAGCTAGTGCCAGCAGCCGGCCGAAGGAGGGCCTGCATTGGGCCTCTAGTGTGTTAAAAGAGATCTCAGAGTAAGGTGTTGAAGTCCTACTTTCCACAAACACATAATTTTTTAAGTGTAGAGGTTTTCTATCTTCTCCACATCCAGCGTGGAGAGAGAATAGGTCCAGTTTCTGAGTAGAGAAGCTGGGGATTGAGAAATAAAAGAATAGAAGAGGAGATGCAGAAATGATAGCTGGGGCTGGGTAGAATCTCTGTTCTCTCTGATAGAGAGACAAGAGTATCAAACCCAATACTAGCAGTTTATTTACATCCCAAAATACAAAGGGGTTTCACCAAAAAACTTAGGATCAAAGGAGTTTTGATGGCCCCAGACCCTATTCATTCCCCCATTCCCTCATTCTCCCATTCACAGGGCTAGGTTGGATTTACATTTCAAGGCCCTCTCCCTGATACCTGGGACAAAGTTTAGAGTCAAGCTGATAACATGTCAGCCTTTTTGGTGAAACGTGTTTTCTAAGTCATGGCTCTGCCTAACACCTCGGATTCAGCTGACAATGATTTAAAGAGTGCTCAGGCGCCTCCACATTTAAGTAAAGCTACATTGTATTTATGAGTGTCTTTTGTCACTTACTTTTAAACACTTTTAGGCTCAGAGGTTAGGGAATTTTGCATCCTTGGGATTACTTAGCTATTGACTTTGATCATTCCTGACCTGGTCTAATGTTATCATCTAATGTGACCATTTTGGTCATTTTAAAACATTGCTGGTACAGTACATATCACATAGGGAGGCCTGGCACATACAAAGCATATTGGTATCAGAAATTAGCCATACTTACTTCCTAAATCAAGGCAAGCCCTCCACGCAGAGTCTTCCATTTGGCCAGATATGAAGAATATCATTAGGGTAGAAAATTGATTTGAAAACATCATGAACAAAAGAGTCTTCAGAGACTCTGGACACATTTTCTATCTGCTGAGTATAGTCTATATAGTTTTAAAAACTATAATGAACTTTGGTTTTTTAAAATAATTTCTATGACTGTTATGCTTTTAATGGAGGGAGGTACAAAATGCATCAATACAAGAGACTGTTTTCCATATTCATTATGATAGTGATCAGTGCAAATTTAAGAATAAACGTTGTGTTAAACTTCAAAAACTACAAAGTTTCCTGCAACCTAAATAATGGAAAGGCTGCTTAAGTTATACCCACCACCTTTATTAAAGTTATAAATGGTGTCTGGGGTAAGGGGACTAAAAGTAATAGAAGGCTTTTTTCAGCTGTGGTTCAAGAATGCCAATGAAGCTGTTTGGCAAATGACACTGTCAGACTATAAAATTTCCCCCAAAGGCCTTACTATTTGAAACATCACAAACTTTAAAAGTATTTCCAATACCATACCAATGTACCTCCAGTGGCTTAAGAGTTTTAAGGCCTGGAAAGCAGCTATATCTGAAAATTTTAAAACATTATAAATTCCATTTCTCTCCTATAGAGAAACTTTATAAAATGTAAGCGTGACTTTAAGGATATTGAGAAAAATCCGTTTTCATAAAGCTTCAATAAACACCCTAAGGCACAAATGTTCAAAACGGTCTGTTCACTAAAATGTCACTGCATTATAATTTTAGAGGTAAAGCTACACTGTGCTTGTAGTAAAAGGACATTAAATTTATACCTAGTTAAAGGCACCAGGTGCCAAGCTCAACAAAGTAAGTTTCATTTTTCTCTCTCTTTCTCTCTCTCTCTCTCTCTCTCTCTCTCTCTCTCTCTCTCTCTCTCTCTCTGTCTTTCTGTCCTTCACCAAAAAGCACTCACACATGCAGCCAGGAGAAACTCAACACAGGCAGTTATGTTTATAGCGGTTGACACTTAGTAAGGGACAGAAATTATTACTATTAACTCATGTATGTCTCAGTGATTATGAAGGATAAGAAGGTTATGAATGACTGGATTCTATAGGGAGGTTTGAAAACTATCAATTTAAATGTAAGGCTCATTCCCTTCTAAATTTTATCCAGTGTGGGTCATATAACCAAGCATCCTTGAGTTTAATCTTGGCTGCTCCTGGATATGTCATACAGTTTCTGGGAATAATCAAACTGAACTATGGATTTCCTTTTTTGGAATCCAGGCTGAAATATATTGTGATCTTATTTATCAAGCTCAATATTTAGATATGTGATCTCAAAAGTATGCATATCTTTATTAGTGACAACAGAGCAAAAACCTGACCTAACTTGTAAAACCTTGGCATATGATGATCACCAGGAGGAGGTGATATGGAAGGGAAGGACCAGCCAGTCTGTAATTTGAATGCTTATCTTGAGGACTGACGGCTATCAGGGCAAGCCACTGGACCTCATAACTGTGTAAAAGAGAGCTTCTGAAACTTTTATCCTAATCCCCAAAATTATCCTTTGAAAAACACAGCTCTGATCATGAAATTTAACACTTTAAGATCCATTCCTTTCCATCTAACTCCTTTGGTTCAAGAATGAGTTGTCTGTGTTCCTCCCTGTTCCCAAGTCAATGCTATTCCATCTCCTAAGTATGCTCCTCTGAGATTTTTTCCTCCCTGGAATCCTGATACCTGATAAGCTCACATGTTACCCTCTCTGAGAAATCTTCCCTGACTACCAGTACAGTTAGTTTCCTTTTCTGTACTCCATCACTGGGCACATGCTGCGTTGCAATATTTTATAGATCTCTCTTCTTCACTATATTAGAATAGAAAACATACTAACTAATAAAAGGGTGATATGCAAATTTGATTGTACCTTTGCCACAAGCCACACCCACCGCCATGCCCACCAGCCAATCAGGAGCATATTATGCAAATAAACCCCAACCAAGATGGCTGCCATCACTAAGAGCAGGAAAAAGGCTTGGGTTTGCCTGGCAACAGAGGAAGCCAAGCTTTTAGCCTGCTGTTGCTGGCCTAGGCCTCCACTGTAGGCTACAAAGTTTCAAACAGAAATGGCTGTGGCCCCGGAGCAAGCAGAAGGTTTGGCTCTGCTCCAGGCTACAAAGTTTCAATTGTAGACATAAATTAATCCCAGATACCAAGGCCTCCACTTGGGTCGCTGGGGGGCATGGCCAGCCTGCAAACCTCTACAGGCCCCTCACTCAGGCCTCCCCTCACCTCAAGGGAACCCCCACCCTGATCTGGGATACTCTTCAGAGCAAACCAGCCAGCCTCTACCCATGCACCAGGCCTCTATCCTATCTAATGAAAGAGTAATTTGAAGATTGACCATCACTCCAACACACAAAAGGGCTTCCCCCATGTGGTCAAAGATCCTATCCCCATGTGGACACAAAATGGCCACCACAAGATGGGCAGCAGGGGAGGGCTATTAGAGGTTCTAGGCCCTGCAAGAGAGGGCAGTTGTGAGCAATCAGGCCAACAGGGGAGTGCAGTTGGGAGAAACCAGGCCTGCAAGGAAGGGCAGTTGGGGGCAATCAGGCCTGCAGGGGAGGACAGTTAGGGGTGACCAGGCCGGCAGAAGAGGAAAGTTGGGGGCAAATAGGCTGGCAAGGGAGCAGATAGATATCAATTAGGCTAGCAGGGTAGTGGTTAGCAGGTGATCAGGCTGGCAGGCAGAAGTGGTTAGGGGCAATCAGGGAGGCAGGCAGGTGAGCAGTTTTGAGCCAGCAGTTCTGGATTGTGAGAAGGATGTCCGATTGCCCGTTTAGGCCCTATCCTACCAGGACGGGGCTTAGATGGGCAGTCGGACATCCCTCGAGGGGTCCCAGATTGGAGAGGGTGCAGGCTGGGCTAAGGGACATCCCCTGCCCCCCATGAATGAATTTTGTGCACCGGACCTCTAGTATAATATATGTTCTCAGTGTCTCACAAAATGACTGCTACATAGCAGGCACTTAAATGTTTGATAAAAAGAGAAAAAAAAAAGGAAGAGCGAGATGGAGGAAGGAAGGTAGAGAGTAATGGGGAAGAAAGAAAAGAAAGGAGGAAGAAAAAGTGGAAGGAGGGAAGGAAGAAAGGGGATGTAGAAGGGAAAGAAAAAAGAATGCAGGAAGAAATGGAAGAAGGAAGAAAAGAGCTTTGGTTTCCCAACTAATCCTACTGTGAAATAGGGATAATCTCACACCCTCTATACAGATATAGAGAATCTATATTTATTTTACAATCTCTCAGTTAAGATGCTCATTTGGATCTAATAAGACATTCATTGACTTTGGGTTTTCTATTGATTCTAAAGAGGCTCCTAGGAAGATTTAATAAGTGTAGAAAAAATAAATAAGTGTACAGGTAATAAACTAGATTATATAAGCAAAACATTACTTAATTACATTCCTATTAATATACTGACTCTGTAATGAATTTCTGAGGTATTTAATTATCAATTTGACAAGATAATCTAGGGGTAGTTAATGATTATACCAGTAAATTGTTTGTAAAAAAAATCACTGACAATTATTAAGTTTCATAACAGACATCAAATTAACTTGCTAAACTGTCTGGTTAAATAGACAGCAGTTAATTATGAGGTACTTACACATGCTTCAAATTTTAATATGCAAGTCTTTTTAGTTGTGCAATGTCAAAAGTGTTGTGTAAGGGAACAGTTTACCCACAGGGAACATGCAGAGTCCCTGTAATGTGGCCACTGGACAAGCAGGAGCGTGAACTGTAAAACAGCCTGGTTTGTTTCACTTTTTATCATGGAACAGAGAGAATTTCCTAAAAGAGACAAATAATTGCCAGAGATAGTCTGGACTGTATTACTATTTGAGTGCTCTATCAGATGGAACTATGGAAAAGCTGTCACATTATAAAGATTTAGGATGATGATCGGAATAATGCTACCTATGAGTATCACTTATGGCTCAGATATGGTGCAGGTGCTTTATACAAGCTTTTTATTTTCATGTTAAAAATATAGATTATTCTATCAATATGCAGGTTTTCCTTGTAATGCTTAATAGGAAAGAAAGAATAAGAAATCACACCTACCAGGTCACTGAGATGATGTGATTGTAGCTTAAAATGTCAGCCCAAGGCTCTGGCCAAATGATCTGGAACCAGACAGAAGTGGTAGTCATAGTGCTGAAGACACAGCCAAAGACCGTTTGCTTTACAAGGACCTACTAGTAGTGTATCTGTTTTTCATTTTTCCTTTCATTTTATTATTTTTAAACTTTTATTGAACTTATTGGGGTGTCATTGCTTCATAAAATTATATAGGTTTCAGGTGTACAATCCTATAACACAGCATCTGTATATTGTATTGTATGTTCACCATCTCATATCAAGTCTCTTTCCATTATCATTCCCCTCCCCTCTTTGCCCAATTCTATCTCACCCTCACCCCCTCACCCTTCCACCCCCGTCCTTTCCCTCTGGTTATCACTATAACTATACTGTTGCCTGTGTCTATGAGGGTTTTTTCCCTTTGCTTAATCTCTTCATCTTTTCACTTAGCTCCCCAGTCCTCCTCCACTCTGTTTTTTAACTCTAACCCCACCATCCAAACTCTGTAGTTCCAGAAGACCCCTATCAAAACTCAAGTTTCTTGTGTCCAGCTCCTCTCTGTTAGCTCTCATGCTGCTTTGGCACAAATTAAGCATTGAAGATAACATTTCTTGAGTTGCATTGAATTAAATGGAATAGGACTGAATGGGATGCCAGGGCATAGAATAGCATGAGGTGGATGTGATGGGGTGAGATTCCATTGGATCCCATCCCATCATATTGGAATATATTGAATTGAACATTAGAAGGAAGGAAAACAGACTCCAGAACCTTATATTACTTTACTCATAGGCCAAGGCACTTTCAATAATGATGAAGTAGCATGAGAGCCCTGCAAAGTTCTATGTTCAAACCGCAGCGCCTTCACTTACCAGTTATATGATGCAGGTAAATTCCTTAACCTCCTTGTGCCTCCCTAAATAAAGCTAGATAATGGTAGAAACTACTTTAGATGACATTCAATTAATTAATTTGTGTAAAATCCTTGGAATAATGCCTGGCACATACAACACATTATATAAATATTTTTAAAAATTAAAAAAATATATATTTTTTTAAAAAATTAGCACTTTGAGTTGCATTCTACTTTATGTAGCCCTTTCACATATGGTAACTCAACACATGCACAGGGAGGCTTATTCCTATTAATCCCCATCTGGACAATAAGAAAACTGGAACTCCTAATAGCAAGTGCAGACCAAGAAGTCAAACAGGACATAAGTGGTCAGAGAACTTGAGCTCAGTTCTGTCTTATTTAAAGCTATTTTCAATTCAGTTGGTACCGTCTTCTTAATGTATTTCTGCAGTTTCCATATGTAGGTAGTCCCAATGACCATATATGACATTGGTCACCTGATAGGCAAAAATTATGAGATGTCGTTGTAATGTTGGAATCGCCTTTATATTGCTCATATTAAAGCAAAGAAAAACATTCCAGCCTGGATTAAAGTGAACTGTCTGGGTTTGGTGTGATACAAATAGCCCCAGTGAGAAAGTCAGGAAATCTGAATTCTGGCCCTAGCTCAACCACTGACTTTTGTGATATCAACAACTAACATTTGTTGACAGCTTAATAATCTGTGCCATGTCCTGAATTTATATCATTTAAACCACACAACAAACCCTGGACATTGATACTTTTATTAATTCATTTTACAGAAGAAGCTGCTGAGGTATAGGGTTCATAAGTAACTTGTTCTGGTCAAGCTGCTGGTAAGTGCCATAATAAATGTTATTTGTAGAATGAGGATATCAGACCCAAATGACCTCAAAGGCATTTTCAACCCATTTCACTCTAACTGCCTAATCTTCACTCCTCTTGGGTGTAATTCTGTGGTTCTGGGAAACTTTACATAAAACCTCATACATCTCAAGGCCTCCCAGGGTACCAGTTAGAAAATTGGTGAGTGCATAATGTGAGATTTTCTAAACACTGAAAGAATAAGACATGAGAAATTGGCAAAAGATGAAAACATCAAATCTTCCCAACCCATTTATTTCATCTATACATTTATACATTTCTAATCATGAGGTTCATTCCATTTTGCATTTTTCTTCACTTAATATATTATCATAAATATTTTTCCAACAATTATTGCTGATATTGTTCATAATTTTCATTTTATGATTACATAAACAACCAGCCACAACCACCAAATGATATTGGGTGAAAACATCAAGTGAAATGATTACTCTGTTAATAAATACTAAAGTTATTTTGGTCTCTTTACTATTACATATAATACTGTGTGAACATTTTTTCCAAGTTCATTTTTTATCAATCATATTGTTTCTATAACATGAACTTCCATATTTTCCTCTGAAAAGAAAAAGTATAATATTAATAGATCACATATGACCCTGCAGAGTTGATATCTTAAAACATTGATCAGTGAACTTGGGTCCAGATTTTGAATGAATGTGACTAGTTTGCTAAGGTGAAGAAACATTAATTTAACAGAGATTTTGAATGCTGAATTCTTGGCACCTGGATCCAAGTCAAAGCTTACTTACTGTCAAAGAGAAAAAGGTCTGCGAGAAGTGCCTACAAAAAAAAAAGACTTACAACAATAAAAATAGATATTACAGGAATTTTTAAATTTCAAACCCTCAAGAAATTAGCACCTGGGAGACACAATAAACCAGTTTTCTTGGATCTCACTGTGATATTTTAATCTTCATCATAAGGAATCACCAATGTCAGCTAATCAGAAAAGTTGGTTCAGGCTGGGTATAATATGAATGCATATTGTTAACTTGACATTCATTTGCCAGTCAGCAGGTCAAGTCCTTTTTGTAAGCACACATTTTCCAATTCCAGAGTTTCTCCTTGTTTTTCTTGGCAAAACCACTCCCATAATGTATCCCCCATTATTTACAGTTTCGGTTGTTTTTGTTTTATCTGTCTGTTTTTGTTTTGCTTGTCTTAATGGAGGAAACTTTAAAAACTTGCAGAATTCTTCTATATTTTCTCTTTTTTTTTGTCATTTGTATGGATACCTTACCAACAAACTAATTTTAGAGCAACTTATCACTTTGAGCCTTTCCAAAGCAATTAACTTAGTTTTCATTGGAACAACTGTTTTATTTCCACAATATACTTCAGTTGTTTGCATAATATTTAAATTATATAATTATATTAAGTAATACAACTGACATGAATATGTTTTTTAGGGAAACCAATTAACCCATGGTAAACATACAGCTAAATTAGTGAGAGGAGATGAGCACCAAAACACTCAAGAGCAGCCTACCACCCATGAGTATTCAGTATGCTAAGACTATCTGTCAGAATGGAGGGCTTCTGTCAGCTAAGCAGAAGTTGCAGGTACTGAATACTTTTCAACACAAAACAGGAGAGAAGGAGAACTGGGCTCCTGTCCCCTGAGTGTAGAAGGAGTGTATATCCACTGTCTCTGTGTCAACGAGGGGCTAACACATTAAGTTTCACTCAGGAATGAGAGCTAAATGTCAGAGCTCATGTCCTTTACTTTCTTGGAAATCTCATTCCACTGTTTATTTTAACTCAGTGATTTTATAAATTTTTATGTGGTCCTCAATCCTTCATATGAAATCTAAGGATGTTTTTGTCCAAGACAGTGTGCAGATGCATTAACAACTACATGCCTCTTCAGAGAGCTTATCAATCTTGTGGAGCCTGATCTTTCAGGGTTTCATTGATACCAGATCCAGGATCCCTATTCTAAAAAGGAGTGCTGTTGTAATGAAAACAGTTCCATCATTTTTTGTGAATTCTGAGCCAAGATACAATGTGTGCTTGAAAGCCTTATACATTTGAGCTACACAATCTCTTAGAGATCATTCCATTTCCCATTTTATTTATTTTTTAAATTTTTATTTTATTGTTTAAAGTATTATAAATAGCAGTACATACGTCTCTTTTTTTCCCCATCAGCCTTCCGCCAGCCTCCCCTACCACCCGCCCCGCACTTGCCCTTAACCCACCCCCACCTCCACCCAGTGTCTTGCATTCATTGGTTATGCTTACAATCACGCATATAAAACCTTCGATTGACCTCTTACCTCCCCTTCAACTCCCCCCCAGCCTTCCCACTGTAGTTTGACAGTCTGTTTGATGCTTCTTTGCCTCTGTATCTGTTTTTGTTCATCAGTTTATAATAAGAGACCAGCAGTTTGTCTGAGGTCTTCTATCCATGACATAGTGCTGAAAACCAAACAAATTATGTTTTTATGCTCTATTAGCTTTAAAAAATAACTTCTTTTTAATGGCTAGTGAATAGAATCACAGCTATATTTGAAGCCCAAATATCTGACCTGGCTCCAGCTTCCAGATCCACTGGAGGTAAGAGACTCAGGAAGATGTAGGAATTAGATCTTGAACCTAGAGTACCAACAAGGTCTTGGGTTCTATTTCAAGTTTTACTACAAAGTCACTGATGTTGGGGCATTACTTTTATTCACTTGGTTTAAGTTCTCTTGTTTGTGAAATTAAATCATTTGAGTAGGAAATTTCTAAGATTCATTTCCATTTCTAGAAACAAAGTCTGGTTATCTTAATTTTCTTCACTTTTTTTCCCCCTTCAGAGCAATCCAGAGATGGTGACCACTAGGTGACCACTAGGGGTCAGACTTGCAAGAAGAAATCAAAGTCTTGATCTTTCTCTTATTTTAACTAGAAGGAAGCAAGAGATCTTCTAGCCTAGCAAGTGGTACCACATTTAAACAATTTCAACGTGTGAAACTATTATATTTTTAAAGGTTTCTAAGAAATAGAGGTTTCACAAAATTCTCTTCTAAGAAAGTCCCCCTTATATTTAACCTAGACCTCTCAAATAAAATTTTAACCTACCACTTATTGTGGTAGCTCAGTGAACACTCAGTGGCTAAATCCTTTGAGTGAGATAGGCCTTCTTTTGAGAAAGAATCCATTCATATCTCAGTTTTCATATCTATGAAATGAGGATCAAGAATTAGATTTACTTTTTTAATAACTAGCATCTTAGTACCTGACTCTATCCACAGGAAATGCAGACATTGGGCCAGCCTTCAAGGAGCTTTAATGAACTCTGAAACCTCTGGTGTCAGCTTTAAAAGTCAATTATTTAGTGAGATTACATGCCGTTTTCTTATGTTAGGATCTCATTTTTCAGTTTTCAAAATAAGAGAAACACAATAAATGTCCTTTAAAACCTCTCACAAATCTATGGCTGCAGGAATCCATGGTTCTATGTTTTGAGCTATTCTAACTCTATTAGTTTTCTTTCAGAATTCTTTCAACCATCTTAATTATTTTTATACTTTTTTCCCTTAAATCCTGCCCATATTTTAAACCTCTAATGGATCTTTCCTCTAAGTATTACTCTTGTCCAGAGCTTGCCATCACCGCTCATTATTTAGGCCTTTTTTTCATTTATAATTATTTTTTATCCAGTAATGCAGACCATACTTGGACAGAACGGAAGCCAAGAGACATGCGTGTTGGCTCAAGCAGCACAAGACCTTAGTCCTCCTATCGTCAGGAGCTTAGTTTAATTGTTGTTTTGTTTTATTTCTAAAATATTTTTATGTTTTCAATATTTTAACATTTTTATATATGTATATAATTTTAAACAATATATTAGTGCATAATCAAGAATGAAATTCCTCATTTCCTACTCTTGCCCTGATTGCATGTTTTAAGGTAAAGAGTATACATATTATGGTGGTTATCCTACCGGATATTTTTCTGCTTATACACACACACACACACTTTTATTTTTTTTAATATATTTTATTGATTTTTTATAGAGCAGAAGGAAGAGGGATAGAAAGTCAGATACATCGATGAGAGAGAGACATCGATCAGATGCCTCTTGCACGCCCCCTACTGGGGATGTGCCCGCAGCCAAGGTACATGCCCTTGCTGGAATCGAACCCGGGATCCTTCAGTCTGCAGTCCGACGCTCAAACCGGTCTTGGCACAAACTTTTTTTTTTTTTTTTTACCAATTTAGTATTTTCTAGATGTTATGTGTACCAATCTCTAAAAATAGCTTTCTAGCGGGAGCAAACAAACTGTCAGCACATATAGTTACAAGAATAAGTATTGAAAACATTATGTGATTAAAAGAAGACTTTCACTAGTACAAGACAAGTACATACTATATTATTCCATTTATATGAAATTCTAGAACAGGCCAAACTAATCAATGGTGAAAATAAATAAGAGCAGGGTTTTCCTCTAATTGAGGAAGACAGGGACTGACTGGGAGGAGGGAAAGCACTTTACAGGATGATAATAAACATTATTTATCCTAATAGAGGTGGAATACACAGATGTATATTTTTGTCAAAACTTGGTAAATATATAATTAATACTGTATTTCATTGCATATATGTATATTAAAATAAAAAACAGTAAACAACTATTGAACTCTAATGATATACATGCTGAATAATTTAAGAGGAAATATACTGATGTCTGCAAATTACCTTAAAAGACATAAAAATGTGGATTGATAGATAAATGGATAAATAATGATAATACAAATTCAGTAGATATTAATGGTAGAATCTAAAACGTGGGTAAAAGGGTGTTACAAAGTTATCTTTGAAATTTTTCACAATAAAATAGAAAAAAAAAGAGTGTTTTGAAAACTTTAAAACACAATACATAGAATAGATTACTATTGACAATAACAATAAGTCCCCACATTTGTGGACCCTTAAGAAACAGTGTGAGGGCAAGTGGCCTAATGCTCTCCCTTATATCTTTGCAAATTAGTAGCTACACCATTTGGATAGGTTCTAGAAGAAGATCCTTAAGAAAGTAATAGATGAGAACACATGTCAGTAAGCAGATGATGTTTTGTTGCGTAATACACTTGATACCTGTATGTTTTTGTGAATCAATGTAACCCCAATAAAGTCAATAAAATAAATACATTAATTGAAAAATTCTACATATAAGTGAGATCATATAGTAAAAAAAGAATAACAATAGCTATAATTTATGGGACACTCTTGCATATTATTAATTTCAAATATATTATGGCACTAAATTCTTTCTCTTTGAAAAATAATATCAGTATACCTATGTTAAGGAAAAGCAAGCACAAGAATGCTCAGGATTAAGCAACTAATTCAAAAATCATGGCCAGTGAGTAGATGTGCCAGGATTAAAACTAGGTCTTACATAACCCCAAGCCCATGTTCTACTCACTGGAAAACACTGTCTCTCACGTTGTGCTCCTCCTGGCCTCTGCCTGCTACTGAGAGCCCTGACTTTGCATCAAGGAATACAGGGGATGAGAGAAGAGGGGTCTCCAAAATTGTTTTGGAGCAATCAGTGGAGCAGTTGTCTTGCTCATCTTCGCCACTTTGGTGGTGGACTGGGGTTAGCTCCAGAAACCCTTGGCATCTCTCAGTGTAGGCTTCAAAATGAAGTGGCAAACAGCAGGCTTTATGAAGGAAGCTAAAGACAGTAAACTCTAAGCCAGCAGTTAAAATCAAATGTGTCCTGATGTGTTGGATCAAAACATGGGAACCTCATGGGCTCCACCCTCCCCACCTCCCATCCTAACAGCTGCAACTGTTTATTTCTCTAACATCTGGCCAGCCCATGTGTAAACAGAACGAAGGGTCAGCATGTGGAAAGGATCTGAATGCCCCATTTCTCAGCCTCTTAAGGATTTAGTGAAATGGGACAAAGCCTGCATTAAGAAACCCTTCTTAATTTCATTGAGACTTGGGGAACAATTTCCAAAGGCACTTTAGGATCTTTTATCTTTGAGTTCTTTTTCATGTCATCATAGAAAGATGGTGCTGGAGAGTGGTGAGAGCTCTGGATGGAAAATAGATAACCCAGATTCCAATTTAAGCTTCTCTGATAACTGGACTTCTGGGAATTTTTTTTGTTTCTTTCTAGGTCTCACTTTACCATTTGGGTTATATGAGGGTATAGTTCTCGAAAGGTTCATCCATTTTAATCTTCAAAATTTTGTCATAATTTAGTGGTTACCATATTATTTCTCTGTTTATTCAATAAGTATAAGAAATTAAGTTTTACCTTGTATTTCCTCCTAAAGAATATGTTAGGACTAACCTCAGTGCTAAAAATAGGATTCAACCTATCAATTACTGCTTCTGTTTAAAAAGCTAATTATTTAACCAGAGTTTGTTTTCTGCAAAATTATAAGCAGATTAAGCATCAGCTAAGACTAATTTTTTTATGGGAAATGTATGCTTTTAATGTAAAGATATTTAAATTTTAATACATTTTCATTTCTTAAAAACAAAATCAAAGTAAACATCTTATTTAAAATAAACATTCTATTAGCCTTGATAAATGAAATGCAAATAAAATAATGTATTATGAATTTACAAATATACTTTGAATGCTAAGGGAAATAATCTTGACATATTTAGTAGACACTGGATAGCTGCTGCAATTTTTTAACCTAAGAAATAATCAACCTGAGATTAAAAATTGAATTACTTAAAGAAATTGCTCTTTGTAACCTAGACATTAGGTCTCAAGAAGATGGTAAAATTCATAATTTTGTTCCCATTTCACTAGACCCATTCCCCTATTTAAATCTTTTGTTGTTGTTTATTTTTATCTCAAGGTGATCTTTCAGGTTGAATTAACAGAGTGAATTATTTCCCCAGATATTAATCAGCAAAATTAGACAAAGAAATAAATTGAAACGAAGGGAATGATAAATGGAAAGGAAACAGAACCTCATGAAATGGGTCCATCTTATTTTGTGCTTGTTGTTAAATAGGGGTAGCTTAGCATTTCCTAAGTGGGAACCCATCTCTCAAGAAAATCCAATATTCCATTCCATCTTTTCAGAGACTGCAGGGTCATGCTCCAACCCAGCAGAGGGCGTGCTTGGAGCAGAATTGGGGATGGTGATGGGAACTTGGGAAGGCACTCAACCTTCTGCACTGGAAGGCTGCCTTGGTGTTTGTTATCTGAGCCTTCTGTGCTGACCTAAAAGACAGATCATTGATCCTTCTTGTCTTGCCTCATATAATTCCACACATAATCCAGTTAAACTCTGCTGAAGACCATGTTTCCCCCAGCTCTAACTTTCTTCCCACTTCAAATAAATAAATAAATAAATAAATGATTTATTTATAGGACATGGGTTTCAGAAATGTGACATTCAAGCAATTGCACAGAAAAGATGCTGAGAACTGAGAAATCAGAAAAGGTTAATCAGATTAGGTGTGTGTGTGTGTGTGTGTGTGTGTGTGTGTGTCAGAAATAGTCAAATCAGCTTAGCAAGATCTCCTATCTACCTCTCCCTACCTCACCATTTAGAAGGAAATTCATATATATTTTAAAAAGGGGTGGCAGATATCATGGACAGAGCCCAAATAACCAAATAAAATAAACTAGAAATTGGTAACAGAAATCAAAAGGTTTTGTGCCCAAGAATGATGTAATCAAAGCTTAGCCACTGGGTTGCCTAGAAAAAGATTTACCCATTGCAACCCAGAGACTGAGCTTCAGCCAGTAGCAAAAATGAGCACCGAGAAACAGTGCAGGTATAGCCTCTAGCCTTGGCTATGAGACTTGGCTTTGTGTCTTGGGCCAATTCCCATGGGCAAGTCTCTTTAAGCCTCAGTTTCCTCTTCTATCAAGTGAGGAAGTTGATCTACACAATCGTGAGGGAGAGCACATTAGGTCCTGAGTTGATTTATGGCCTCTAAAGTGGATTGGTAGAATTTGATCAGCCAACTCTTGTAGACTCTGACTTTTAGGCAAAGAGAACACAAGCACTAAAAGAAACTTCAGAGTTCAGCAGCTCTCCCTTATTATTTAGTAAATGCTGAGAAACCAATCTGAGGCCACACAGCAACTGGTAGAATAACCTTGGATTATAGTATTCTTATAGGATAATCATAACTTTCACCAAATAACCTCCTCAATTGGCAAGTCCATAACTCTATCAAGACTATTTAAATTTTATCCTTCCAATTATAACTGGGTCCTTGTGCTGCTTACAGATAATCACAATCCCTTCAAATCTTTTCACACAAAACCACAACTCAAGTATAAGAACATGAAGTCAATGGTTTGAGTGAAAGCCACTTTTAACCATGATGTTCTACAATTTGGATTTTTACCTCAATTAAAGTTAGGAGAGCTTCAGTCAGTTCACTATTCATAAGTAGACTTACTTCTCCACTCCCTTCACTAATTTGGTCCAACTTAACCTTTATTTGTTTATTTACTTGGTTATGTAAACCTACTAGAAAAACTATTTGAGGAAGCTTACAATAAAATACATAGGTATCTTTAAACCGAACTATAAAACAGGAGCATACATAATTACATTAATTATCCCTGAAACTAAGGGAACTATTGCAACTACCAAAATGACTATATATGATTTTTTAATAATATTTTCTTTTTGGCTCTATGAGTTCATCAAGGGATTTCCTATGTGAGTTTTTATGTGAGAGCCATTAAGTAACTTACCAGATAATATCCTGATAGCAACTTCATAATAAAGAACCTACTATATGTCAATCTCATAGCAGACCTTGGTAAATGTCTTCCATGGCAGAGTGCTGAAGCCCTAAGCCATGTGATCCTGGCTGGTAGAAGGCTTCCTGGAAACCTAATATAGGATAGTGTGAGTTCTGAAGCATCTTGAGGAACAGCTGGTTAGCATAAACCTCAATGCAGTCTCCTCAAATATCACTGTTTCAGCAGGGCTAGGAAGTAGGGAGCAGACAAGTCTAGACACAGGTGGCTGAGCAGGCCCTAATGGGCAGATATACTGTTTGGGGGCCTGAAGAAAGATCTTTGGGCTCCTGGATACTCAGTGAGTCCTTCAGACATGGCTGAGATCATGAGAGTAGTCAAGCGTCTTCCCTGAAAGACAAGGCTGCATGTCTAACAGAGCAGTTACCTCATTCCTACTTCTTCTCCTTACCCAGACACACACACACACACACACACACACACACACACACACACACACCCATGCAAGCTATTTCCTCAATCTTTTACTATACAATCAGAGCATGTTAAAGCTATTCAGGACCATCTTACCCATTTATTTTTGAGATGGAAACTGAGACTCAGATAAAAGAGCACCACTACTTACTTAAGGCCAAACTGAAACATGACAGACGCCAGCTACAGAGTCTGCCTCTCTCTCTCTCATAGATAAGTCTCACTGAAACACACTGCAAATCCTGTGTGCCCATGCTCAGTCATCTCCATTGATGTCCTATAAACCTCATGAGAGAATAAAATGCCCCACCCCATCATGAAAGCTCTCCATAGATTGAGCCTTTTTGCTCTCTATTTCTGTCTCCTATTCCCTTCCTGATGACTTATAAGACTCTTGCTCCATCTCAGACAGACCAGATTCCTCCCAGCTATCTTGAGATTGATTCTCCTGCCCGTTTCCAGTTTTTGAAAGGCTGTGCTCAGTGAGTTGAGGTATCTCAGAAACTAAAGCAGCAACTTAAAATGGCCTCACATGCCCTCCTTGTGTGCCTCTCTGGAGAGGCAAAAACACACAGTACATTTTTTACTTTTAATGATATTATTTTGTGTAATTACCAAGGCCTCTTAAAGCCTCATTCCCCTCCTGTGTGGTAGGAATGGCAAATACACCTATTTTATAGGGGAGATGAAGAAAGTGAGACCCAGTGCCGAGAAAGGGCATATGATTCATCCTCCCAAAAGCAAAGCAGTGAGTCAGAAGAAGAAAGAAGACCCAGGCTTTCTGATGCTATGCTCCATTCACAAGGCCAGGCATCCTGCCTGCTGTTATTTCCAAATGCTTGATATCTTTAAAAACAAGTCAACAAACACTCACCCCAATTGGCTTACTTTTCATTACTATGATGCAAAAGGGCAAGGGACTTGTCTTTCCTAACCTCTAAGCTGCACCTAGAATATTAACATAGTTTATAACAAACTAGCTCTCAGCTTTCCAAGTTGTGACCTCCTTCTGATGCAACTGTATAAAGGAAGGTAATTCTGAAAAGTTAGACTGTCAAAGAAATTAGGCAGAGCCAAAAACCCAGCTGAGGTTGGATATGATGCCTTTATCCCACAGACCAGGTGACCTTCTCTGGTGTCTGATACTATTTCTAACAGCCAGCTGCTGCCCTGCTGGGTAGGGGCTGGAAGGATGGAAAGAGCTGAGGTCAGCAACTTCTTGCTGGGTTAGAGCATTTTGCAATCCTGGAAAGGCCTGTCAAAAAGAAAGTGGTCTTGGGTCCTTCTGCTGTTCTTCCCCAGGGAAGAGGAAGAGGAACAAAGGATGGCATGCCTCCAGGCTTGTGAAAAGGGGAGGGACAAAAGCCCCAGGGAACTGGGGAAGGAACAGCTCTACTGTGTTCTTCAAAGCAGGTCATCAAATTTGCCAAGTCTCCACTAATTGTGTTAGGTACTTGGATAGAGACCTTTAGTAAGGTGATCATGTAAGTTATCATTTAAACCAGAATACTTCAGGGTGAAAGAGGGAGCTAGGAATAGCAACAACCAAGACAATAGATAAACTGGGAAGGCAAACCAAACTATACAGTTGCCTTAGCTTTCAGAGTTGAGACCAATAGCAAAGGGTCCCCTATCCACAGAGAACCCTCTACTCCATAGGATATAATAAAGGTGTCATAACCCAAGGCTGGCTGGTCATTGTGAAACATTATAAATACCGTTCCAAGGAAGAGTTGAAGGAGAAAGATGATATCTAGAAAGGAGAGTTGGCATTCGAGTGAGTTTTGAGGATTTCAAATGATTTCAATATGTGGCAATGAGATATTTTTAAATCCAGGTGATTTTATTTAAAGCCTCAGCCCAAGCCCAGTGGCAGAAGAGCATGGGGCCTCGGGGGGTGGGATATGGTAAGGAGACAAAACAGGTCTGATGTGGCTACAGTGGAAGATGTAGCGAGATCAGGCAGGGATGAGGCAGGAAGGGTGCTGATGCCCCAGTTGGACTTGGTTCTGATTCTGAACACCACCAAGAATGAACTGTCCTTTCATAAGGGGGAGGGGGGGGGTCATTGATCAGCTTTCCCTGTCTTGGACTTTAGTTGAGACTCCCCAGATGTCTATATTCATATCTCATAGGTTGCTACTGGTCTCACCAGGCTGACTAGCTTCCCTCCGACAAGTAAATGAGTCTCATTATTTAAGGAACTAATTAACAGGACCTCTTCTAATTTTAGTACAAAGCACTTTCTCTCTCCATCCAGCCCCTGGAGGAGGGGGAAGTGTCTGTTTATCAATCTAGCAGGGCTAAACTGCTTAAGGAAGGTGAATTTTAGGGGTTATCCCCTGTGAATATTCAAATCTCAGAAGCTTACTGGTAAGACAACCACCTGTATTCTTATTTTCCAGGAGTACATACAAGTCCAAAGAAAGTTTGGACCGGAGAGCTTTGAGAGGGGTAAAGGTCAAGGTAGGGAGAATACCTCTGACACTGAACAGAGCTTTGTAGTTTGTAAGAGAATTTGACCTGTGAGTCTCACAAGTTATTGTTACAGTAGTTCAGGAAAGATGTTATTATTGAGGATATACAAAGGAATTAAAGAGCAGACAAATGGGTGACTTATCCAAGGTCACACAAAGCAAGTGACAGAGCTCAAGTCTCCTAGAGCCAACCACATAGCCTGGTCTCAGAAAGAAGGAAACTAGAGAGAGAAAGAGGGGGAGAAGGAGAAAGAGGTGCCAGAGCCCCGAGGAGGTCAGAAAGAAAGGGGAGAATTGGAGGAGAGGGATGGCAAAACCTTTCACTGTGGTGTGGGGTCTAGGATGGACCTAGAATCCTCTCCCTTAATATTTACTTCCCCACTCCCTGTTTTTCTCCAGGACCCAGAAAATGGGCCCTAGGCTGTGCTGGATGAAAGGGCTGCCGGGTAAGGACTTTCCAGAGGTGCTGGAGTGGCTCTGAGGAATTGCTGGGCTTTCAAAGGCCACTTGTACTTTGGGACACAGCACAGGGGTGGAGGGCCCAGGCCAGGAGGAGGGACCAGGCCTGCCTTTGGTACCTAGAAATTAAAGCCGCCACCCTTGGGCTTTTTCTTCCCTTCACACTGAGGCACTTTTATTGACGAGATGAAGGGAGGCAGAGCCGGCCTGCAGTCCTCGCTTTGCTTTTGGAGGTTAATGACCCAGTTAGCAGCTCTTGGCTGCATTTCCGACATTTTGCAGACATCAAGCCCCGCGTTTCTGCCAAGTACATTCTGTTCCCTGGAGCTCATCCAATGCATCTCAGATTACTATGTAATGCGACAAAGAGGGAGCGGTGGCTGGGAGGGGCTGCGGGGAGAGGGCGGGGCGAGGGAGCAGGCAGCGAGAGGGCGGGATGCTGGCGCTGTGGGGCGGGGTCAGGAATATGCCACTCTAAATATAGCTGCCCTTTGAAACGTATTCACCAAGATACTTATTTACTCCTCTGCCGTGGTCCCAAAGTGAGGGTGCAGAGGGTCCGGTTTTCAGGCAATATTACTTGCAGGAATCCTGAGGTTGAGAGCCAAGCCCCTGACCCAGGGCGGTGCCCCGGATGACTCTGGGGAAGGAGGGGCGGGACTGGGGAATGACAAGGGGGAGGAGTTAGAGAACTAGGCCCCGCCCAAGGCCCTTTCCTTGCAGAGCCAGCGGCTGCTGCAGCCTACACGCTAATTATAGATGTGAATGGAAAGCCGCAGCTTTTGAATGATTCTGTTGCTTTCGCTGCCTTTGGAGGCTGAGAAGCAGGTGCTGCCCTGTTAGAAGCAAAGTGATTCATTTAAAAGCCCTCTGTCAAACACGTACACTCACCAACATACAGGAATCCTCTAGCTCATGCCTACCACTGCCAGCTGGATTCTATAAATGGTTTAATATGCATGGGCCTGGCCAGGACAGGGACTGGGGGTGGTTGGGGGAAATAGATATGTCCTATCTTTTTCACACCATCCTTAGAAAACTCCCTGTGAATGAGAACTCCTTTGCAAAATGTTGAAAAGTAAGTAGTATCTTGCTTTACAAATGGAGACACTGAGGCTGGGAGAAAAGCTGAGATGTGCCTGGGGTCATATAGTTAGTGATCTGTGTGCAAAGCTGAGAGAGCCTGGTCTCCTGGCAGCCTCTCTGTTTGCCTTGACACTTTGGAACCTGAAGCAAGTTTCACTTCAATGACATTAATTTGTAGATATGGACCATTTGCATGGGAGCAGTGCCCTGCTCTCCTGGTTCAGCTCCTCCCCCATCCTACCCTGTACCCCCTCTCCAATCCCACACAGAAAACTTGTTAATGCCAGCTGATTCTCGATGATAGGCTCACCAGTTCCAGGCCTGGAAAATGGGTAATGTGAAAACTGTGTCATTTTCCTGTAAGTTATGTGTGAGTCAATCTAGTGTGCCTCGTGAGCATAATCCTGTTAGGGGGAGGCAGGACCTAGGTGTCTCTTCTTTCTCAGCATCTCACATGCACCAAGCATTCATAGTCAGCCAAGTGCTCTCATGAATATTATGACTAACCCAGGCCACATAAGCACAGTAAAAAGTACTATACCCATTTTAACAAATTCCTGTGGAAACGGGGTATCAGAGGGGGAAGTGACTTGCTCACAATCATCTGATGGTGAGTGGCCAAGTTGGGAGCAAAATCCAGAACTCACACACCATTCTGGTCTGCATCTTGTACTCATGCTGTAACCTGCAGGGTGGGGAGAGGGTGGAGATGGGGGTGTAAGGATCCACCTAGTCCTTGAGAGGAGTTGCTCTAAGTGACCTTGGACTTCTCCCATAGGCTTCACATCTTTCCTCCATCCCTCTACTCTCCCCCCTCCCCAGCCATGTGAAATTGCAAATGAACAACTGCTGTCTTCTCCGAGGACAGAATGGCCAGTCATGGCTCCTGAGTGCAAATAACTAGGCCAGATCAATCAACTCCTGTACCTTCCCACATCCCCTCACCTTTGGTGACCACTCAGAACTTAACTCTCCCATTCCCTCAAGATCTCTGCCAGGGCAGAAGGGTAAAGAAGCAGCATTGAGCACCTTGTTGAAAAAAAAGAAGGGAGAGGAGGATGTGGAGGATGATTTAATTGTGTGTGTGTGTGCGTGTTATTTGCCTCTTGGAAGCAAGGAATGCATCTTAGTGTTTGTAAGTCCTTACCCTACCCAACATACACAGTGTCTAGATCAATGAACTGAGCATAGCAGACACACAAAAATGTTAAAGAATCATACATGGCTGAGGAAGTGGGTTTATGCTTAGGCTGGTCACTGTCACATTTCTCTGAAGACACAGATGAATGGTTCAAAACATAGGCTTTGCAAGTATAAGACCAGACTCTGCCCTTATCAGTTATACAATATTGGCAAGTTGCTTAATCTCACTAGATTTCAGTTTTCTCATCTGTAAAATGGATATAGATATACCATATAGAGGCAGTACTGAGCAACGCTGGCAGTCTGAGTCAGGAAAGCAGGGAAATGCTTATGTGTGAATGTATGTCTCTATAGTCACAACATTGTTTGGAAGCCAAATTCAGCTATGGGACTTGGGTAAGTTTTTGACCTCCAAATGTCATAATTTCCTCATGTATTAGATAAGGATAACATGCATGACTAACTTATAGAGTTGTGTGAATTAAATGAGCTAGATATAAAAGGTTAGATATAATGCCTGGAACAGAGTAAGTACAAATGACTATGTTTTTAATTGGAAGTGGATGAAAATCGAGTTATATAACATGTGGAAAATTCTTAGCATAATAAGTAGCAGAGAGTCAGCACTCAATAAATAACTGTTACTACTTCTTCATCTGTAAAGTGGGATTATAATAGTTTCTTTCATACGGGGTTGCTCTGAAGATTAATTCAGAGAGTGTGTGAGTACTCTCTGTAAAACTATATATAACTATCCACATGTTTTATTATTAACTTTAACATTGGGGATTTGATTCAACAAATGTGTTAATTGTGCATGGTCCTATTTGAAATACAATCCTATCTAATAAAAGAGTAATATGCAAATTTGCCCATCCCTTGGCCATCCACAAGCCACGCCCACCAGCCAATCAGAAGCAAATTATGCAAATAAACTCCAACCAAGATGGCTGCCACCACTGAGAGCACAAGGAAGGCTTGGGTTTCCCCAGCAACAGAGGAAGCCAAGCTTTCCCCCTGCCTTTGCCTGTTTAGGCCTCCACTCAATGTTACAAAGTTTCAATTATATAAGATACAGAAATGGCGGCAGCGACTGAGCTGGAAAGAACAGAGGCTTGGGTTTCGCCGGCAACAGAGGAAGCCAAGCTTTCAGCCTGCCATTGCCAGCCTAGGCTTCCACTCTAGGCTACAAAGTTTCAAACAGAAATGGCTGTCACCACGGAGGGAGCAGAAGGCTTGGCTCCACTCCAGGCTACAAATTTTCAATTGTACACATAAATTAATCCCAGATCCCAGGGCCTCCACTTGGGTCACTGGGGGACATGGCCAGCCTGCAAACCTCCACAGGCCCCTCTCCCAAGCCACCCCTCACCCCAAGGGAACCCCACCCTGATCTGGGACACTCTTCAGGGCACATCAGCTGCCCCCCACCCATGTACCAGGACTCTATCCTATCTAATAAAAGAGTAATTTGCAGATTGACCATTATTCCAACACAAAGATAGCTTCCCCCATGTGATCAAAGATCCTGCCCCTATGTGGACACAAAATGGTCACCACAAGATGGCCAGCAGAGGAGGGCCATTGAGAGGTTCCAGGCCTGCAAGAGAGAGCAGTTGGGGATGATCAAGCCTTCAGGGGAGGGCAGTTAGGGGTGACCAGGCCGGTATAGGAGGGAAGTTGGGGGCAAACAGTCTGGCAGGGGAGCACTTAGACATCAATTAGGATGGCAGGATAGTGGTTAGGGGTGATCAGGCTGGCAGGCAGAAGTGATTAGGGGCAATCAGCGAGGCAGGCAGGTGAGCAGTTTGGAGCCAGTAGTCCTGGATTGTGAGAAGAATGTCCTACTACCCATTTAAGCCCGATCCTACAGGGCTCGAGCCTAAATAAGCAGTTGGACATCCCTCGAGGGGCCCCAGATTGCAGAGGGTTCAGGCTGGGCTAAGGAACATCCCCTGCCCCCCATGCATGAATTTCGTGCACCGGGCCTCTAATGATACATAATATCCATGCTTTCAAGGTGAGGATAAGTAGATAAGGCCTAGGATAGATATACAAATAACTATATAAGACCAGGCAGAGGGTGAAGAGCAATTGAAAGAGCATGGTAAACCAAATGCCATGAGACATTGGGGGAGAGCAAGCAGATCCCCTGAGGTACGGAAAGGAGTTCAGGAATGGCTGCAGCCAGTATAAAGGAACTTGAACAGAATCTGGAGAAAGGAGCAGAATTTGGACATGTGGAGATTGAAGTGAGAGAAAGGCATTCCTGGTAAAGGGAGGTAAGCTAGGATGCCAGGCAGCAGTGTCCCAGAGAGGCGGGGCAAGCCCTGGAGGGCCCTGTTATGATCCTCACTGATGACATAGAGGTCAGATGAGCTCAGGATAATCTTGACATGATGATCCACGGTTGAACCGAAAAATCTCATGTAATAGAGGTGGAGACAGAGTGGAGGAATTTTTCTCCAGAGCCAGAGCTGAAATGGTAGAAACAGGGGTGTTTTTATAATTCCTTCATAGCTCCTCTCAGATTTCATAATTGTGAATTTACTGTTGTGTTTCATTCTTTACATTGACATGGAAGACCATGACAGATGGGAATGAGAGTCTTTTCTTCATCATTTATCCCTTGGGCCTGCCACAGTGATAGGAACATAGAGTTGGAACTTGATAAAATTTGCTAAGCCAATTAGTGCTTCCTTCATCCCTAGGCCAAAAGGACTACCAAGTGGTCAAAAGTGGTCAAAGTAATCTCGAAGAAGATTTTTCTTATCTTTGATTTCAGAAAATAGGTGGATTCAAAATGGTGGAAAGGAGTTTAAAATTTACTAAACAGGAGTGCGGAACTTATTCTTATGATGCCTCAAATATATCTATTTTTAGAAAAATATAATCAGAAAGAATAAAGGAAATGGAAAATAAGAAACTTGGAGCAGAAATAAAATTCCTTTCTAAATCTCCATCTCTTATTTAGTTACTTTAATTAGCCATCTTCTATTTTTAGTCCACTTTGTCTAATGAAGAAAAAGGAGGGGGAAAAAGAGGAGGAAGAGGATGAAGAAGAGGATGAGGAGGAAAGAAAATAAAGAGAAAAATAAAAAACAAGAGAAGAAAAGAAGTTACCTAAGAAAAGCTATGAGTATAGACCACTGGTTTTGTTGTCTTCTAAAACCGACTGTGACTTGGAACCCTTCATAGCTCAAGGTGGAAAGGTCAGAAAAAGGAAAGAAATCCAACTGGTTTTGGTTATTAAGGATATGAGACAAGCAGTTAGCTGTCTCCTATCCTAGTCTTCCTTTAAATTGCATTGCAATTGCTTTTGCTTTTTCTTATCTCTCTTGGGAAGGCAACTTGGTGCTATTTCTTGATCAGAGGCACATGCTGTCAGGGACAGAACAAACAGAATCTAGAAGTTACCTATCAACCCCTTGATGCTATAAATGAGAAAACCAAGGAAAAACAGATGGTAAATGAATTACCTAAAGTTGCTGTGCTCATTTGTGGTGGAAAACAAGACCTAAGATTTCTAGTTTCAAATTTCCAAACTCCATGACACCTTATTCAATGAAGTAGCATTTATATGATAACATAGCACATTCATATTTCCTTGAACAGAGAATAGCTTTAAGGAAAGCAGACCTGGGTTTAAATCCCAGGCCTATTCTACACTACTAGCTGTGTAACTTTAAGCAGGAAGCTGTATCTTCTATAATAACAATAGCCATCAATGCTGAGCAACTATTTGGTGCCATGGAGTTGAGACTGTTTGGGGGCATTTGTAATCAGTGTTTCAGTGGAAACTCAAGCTCATCTTATCACACAAATAGATTTCTGGACACTAAATTCTACATTTTTCTGAGACCCTATTATTATCAAATCCTGGAGACAGAGTCTAGATCTCTGTGAGAGATGTACGGTACCTCACTCACCACTGTAGATCTGGTACACACATCTGCTTCTGGTACCTACAGACTAGGTGCACAAAATACTTTTTGGACCAATGAATGATTGCGTAAAATATGGTTTTACCCATACAGAACCCCTTGTCTGGTGGATGTCATAAAATGGTGCAGTTTTTCCTAATTCTGAGCAGGTGCCCATCCATGTGATCACCGAGGTGCCAAGGGCTCTGTGAGCACTGAGGAGATAGAGCAATCATTTCTGACCTTAGAAATTGGTGAGGCTCTTTCCTCCCCCTCGTGGAGCCTTCACATACACATTTCTCATTGATTCTCTCTATTCATCTTTGGAACAGTCACTTCTAGAGGAGCCTTCCCTAATTCTGTACACACAGGTTAATACCCCTTCTTCCCTGAGTCATTCCATCTCATGGCATCGTTTTTTTTTCTTTCTTTCAAACACAAAGCATACTTGTTATTATTATTTATTTATGTATTGATTGGTGTAAAAGTCTATTCCTGCAATAGACAAAAAGCAGTGTGTGTCTTATTCATGGCCATCTCACTGAGGCCCAGGGGTGTAAAGTAAATATTGTTAAATTATTCCTGAAATGCATGAATGACTATTTATAAAGAAAATAGAATTTGTGCAGAATCATGAAAAAGATTATGAGAGAGAGAGAAAGAGAGAGAGGGGGGGAGAGAGAGGAGAAGAGGAGAAGAGGAGAGGAGAGGACAGGAGAGGAGAGGAGAGGAGAGGAGAGGAGAGGAGAGGAGAGGAGAGGAGAGAAGGAAAGAGGAGAGGAGAGAAGAGGAGAGGAGAGGAGAGGAGAGGAGAGGAGAGGAGAGGAGAGGAGAGGAGAAGAGAGGAGAATAGAGAGAAGAGAATAGAGGAGAGAATCCAGGAGGCTGGAGCAATATAGCCAGAAGCAAGGAAGAAGAAAAGAGCAAACAGGAGTGACTGAAGTGGTTGCTAGGAGCAGACAAGTCTTCTCCACAAATGACATGCCAAGGGATAGTAGTGGGAACCATCAGTGGCTTTTTGAGGAAGAGAAACAAAATTACCAAAGCTAGAACTTAGAAAAGTGGTTCAAGAAGCTCTATGAAGAACTGATGGAAAGAGAAACTGAAGAGAAAGAGATAATTAAGAGGCTACTAAAGTGGTCAATGGAAAAAGTGATGGGGGTCTAACCAAGGCAGTTCTAATAGAAATGAAAACAGCAGAGACATGGCTGCAGAGTGATTGAAGACTATGTGTGAGGCAAAAGGAGAAGGAAAACTCAGCAAATTTCTCAAGTTTCTACCTGGGAATGTGGATGAAGGGACTGGAGCTGTGAGCAGAGATTGCAAATACAGCAGAAAGAGGAGGAGGTTAAAGATGGAGAGATTTGATAGGAACATCTGGTGTTTGAGATTCAGTGGGAAGTACCAGCAAGAAGAGGGAGATCATTATTAAGGTATTATCAACACCTGCTCAGAGTACGTGATACTGGTGAGCCTTAAAGAACTCCCTAGGACACTTGTCCTTTATTTTCCCTGCAGAGGAGCTCAGTCTGAGTGAGCCTCAGACAATAGCCTCAGAAGAGGGACTTCCAGAACCCTCCAAAGCACTAGAGCCCCATTTTTTACCCCTTTGCTGGATACTAGATAGCAGAGGCACACCTACTTGTCATTACATTGTTGACACCAATGTAGGCATTGCTTTTGGATACAGAAAAATTGCCTTTCTCCCTTAAAGAACTATTTGACTATCTCTCCTCCTGCTGAGCACTTCAGACAAGTGCGTGTAGCCTGCCCAACTCTCTCCTATCCCACACTCCTCCAAGTAGCCACAGCTAAAATCCCCAGGCCATAAGAACCCTGTGTCTTCATCAAGTAAATGATGAACTCAGGAAGGGAGAAAAACCTCACACAGAGCTGGAAAAAATTCTCTCAATAGTAGAAACATTAGCTTTGACTGACAGAAAGATTACGCTCCTAAGAGTTTTCAAACTTAAATAATAGAGAAATGCAGTCAAGTGCCAGACTGGTGTGAAGAAATTTCCCCAGGTGAGGGTACCACATGGTTAGCTGGTCATGACAATAGACAGCATTATTTATCACCAGTCATGCAAGGTCAGGCCTGGAGAGGGGTGAAGACATGATTCGCTCTCAAGGATTTTTTTCCTTGAAAGAGAAAAAGACAAAGGCAGGATGAGCACTCAACCAGCTGCTTCCTTTAGAAGACCTGCTGAGGCAGAACAGCCCCTCACAGATCTGCCAAGAATGGTGCTTTTAAATTACTACTGACAAGGACACAGGGTCAGAAGTTCTTAGAATTGCTTCCTACTTGAGTCAAAGAAGCACTGGGGGAGGAGGGAGGTCTGCTGCAGGGGTGAATGACTTTGAACACTGGCTTACTTTGAACCCTGGCTTATACTCTGACACTGTAACCTTTTGAGAACTGACTGAGTCTGGAGGTAAAGGGGGCTACTGCCTACTGACTGACAAATAACATGAGTCATTTGTCCTTTTTGTTGTTGTTAATCCTCACTCGAAGATATTCTTTTCCCATTGATTTTTTTAAAGAGCATGGAAAGGAGAGGGAGAGAGAAATATCAACATGAGAGAGACACATCAATTGGTTGCTTCCTGCACATGCCTGGGGATCTAGCCTGCAACCTAAGTATGAGGTATGTGCCCTTGACCAGAATTGAAACTGGGACCCTTCAGTCCATGGGTCAATGCTCTAACCATTGGGAAAACTGGCTAGGGGAAGTCATTTGTCCTTTTAATGCCCCAAAATATTTAGCTTGGGCCTTTCAATGAGAGCTATAATATCACTGGACCACAGCACCCTCCTCTGCCTCTTTAAAGGATGTCCATCATTTTTGTCTCAATTTCAAAATTCTTTCACCTTTGATGTTGATATTCTTTTCTTTCCACAAGAGGCAGCAAACTGGATGGGAAACAGCCTGAGTTCAAAACCCACTCTGCCACTTTCAGGCCTCTTGCTTTCCCTGGGCCTCAGTTTCATCGAGCATCACAGCACGGGGTGACCCTTGCCTGAGTTTTCTCAGGTTATTATGAAGAAAAGATAATATGTGTATATGGGAAATGGCTTTGTCTCCTAAGCTGTCCACACATCGGAGGTTATAATCAGGCACTGACTAAACCTGTCAGGTGAATTTTCTTCACCCTCAATTGCTGCACCATTTTCCCTGGGGCTACTTTCTCTTTGCTTCTCTCCACAGTGAAACTGACATGTTTGGAGCACAAGGGTACTCAGGTCCTCCAGTGTGTGAGAGCTGTTTGCAGTACTTACATTAGAGTAAAGTACACAGGAAAAGAATGACAACATATTCCATTAATAATCCATAAAAATGTATAACCAACCTGATCAGAGAAAACTGGATCAACCTAGAACAATCTCAGAATAAGGGAGTTCATTCTGATGGATGGGAACTTGGGGCCAGTTTGTCCTGGGTTCCAGACTCATTGGGCCACTTCCTGGCTGAGTCACCTAATTTCTCACAGTGTCTTTGTTGATATAATGCACCTAATTATAACAACCTATGAAAGAGTTATCAGTATTAAATTAAATGAGGTAATAACTATGAAAGTGTCTGTCACATAGTAAGTATCCGAACATATAGGTTTTCTTCCTTCCTCATAGGCACAGGAAAAATAAGATATAATAGCAGTAGTAGTAGCTAATGTTTATATTACATTTATGATGAAGAAGGCACTGTTCCAGTTGGTTGAGTGTCAGCCCAGGAACCAAGAAGTCACCTATTTGATTCTCTCTCAGGACACAGGCCCGGGTTGCAGACTTGATCCCCAATAGGGGGCATGTAGAAGGCAGCCAATAGATTATGTTTCTCTTTCTCATTGATGTTTCTCTCTTTCTCTACCTCTCCCTTCCTCTCTTTCTAAAAAAACACACAATAAAAACATTTTTTTAAAAGGCACTGTTCCAGGAGCTTCCCTTACATATTCTTCTCAACAACTATTTTAGCATCAAGTCACAGGTGGGTGAGCTGAAGCTCAGTGAGATTAACTACTGACCTGGATGTCACATAGGTCACAAGGGCAGAGTCAATATTTAAAATGGGCAGCTGGACACTGATAGCATGGCACTTGTCATCCGTGCTATGGTGCTTTCTGTGACTGTGCATATAAACCTAAAGGACTATATCTTCACCTTAATTCTAAGATTTGGTAGTTAGGTTTTTTCCCCTCTTAGTAATATGGGTTGGCTTTCTAGAAAATACATATTTCAATTCATTTTTTAATATTGCAAATGTGCTTTCCTGTCATTTATAATGATTCAGCTTATAATTGAATGTTATTTTTCCTCTGCATGAACTACCTACCTTTTCAAAGTTCACACACACCATATAGTTATTTATGGTTTAAAGAAGAACATTCTATGTGTAATCTGAAGAGTGCTTATGAAAGAATTCACAGTGATTGATTTGATTTCACTGATTAGGTAATTGAAAAGAACAGGTAATTGGGTATTTACAGAAGAAGGTCAGGAGCAGTTTCTGGGAGGGGCCAGTCAGATCCATGCTAGAAACCTTAGCTCAGCCTTTACCTCCCCTAAAACCACCCCACTGGTGGGCAGGAAGGAAATCACTATATCTCATTTGCTTATAGCTGATTCACCTTTGTCAGGAAAGCTGCACTCTGATATGATCTACTCTAACACCTCCAAAGATGCTGTTGTCTCCAGACAAAAACCAAACCTCGGCTGGCTTCAAGGGTACTCCACCCTTGTCAGGCTCCAGACCACTTCTCCAGCACTCCTCTCCCACCACACTTCAGACCCCGTTCTTCCCCAATCCCTGTCTGAGCCCTTCCTCCCCCAGGGCCTTTGCACAGTCAGGTCCAACTGCCTTTCATTCTGTCAATGTTCTATGTTTTCAAGACTATTTCAACTGCACTTTTACCATATGTATGCCCCCAGATACCTTCAATTCAGAATTAATCTTTTCTTGTTTCAGTTTCCCGCTACATAGAATTATACCTCTAGGTTAGCATGGATCTCTGATCTTTGAATTAAATTGTACCTGCATGTCTGTTCCTTCCACCAGATAAGCCCTTAATGTGTTTTAATACCCATGGTTCTCTGACAGCATTTCAGAGACTTACTCTCAATGTTTTTGTCCAAGTCCCCTGCCTTTAAAAAATAACTGATATCCTAACTCTCTAAAACTGCCCCTTCCTTTGATCTTCCCCCTGCATGTGCACACGCGTGCACACACACACACACACACACACACACACACACACACACAATGCCTTATTCATTCAAATCTTCTGGCAAAGTGAAATTGGTAATATAACTGTACTCATAGGAGAGGTTGTTCTAAGTGAACTATCTCCTCATCCTATATAATAAAGAGGTAATAGCAAATTGACCATAACTGCAACACAGAAGATGGCCGCCCCCATGTGGACACAAGATGGCCCACAAGGGAGGGCAGTTGTGGGCGATCAGGCCATCAGGGAAGGGCAGTTGGGAGGGACCAGGCCTGCAAGGGAGGGTAGTTGGGGGTGACCAGGCCTGCAGGGGAGGACTGTTGGAGGGGACACAGGCCTGCCTGGGAGGGCAGTTGGGGTAACCAGGCTGGCATGGGAGTGGTTAGGGGATGATCAGGCTGGCAGGCAGGTGAGCAGTTGGGAGCCAGCAGTCCTGGATTGTGAGAGGGATGTCCCAGATTGGAGAGGGTGCAGGCTGGGCTGAAGGACATCCCTCCCTGTGCACAAATTTCATGCACTGAGCCTCTAGTCTATTCTAATAAGACATTGTATCCTAGTACAAGCTCTCTGGTTGCCTAGAACAGAGCTTGACATACACAGAATGTGCCTGATGCATATTTATTGTTGACTATGTAGGATAAAACAGAAAAAAATGTTAATAAGCATATTATTTAGAATTGTGGCAGGAATCTCAATGAAAACTAGACTAAGGATGATTAGAAGCCATTGCCTATGAGTAAAATGACTTGTGGTGAGAAAGACATGAGCCAGGGCCCTGTTGCCTTTATTATATGCCTTGTATATTTGAATTCTGGGAAGGGTCAGCCTAATCCAAACTGATGCCTTTTCTTGGCCTTTTAAGATGCAAATTGCATGCCACCCCTATCTGAAAACTGAAACCTGCCCCCCACCCCAACTCGGGAGCACAGAGGTCCCAGGTTTGCACCTGTTTGAACCATGTGGCTTTGCTACTTTAATAAAAAGTCAAACATTACATATAATTTACAAATCAGACTTTTTAGATTCTTTGTGACTTGTGATCTTTAAGTTGCATGAACAAAGGACCTAAAGCCTCTAGCAAAAGTCCTGTCTTTCATTATTCTTCCTGCAGCCTGGAACAATGAAGCCAAAGGAAAGAAATAAACAAATGCCAGCAGGGGACCACAGCCCTTTCTCCGTGTGCCACATGGGTTGCTTAACCATCTCTCCATCTATACTCTCAGGAACCTGTGTTCCAGCCACCCTCCATCTCCTGCTGACCATGTTCAATCTCAGGGCATCACAGCTCTGTTAGAGGGCAGGGGAAGAATTTGCCTGCTGGTCTAACAGAACTCTTATTAGCCTGACTTTGGGATTGAGTGAGAATGGCATCCCATACTGGAAATGACACAACTGAACACAAAGATCAAAATAAATGTTTAAGCCTAAAATGGAAGAACAGAGACAAAGGAAGATGTGTGCTCTGGGCAGACGCTTATGGCCAAGTAGTAGTGGGTCCCTGAACAAGTCACTTCTCTGAACCATGAACGATGAGGACACTATCCTGTCTCACTGGGTGGCTGTGACAGTCAGAGGAGTTTTAAAACTCTAGGTTTTAAAAATCTACAAGGCCCTGCATATTTTGAAAGATTTTTGTTATATATTGGGCTGGAAGTGGAAGAGAAATTGTTTTTCTCTCTGGTCTGGAACTTTGAGTCACAAAGCTACTAACTCAGCAGCATTGGGACAGATATCAGGAGGAATTCTGGTGCAGCAGTTTTGGGGCAGACATGGGGAGGAATTCTGGCCTGTTGCCTCCTGTCCCAGTTGTTACAGCCAAACACATTGCTCTAGAGTAGGATGTATCATATAGATGCAATCTTTAAAGCAAGCTCAGAGGGGCCCACATGATGCTCTCCAATCTCTCAGGCAGGACCCGAGGGCGTCCTGCTGACTGTCTGAAACCTGTGCTTTCACTCTCAGGCTTAACCTTTCAGAACCAGATGCAAAAAATAGGCATTGAGGGCCTTTGTTTCTGGGAAAGATTCTGACATTTAACTGAATTCCAACAACCCTGAGAGGCAAATGTTATCATCATCCCATTTTCCAAGAAGAGGACTGAAGTTGAGAATGGTCAAGTGAATTCCTTAAGCCTACACAGATCCCAGGGCCAGATCTCTGCCTGCACACCTGGCCTCTGTGGTGATTAGATGAGCGGCTAGGACACCAGCCTGTCTGGCTGCAGAACCCAAGTCTCAGGCTAGATTAGGCTAAAGGTAGGTAGACAATACCACCATCCCCCCTCCCTCCCTGTGAATCATGTCCTCTCTAGTGAGGTTCTAGAGGCTTCCAGGAAGGGTGTCTCAAACCCTTTAACCACAGCGCTGCCAGCTGGGAGGAAGACTGACCAGCTATGCCTTCTCAGGTCTGTTCATGGCTTCTTTGCTCCAGGGGCCTTTTGCAGGGGACTGTTAGACGCACAACAAATCCTTTAGAGGTCATCCTATGCAGGGGACCCTCTCCAGGTGGCAAACCCATCTCAATATTACACAGGCTGAGTAGGCATTCCCAGCAAACCATGGCCACATCTGAGAGCATCCTGGTTCCCTAGAACTGTCTTGGGATAGTTATTATAGGTTTCAGAGGGTTTGGCTCTTGGTCTCTGCTCCAGGCAGGACTCAGGAGAGATGGTTGTCATCCTGGAGGTAAGGCAATCATTATATTCTCTAAGGCCAGATCTCAGGAGGCCCCTCGATCTTGGTCTCAGAGTGTATTCCATCTAGTTCAGCCCTTGATGATATAAGTTCCCTTTCACACTTAGAGGATACTGGCTCTACTGCATCCTTAAGGCAGAAATTCCACTGATTCATTAGATCTGGAGATAGCTCTGGAGCCATGGCTAGATGAACACAGTCCTCCATTGGAGCTGGGCATGGGAGCTCCCAGAGGCCTACAAAGCAGTGTCTTGTATCCCCCATAAGCTTTGGTTATACTGTTATGGTTATACTTCAGGGCAGCATAGTTGCCTCCAGTTTCCACTCTGGACCACTAGGAGGAATATGGGTCTCAGGAGGCCTCCCAGCTCAGAGCCTCATCCTGCCTCTCTGACCATGGCCTGGGGCTTCCTGGTCTGGGTTTGTGGAGTCAAGCTCTGTTGTTGTAGGAGCCTTATGCACATAGGCAGGGCTGATTATTGGTCCTGGGTTGCAGAAAAGCACAATACTTGGGCCCATTGCTTGCTCAGGACTGCTGTAGGGAAAGATGGGCAGATGCTACTGCTTAGGTGCCTCTGTCCTCAAGCTTCTTCAGGGAAGAAGTAGAATAGCTTCCCCAGTGCCTGGCAGTGGGCTGGTAGGAATGTAATTCTAGTACCTGCATTCTGAAAGGGCAGTTGAATAAAGCTGGGGTAGGCAGAGGTCTTGGCTAAGCTTATATATAAATCCAGGAAAGGGATATTTAGGGCTGGAAATAGGCAGGATCTCCCCCTCAGCAGAATGAAGGCTGCAAGGTTGGGCACAGTCCCAGAATTTAAGATACTTTAGAATCTGAGGGATCTTGGTGGTTCAGAATATATGTACCTTCTAGCACCCCATGAAAGGGGAAGGACTTGGTGTTGTCTGGAACATGATGGGGCTTGGTTGGAGGGCTTCAGGAACCTCTTTCTTCCCTGAAGCCTCTGGAAACAATCCCTCAGGTCTCTTGCTCTGGGCTCTCTTAGCATAGATGGGTTCTTTCTGGCACAAATCCAAGAACTCACAGGTGGAAGGACTAGGTATGAGAAGGTGGTTTACAGTGGATGTCCTGGCTGACTGAGAGGGCATGAATGTTCAAGTTCAGTCAACCCCTTCCTCCTTCACATCCCAACCCTAAAGGCTATGAAAATCCAGACTTGTGGACACAAGCAACTTCTTAGGAGAATATAAGCTTAGTCAAAGAGAGAAGACTGCCAGGCCCTATGCTAGTTTGGAAAGGTCTTAGGAGGCTCCTGAGTGACAAGCAGACAATGGAAGCATAGTTGGGGATAAGCTATGATAAGAGATTCAGGTAGTTTTTGGGGTTGGGGGACCAGGAACAAGTATACATTCCCAACATCCCCACACCTGGGCCAGGCTCAGGGCTAGGCCAGGTCCTATTAAGGTGGGGAGCAGGAAAAAAAAACGATGTTAGCAAAAAGATGGGCTCCATTCCAAGATCTTCTAGAGGCAGGGCCTCAGGCAGAGGAGAAGCAGGCTTGAATCCAGGATATAAGCATCTGCAGATGAATAGCAACACCAGGACCTAAGGGGACCCAGACCTAGGAGGACAAGCCACCAGGCTTACCTTGTTCCCATTTCCCAGAGCTACTGACCTAGGACTTCTTAATTTCTAACTTACTTTTTTCTTACCAGTAGTACCTGGGGTCTGCTTGAGACTTTACCAGGCCTAGGCTACTGAAAGAAACCTAGAAAGTGATGAGGGACACTATAGAGCCCAACTCCATTACTAAATCCCTGTTTTATTTTTAACAAATCCCATCACCTCCTTGGGCCATAGGATCCCAGGTAAGAAATGAGGTTGTAGGATTACTGCAGGAACTTTCACACTGCTTCTCGGAAGCCCATGGGTCTGAGGAGAGGCCTCCCTGGCCACCATGAGATCAGATAGAGGGAAGCTCAGAAAGGGAAACAATAATCTGCTACTCCAATTGCCTAGAGCAGTTCCATTCTTAAGTTTAACATGCTGGGTTTCCATATAATATTTAGGTGAAGGCACAGCAAATAAAGGAGTGAAAATGAAATGACAGAGGGGAATAAAGAATAGAAAAGGAAAGAAGACAAGTGAGAGTGCAGGGCTACATGATCTCCAAGCTGCCTCTGTCCTGTTGTTCTCTGACTCACCTGATGTTCCTTGCCCACATTTTCAAGAGCCACTTTTGTTCCTGTCTGCATTCCTCTGATGGAAGGATCCATACATACCCCCAGAAAAATCCTCTGGTTAGATCTCATTGCCCAGCTCTAAAAAGCATTGGCTCAGAGACAGAAGTTGGGGGAGTTGATCTGGCCTGGGAGGGAGGATACCTGAGGCTGAGCTGTTAATCAGGATCAGAGGGTTGGGCTCCCTACTGTGTTGCTTCAGATACTCTTCTTCAAGCCAGAAGCCTGCTCACTCACATGCAGGCTGCCCCTGGAAGCTGGGCCCACTCTCAGCAGTTGTTTTGATTTTTCAGGAAAAACTGTTCAGTGCCAAACTTTCCCTCCTCAAGGACAACACTGGAAAGGATTTTTGATGTGCTTGGCAGATGAATGCTCTGGGAAGATCTTTGCCATTTCTGACCATTGAGATCCTCAGGTAGCATGCATACCTGACTCAGTATGTAAGATTCATAATTGTTCTTTCTTTTTTCTAAATACCTCCCACTCTTACTAACTCTCTGGGTTTCCTGATGTTTTGTAAATGGTTTTATACTACCATTTCCCATTCTCACTGTGATGTTGTACACCTCTCAATACCCAGCTCACAAATCCAGGAATTCCATAGGGGCTTGGAGATGTGGCAAACCCAGACTGAACTGAGGATTTCTTTCATATGCACACACACTGTGCCCTGGGAGGTCTCTGCTGCTCTCTTACACAAGAGGAGCATTACTTGAAACTATCTAAGAGTGCAGTATAATGAACTGAGCACCAGTTTGGGGGTCAAGAGAGGAATTCCCTGGAGCCAGCACCAAGTAACCCTCTCTTTGTGTGAGCAAGTGAGTCACCTCCTCTTTCCAGGCCTGTTTTTTCCTCTGTGAAATGAGGGGGATCCTTCATTCACTCAACCTACATTTATCATGTACCTGCTCTCTGGTGAAGTGGTTCTCTTTGGCCAAGATCGAAGCTCAAGTAATGGCATGAAAGAAAGCCATACCAGAAAAATCACTAGGATCTCGCTGAGACTGGTTTGGCTCAGTGGATAGAGCATTGGACTGTGGACTGAAGGGTCCCAGGTTCGATTCCGGTCAGGGGCATGTACCTAGGCTGCGGGCACATCCCCAGTAGGGGGTGTGCAAGAGGCAGCTGATCAATGTCTCTCATCAATGTTTCTGACTTTCTATCTCTCTCCCTTCTGCTCTGTAAAAAATCAATAAAATATATTTTAAAAAAAGAAAAATCACTAGGGTCTCATATGTCTATGCCAGTTTTGTCTCTATGAAGGAAATGGATTAGACACATTTTCATCCCTCTGAAAGCTGAAGGCACAGTTAAGGAGATCCCCATGTTAAAGGATAGTCAACAAATGCTTTGACAGCAATTACCCGCCTATGGGGACACAGAAGTCATGTCCCTAGAGTGTGTCCCAGAAGAGGTGGCCTCTAAGTTGAATTTTAAAGGCAGAGCCCAATACAAAGAAAGGAAAGAAGGCAGAAGGAAGACTACGAAAAAGACAGAGTTTGGTGGGTTGGAGAATTCCCAGTAATTCCGGATGATGAATCATTGTGGAGAAAAGGGAAGAATAAGACATTATTAGGTAAATCACATTCCCAGGAGTCTGTGTATGTCAGGCTATGGGGTTTAGTTTTTGTTTTGTTTTGTTTTTTTCTCTCCCCCCCCCCCCCCCCCCCCCCGCACCCACCCACCCAAGTTCAATAAGAAAACACTGAAATGCAGAGGAATAACCTAATCACATTTGTGTTTTAGCAATCTCACTCTGGCTGGATGGATGGAAAGGAAAAAAAAAAATTAAAGTAAGGGGGATCATTTAAGAAGCAAAGCCAGTCCTGCCAGCATGGCTCAGTGATTCAGTGTTGACCAATGAACTAGGAGATCATGGTTTGATTCCTGATCAGAGCACATGCTGGGTTGAAGGTTGCAGGCTTAATCCTCAGTAGGGGGCATGCAGGAAGCAGGCAATCAATGATTCTCTCTCATCACTGATGTTTCTATCTCTCTCTCCCAACCCCTTCTTCTTTGAAATCAACATAAACATGTATATATTTTAAAAAGAAGCAAAGCCAAAGGTGATGGTGATGGAGACCCAAGCACCATCAGTTGCCCTGGAAATGAAGAGGGAAGTGAAATCAAAGTATTATAGAGGCCCCGACTAGATGAGCATTTTCCATTTCTGACTTTCTAGGACTCTATAGCTAAAGAAATCTCCCTGCACGCATTTCACCTCCCATTTTATCCACCCTCCTCCCACCTCCCACACACTCCAAAGTCTGGCTGGCCCCTCCCACTCAGGCTGGGATAATAGGTGTGGCAGCAGGCCCGGGCGTTCCCGCCATCCTCACCAGCATGTTCTGCTGCCTGAGCAGTTGGCCGCCACCATGAGTGTTAATTGGAGAGACATCTGAAGTGACCAGACTGGTTACACTGCCGCCATGATAGACACACTCCATCTGCTCTAACAAGTCGCATCTCACTGCACTAGGCCATCCTGATTTGCTGTGCCCAAGACTTGTTAGAAGTGAGACTCAAAGAAGTTAGATTCACAGGCTTTTGAACTGAATACTACCTCAGAGAATATTGAGTCCTCACCCTTTGGTTGGACGAGGAGGAAAATAAGGCCCATTTTTGCACAGGGTTACACTCCAAGCTATGGCTAGGTCTCCTGACCTGTCCCCTGCCCTCTGAAGGTGGGTGAGGTATGAAGTGGGGAACTGAACTTCCAAAATCATCAGCTGAGAACAGTTTCCTGCAGAGATTTGCTCAAATCATCCACTAACCCATAAGTAACTTAACAACTTCAGGATGGAATTTTGTGCAGTGTCAATCAATTCTTTAGAAATTTTTAATTTAACTGATTCTGGGCTTTTTTTTTTTTTTTTTAAGCTGTAGGAGACTTTAGAAATAGTCTAGCCCAATGGTTTTCTCCCTAGTATTTGCTCATTTGTTTTTGTTTTGTTTTAATAGCTAAGCCTTTCTCAGGTGATGAAATGGAGTCCCAGAAAGGGGAGATTTGGGCAAGATGTCATAGTAAATAAGTGACAAAGTATAATTGGAACCATGTTTGGAACCCCAAGCAAATATTTTACATCCATTAGTTTATTTGATCTTCACAATAACCCCCCACTGCCACCCACACTCTGTACCATTTGGTAGGGACTTAGAGGAAGTTTCCACAATGAGTACATATCTGTCTTATTTCAAGTTCTAGAATCTTCCAGAACAGATTCTTTCCATATTACCTGGTTCTTGTATGGCATTTTCTAATTATCCCCCTTCATGCATATAGAATATTGTGCCTATTTGGCAGAAGACAAAAGAGATAAATTGCCACACAGTCAGTAGTAGAAGGGCCAAGACCCAGATGTCTCCGTGTTTCAACCCTATCCAGAGACCCCCAGTTCCCATGTAGTTGCCACTTGTCTGCAAAGTACCCACACTAATCAGTTGCTTTTGTGGACTGAATGCCAGTGGTAAATAATAGAGAGCCCCTGTTGCTAACCTGCAAATAACACTGCAACTTCTTGAATTGTAGTTCATCAACAAGGGAGATGGAAATCATTAAGGAGACTAATCTGGGACTTGTAATTTAACTCAGAGTAAAAGCTTGCTAAGGAATCATCAGTAATAGAAGAACCCAGTGAATAATAAAGGGAAAGCTCCCTTCTGAAAGTCAAACACCTTACAGCCTCATTTGGCCTTCTCTGCTGCCCTACATGCTGAGAAGCTATATACTTCTGTACCAGACCTACCGAAAGGACAAAAGGGAATGTCTGTTCTTGGTCCAAAGGTGTTAATGCCAGCAATGTGTGCAGTGCAGGTAAGATTGGATGCCAGGGATCAAGAAAATGACCCTGGGAGATCTTGGTAGTCTGTGGACCCAAGCACATCCTCTATCTGAGTGGAGAGAAAGGGCAGGCCTGAAAGAGGCTCAGAATTGGGTCAAACCCTATCTCACCAGCATTTTCATATTAGGTAAAATTTGGCTAAAGTGATCCTGAGAGGGAGAGAAAATTAGGGAAAAATGCAGCAATAGCAGGGTTATGGCTTTTTATGAAAGGGGGTTTTCAAATGCATTATAATTCAGCATATTTTTGATCATATAATGATTGAGTCACTTGGTAATGACAGCTGCTGATTCTTGGGAGCAGCTAACAACTTTCCCATGATAATTATAATGATGAAAATAAGAAAAATAACTCCACTAATTATTAGTATAAATATTATATTATATAACTGTTACTTTAAGGATAGCTAATAGACATAAACAGTTTTTAATCTGCTATATTCTTTACTGTTCATATCCTATTTACTTTTCACAAAACCAATAGGAGGCAGGAATGGCAAGCACACCCATTTTACAAAAGAGGAAACCAAGGCCCAAGACTAGGAGTGGGGCTGTCCAAATTACAGGGTAAACTAGTGGCAGAGCAGCAAGGATTTTTAGGTGGAAGAGTGGGGGAGGAAAATTTATAATTTGTACCTGCAGAGTCCCAGTGAAGCAGGTCCTGGTTTCTCTTGGGAAGAGATGCATGATGTTCATCCTTCTGGGCAAGGTGACACTGAAAGGCTGTGGTGTTGAATGAGGAGTTAAGACTCCCAAGGATCCAGCTGAGATGTGGAATGTGACAAGAAGGAAACTTGAAAAGGAGAGATTCTGATCCTGGAGCCCAGCAGAGTGGACAACATTCACCGATGCCTGGGCCTCAACTGCGAGATAGAAGCCATTGAACTGATGAAAGAATTAATAAGCAGCAACATATAAACACACATCAAGCATTGCTCTTTAAAAATTATTTATTTCAGGGAGGGGACCAGAGGGAGAGAGAGATAGAAACATCAATGATGAGAGAGAATCATTGATTCCCTGCCTCCCTAGATCAACTCCCTAATCCTGGCACGTGCCCTGAAGCAGAATCAAACCCAAACCTCCTGGTTCATAGGTTGACACTCAACCACTGAGCCACATTGGCCATGCTAGCATTGCTCTTAAAGGTCACATGAACACCTTGCCCTGTCCATTCCTTCCCTGTGCCAGTGGGAGCTCCTCCCTTTCCAGGACTTCATCTTTTTCTTCTCTGGGTAGTGTGCTAATTTCATTGCTGGCACAGAGTCCAATACATGTTGAATTCATGAACACATAAAATAATAGATAAATATGTGAAGAGCCAGTGATTTTGTGATGAGGATACATTGAGTGCAATTCCTATGTGAAATAACTGGCTCCTTCCTGCTAAGAACTTGGTCTGTGGCGCCTTCCCCTATTAGATTACTAACATTTATCCCCCTGGAAAGTTCAGCAAGAACAAAAACAATGTCGAGTCTCAATGACAAAAGCTTAAATAGCAGCACAAGTCCCAAAGCCCCACTGAAAGAGGTTTCTTACTAAATGCCACACATATTCACCACCACATTAGACCTGGCAGCATTACTAAACCCAATAAACCATCCACCTAAAATGATTCTCAGGTACCAGTTCCAGGCCACCTGGGTTCACATGTGTAGCAATTCCAATCTAGTTCTGGGACCTCACCCAAAAGACCATTTGATTTAAAACCAAAAGATGGCATTTGATTTAAATTAAAAGACATATTATCCACTGACCTGTGCAAAGCTCTGTGTTATGTACCCAGGTGATAAGCCAATCTGATTGATTCTTGCTTTCAAGGAGTTTATGATGGTATGAAACACAAGATAGTAGCAGGGAAAAATCATTAAATTCTAAATAGAGTATACAACTTACTATTTCAGCTTTAACAATTCCAGTGGTTTAAAATGACACAAACTTATTATCGTACAGCCCCAGAGGACAGAAGTTTAAAATGGATTCACAGGGTTCCTTCTCAAGGTCTAGAGGAGAATCTCTTTCCCTACCTTTTCCAGCCTCTGGAAGCCATCTTGGTGCCCAGTCTCTGTCTTCAAAGACAAGTCTATGGCATCTTCTCTCCTCTCCAACCTTCTGCCCCCCTTTCATAAGTACCCTTGTGATTACACTGAGCCCACCTGGATAACCTGGAAAATGTTCCCATTTCAAAATCCTTAAATGAATTACATCTGCAAAGTTTCTTTTGCCATGTAAGATAACATGGTCACAGGTTCTGGGGATTACAGCATGAGCATTGTTGGGGTCACTATTTTGTTGACTACATGAAGGAACAACTAGATGCTTCAGGTATACAAAGAAAGCCATGGTGAATTTTAAGAGGATTAGGAGGGATGTTTCAAAAAAACAGCATTTGGCTTGATCTAGGAGAATAGACAGGATTTTATAAGACAAGCAGACAGAGAAAAAGGTGACAAATAACCTTGTGAGAGTGGAATATAAGACATATGTGGGAGGGACACTAAGAATATTGTCTAGGCCAAATTTAATTGGAATGTGGATGCCACCTGAAACCATGTGTGTTCTTTATGCAAAGAGAGACCTCAAACTTTTTTTAGAGATGTTTTGTCCTTCTGAACAATAATTGTAGCAATAGCATGAGGGATGTGCAAGAGAGGCAGGAGGCTAAAGGAAAGGCCACCAATTTGAAGTTGTTGCATAACCAAACCAATGTCTGTTTACCATAACCGTTAGTCACAGGGCTGGAAAGGGGGAAGATTCAGAGACACTGAACAAGTACATTTGTCAGGATTTGTAACCATTGTTATTTAGGTGAAACGTTAACCAAAATGTATATGGGAAAAGGAGCAGATGTGGGGAAGGAAGAGGATAAGTTCAATTTAGGATAGGCTCTTGAATCTAAAGTCCCTCTGAGCTTCTAGGTAGAGGTGCCAGCAGGTAGTTGAGTCCTCAGAAGGGGATCTTAATTGAGAGATAATCTGGCTGCCACCCATTTGTCACAGTTCACATAGATTTTTAAAATGAGTCACTGGAAATTGTCATCACATGGCAGAAATTTCAGTTCTTAAAATTGCAGAAGATATGACAAGGGGACCCACCACTAGCCTCAGGCTAGTGATTTCCAGACATGACATTTCAATGTGACACAATGAAGGAGCTCATGGGTGCTGTCTTCAGAGAAACAAGAGTAGTGCTCCTGTGTTTCTATGATCAAAGGCAGTCTATGTGGGCTCAGGCTTGTGATCCAAGGCACAGAAGTGTGGGTAAGAAGACAGAGCTCTCTAGAAGTGGGGTTACTTACTCCCCTCCATATATTACATATGCTAACCAAACTCTCCCTCCACTTCTCTGCTTCTATAACTTATTACCACTTCTGATAGTTAGATTGCTCTTTCTTCCTTTCCATCAAGGCTCAGCTCAAATGCCACCTCCTCTGGGAAACTTTTAGTACTTCATATAAAGGAAATAATGCTCTCCTCCTATCATTGATTGTATGTCTTTTGTGATTCCCTGCTTATATTATCTATTACTTTGTATTATAATCTGTGTATTTAAGACTTTTCTTCACCCACTTTCTTGAAAGTGCAGATTCTGCCTGATCTATTTCTGTGAGTATGCTAGCACCTTACATAATGTCTTGCACTCTGTCAGTGCTCCACAAATGGATAAAAATGGTCATTTGTGCACTTGTGTTATTTCCTCTTCTCTTTTCTACTCTTCAATCAATAGACCTTGTGTGAACCTCTTTTGGGCAAGGGCCAGTTCTTACTAAACTTCCAAACCTTCCCTTTCATTTGACTGGAGCCTATCAATAATTGTTGGCCTCAGTTGTCTGATGACATGTGACTTACAGCAGAGAGACTTAGAATAATGAGGCCTGGGATATGATTGTGTTGAATCAGTATGCCATGAGAGCTTAAGGATGATTTAACCTTGGCCTATGCTTGAGGGAAGTAAGGATATAAGAGCTGGTATAGAAGAGGATCTGGACCAGAAACATGTAGATGTTGGTTAAATAGGCAGACAGTTGGACTCAAGATTCAAAAGGAAAACCAGCAGGAGTCAGTGAGTACAGCAAAGGAAGTCTCAAGTCCTGGATGCTTGGCCAAGATCAATTTCTGATTAGCTCTGTGATCTTGAGCAAAATTTCCATGACTTACTTCTTCACATCATTCAAGTTCCTACCAAAGTGTCATTTTTTATTTAAAAAAGATATATATATATATATATATATATATATATATATATAAAATTGGTTTTTACAGATAGAAAGGGAGAAGGATAGTTATAACTTTGATGAGAAACATCAATCAGCTGCCTCCTGCACACCTCCTACTGGGGATGTACTCACAACCAAGATACATGCCCTTGACCGGAATCAAACCTGAGATTTTTCAGTCCATAGGCCAACACTCTATCAATGAGCCAAACCAGTTAGGGTGTCATTTTTCTCATAGAGGCCTTCACTGACAATTCAAGCTATAAAAGCCAGCTCTCCTCCAACCCCCTGTCGCTACACATGCACACACACACGCACACATTACCTTATGTTTGATTTATTATAACACCAAGAAAGTACATGAAATTATTCATATACTAGTGCCCTGGTGCACGAATTCATGCATGTTGAAAGGAAATTAATTAGAAGAAATATTTTAATATCATTATTCACCCTTTCTCTATAATAGAAGTGTCAATCAAATTCATGATCGACAATGATGGATCAAAACATACACATGCTATTTGCACCAGTGAGAGCTTTATATGTATTACATATGCATAAGTCAAATTGCCTTTTATATATATAGAATAAACTTGCTTAATTAGACCTGCTTTCTTATTTAGCTAAATTTTTTCCATCCCAGGGAAGCACCCCAACTTCTCTTACATGAATTGTCAGCAACACAGCAGTAAATATCAACATGAAGAATATTATTATTGTAGATCACACAGGGAGAACAAAGTGTAAAATATTTAACTGCAGCAGTGTTTGACTGTATTCTGGACAGTGTGGAAACCTGAAGTCATTTTCAAGCTCCACCATTTCTTACTTCTTTTCAGTCAGGTCAAGTTTCTAAGCTTTCTGAATTTCCATTTTCTGGCTAATGAAAAGAAAATAGGATTCCACCAAGTCTCCTATCTACCTATTCCAGGACTTCTGTGAGGATCAAATGAGATGAGGCACAGGAAAATGCTTCAGACATTTGGTTAAAGTGTAAAATGTTCCCACCTGACTATAAAGCAAGTCGTGTTCCTGGGCTGAAGAAACTACAAGGAGGCTAGTTACTAGGAAGAGGAAGCTGGGCATTGCTATGTGATGTCATTACCTGGTGTCCACAGCCACCATTTCTGTCCTCTGGTGGTCAGTGTATGTCACAGATACCAGTCAGACAGACACTTAGCATATTAGCCTTATATACATACTAGTGGCCTGGTGCACGAAATTCATGCTCGGGGCAGGGGGAGTGGGGGATTCCCTCAGCCCAGCCTGCACCCTCCCCAATCTGGGACCCCTCAGGCCTCTGGCTCCTAACTGCTCACCTGCCTGCCAGCCTGATCCACTTAACTGCTCTCCCCTGACAGCCTGTTTTCCCTAACTGCTCTCCTCTGCTGGCCTAGTCCCCCTAACTGCTCTCCCCTGCTTGCCTGATTGCCTCTAACCTCCTCTGCCTTGACCCCACCAACATGGCTTTATTGGGAAGGATACCTGGAAGGACATCTGGATGATCGCCAGGAAGATGTTCAATCTAATTAGCATGTTACCCTTTTATTAGCATAGATGCTACCCTGTTCTAAAAATGCAGGTTGTTCCCAGGTTTTTCTATCGTGGAAGGGGAGCCTGCAGTAGCATCCTGGGTTCTGACCAGGGCTTAAGTGCTTGTGCTTTATCTCAGCAGCTGTAGATTCCTAGAAGAAGACTCTTGGATATACCTTGTACATTTCTATCAAATTTGCCAAGTCATCCTCCAAAAATGTCGAACCACTTTAAACTCCCACCATCAATTATGCATGTGCCCTCCATCAAACTTTGATGCCAATATCATTGATTTCTCCCTAGAAGCTTCCCTCTTGTCAGCTGGGAGCGCTTGATACTTGAGCCAACCTCATTGTTCAGCTGGGGACTTGATTTCCCGAGATAGAATTATGGAGGAAGAAAAATAGTTTTCCTCAATCTTTCTGAGTTCTTAGTGGAGGCCCTTGTAATGAAAGACAGATCGCCAAGAGAAAAACAAAAGTTCATTAACATGTGTACCTCATGGGATACCAACACCAAGATGGCGGCATAGGTAAACACCTATTGTTCTGCCCTGAGCAACTATTTAAGAACTACAACATAACAGCAGAACAGACAGCACCCAGAATCACAAGAAAGCTGGCTGAATGAAAACTCCACTAATAGGAGTAGAGGTGGGACACTGAGACTCAGGAGCGGCGGGAGCGCAGCCTTTCAGACAGAAACAGGTTAGGAGCCGTCCTGGTCGCGTGTGGGCTGGAGCTGGAGCAGCAACCCCAGCCGGATTTCGCAAGCTGGGAGGGTGGAGACGTCCCACTGCACAGACTCCCCAGCACCAGGCGAGGTCCGAGATCCGGGGTACGTGGAGACGTCCCACTGCACAGATTCCCCAGTGCCAGGCGAGGTCCGAGGTCCGGGGGAGGCACCCTGGAAGCGGGGCACGGCAGAGGCTCCTAATCTGCTAGAAACCCGGAGGTGGCGAAAAGAAGTTTCCGCGCAAGGTCGCGCAAACCCGCGACTTGCCCACTGAAAACTTGTATCCTGGTTCCAGAAACCATCTATTTTACAACCCTGGGCTAGTCTTTTGGTGTGCAGACACATTTGGGGAAAGGCAGAGTTGTCTGGCAAGGGGAAGAGACTAGCGGCTTTCTCTTGGAGGTGTCTGCAGCCATCCCCATCCAACACAGACCCGCGTGCGCGAGCGCCGCATAGGACGCAGCTGACACTGAGGCTGCCTGCACAGCTCAGAGACTCCGCCCATCCAACCTTAACACAGTCTCCCTTCACAGCCATTTGGCCTGGAGGTCAAACCCTCCTAGGGCTAACAACAACAAGCTGGGTTTAAATTCAAAAATACTGAATACAACCCATAAGGGATTGCAGTAAGAATACCCACCTCGGGTAACTGGGGAGGCTGAGCCACTGTCCCTTTGAGGATATCTACCACATAAAGCAGCCACCATGCAGAGATATGGAAAGAAATCAGGGTGAAAGAAATGGAGGAGAAAAGACGACAAGACATAGAGTTCAAAACCACGCTTATAAGGCTTTTCAAGAGGCTCCTACAAAAGGCCGATCAACTTAATGAGAATTACCAGGAAATAAGCAAGACCAACCAGGAAATGAATGAGAATTACAAGGAAATGAATGAGAACCTCAAGGAAATGAATGAGACCCTCAAGGAAATGAACAAGACTCTGAGGATACGAACCAGACCCTCACGGATAAAAAAAAGGACCAGCTAGAAATCAAGCATACACAGACTGAAATAAAAAATATTACACAAAGTCCTAAAAGCAGTCCAGAGGGCCACAAGAACCAAGTCAAAGATTTGAAATGCAAAGAAGCAAAATCCATTCAGCTGGAAAAGCAAGAAACAAAAAGAATTCAGATAATTGAAGATAGCATAAGGGGCCTCTGGGACAACCTCAAGCATGCCAACATCCGAATTATTGAGGTCCCAGAAAAAGAGAGATAGCAAGTTAATGAAAACCTACTTGAAGAAATAGTGACTGAAAACTTCCCCCACCTGGTGAAAGAAAGTGACTTAAAAGCCCAAGAAGTACACAGAACCCCAAAATATAGGAATCTAAAGAGGACCACACCAAGACATATCATAATTAAAATGCCAAGAGCAAAAGATAAAAAGAGAATATTAAAAGCAGCAAGAGAAAAACAGTTGGTTACCTACAGGGGAGCACCCATACGATTGTCAACGGATTTCTCAACAGAAACGACACAGGCCAGACGCGAGTGGCAAGAAATATTCAAAATAATGAAGAGCAAGAATCTACAACCAAGATTACTCTATCCAGCAAAGCTATCATTCAGAATTGAAGATCAGATAAAGTGCTTCACAGATAAGAAAAAGCTAAAGGAGTTCATCACCACCAAACCAGTATTATATGAAATGCTGAAAGATATTCTTTAAGAAGCGGAAGAAGAAAAAGGTAAAAATATAAATTATGAACAACAAATACACATCTATCAACAAATGAACATAAAAATCAAGTGAATTGATAGGCTGATGAACAAGATAAACTGGTGAATATAACAGAAACATGGACATAGAGAGGGAATGGACTGACAATTCTTGGGGAGAAAAGGGTTGTGGGAAGTACAGCAAGAGATTGGGCAAAACTCTTGCAACAATGGGAGAGGACATTGGGGAGGGGGAGGTGAGGGTGGAGGGTGGGATAGGTACAGGGTGGAGGGGAGATATAGGGGGATAAAAAAGGGGAAACAATGTAATTAATAAACTGAACAATAAAGAAAAGAAAAAAAAACATGTGTACCTCATGTATATGTGGGAGATCTCAGAGAAAAATGAATAACTCCCCAAGCTGGCTTAGAATGCAGATTTAAATACCTTCTAACTAGGGAAAGGGAACGGGAGATGTAGGCCTCCTAGAGGAGAGTAAATGATTTTTAGGAAAGATGAATGGGGGTGGAGAGAAATAGTTTGTAACAAAGTTTGGGTGTTATATCCTGTGATAGAAGTCTGTCTTTTCTGCCTGATGACACTTCTCCCATCAAGGGGATCTATGACCTTTAAGCTCCTTCAGTGGAGTCCAATTTTAGACAGATCAGGAGACTTCAGTGAAATCCTCGGCATGCACTTGCAGTTTTTCAAGAATCTGCAGCTCAAGATCATCAATATAACAATAAAGCATATGTTGGGGGGTGGCATGTTCTCTGACCTTCAGAATAAACCCAACAAAAGCTTGTTTCCTCTCTCAGATGATTTGCCACAGTAGGTTATTCCCTGGAGACAACATTCTGGGAGTGGTCATAACATACTCTGTGTATGTAGAAAGGTGTGGGCCACATCACTAAATAATTCAGGGACAGTTTTCTCATTTTGAGGAAAGGGAGATAAAGTTATAATAGTTTATCTCCCTTTCCACAGGTTTCTTGTGGGTTTGTGTCTCAGCTGCCCCCGCCCGCAGCGCCCCCTTCCCCCAGCAGCCCCAACATCTATGCATCGGGCCTTGGGGCTGCTGGATGCTGGGCCTGCAGGTTTGTATCTCCAGTCTACCCCTCTCGTGCCCCACAGCCCCAGGTCTGCGGTGGCGGGGCTTGGGGCTGCCGAGTGCTGGCCTCCCTGCTGGTTTGTATCTCCAATCTGGGGGCTGCTGGGTGCTGGCCTCCATGCAGGTTTATGTCTCTGATTCGGCCTTTGCAGCTGCAGCAGCTGGTGGCAGAGCTTGTGGGTGCTGGGTACCGACACCCTGTGGGTTTGTGTCTCTGATCCAGGGGCTATTGGGTGCCAGCCTCCCAGCAGGTTTGCGCCCCGCACATGCCCCACCTGCCGAGCCCCCCACCAGCACAAGGCCTAAAGCCCCCCAGCCAGCCCTGCCCGCCCCACCCTGCCGCTTCCATGTTGCCCAGCTCAGTATTTCAAACTCACTCCTACAGTGGGGTCTATCAACAGAACTACATTTCCCAGAATTCCTGGTGCCCATGATACCATGCACGAACCAAGAGCACCATGAATTTTCTCTACCCGGTGGTGGCCACCATGGTCTCCGCACACCCCAGAGACTGGCAGCAGCCCCCCCACTCCCATCGTGGGTGCTGGGGTTGGGGGCATGCAGGGTCCCCGGGCGCTCATTTGTATGTGATACCATAAATGTAAGGAGGACCGGCCCTTAAATACCTTGTGGGCCACGCTTATCAGGTGGTGGTTGCTTTCACTGTACTGTGGCCACACCCCTGCCAGCCTTGCTGCCCCTGCTCTGCCTCACCCCCCACTCTGCCCCACCCCCTATTCTGATTGGCTGGTAGCATAGCTAATCAGGAGCCAAGGTATGGTCACATTTGCATGTTACTCTTTTATTAGATAGGATAGTTTTGTGTTGTGCTTATTTCCTCTTCCTACTAGAATACAAGCAGGTTGAAGGCAGGAATTCTGCCCATTGTTTGTTTGTTTGTTTGTTTTATATCAGTAGCCCCATATTTACTGTCTATATTATAGGAACTCAATATTTGTTGAGCATTTGGCTATCTCTAAGATAAAGAAAGGTTTGAGAGTAAAAGTAGATAATTTCTAAGAAAGTTCTGTCTCTCCTAACTATTATTTTACAAGTGACAAACTCAAAGCTCAGAGGGGTACTGTGACTTGCCCAGGTATTGGAGCTTGGCTGTGACATAAATTTCAGGTTGCTTGATCCCAAGTCCTCTACTTTCCTATGAGAACTCACTACATCTTAATTAAACTGTAAAATAAAGTTCTATGCTGTATAAAAACCATTGCTTGTAAGACAAATTATATAGTTTGCAGTTGCTGACTCTTCCATATTGGCCATACACAGGTAGGTTCACTGAGCCAATTAATTCTTCTATTTGCCAGTGCAAGATAGGTTTAGTGCCAAAACACTGGGTTGTAAGTCCCAGGGGGCAAGAGCCTGTGACCATGGAAGGTAGAATGGTATCTAAATCCTAGTAATCACCTACTTAGCTTTTGAGAAAGAAATGGGGAAACTGAGACCAAAACAGGAAGTGACTTCCATTTCTCTTACATTTGAATCTTTAACTCATTGTACCTTGACTACTCAGTATCTCATGAACACACAGAGGCAATAAAATCTGTATTTTCTGCTTTAGCAAGGGGTGAGCCTGGTCTGCATTTTCTCCAACATGGTGGGGAAATTGAGGCAATAAGAAACAAGAGCCCATTCTCCCAGGAAGTTGAGGAGTACAAACCTAGATCCCTCAGAGCAAATCCCACAGCAAAGATGCTCTCAGAGTCCAGGGAATTGGAACATCTGTCCCTTGAGAAGTGAGTGTGACAGCCTGATAAGAGCCCACGCTTCCTTTACCTGAACAGGTGGGCAGGAAACAGGCATGTACATCCTTAAACTGAGTGGTGCCCCTAATGGAGGGCCCACCCCAACAGTCTCAGATCTAGACAACCTCCAGGGACACACGGTACAGGATTTGATTTTCCCTAAACTCACTGAAAAACACAAGCTCAAGTCTACCAGTTTCTCCTCAGTAAAGTGTGGGAATTAAAAGTGATTTCATTTGTGATAGACCAATGCACAAACAATATTGTGTTATCTTTATTTCTTAACAAATGGACCACTTTATCAATAAACAAGGCAAGAAAATGGTATTTTCTTATTTTTTTTGTGTTAAACAGTATTTTCTCAATGCTTCAAGTATAGTATAGACAATCAGCATTTTCTAGTTTATCAAATGCTTTCATAATAATTATATAACTTCACCTTGCTCTAAAAACTCTGTGAAGGAGGCAAACCAGGTATTCATTCATTCATCAGGGCATTACCAGGTAATTATGAAAATTTTACTCTGTGCCAGAAACTGTGCTAGAGGCAGGGAACACATGTGCAAAATGTGACAGAAGGGGAAACTGAGGTGATTTTGCCAGAGTACAGGGATATTCATTGGGGGAACTAGAACTCACACCCAGCTCTGCCATGTGATTTGGGGCTCTTTTATTGTCTACACAACCTCCCTGCCCATTTCTCTGCAAAGAAATTCAAAGTGATGTTCATCCCTTTCCTGTCACTCTCTCTGTCTTCTTTTCTTCTCCTGATTTACATATTGCTAAATGATGAAATTATACACTACATAATTCCACAGCAACTCTGCTGCTTTGAAAAAATGGGAATGGAGTAATTAGGCAGAAAGTATTCTCAATTAGGCAGTGGATTCTGTTTCTAAAGCAGTAAATGGGAAAGAGATATTTTTTAACTGTCTCTTGAATATATTGCCACAAAATGATTGCCACCTCAGAGAGCAGCAGAACAGTTCTGAACTGGAATCTTCTGAGATGGCTTCCAAACAGTATTTTATATCCCAGTTTCCTGCTTAGTTCTAGGTTTTCAGATTTCAGAGGTAACCTCACACTTTACGATCTCCGGCACCAAGGTAGGTAGTCAAGATCATCACATAATTAATTCTCAGTGTCTTCTCTTGTTTTCTTTGTTTGTTTTAAGGTGGGAAATGTGAAAAGGAACATCTAGAGGTTTTGCCAGGATGCTTTACACTGGGCAACAGCAGAAAATGACAGAAAGTACTGGGCTTTCCAGGGCTGGTTCTGAATTCCTGACAAGCCATCTTCAAGTGGATTTGGGGGGTGAGGGAGAAGGATCTGTAGAATTCCACCTCTCTGGGCTTTAGAGAGATAATGAACATTGAGTAATTCCAACCACATACAATAATAGCGAGGATGGTGGGAGGTAATGTGAGGTGCTATCAACAGTACAAGCTACATGGAAAGTTCATTCCCTTCCCTAGGAAGAAATGTTCACTATGTTCAAATCAAAGAAGGGTTGCCATTGGGAGAATGGGGCAAATTATTGAACTGACTTATTTTCTGTGGCATCAGAGAATGTGACTGAAATCAGTGGGTAGAAAATCAAGTGAATTAGAGCTCAATATAAAAAACAACTTTTTACAGTAAAGCTCATAAGAGGGTGTTTCTCATCACTGGAGATAATCAATAAATGGTTTAAGAATTATTTAGAAGGGGATTACAGTTGCTGGTAAAAGTTGAACAATTTGACCTTGTAGGTCTTTTCCAAAGCTGAAGTCCATCATTCCAACTGTGGTCACTTTTCTTTTATAGCAGGAGGAAAAGACCAACACCTAGTTCATTTGCAAGGGTTCATCTCTTCCCCGAGGAGAATGAGCCCAGATATACTAACTTTTATAATTTTGGCCTTCCTTCTTTAGCATTACTACTATGCAGTGAGTTATCACAAACAGCACCTCATCTGTCCCTGCGCCATAATTTCCAGGAGATTATTTAAAGGAATCACAAGTCAAATTTAGAACTAAGGAAAAGGAGTGGGCCTCATGGCCTCCTGTGTCTTTTCATGCAAAATAAAACCTGAAGAGCCCTGTATAACTATCCAAGTGGAATACTGACTTTACTGATACTTTAGTTACTTGGTTGTTTCTTGGAAGATAAGTCATTTCTCAGGTGTGGACACCAATTTGGAGGCCACTACTCATTGTTACTCATCGCTCTTCTGGATTAGACTGTGTCTTTGCCACAGTGCCCAGTAAAATCTCCCAAGTGTCTTTATGGATAAACCTCACAAAGCTAAATGAATTGGATGCCAGACTTTGAGTGAAATAGAAAATGTAACCAATACTCTGAAGTCAACACATCGTAATATTTGCATGAAAAGCAGAACTTTTGCTTTGAGTTTCTTGGCAAGGTTCAGTCAGACTTAAGCACATGATAGGAGAACCACTGACAAGAATAATTCTTCACGTGGGCTGTTATTCCAAAACTATGTTAATTAAAAATATATGAATACCCCCACTTTATGGTTGATTACAAGACTTCCTGGGAAGGGATTATAGAATACACTTAAGTTAGAACCAAGAGAATCTGTGGCAGGGGTGGGGAATGTCCAGTCCTCGGGCCACATAAGGCCCATGAAATAATTTGATCTTGCCCTGCCAAGGCATTAGGGGAGAGTTAATTAAATGTTTAACCAAATATAGCAGGTTAATTTTTAAGTTAATAATTTTGTATGGCCCAAGAATAATGTTATAAATATCCAAATGGCCCTTGGCAGAAAAAAGGCTTCCCCAGCCCTGTTTTATGGTTTTAGTTCAAGTGGTTTAGAGAAAATAACAATGTGACTTTTATGGTGAAGTCTTACCTAAAGCCCACTATATGTAAAAAGAGGTAGATGTAGAGTTACTCTGGTGCCCATAGACAGGAGGTCAGATATTTGCAGTGAAGGAAGCTGATTAGGAAGTGACTCATTTGAAATCATACAATGACAGAATCAAAACTGTGACCTTTGCCTCCTTTGCTGGGAATGCATGAAGGAACTGGTGAAAATGAAAACAAAGAGGGAAAGTCCAGTTCTTAGACTCTGTGGAAACACCTGGCTCTCCAAGTGTGTGAGAATGAATCACAGACTTCAAAATCATGGGCCCAGCATTCAAACATCTGCGTAGGAAGGAATGCAGAATGGAGCCTCAATCACCAGATTTTAAATGTTAAGTTGTCTGTACTGATGAGAAGATCTTGACAACCAGGGAAGAGCAGCTCCCACAGGAAAGGAAGCAGCAACACCCCTAATACCAGGCAATCAACACATGTTCTTTAAGCACCTTCTCTAACAGCAGTAATGATACCTTATGTTTGCATTGATCTGTAGTTTTCAAAGGATTTTCACAGTCACTGTTTGGTTTGATCTTTACAACAATCCTGTAAATTAGTTGGGGCTGGTGTCATTATCCTCACTTTACAGGAGAAGAAACGGAAGCTTGGAGAGGCTCAGTGATGTGACTGGCCAAAGTTAAAGAACAGCAGCTCTTAGGTGATAGCTCAGCTCTTAAACTCCCTGTGTCGTTCTCTTTCTATACCACAGTCTCCTGTTGTTTGGGGCAGTATTCTGGAAACAGAAAAGAAGATGTTTAAAATTGTTCTAAACATGAGCAGAGAATATCTCTCGTGTGCTGGAAGGTTTACACTTCTCTTCATTCCTCCAAACCAAAGGCTGATATTGTTTAAAGGGTATCATACCCCCAAACACATGGTTATCATGAAAGTCATTTCTTCCCTCTTTTTCCTAAATGCAATTAAGGGGAGAATAGTGGAAAGACGTCTGGCAGAAGCACTTGACAGCATGGATTCTGTGAGGCTCATCAATTTTTAGAGTTTATGAGCTTCAGTCACATTCTTCCAAAAGGGAATAGAAGATGATATGTCTGATCTTCCTAAGAGATCATCCAAAAAAGACATGATTCTTGGTCTGGTTGGAGGATACACACTATGCATTCCAGAAACAATTAGGGAACACATAGATCAAAATATACATGCAGGTATATTGTGAAAAAAATACATATGAAAATTTCACATGCTGACAAAGCATTCCATTCTTAAATGGAAGTAATCTTTCATAGTTTTGAACAAAGTAATTAATTCACAGTATTTACGTGTCAGTATTATACATTTTTGTAATGTTATATATCATTTATGACTAATTATTAAATTCTAGGTACTATATGGAAGGTTTTGAAGGTTTTAATAATAATAACAAATCCCATATTTTCCTTATACCACACTAGCCTGGCATGTCTGGGAGAGAAATGGCTGCAATTCAGATGTCAGAGGAGCACAAGTCAACTCCAGAAAGATCTGAAATAAAGAAGGAAATGCCAAAACAAGAAATTGGATGCAATATTGGAAGCAGATGGATAAGTAGGACCAAACATTAGGCAAGATCATCAAATGATGTGCATTTAAGTGGAAATCAAACCAAGCCAGGAGGAAAGAGAGTATGCACAAGCATCAAAGATCTGCAGTACAGGTAGACACATGGAAGAAATTGGAACAAAATAGCAAATAAAGAAGAAGGGGCAGCTCAGACCTCTGCTGGGCCTGACAACCCTGCAGGGCTCTTTGCTGGCTAAGATTTAATGTGTGATTCCAATTTGACAATGCTCTAATTTTGGCAGCAACTCTGAGTAACTTGATCAAGGTCATATACAAAAAGATTTAGGGCAATACATAGAGCCCTGGACTCCACAGATTGTCCCTGTTGTCTGAGAACTCCCAACTCTGCAGAAGACAAGGCACAGAGAGCTCACTCTGATCTAGGATGTGGTGGGGAAGTCTAAACCAACCATTTGGTGTGTTGTAGCATTCCCAAATCTGGTTTAACACAAGCTATGTGTTTCCGCTCACAAACTGGCACTGAGAGCTCATTTACATTTAAATAAGAGGCTTGTTAATGGCAGCAGGAGGACTCTATCAATGCCAAGCCTGGCTCAGGATTCCTGCCAAGGAGTTTCTAAGAGCATAGCTCTAGGAAACTCCCCCAGAAGAGAACAAGCATGCTTTCTCATTAAGACAATTCCACCACAGTGACATTTGCCTCAGAGCGGCAAGCCTTTGGCTGGGCTGGAAGCAAGTTGTGGAGTCTTAGAAAGTTATCTGTTGCCAACACAGTTGTTTAATTTGATTTGGCTCCACACACACTCAGAGACCACCTGGCACATGTCGGGTGACCTGGTCAGGAGGACAGCAGGCTCATTCCTGACCTCTGGTCCTTTCATTCATTTGGGGAGGACTGGGCATTACTAAGAAGCACATTCAGAAGATCATCTTACAAGATAAAGAAAGGGAGGGCTTATTCTATTGCTAGACAACTCTTAATAGGAAATATACTTGTTGATTGCAAGGATGGTGTACTCAAATGCCTACATATGCTAAGCAGGGAACTTGGTGGAATGGGGCAGGCAGTTTATAAACTTTCTAAAGCTGTTGGGGTTGTGGTAACCTAGAGTATACCTGTTTAGTCTAATGAGGAATGCACTACTTAGCAAGAACTGATCTTGGGTTTTATAAACATGGATCTAGTCCCATGTAGCTTAAAGACTAATGGGGAAGTTAAACAATTAGACAAGAATTACAACACAGTTAATAGGTATGATCATAGGAAATAAAAAAATGCTGTTGGAGCTCATGAGGATGATAGACATACATAGCTCATAACTTAAAGGTCACAAAGAGACTGATGTTTAAATTCAAACAAAAGGTTGAAAAGTAATCCAGGGTGGGAGATAGAGAGAAAGAGGTGCAAAGGTCCTGGGACAAGAGAGAGAAAAAAAGTATACTTGAGAAGTTGAGACTTTAAAATTAAAGGTAGGGAAAGGATGGAAAGATAAGTAAAGACTAGATTATGAAGGACTTTCCAAGTCATTGAAACAGTTTGGATTTTAATTTAAGAGCAAGAGGAATTAATGAATCAGGTTTGACTTCTAAAAGTTAAATCATTCCAGTTCTGATAAAGAAGAGCTTGGGGCTTTGAGTCAGAAAGCTGTGGGTTCTGGTTTTAGCTTCATTACTCTGTGGGTATGGGCACATCTCATTTAACTCTCCTGTAAAATAGGAAGAACATATACCAGTATTGCTAAAATAATAGAGAAATGGTAACTGCCATATTCTGTTAGTAGTATGGTAAAATTGCAAATTATTATTAAACTTTGTCAGGGCTGTTTGACAATATGTATCAGAAACCTTAAGAATGTGCATTCTCTTAAACCCAGCAATTCCATTTCTAGTATTTCACCTAATGAAAAAATTAAATATTGTTTGTAAATGTTTAACTACAATGGTATTCTCTGTAGCATTGTTTGTAAGAGAAAAAACACACACACAATTAAAGATGTAATTTAAGTCTCTGCTGACTGGATATTTCTTAAGTCCTTTATCTTATGCAGGTCATTCTGACCTGTAATATTTAAACAAGACTGTCTCAGGTTCTCATCTCACGTGCTGGCAAAACCCTAGAGACCCAATCCCAGTACCTCTGGTGGTTCTTGTTTGTCCTAATTGCCTCTGCCTTCCAAATTGGTTTAATTATCTATCTCCACTCAGTATTTGCAGCTGCACCTGCAGCCCCTTTTTTTGCAATAGAACACTCTGAATAACATACTCCCCCAGTGCTGTGGCTACAGGAAATGAGTATGGTCAAATTTTACTAAGGGTTTGATAGTCAAGGTTTGATATTCAACAGACAACTACTTTTCCCACCCCCCACCTCCCCCTGTCTCTTTCTGTCTCTAAGCCTCCTTCCACCTACTATCCTCTTTGTGTTCCAGGATTCCTCATTCTTGCCCTCTTTGGCTAACTACCTCTAAGCTATTTCTCTTCTTTATAGTTTTCAAATTCATCTGGCTGTCTACTCCTCAATTCTATGCTATCCTAACCAGAGTCTCATGAATACTGTCTACTTAGTATCTTACAATGAACAGAACAGAAGAGTATTAACTTAAGATTTCTCTCCTTTTCTCACTCCCACAATGGTCTCCTTAAGTGGAAGGATGCAGCATGAGCATTTATTTGCCCATGTATATGTATGATGACAATCTCTTTCCATTTTAGAAGGCTAAAGAGCCACAATAATTTTGTTTTAATATTATTTCTACACTTGGAAATAATCTCTCTGTCACAAAATTGGGGATGAAATAAACAATGAAATAAGCTACACAGTGGAGCACAATTGAGAGGTTAAGTTGATGTAAAATAGGTATCAACATGGGAAAATGTCCAGAATCTACGGTTAAGTAAAAAATGAAAACACAAATCATTATATATATTTGCAGGAATAAATACTGGAAAATGGCTTCACTGGTTGTCTCTAGAGCAGTGGTTCTCACTGGAGTGATTTTGACTCTAGGGGGCATATAGCAGTATCGGGTCACACTTTTTGTTGCTCCAAATGTGGGGACAATGTGCTAATGGCATCTGGTGAGTAGAGGCCAGGGACAATGTTAAACACCCAACAATGCACAGGACAGTCCTCATACAAAGGATTTTCCAGCTCAAAATGTCATAATGCCGAGGTTAGGAAATTCTTCTCTAGATGATGGGCTTTGGATACTAAAACTTTTCTTTTACTTGTTTGTATTTTCTACTTTTTCTATAGTGAGCATGCAGTTCATGTGTAGTTATTTTTAAAAACACATTAAATGGAGATTAATAAAACAATCTGGAGAAATGCTTATGAGATAACTCAGGTAAAAATACTAAGCACAGTGCCTGAGATTTCCTTACCACCAACCTGCCTTTCTCTAACCCCACTCATTTAAATTGGGATGATGAGGAGGAGACCCAATACCCCAGAAAAAGTAGATGACTATCCCCCTAGCTGGCTATGCTTCTAATCATCTCTAGATGACCCCAACCAAGCCTTTGGCCAGTGTCATCTCATAGTCATTCCAGTGAACTTGCTGTATAATTTTGTCACGTACGTGGTCTCCTAAGGCATTTCTATAGAAGCAGAGGTGGACCAGTGTCTGGTTAAAAGGGACAGGATGTCTTGTGCACACCCTGAGCTCCAGGCTGCTGATCCTACATTCATGGAGTCATGTCTTGGGGATACGATTGCCTTGGAGAATCTTTGGCAGGGAATGGTTTCTGTGGTAATCAAAGAGTGTTTTCTTGGAAGTTTAATCGCTTGAAGAAGTGGTTTATTGCCCACAGACTCCTGTGCTGTGAACATCAGACATAATTAGTAACTGAAATAGTGATGATTTAGCACAGCCTCTGTATTTGATGGCTGTGGTTTCTGGGCCACCAATCACAGTTGAAAAGGAAAAGGCAATCATTTCTGCTATGTAATGAATCCTTCTTCCCAATTCCCAGGGACCTGAAAGGCCTTGCGGGGGCTGGCTTTTCCTTTGACCCTAAAACTGGTGAAAACTCAAAGGTTATAGAAATGACTCACACCCTGAGAACAGTAAATTATGTATTTGTAAGAGGCTTTGGTTAATATATGTAGGGGCACCATGCCTTGTCGTGAATGCATCTAGTTTTCTGCAATGAAAGAGGCAGAGTCTCAGGGAAAAGGAGATTCTCCTGTTTGCCCAGGGATAGCAGGCTTTCTCCAAAGTGTAGCATGGGATAATAACACCTCTGCCACCTGATTTGTTAGAGGAGAGGATAAGCTGAGGCTGCTAACTGTTTAGAACCAAGCCTAAAGATGAAAACTAATTGGGACCACGGCTGGGAAGAGTTGTGTGAAGCAGGGGCTGACATTTACCCAGGTTTTGGAAAGAGAAAACAAACAAACAAACAAACAAATGAAGAGATATTGGGACTGGAAGGCCTGAGTTAGACAACTTTAGCTCTCCATCATCTGTTACTGATGTGGGAGAAGGGGCTCTTTGGTTTTCCAAAAGAAAAAATGGGAGTCCTTTCTTTGTGTTCTCTTTGAAGTCATTCCCAGAGCTTTGGTTCTGTTCATTTCTCCATTTGCTTTCTGAGAGACGTCATTACCAATCTGTCTCTAGAGATCTTGTTCACATGGAACAGGCTCTGAGTCTCTTTTCGTCTCTGCAAACACTACTTGTTTCCCAGACAGCAGAACTAAAAGGCATCGTCTGCAGGGAGGTAGAAGAAATGGCTGGCAACCCAAAGGTGTGAGGACTTGTTTTGGAGAAAACAGAGTTCCCTAAGAAAGAGAGTGTTTACTGTAGCCTGACTAGCTTGGGGGGGATGTCATGGTGACTTAGCAAATCTGAGGATGTGCAGGGAAATTGCTGTCTCTTCACTAGTCAAGGAAGTCCTTCCTGACACCAAGTTGGATATTCTTTGTTAGTTTCATGAATAAGTCAGGACAACAAAAACAAAACAACAAAATCCAAGAACAAAAAGCCCTTGCTAAACTTAAGGTAAGTCTTGTCCCTATTTCATTTTTGTTTTCTCTCTCAAGTAGTTATAATGTTCAGGAAGTCATTCTGTCCAGACAGTGAAGTGTAACAATAGCTTGGAACTTTTCCATTCTACTAAGTAAAAAAAAAAAGGGGGGGGGGGGCGCAGAGGAAGTAATATATATTAGTCAGTACTTAGTCACACTTGAAAACAATGGGATAGTTTAGGTTGGCTTGACATCACACATCTGCATCTGGTTATGGCCAAGATGAAGCCCTTTCAGCTGGCAAATTTTGTCTTGTGTTTGAAGGGAGTGGAGGCTTCCTTCACTCTTGTATTACAGTAAAGAATACAAAATACAAAACGGCTCTTCACAGTCCCTTGAAGGGAAAAGGTATTGCATACAAACTTAGAAAGACTTGGGAAGGGAAAAAAGTAGAGTGGAAAATATCTTTGTGGGTAAGAACGGACAAGTCCATACTGATCAATCTTCCTCTGCCAGAGGAGTGTAATTGCCTTCCTCCTCCTTGGCAGCCACACCTCTCAGCCTCCGTTTCCTTTAGGGATAACTCTAGAAAGAGATCAAGTGTTAACACTTACCATCATACACAGAACCCCTCATTCACAGATTTCATCTTCCACTTATTACACAGTTATTCAAGGCCTGTTACATAGTGGCTCAATGCATACAGAGGTGAGGAACACATAATTTTCAATCTTCAGAGTTCAATTCAGATGGAAGTTTGATCACAAGAAAATACATTTTAGTTTAATATAATAAGTATCTTAGTATATATCTGCTCAAAGTTTTATGGGCTTACAAATAGAGAGACAAAGAACATTCTGGAAGTCAAGAGAAGAAAATTTCCTTTAGGAGGTTACATTGAGTCTGGACATTGGAATGTAAGCAGTGTCAAAGGTAAACAAAGCCAGACACTAAAGTGGATAAACATTTTATTCTGTAACTAATGAAAGAAGGGAAAGATCTGAGCTCTGTTTCTATTTTTGCAGGGGTGATTGGGCCTTTTAAAGGGAGAATGAAGTAATGGAGGGGGAGTAGACTGGAGCTCAACTAGAGTCAGGGAAGTGAAAAATTATGAAGAGCAAGTAAAAGGTTGGTCAATGAATGTGATTACTCCAGCTGTATCTGCTAGATGTCAATCATGAAGTTAGGATTCTGTTCTCTCACAGAGACTGGGTCACAGAGAGCCTGTCATTCCTGATGATGACATTAAAAAGGAATGGCTTTTAGGTCCTTGAGAAGACTTTCCTAGCCTGTAGGAGGGACATACATATACTAGTAAAGCTCAAAGGGACAGAGATTGGTTTTAGAATTCTAAGACCTTAGAAATGCTAAAAGGAAGGGAGTCAGGGGCCTATCATCAGGTTGTGGCTAGAACAAAAAATTCTTTAGACAGCCTTGAGCTCAAAGGGGCCTGGTCCCAGGGGTGTGATCTTAGACTGCTAGTAGCCATGAGTAGGCGTGGTTAAGTCTCTTCTTATGCAGGGGTTTGGATGGAATTAATAGCCAGAATTCTTTTATTGGGCTCAGTGGGTGCCACACAGGAAGGGAAAGGGGCAATCTAAATGCAAGGAAGTGAGGACAAAGGCAGGAGAAGTGAGAAGTCATGGTCTGTTGGGCAATGCTCCATGGTTTAATGGCAGGATGTTGGGGGAGGAGTGGGAATAGATAATTCTGGAAAGATAATGCAGAGACCTCAAAGTCATACCAAGGAATTTGAATTCAATCCTAGGAGAGATGGAGAAATAGTAATAGTTAGGATCAGGGGAGCAGTGTCTTTTGATTTGTGCCTTGGAAATAGGTGGCCATGGTGGTGGATTGTGTAGAGGTGATGGTGAGGTGGCAAGTTCAGAAAATCTGAGACAGGGAGATAATGCAGATTCTGTAAAATACTCCTCTAAAAAAATGGAAGCCTGGTCAATGGCAGGATAGACAAAGTGAGAGAGAGATGGATTAAGGAAAAGGAAGGAACAGAAAACAGAATGTGGGCACTAGATAAGGAATGAGAGGGGAGAATTTGGGACAAAATTGAGGTATGGGCCCTGGGTGATCCAAAAGACTTTGTTGATATGATTGTTCAGTGTTTGTGTCTTCCTTCTTCCTATACACTGAGTGGCCAGATTATTATGATCTCTGAACGCATAATAATCTGGTCTCCCTCTCCCTCTCCCTCTCCCTCTCCCTCTCCCTCTCCCTCTCCCTCTCCCTCTCCTTCCCCTCTCTCTCTCTCTTTCTCTCTCTCTCTCTCTCTCAGAAAGGCTCAGTGCATAAATTTGTGCATGGATTGGGTCTGGCCAGCCTGGCCAGGGGGAGGGGACATGGGTGGTTGGCTGGCCTGCCTGCTGGTTGAACATCTGGTCAAGGGGCAATTTGCATATTAACCTTTTATTATATAGGATATACACTGAGTGACCAGATTATTATGTGTTCAGAGATCATTATAATCTGGCCACTCAGTGTCTACCTGGATTATTCCATTTATAAGAGATTTGGGAGGGAGGTGGCTCTCTGATCTGAATTTAGAAATCTTGATTATGGTTGCTATTTAATGCTAGTTTTATATTATCACTGGAGGCTCAATGCATAAAATTTGTGCAAGGGGCTCAGCCCTTGCAGCCCTGGCTTTGTCCAAAGGGTCCTCCGGATGGTCATTCTGTTGTTTGGTCTAATTAACATATTCGCTCTTTATTATATAGGATAGGGAAGTAATAACTATGTCATTTACTTTCTAAGCATAATAGCCATGGCAGAAAAGGTAAAATGCTTTGCTTTGCACTTGAATCAGGAACGAAGTTAAAAGAAGACCAATTTAATATCATGGGATAAAGACTTTTTAATAGGTCTTAAAGTTTGTCTACATAGGTGGCATTGGACATCATTTTATCCACATAATCTCACAATCTACCCTTCTATAATGTTATCCATGTCTTATATTAATTTACCATCAATAGATGGTTTTAGAATTTTCACCTGTAATCCATCTTCATATTTGTCTTTTTTATATACAAATAATATACTGTCTTAATTACTGTAGCTTTATAAGAAGTCTCATCTGCTGAATAAAATTAATTTTCCTTGTTCAAAAATGTCTTGGGTATTACAGCATTTGCTTTTCCAAGTACATTGTTGAGTCAACTTGTCAAAGTCCATAAAACATTCTAGTGGGATATAGATTACAATTCCATTCAATTTCTGAATCAATTGAGGGAGAATTTTCATTTTTATGATATTATTTCCCTACCTTTAACTATCTTTCTATTTATTTAGACCTATTTTAATGTATTTCAGTATAATTTTATGATTTTCTCCATTATATTTTACATTAAAAAAAGATATTCTTAAGTACTATACATTTTTTATAATACTATATATAGTTTATTAGAAATATATTACAAAAATTTGTAGTTCTTACACAGAAAAAATAGAATTTTTTATATTAATGTTATAGCTTGCAAACTTGATAAACTATTTAACGCTCATTATTTGCATATTATCTGGGGTTTCTATGTAAAATTTTCTATAGTTATAGTGCTTACTAGAGGCCCGGTGCATGAAATTCATGCATGGGGGAATTGGAGGATGCCCCTTAGCCCAGCCTGCATCCTCTCCAATCTGGGTCCCCTCCAGGGCAGTCAGACATCAGGCCTAAACAGGCAGTCGGACATCCTTCTCAAAATCCAGGACTGCTGGCTCCAAACTACTCACCTGCCTGCCTCTCTGATTGCCCCTAACTGCTTCTGCCCGACAGCCTGATCACCCACTAACCACTACCCTGCTAGCCTAATTTGATGTCTAACTGCTCCCCTGCCAGAATGTTTGTCCCCAACTTCCCTCCTCTGCCAGCCTGGTCATCCCTAACTGCCCTCCCCTGCAGGCTTGATTACCCCCAACTGCCCTCCCTTGCAGGCCTGGTCCCTCCCAACTGCCCTCCCCTGCTGGCCATCTTGTGGTGGCCATTTGTGTCCACATGGGGGCAGGATCTTTGACCACATGGGGGCAGCCCTCTTTTGTGTTGGAGTGATGGTCAATATGCAAATTACTCTTTTATTAGATAGGATAGAGGCCTGGTGCATGAGAGGGGGCCAGCTAGTTTGCCCTAAAGAGTGTCTCAGATCAGGGGGAGGCCTGGGTGAGAGGCCTGTGGTGGTTTGCAGGCTGGCCATGCCGCCCAGCAACCCAAGTGGAGACCCTGGGATCTGGGATTAATTTATGTCTACAATTGAAGCTTTGTAGCCTGGAGCGAAGCCAAGCCTTCTGCTCTCTCTGTGTCAGCAGCCATTTCTGTTTGAAATTTTGTAGTCTAGAGTGGAGGACTAGGCCAGCAATGGCAGGCAGAAAGCTTGGCTTTCTCCATTGCCAGGGAAATCCAAGCTTCTGTTCTCTTCAGCTCAGTTACTGCCACCATTTCTGTACCTTTTATAATTGAAAATTTGTTATCTAGAGTGGAGGCCTAGGCCAGCAACTGCAGGCAGAAAGCTCCGCTTCCTCTGTTGCTGGGGAAACCCAAGCCTTCCTCCTGCTTTCAGTGGTGGCAGCCATCTTGGTTGGGGTTTATTTTTCACAATCTGCTCCTGATTGGCTGGTGGGCATAGCTGTGGGCATGGCTTGTGGGTGTAGTGAAGGTCTGGTCAAATTTGCATATTACTCTTTTATTAGATAGGATGATTAATGGCAGTTTGGTTTCTTATATTACATTCTTTACATATTCTTTATATATTATGACTACTGGATAGAGCAGTGATGAGCAACCTTTTGAGCTTGGTGTGTCAAAATTCGCCAAAAAACCAAGCATAACTCGGGTGGTATGTCACTTTAAGGAAAAAAGAAACATAATTTTGCAATATTTATAGTTTAAATAACAAAAATATATAATTGTAATATATAACTGTATTTAATAAACCCAAAACTAATTACTTAAGTTACCTGCTTAGTGACTTCTTTCTTTATCTGTCAGTCAGTTTCCTTTGTTGTTCTTGATATTATTTAACATGTGTGGAGTTCCATGAACTAAAATAAGTGAGGGGCAGGGGGAATTCTTTAACCTGCCTATTAATGACTTCTTTGTTGCTGGATTTCATTGGCTAAACCTTCAATTGAAGGTTGGAATTTTGTACACTTCAAGCCCAAGCAAGCGCTACTAACTTCATCTGTCAATCTGTTTCTTTTGTTGGATTTGATATTATTTAACACTGAGAATAAGGTCTCACAAAAGAACGTAGAGGGGGAAATTTGTGATTAAAGCCACGGCTACCAGTATATTTTTCAGGGTGCTAAAGTGTCTGGTAATCTGTTCCAGGCACTCCAAATTTCCTGTTCATAGTGGCACTCCTCTTGATTCTCCAAGTGGCACCTTTCCAGATTCTCAATCTTTGACCTCAACTCCACAAACACCTGAGCCCAGATGCTGTCTTGAAATTCTGCAAGTTGCACCTCCAAATCATCAATTTGCATCCATTGGAAACCATTTGATTCCAAACTACTGTAGACTACTACATCAGGATACTTAATTATTTTTATGGTCTATTCTTGGCTTCTAAATTGATTAAATCTATCACTAATCTGGTCAAGTATCGAGTTTAAAATATGCTGGTACTTTGTATGCAAGGGTTCCATTTCATTTTGTACAGCTGCACTGGCCTTCTCAAAATATTCTGTTACTCGAGGAAAATACTTATAAGTTTTAGTTTCTACATCTCGCTTGAAATTAAGTTTACTTTCAAAAGCTTTTAAGTATCCAAACATAAGGCCAATACTTTTGCCAAAATCTTGTAATTTTAAGTTCAATTCATTAATATGAACAGAGAGATCTGTAAAAAATATCAGGGTGTTGACCCACTTATCATCATTGAGCTAAGAAAAGTTTCCCAGATCCTTATCCTCAAGAAATACCTTAATTTCTTCAAAGCACTCCACAAAGCGCTCAAGAACTTTGCCTGGGCTCAGCCATCTTACATTATTGTACATCAGCAGTCCACTGTAGGTGGAATCAACCTCCAGTAAAAGTGCAGAAAATTCTCGCTTGTGAAGGGGGCAAGCAGCTAATAAGTTAACTATTTTTGTAACAACTGACATTAAGTCGTTTAAGTAGGTGAATCCTGCCTTGGCACATAAAACCTCCTGATGGATAATACAATGAAAAGGCACAATCAGATGTCCAATAACTTCTGTAAACAATTTGACAAATCCAACTTTTTCCCCCATCATGTTTTGTGCCCCATCTGTCATCACAGACACAACTTTAGAGATATCAATTGCAGTAGCTGAGGATGAAACGTCCTTCTCGGAATGGAGCCCCATACTTCTCTGTATGCGACTGCATGCAGCCGTGTGTCATCGAAAATGGCTACGCGTGTCAGTGCTGACAGGCATGTCATAGGTTCACCATCATAGGGTTAGAGAGTCTTTAGCACAAAGTTGAATAGAAGTGATGATAGTATCCTTCTCTTCTTTAAGATTTAAAATAATTCTAATGTTTTATTATTTGAGGTAATTTTTTCTTACTCAATAAGAAAGTTTGTTTCCATTCCTATTCTTCTAAGAAATTCTTTTTTTTTTTACTATAAATGTTTATATTGTCTTATTTTTTTTAATGAATCTATTAGAGTCCCGGTTCATGAAAGTTGTGCACTGGGGGGGAAATCCCTTGGCCTAGCTTACACCCACTTACAGTCAGAGAGCCCTTGGAAAATGTCCAACTGCCACTTTAGGCCCAATCCCTGTGGGGAGCGAGCCTAAGACAGTATTCAGACATCCTTAGTGCTGCCATGGAGGCAGGAGTACTCGCCAGCACTGAGCCCACAAGGGGAGTGCACTTATCACAAGGGGGCAGCTCCTGCATTGAACATCTTCCCCCTGGTGGTCAGTGTGCATTATAGAGACCAGTCGTTAACCCATTTTGGTTGATTTGCATATTAGCCTTTTATTATATAAGATTGAGACGTTATGATTATAAGACTTTCCTATTTTGTTCTGTGAACATGGTGGATTACATTAGTAGACTTTCTAATGTTCAGCTGCTCTCATAATTCTGGGATTAGCCCAACCTACTTGGGAATGAACTGCATAGTTGCCATTTTCTTTGCTTGCTCCTTCCTGCTGCATCATGGATATTCCTTCTTGGTTTACTTTCATTCTTCCTGAAATATATCTTCTAGAATTTCTTTTAGTTAGCATCTATGGACATTAAGAACTCTTGGTTTTTGTTCATTTTGAAATGTCTTTATACGGCATAGAAATGGAAATTATAGATAGAACTCTTTCCCACTTCCTTCTATATTGTTGAAGTCATTGCTATGGTAGCACTGAACTGAGATTGGGAGCCCAGAATAAGATCCAGTTTTCTCATTAAACCTTCCTATCTCCAAGACTTACTATCCTCCCACAAAATCAGGCAAATACTAACTAAGGGCCTTTCTAGCTCTGACATTCTATGAATGGGAACAAATGAATGAGTAGTTAGAATACAGAGAACAGAGAGGGCCAAAGAACATATAATGAGTAATTTCAGAAAAATGGGAAAAGGGAAGGCAATGTTATTTGTCATATGGCTTTTTTGTGTATAACTTTCTGGTTGTTGCCCTGATTGCCTCTCAGGAGCAGGAGAAGATGGAGAAGCCCTCAGGGTAATTGGGGCTGGCAGCCATCTCTTGCAGCTGCTGATGGTGCCAAGTGATTGGGATTGGTGCTGGGTGCCGGCTGTGGATGTGAATGGGGTTGGTGTCAGCAGTGGGTGTGAGCGGAGGCTCCAGTGCTAGCAGAGAGTGCAAGTGGGGCTGGCACCGGCAGCAGATGTGAGTGCTGGGTGGACTGCAGCATGCGGGAGCAAGAAATTTTCAGTAACCACCAGAGGCTCGCTCTGATGACAGCAACTGGTGCTCCACCTTGATGTGGCACCCGTGCTCACCTATTCTACCATTCCACCATGGCCAACTCCTACCATGTTTTGTACTCTGCCACCTGCTGCCAACCCTGCCATGTTCTGCTTGCACCCTCTCGTGGTCAGTTCACATCATAGCAACCAGTCATTTCTTTATTTGTTCCTTACGCATAATAGCCTTTTGTTATATAGGAATAGAGGCCTGGTACACAAAATTCGTGCACGGGGCAGGGTGATGTCCTTCAGCTCATCCTGTACCCTCTCCAATCTGGGATAGCTCTCACAATCCAGGACTGCTGTCTCCAAAACACTTGCCTGCCTCTGCCTGATTGACCCTAACCATTTCTGCCTGCCAACCTGATCACCCCCTACACATTCCACTGCTGACCTGATTGATGCCTAACTGCTCATTGGCTGGCCCAATAGCACCTAACTGCCCTCCCCTGTTGGCGTAATCACCCCTAACTGCCCTCCCCTGCAGGCCTGGTTCCCCCCAACTGCCCTCCCTTGCAGGCCTGGTTCCTCCCAACTGCTCTCCCCTGCTAGCCATCTTGACGTGGCCATCTTGTGTCCACATGGGGGCAGCCATCTTTGACCACATGGGGGTGGCCATTCTTATGTCTTGGAGTGATGGTCAATTTGCATATTACTCTTTTATTAGATAGGATGTGATGGTTAAATTATTCCAGATCACAAGACTACTAAAATTAATATAATGAAACAGTGACAGTGTTGAAAATGCTAAGTTTCTCTCCTATGTGTCTGATTCTTCCTTTTGCAGCCATTATTTGTATCCATATCCATCACCTCTATTAGACTTTAGGGAAGCAGGAACTATATGTCTGACATATCTTTCCCCTAAGGTGCCTAGCACTGAGTAGATTCTCAATGTTTGAAAAGTACACATAGTACATTTGGAATAAAAGTGAAAAAGTCAGCCAGTTGTTGGTAGCAAGAGTGAACACCCTTCACTCCCCCAACTCTAATGACCCATTAATTTAGCTCCAACTTTTAAAAGGAAACATGCTTTACTTATAAGGTTAAGACACAAAGTTGTCATGTCAACCTTAAGATCAACCTTAAGATCTTCTGTGCTAACAGTAGAGGAGAGCGGGTGCCTTCATACTACTGTTGGTTTCATATTTGTTTTGAGAGAGATTGTGTCTCAGAGGACCATATGGAAAGAAAATTATACAAAGTAAGTAAAAGTAATAAGAAGTTTATTGAATTTCTAAATATAATAAAGTAGTTGCAGTTCTCTTACAGAAAAAAAGAAATATTTTCATAATTATTCTTATAGAGCATTGGAAAACTATAATTGATAGAAAAAACTGGTGGAAGGTAAATAGAAACATATTTTAATATAGTTTGATAATATATAAATATAATAGTAAATACCCAAATCATTTGCTTATAACAGGTTTTATTCTCTTATTTTCATAAGGAGCCATATAAGTTATTTTGAATATGTAAGTGATGGTTCATGATGTAGTGGAGAAATGTAATTTGTTAAGGAGAAATGACAAATGGAAACCTACATTTCAGGAATACCAGGTCTCAGTCAGTATCTCACATGTGAAAAAGGCATATTCCCTATACATTTTGTGTATAGTTCTTCCTAAGTCAGGGAATGTTGGTGATCACAGAGGAGCTGTAACTGTACTTGGTTGGTAGGGAGTTCTTGCTCTTAGTAGACACACTTAGCATAGAGAAAACCTGGCTTCTCCCTGTCCCCATCCCCATCCCCAGCCGTCCAACCCACTTCTTAAACCTATCCAGTTCTAAACATGACTTAACGTTTACATAAAATTCTCTTTCATAGTCATGATCATCAGACTGAAAAATGGAGGAATGCTATGCTCCTTCCCAGTGCATCTTGTTTCTAAGGTTAAAAACCTCTATATCCCGTTTCCCCTTCTGACATTGCACAGAGATTTTTGAACTCTTGTCTGGCACTAAAATCTGATTTTCTATAAAATAGAAAATGACTAGTGTTCAAATTGGATAAGGTAAAGCAATAAAAAAAATTAACCAAAGGGCAGGCACTGTTGCTGAAGAGTATCACTCTTTCTCCAAGAAGCCAACTGGTTTCATAAAATGATGACAATTAGAGTAGTGTGAAAACCTGAAATAGTAATCTCTTTCACTCTCATCCCTAGTTCCCATAATGGGGATCCTTGGAAAGCAGAATGGTGGCTACAATGGCATGGAAAGCAACTTCCATAGTTTGGACCCCTATACTTATATTTGGTGAAACCTGGTGGAGTAGGAGACAACTTTGTGTTTAAGACATCAAGAGCTTCCTTGGAGAAAGGCAAACTGGAGGTGCTTCACTTTCCCAAAGCAGAGGCCTATTCAAGTGAACCTGGAGCCAACTGACTTATAAGAAAAGAGAGCGACTTGGCAAGTGTAATTTGCCAGCTGGTTGAGTCAGACGACACATTGAGAAATATCTTTTTTGGAAGCACGTCCTCCCTTAACCCTTTTCCAAATATGGTGGAAACTATTTACCTTGTCCTATTTACCTGGACCCTCTCTGAGTGTGACAGCTGTGCTGCTGCTCCATCAACAAGATCTGCAGTTATGTCAGGGGCAGAACTTGGAAAACAAAAGCTATTAAATAACACGTGCTACTCCTTTTAGGAGTTATAGTAAAGATGCTCCAAGGATTTGGCAAGGACATTTGGTTCCCTGAGCCTCCAACTCTCACAGCCAAGACTTTTTCTTTATTTTTTACTGATGTTAGCCTGAGAGATAAAAAGAGAAGAAATGTGCTGACATTCTAAACCCACCAATGCTTAGTTTATAAAACATACACATGACACATGCCCTAATACAGGCTCTGGCTCTATTCTCTTCAACATTTTTTTTCCTGACTAAATGTTCCAATTGCATAAAGCATATATTCCCTTGAAGCCGAGTACAAGAAACCTCAGCAATAAGCCAGCATCCAGGAGGATATAAATATAAAGTGGCTATATCAGCAAGGAATGCTCAGGGGATCTGTTTGCAGCCCATTTCACGGTGCCACTCCAGAGGGGATATTGGAAATGAGTGACTTTCTTCCATTCGGTAAGGTTTCTTTATCTCAGCACCTACTCTTGTGGACGGTATGTTTTTGAGGCTGCACAGTAGGGCTCTGGGTACCGTATGTGTTCATACATATGGAGAAATAATGTTTATATTTCTCAGAATAGGCACTTTTTGAAGGCAGTAAAATCTAAAAGTGAAGTTAATAGAGCCTATATTTAGGGCTCATCTTCTCACTTTGCTGATGTGTATGCTGAACAGAAGATCACAGATTTGAGTCAGTCTCGCAGAGGCCGGAGTCGGCAAATGGCTATATTCAGAGCTAGGGAAGTCTTGCCAACTCCACTGTAGCTGTTAAAAGGCAGACTTGGAGAAGGTGCAATCGTTTTTCTCAAAGGTGACAGCACAGAAGGAGAAAAGCCTGTGACAAAGCCATGAAAGCGCAGCTCAGGGAAAATGACTGTCCTTGGGCTCTGCATCTTCATGTCCCGTCTGCTTCATGGCAGAGTTGCTACTTAGAAAGTTTTTCCCTTCCTTATTTGGATGTGTCTCATAATTGCACATTTTCCCACTACTACAGAGAGAGCCCAAATCTATAACACTAATGAAAAGGTGAAGTTGCAAAAACAAAACCAAACAAAAAGATGAAGTTAATAATTGCATAGAAGACATGGTAAAAACTCAGTGCTACAGTCAGCTGTGAACGTTTTGCATCCAAATTTAAATTTTCACTTCAGGCAAATCAAATCACATGATAATCTTATTCATGCTAAAGAATCAGACAATCTAGTATCATCTTTAATTCTATTTGCTCTTTGATATGTTTCCTGAAAAAGAATGTGGGCATAATTCAGATTTTTAGGGGAAAATATTCTGGCTATGTTTAATAAGGAAATAACTTTTGGATAATTTGCTCATCAGCTTTCCCAGGAGAATAAATGGGTAGTAAAAGAAAGTATTTTAAAAATTATTTTGCAATTACTTCATTATAAACTATTGACCCCAAGATCTAGTTTCAAAATCTCTATCATCAAGGATGTACCTCACTTGAATTAGAGGCTGGCACTGTCTATACCAGTTTAATTTGCTACCTTGTGAGAAAGATGGAAGGCATTTTAACTCTTTTTTGTCAATTTCCCTCATATGTTGATATACTTGATATTCATCTAAAAACTAATCAGAGGATATACATAATTAGTAAAGTGTAGGCACTGCCCACATATCAATTCACCTTTTACTACTAGAGTTAAAATATGAGTTCATTCCTATCGTTGCTATTTAAGTTATAAAATCCCTTTCCTCTCAAAGTCTATGTACAAAGGAGTGAAACACATTGGCAAACTCATCCTAACCTGGCTAGGCTATTCTTCTACTTCTGGTTTATTATCATTGCTAAGTAATCATCAATTGTCACCCAGAGAGAAACAGAAATTAGAAGAAACTAGATTTCCAACCTCTCTCACCCCCGCCTTATACATAAGTCCCCAAGGGGGAAAAAAGAAAGAAGAAAGGTATCTAAGAAACACTAGTTCTCCTTATTTCACATTTTCTAAACTAGTTCAGAAACAGAGTTAAATAATTTCGTGGGGAAAGACATTTAGGCTTAATATTTACTCTCTCTTGACAGGGGAGATGGAGTCAGGAAAGCAACTATTAATTCTCTGCTTCAGTGCAAAGCAAAGCAGACACTGTACAAAGTAGCAACACAGTAATGACCCAGGAATAGTTCCTTACCTTTCCCAACAGATAAAAATATAAAAAGCAAATCAAGCAAGAAATACCTTAGTTTCCACTCCCATCTCAAATTGCTTTAGAATATTTTAAGAGACAACTGGATCCATCCAAAATTTAAATAAATTTTCCTTTTCCTTGTTGGCAGCCACACACACACACACACACACACACACACACACACACACACACACACACAAAGTGGGTCAGGTCTGGGAAGTATTAATTTTCTGGCCTGAAAACCCAAGTGTTTGAAAATAAGATTTCTATTTTGAAGGATCAACTTTCTTGGAAAATGAGTGTGTGTGCATGAGTGTATGAGTGTGTGTGTGTGTGTGCACGTGTTCATGTATGAGCAAGGGTGTATGTTTTAAACAGAACGTAAGTGTATTTTCACTAAATACAGGGAACTATAATGTGTAGAATGGAGGAAGAACATTTTTCATTGATATTTTTCTTTACATTATAGCGAGATAAATCAGAGGCTGTGGCTCCTTTTATATTTTTAAAGGGCTTCTTTTTCATATTCATTGCCTCACTGTCCTGTTATGTCTTCTAATAAGATGTCACAGGTTCTACCCAAGAGAATCTCTTCTCAGGTGTACTCACCTAGACAATTATGAAAAGTTCTCAAAATGCCTTTTCTATTAATTCACCCCTGGGTGGGGGTGTCTGTCTACTCTATAAGAACTGTTTTCCAACCCATCAGGCACCTTTCCAAACTCTAAATGTTGCCACCTCAGCCCAGGTTACTAAGTCTGCTATCCAGGCTGGCCCCGCCTGTAGTTCCCAGGGGTGAAGAGTGGAAAGAGATGAGAGGCCATTTGTTATTTAACTTGGCTTCGTTAATCCCTAGGAATAAGCAGACAGATGATGATGCCTACTTGAAGAATGGCACACTCGAGGGAGGGGAAAATGTCTGGAAAGCTTATTAGATGAGATCATTTTAAAGGTTTCCTACAGGAGATTCAACTCAGATGAAAAAAAAAATCTTTTAATCAGAGTCATAGATTTTAACCGAAAGCCAAACAACTCTAAGAGAGAAATGGGATGAAATAAAAACCCAAGAGCAAACATCAAAAGGCACAGTTTCCTAAGGGATGCAGATCAAGAGGAAGGTTGGCCAGTTGTTGCACTGCCATATAGGGCAGCTTCTAGAATAACAGAGACTTCTCAGTGAGCATCCTGGAATCACAGTACCAAATCCCTATGACAGCATGCACAAGTCACAAAATTACAAAAGTCCTTCAAGTCCGGTCTATCCATGGCAAAGTCCACATCTCAGGATCACAATCAGTCCATCGTATTTGTTCACAGACATTTGAAGGTTACGGGTTGCTTGTCTGGTTTGGAAATGCCTGATTCTTAATAAATGTGAACTGAGAGAGAATGATATGCATTGTTTACCTATAGCAGTTTTTCCCTTTGTGGGGCATACATCATAGACCACAGGAGAGACACTTGTTTTAAGGACCAAGTCTCCTGTGCATTTCCCTGAATTCTAAACTATAGGAACTCAGCTGATGTTCTGAACCTCCTAGTCCCGAGAGCTTTTCAGTTAATGTAAAATAAACCAACCATCTCTGGGGTAATTTGTGCAGTGTGCTTCCATGCCACAGTTGTTTGTTCTTCACAGTGGCCTTTGGTCACTGTCTCCATCACATTGCTGATCAGACAATACCTAGTCATTTCCCACAAGATGACACGATAAGCACGCTATTCTAAGTGGTCTCCTACAGTGCATACATGGATTTGCCACCTGAGAGCTAAATAGTGTAAGTGAATTTCCTCGGCTGCCCTGGGACAGGGAGTACTTTCGTCTGTGAGAAGCATACCTTGTGCCCTGGCCCTTTGTGCCATGAGAGTGGCCACTGAAGAGAACACTGAACTTGGAAGCCCAGAGTTTGTCCCAAAATTTGCCACTTATTAGCTGCATCGCTCTTGGCAAGTTACTGAACAATTCTGAGCCTCAGCTTTCTCTTCTAGGATAGGGCTATTAATAACCTTCCTCCCAGGGCTGTTTTATGTGCGAAAGAAGTTTGTAAGCTCTCTTAGGAATTATTATTTTAAACCTCAGAAAGCCACTCCCATGTCCTGCCCAGGAGACTGATGACAGGTTCTGCCGACAGGGCTCTCTAATTCAAAACTGGCTGGAGGGAGCTGCAAGCCTTGTCCTCCCATAGGCCAAAAAATGCTGTTGAAACTGAATAGCAACCCAGAGCAATAATAAAAGAATTTATACCTCTCTACATAAAACCATAACAGAATAATCATTCTTTTGCACATTAACATTTCACAACAGTTTAAGAATAGATACCTAGAGTGTATTGTTCATGGGACAGTTTCTGGGAGGAGCCATACAGCTATGTAACAATTGACAGGAAAAACAGACTTTTGAACAACAAAGTAAAAGACACAACAAAACACTCATGACCTTTATGCCTGACCCTCATAGGTTCCTTCACTATATTTAAGAATATTTAAATATTTTTATAAGCTTCAGCTAAGATTCAAAGCTGTTTTTTTTAAAATAACATATTGACAAAACCAAAAGATATATTTTAAATGTAGGAAGGAAGCTACAATTTCTTTTTTTTTTTAAATAAAGATGACTTTTGTGTGGTACCAAAAAAAGATAAGCTGCAAAAGCTGGTTCTGTTAGAGTCAGGGAAGAACTTGCACGAAGTGTAAAAGAGGAAATGGAAGACCCTAAGAAGTGATGAGTTCATGGACACAAATGGTGTTTAAGCAGAGCCTGTATTATCACTTAGCAATGAATCTGTAGGGATTTTTAACTCTAGATGAAATAGTTGGTTGTGAAGTCCTTTTTAATTATGGACCTAAAAGCAACAGAAAAATAGGGCTGCCTTGATCATTCTCTTGTGGGGGTTCAAAAGACAGTCATGTTTGCTGCAAGAGTGAAATAGTTAGCTATGAGCCAGTTAGAATACACATTTTGCATGTAATAAATAAAGCTTCTGGTTTGAACTGTATAGCTGTACTACATTTTGGCGATTCATCCTATCTTTTAATTATGAAGAAGTAAAACAGCAAATAAAAATTGAATTTGGCTTCCTCTATGACCTTTCCTTTCCATTGAACCTGAATATCTGGAAGACTTTTCTCCTGTTAGGGAAGTTCCAGAATCTACTATATTTAAAGCACAGGGTCTTCTCTGAATGTAGCCTCTGCTTCTCTGTTGCCTTAATTATTCTTCCCTCAACTAAATCAGTTAATGCATCAATTCAGGATTTCTTACCAGATTTTACTCCTCCATGAGCCTTACTGGGGAGAATTATGCTTCCTAACTCTATCTGACACTCTATTCCTTCCTATGGATTACCAATGAGGCCTGTTGGATCTTATTGCAGTTGGCCTAAATCAAAGTTACTTAGGGATTAATTCTCTTACAGAGATGATTAGATTAAAGAAATGAGTAAGGACAAATGTAAAGAGAGAATATGAACTCCTAAGGATAGTTCCTAATCGCTCTTGTAGAAAAGCTGCCCACTTGGTCTAAAATGCAACATCTTTGGGTATAAACACTGGAACACAGAAGAATGGAAGTGAATCTCAAAACAAATCATCCAGTACATCTTCATGTGGAATTTATAAAGTATCCAGGAGTCCTTTGCATATTCAGTATGGAAACACCTTATTTTTGAGAAGACAGGAAAAAAGGAAAGGGTTGAAGAGACTTAATGCATTTTTACCAAGTAGCTTGCTTCTTGTTTTCAGAATGGTTTTGATTTTGGCAACATCAGAACCAGTACAATATATCAAGTTTTGTCTACATGGAAGCTCTATCTGATCTAGCATTCTCTTTCCTGGATTTGAGACCTTGGAGGGAATTTCTACACTGAGAATCAGTTTTATTTCAGTGATTCAAATTTCATTTACTTTCAACTCTGAAGAAAGTATTTTCACCTCGCTTGAACCAAACTGATTGCTATGTTTCACTGGGTATATTAAAAGAAAATAAGGAATATACTTTGGTCCAACTGTTCAAAGGAAAAGCAGAAAGGTAATTGGCCTTGACATCATGTCAATAAATGAGAGAAAATTGTAAGTGATTGATATCTGACCTACAGGCAAAGATTTAGACATTACACTTGTTTTGCATAGCTGCAGAACCAGATTTTTGTTCAACATAAGGGAGAACGTTTGTAGAATAGAGTGGCCTTAAAGGTAGGATGGACTGCTGTGAGTAGTACTATGGTCTAAGAAGATGTTGGATATGACAGACATATCGGGGTGATGGGGGAGAGGAAATTTAAATTTAAAGGGTCATGATTCCAAGGGTCATGTTGGTCTTAAGGGTCTAGGAACAACACTGGCGTTTGGGGTCACCGATAGCCCTCTGCACTGGTGTAGGATACAAGATAGCATAGTAACACCAGTTTCATTCTTGGTAGATCATTCTATTCCTGGAGTTGAGAACTGAATTAGAAAATATGTTTTTTGCCAAGTTGATTGAGAGCATTTGTGGATGCTGAATAAGGCCTCCATTTGGGAATAATGCCTATTAGATAAAATGCAGTTGTCTCTTGACCCCAAGTGGATGGGAACCTTGGAAAAGTTAATGAAGACATACAGAAGGGAAATCTAATGCAAAGGAATTCATTTCCCCCTCTCTAGTGTAGCTTTTCACTTATAGAATATGAATTTTCATTTATAACAAAGGATGGAGATAGATATATTTATTATTGTGGTTAGAAACTGCTGTACATTAAACAATCAGAAACAAAGAGCAAAGATTTTAGTAATTTCTTGTAACTTCAAGGGGGGTGGTGGTGTCACTGAGTTTAGTAAAAATGCATTTTCTACACAACTTCCCCCAAAATAAGCTACTTGCATGTTGGATAATTACAATCAAGTCACACATTTTTTGGCACAAGGGCCAGGAAAGTATAATAGAGAAAGGAATAAGTGTCCTCCCTTTCTCTGTTGAAGGGAAATATGCTATTTTATATTTAGTTTTCTGTGTTTGCAACTAAAAAGAAACTAAGAACAAATCAATTATAGTATAGTTGTTAGGCAAGACATTACAGAAAGCAGATGATAAGATATAAACAAAAGAACCACAGAGAAACTCTTACTTACTGTGCTCACTAGGTAAGTACATTGGAAAGGGATAAAACATTGTGTAAATACAGAAACCTCTACCTACAGAGATGCTCAGCATGTAGTGCAGTTTGCCAAAGAATATATCAGCATATGCATCACCAGTTCTCAGAAAGAGGTGAGCTATGCCCTCCTCTCAGAGGCGATGAGAGGTCATGCAGTATAACATTTCTGGTGTAGTGATGGCTATGCCATGGAACCTAGCATCAGCCCTCATTTTACTCTTTTATGACAGGGAAAGACATATATTAGTATCCATTGTGATGTTTAAAAACCTCATTAACTTGGAAACATATGTATGTTATCTTCTTAAATAACTGTGATTGCTGATCCCTAAAAAAAGTTATAAAAATTCTCAGAATTACACTATATAAGAACTGTCTTGCCATAGTTTTAATTGTATACTACTTCTGCTCTCAAATCCCTCTTCCTCCTGAATCCTACTCTTGGAAGTAAGTTAAACAAAACCAAAACAACAACAACAAAAATTTGTCTAGCAACACATACTCACTGGAACTTCTCGTTATTTCTTGGCAATTTCATTTATATATTGAATTAAGTATGTATTATATTTTACTTTCCTCATGGGTGACCCTCACCAAAAGGAAAATCAATGCCAACCTTGTGAAAACATGTAAAAATTCAAGTGAGGATAGAAACAAAAATTGGAAACATAGTCTTAGAATTTTAAGGTTTTTTTTCAGACAAACAAAAGGATAAAAGGTCATAATTTTATCAGAATTAGTCAGCGTTCAAAGAATCTCACACCTAAATTTTATCAAAATACTTCAATGTGAGACCCAAATTTGTTCTCAGGTTGCTTTTATAAACAGAATAAAGGCCAGGTATATGTGTCCTAGGAACAACCCTGATGCTGACCTACCCTAAGTAAAATACTGTGATTCAACTATTAAAATAAAAATAATTGTCATGGGCAAAATGCTGATATGTATAAAATTTCTTGAAGGATAATAGTTTTTTATTGCTTTAAGAAAAATTATCAAGTTTCAGTGGAATAAAATAACATGTAACCACTATAAATATCATTGTTATGTTGGTCAAAAATGTTTGGATTAAAACAAAAGAATCTTAACCTAGTCTTAGAAAGATTACTTTGCATTTACCTGAGAAAAGAAGGCTAGTCATAAATGAATTTACCAAGAACGCTATGATCTGAGTCCTTGATGAAAGCTCATTAAAATACAAACCAAAGACTCTATTATCTCATTTTACAAATAAATACAATCTGGAAAGGGTTTATGGATGCCACTTATATTTTGTGGTAGCCTTCTTCTCTTATTATGTTCATAATATCATAAGGACTATAATGTATTGATTTATTTATGAAAATCCCAAGCAGGATAGCATTAATAGGGAGGGTAGAGAGGAAAGAAGGTAAGAAAAGAATAAAAATGGAGAGAGAAAAAGAAGGAACAATTATCACTAAGTTGTACAGTTTTAATCAGATCATCTTTTAAAGGTTTGAAATTATATGCTAACCAAGCAACAGCCTCATGAGAATACTTTCATTATAGTTATCTGTGAAGTAAATAACCTGAAATATTTATGGTTGTACTACACAGGGATTCTCAAATTGTGCTGTCCAGTATTAAATTAAAAAAAAAAAACAAAAACAAAATATGACAACTTAAAAAACAGATATGCTGAATGGTTGTTAAAGGTCCAAGGTGAAGTCTTGTCTTCATTATCTAACTAAAACCAGAATAAGACCAACTATAATCACTAACAACATCCAATACATCACCTTGTGGCCATTGAGAATTTAGAAATCCATAAGGTACTTCCAAGACATAAAAGATAAAAGAAATACTATCAGCATGGTTTAAGATGAAGACTTCAGACCTCTCTGGATTTTGTTGGACATTTTTAATGAAGATATCTATGAGATTTAGGGATTAATATTTATGTTATAGATGCTTCAGTGGAGTATTCCTAGTAGTGTAAACATCCTTTAAAATTAAGGCACACATAGATGCTGTTCTCTGATTGTCTCCCCAGGAAAGTGCATCAAAAGAGCAATCTCAGGAAAGGAACTCGAGGAACATTTCACAGAGGTATATCTTTTTCAGCCTACTGGTTTTCTACAGATGGCTAAAGCAGGGTATGGAACATGCTGTCATATTTCATAACACACATGTACTGTAGCTCAAGGCAACAGATGGACAATCGCTTGTTTAAACTACAAATGTGAAATACTAAGGTAGTATAGCAATATTTCTAGAAATGTATATGGAATAAAAGCCTTTCCAAGCCAAGAGGACTGGTGAGAGGCTGTGAGGTTACACCAGTGTTTCCCTGATCTCCCTAGCAGCTGCCAGCATTTCCCCAACACCCTTCAGAACTTGATAACAGAGGGATTAGGGGGCCGCAGACACAGATTTTGACAAGAGAAGCCCAAACTCTATCCAATAGAAATAACACTGTTATCCCTGGCTGGTTCACATTAACAGGATTTTTACTAACGAGGAAAACTGTTGGAAAGTTGTGTTTTCAGAGTCCTTGCTATGTTCCATAAAACCCTCTACTACAGCCCATGGAAGAAGTGTTCTCTTTCTTCCTTTGGGCCAAGATAAAAAAAAATTTGTTTAAATATAGTTAGAGTTCTATATACTTTAAGCATCACTGTAAGCATCTCTGAAGGCTCTTTCATAGTGAGAACATAGTTACAGTGTTGATAACTCCACTGCATTAATCAGTATATCCACAAAACAGTAATTTTGATCAGAGAAATTGCTCCAACAGAAACAATTTGTGAATGAGAAGTAAAAGAACCCACATCTTTGAGCTGCAGAGATTTCCAGCATCTCAAAGCCTTGTTGCCTTATGCTGGAACAATGACATATTTTTACATTTTAAAGGCAATTTTGTTTGCACATGGGACTTCCACATTGAATCAACAGGAGCTGGGGATCCAGGCAATGAAGAAATCTGGTTTTGAAATAATTTGCACAGCCCATGACAGAGTGGGTTTTTTTCCCATCTCCCATGTCTCTTATGTTACACAGAATTACCAAATATTTGTGTTCTTGACAATTTTTTAAAACCAGTATATTTTTACCAACTTTCTCTTATAGACTCCATGATTTTTTTCTATTATTTTGAATTTAAATGTCAACAATTAAGACAATATATCAAAAGACAATAGAACTATAATCATTAAGGTAATATGATCTTTAAATCTCTGTGATAGGCAACATTTCATGTAACTAAAACAGTAAGGAGTGATTTAGCATTGTTTAAGCCAAAAGATTAATAGAAAAGACAAGAAAGCAATATAAATCATATATTCAAGAAATCCTGGAATAAAATATTGTAGGATCCTTTCCTTATTATACCTTATGAAGGAAAAAGAAATCTAAATCTAAATATTTCTGCTTAAGTATGTGTGCACATTCATTATTATATAAAAGTATAATAAGTCTATATTAAAAAAAGATTTACTTTTTAAAAATCTTTGGTAAAGATACTCTGAGGTTATGTGATAAAAGCTCACTATAAAGATTGTAAGCAAGCAGTAATCTGGCACAGCCACAGTGATGGGTCTGTGACAGTATTCTCTTATAACTCTTTTCTTTGTTGCTTGTAAACATTCAGTTACATAAGGATTTCAATGTAACAAACCAGTAGAATGTTATTGCAATTCATAGTATAAATATTTCATAAATTCTTCCTTTTTTGGCAAAATGTATAATAATCTGACTGCTATTCAAGAGATAAAATCCATTTCTTAATAAATTGGGCTCTTTGTTTTGGGCCTAAAGACAGTTTTACCCAAGCATATCATAGAAAACAAAGTTACTGAAGCAATTCAAACAGATTATTTCATCACCCGGATTGTCTAACAGTCAGTGCCTTTTGAGGTCAGCAGCATGGTCTGGGCTTTCATTTGGAAGACAGAAATTCAGAGATTACAATCGCTATTGTCTCCATGCCACTCAAAGTGAATCCCATTGTAGCTCACATCAGGAGGAGTTTAAGATCAAAGATAAGAGCAGTAAGGTAAGGAGAGGGCAGTGATCAAAAACAACTTTAAAAAAGCTACAGTGTTAGAGGTTCTAAAACAAAACTGTTTGGTGACCAAAGCAAATGAGCCACAAATCAACTTCGATGAGCTACAGCACTGGTCAGCAAACTGTGGCTCATGAGCCTCAGTTTGCAGCACTATTGACTAATGAGTTTGTCAACCACTGAGCTACAGTAGCCACAGGCTTAAGAATTTCTTATTGAAAAAAAAATTATGATTATTCTTACTAAAAAAAATATATTTAATTGGAATTCCTGAGGCATGGATTGTGATTTAAAACATGCAGAAATACTTTTTTTTTTCATTTTTGTTCTATGTGTTAAAAAAAAAAAAATCAGACTGAAAAACTGGCTCTACCACTTTAAAATTATGAAAAATCTATTTGTGGAATCAGGGAAGGGTACCCAGGGGAATGTAACTATATTTGTTATATTTGATTTCTTAAACTGGGTATTACATATACAGGGATTCATTATATTATTATTTATACTTTTGTGTATATTTAAAATACTTCATAATTTAAAAGAATATATTTGTGGAAGATTTGAAGAAAGGTTTAAGAAATCTCAATCCAGAATACTTAATCAGTTTAAAAGATGTCAACCTGCCGTTATTAAGATCGGTATCTCCATAAAAGAAACAGGTTAGAACCTAACAAAGTATGGTTCCACAGTAGACAAGTAAGCATTTCCCTGCCTGGCAGAGTTTGAATAATGATTCCAGGCAGGGACTCTACATATTTTTAGTTCAGAAAGGCAACTATGTTTTTCGGTGATTGTCTTTGAAAGTGTGGTAAAATGTCACATCAATGATGTGAAAATGTCTCCTATGATATGTAATTTCAGTTGCAGAAGGATTAAGAAAAGAATAAAACTGTGGTTTCACACTCTTCAAGTTTTCCTGTCTTTTTAAAGTAAACTAGACAAAACTACACAATTTTATTTTCTGTGCCCTGATTAGCAATTATCGGGCAAAAAGGACCAGGGCCTGGGAAGCAGGGGGTTGCATAGCTATTTAAAGCTATCTTTCACTGAAGAAAAAATCAATTTTGGTAGTCATGTTTGAATATTAGAAAAAAAAATCAAGATTTCTGATATGAAAAGTAGGACAGTACAGAAAATGTTATATTCTAAAGACAAAAAAGGTTGACTGTAATATGTCTAAGCAGCATGAAAAAGGGGAATCTTCAGATGATATTGTGAGATAATAATGGGCTTTTCAAACTTAAACCCACATGTTTTTTCCAGCATATTCCACCTTCAATTTCTTTAGAAAAACATTGAAGTTTGGATCTCTTTCACTAATACCTGTTTTCAAATGAGTTCTGACAACTGGTCACTATAGATTTTTATTTGGACGGTTACAAATTTGGGCTTGTTTTAACCTATCTAATTTACAACTTAAATTCTTTATAGTCTAACATATAAGTTGTGCATTTCCCCCTTCCTTGTCAAGGTCATGACTCATTTAGAGCAACAGAAAGATATGCTTTTTGATACACACAGAAAACAACTATCCTTTATGATCACAGGCAACATGGACATGATAGGATGGAGAGACATCAAGCCTAAAAGCACCTGTGAGTGGGCAGACTCACCCAGGAAAATCTGTGTGACAGCAAATACCACACTAAAATAAGCCATTCAACCAGATGAAAAGTGAGACAAACAGAGGGATTAAAGCGTACAGGAATGCAGAAGTGAATGGGATGGAGCATAATCTGTGCAAAAATGTGGAAGTCTTTGGAAACAAAGGCCCATCAAGGTCCTACATAACTAAATGTGAAATGTGTAGTTGGTAAGAATGTTTTAAAAAATCTTATAATCTATATGTTTCTACAGAAAGTTTCCTACTATAAGAAGAACAGAGACCATCCTATAGCCTGAATGCCGTTCTTCTATTTTCCTATTGCTTTTTTTTAGTATTCTTCTTATTATTTCTTTTGGTGTTTCATTCTTCTCAATACCACCAACTAACCAACTGAACAGGACATTGAACTTAAAGGTCGGTGCTAGCCTTGGCGGTCAACACTCTGATGCGGGCAGAGTTGCAGGTCTTGCAGAGGATGTGTCCATCCAAAGGGTAGCAGCCTTGGTTATCTCCTTCAGACAGGAGGCCACCACAATCCTAGGGAAATAAAGACAGATGGAAATGATGCACACAAACATAAAAAGGATACATGTGAAGATCAAGTTCTTTAGCTTCCATTTAAGGCCTTGAGAATGTGGTTACTTTTCTTCCCACTTCACATACCACCAGGCCCCTCCAACCCATGCCCAGTACACAACACAGTATGTCTTAAATAAAATTGAATTAGATATATGAACAGAGTAAAATAACTCTCCTAAGGTCAGTTAATAGGAAATAGGGGTTCAGAAACAGAAGGATCCAAATTTATGGGATCTCAAAAGGTAGCTTTCTTCCCTAACCCAAATGACAATAGCAAGAACAAGAGAAAATAAAACAGATCCCTAACCACTAATTCATCGTTAGCCTTTATCATCAGTAGGGGATAAGAAAATGTTTTAAAATCATTTTCTGAACGTGCTGCACTTTGGAGACCTGGATTCTAGGGGAAGCCTTGCTCCTCTTTGCTGTATAAATGACTACATGTCCCTTGGGCAAGAAGCCTTCCTTGTTACTTCCAGCCTGGATCACAGCTGCTGTGTATATATATTCCCGTGGCACCTTGTGCATAACTCTTCTGTAGCTCTTAGCAGTCACCTGAGCTGTGGTGTGAAGTGCTCAATCAGTGGCTAACTTAATGAATCTCCATGACTTTGAACATGAAGTTCCAACCCCTCTTAAATGAATAAATCCTTATCCTCCTCCATGAGGACAATGACATCTCTGCTTTACAGGAATATCAGCCCAAATGAAAGATTCAGTATAGTAACAACAACAGCAATAAATTTTCCTACCCACTTAGCACTTTGTGATCGACAGTGTCCTTGAATATGCAATTTTGCATTTTAGTCACACAGCCATGTTTGGAGAAGATAAGAATGAGAATTTCTAATAGGTGTGGAAATAGAGAATGAGAGAGGTAAAGTGACTTAGCCAACATCACTAGCATTTAAGTGCCCATGTCAGATCTAAAACCCAAATCCTTTGAAGATAGGCACTCCGGGCTGTCTCAGATTGAATAATTGCCCTGTTTTTAGTAGGCCTTTCAATGCCTGCCTTGCAAGATTTGGGGGTGCAGACCACAGACCTCACACCGGTAGCAGTGAACATGGAAATCGCGATCCAGAGCCACAATTCGGACAGTCTCCTCCTGGCCAGGGGCTGGCATGATAGGCTCCTTGCACACAGAACATCGGGGGGCAAATTTCCTGAAAACAAAGAGATAATTCTGGTTAGATACTGAGCATAGACAATGACAAACAGGTAAAACACAAAGTTTAAAATAAAATAATAAAAGGTGTAAATTGAGAGGACATCTGATCTACCATTCTGAGACCTTAAGCAAGTCATTTTCCTTCCCTGGGTCTGCTTTCTCAACTCTAAAATAAAGGAGTTAGACTCACTGACTGTTGAGGTCCTTGTAGATCATAAATATTATGATATTGGGTGATGTGGGGGAGTGAAAGTGTGAATTGCTTTTGCATGAGAACACCGGGGAGCTATTGGCCATGTGGTATGTGGCATGGAATTTACCTGTGAACAGAATCCAAAAACACACCCTGGGCTTGGGCAAGATCACCGAGGGAAAAACATTAAATCCTGAAGGTCCCTACTTGTCTCTGTTATTTGCTTCTAGAGTTTTGCATGTGTTCCCCAGACCTGACCAAACTGTTTTGAGCTTGGTAACTTTGGCTCCTTCACAGTTATCAGAGCCTCTTTCTTTGAAATGTGTCTTGAATTAAACCTCAAATGACTAGTTTTTCAAACTAGCAGAGGTTAGTGAATTTAAATACTCTTTATACTAAAGTATGGCCAAGCCTTCATTTCTTACATTTTGCCTGTGTTAAACTTTTGTTTGAAAAACAAGAAAATTATTGAGAAGAATCAGTCCTCTATTCTTAGCCTCTAGATTGGTCTGAGATGGTAATTTTCAGATGTCCAGTGATCTGAACAATGAAACAATTTCTTCTAAAAGTCACCTAGATAGTCAACTGGAGATTATGATGTACGGCCAGACATTGATGTACAATGACCTGATGTGGGTCCAGGTATTAATGCAGAACTGGAAAGTTCAAAAGTTTAAGTAAGTTTCCAGAATCAGTTAAAAAAAGAATAGAATTGCCTTAGCCATTTGGCTCAGTGGATAGAACTTCAGCTTGTGGATCAAAAGGTCCTGGATTTGATTCCCATCAAGGGTACATGCTCAGGTTTCTGGCTTGGTCTCCAGTGGGGGACATGCAGAAGGCAGCTGGTCAGTGATTTTCTCTTGTCATTGAAGTTTCTATCTCTCTCTCCCTCTCCCTTTCTCTCTGAAATCAATAAAATTATATTTAAATAAAAGAAAAACAAGAAAGAGATTTGTCATTTTTTTATCCTATAAAGGATTTTAGCACTTTTGAAGGGTAAGTGTACATGAACACAGATGCACTTACACCTACATACACATATACATACAATTTGGAGGTTAACTGTTGGTGAGAAATTTTAATATTTCTTAACTTTTTAATATTCCTTACTATGACCGATAACCCCAAGAATTTTTTTCTCATAAGAAATTAATAAGAGGCAAATATTGGCCATATAGCCATCTTTATCTGGCATTTAGGGGTAGCATTTATGAATCCATGAAATGTGACATGCTTTGAAGTAGGCATGGATAAGAAGTGAAAAGATAAAAAGAAGAAAAAACACTGTGCAACTTCATTTACTTATAGTAATGGTTTTAACATTAATGATGTTAAAATTTATTTATTTGTGGTGAGACTTAAAAAGAAATGATAGTAATCTATACTTTGCAGAGCACTTTGTGGTTGTCAAAGCATATTTAGGTATATTATACTTTATATGTACATATTAATTTTCCTGGCAGCACCCATAAGGCAATCTGTATGGCTGCAATCTCAGGCCATGTAAATTAAGCAGTAGATAAATTGATTGCTATGAAAGAATAATTAAAAGGACTGTGGTACAACTGTAGCAGTAATCAGAGTTGTTGTAATTGGTATTTTATACAACAAGTTTATATACAGTAGCAAAAAAATTGCTTTGGACTATCTGATTGTTTTTGAATTTGGGTCACCAGTAGTGAAATGAGGAAGCTTCTAGAACCAACTGCAAAATTTCATTTCCCCAAACCCATGTGATTGTAAATTCTATAAGGCCAGAAGTTTGTCTTGCCCATCACTGTATTCAGCAGCTTTACCCAATTTTCTCCAGTGGGGTTACTTACTCCTCTAGGATATTTCATTGCATATGCTTATTATAGTAGGAATCATTTGCATCTCTTTGGGGACCACTAAATTGTGACCTTCCATAAGGCAGGTTGTTTGAATTCCCCAAGAGTGGTGCAGAGGGCAGAAATTCAGTCTATATCCAATGAAATGAAGCAGCTGCATTATTTCTTCATAAAAAAAATATGTTACATGGGCCTTTATGTTCAATCTCAAGGTCCTTCCTTTTTGGAAAAGCATAAACTGTATTCTTGCTGAGTAATGACTTCTTCCTACCAATTGGCCTCATTTCCATGAAGAGAAGAAGTACAGGAAAGAGGCAGGAAGTGGTTTTTGCATCCCCCACAGTGTTCATTGGCCAGAGTTTCAAGGACTGTTCTAAATCCCAGGTGGTCTATTTCAAGGTTCAGCTCACTGAGCAGACAATAATAATAAAAAATATAAATTGGTAACACGTTTGATGGTTAAAATAGCTACCATTTATTGAGTGCTTATTATGTGCCAAGCCCTGTTAAGCACTTGACCTTGTTTTCTACTGACAGCAATGTCATGAGGAGCTACTTTTATTATTTTGGCTTTACAGCCTCAGGAGCCAAGTCTCAGGGAGGGATGGTCTTAATCATCTTGTGTCCTGGTACATTTCTGGCAATCCACAAATGGATGCTGATGAAACAAACAAATGGGCTGAGTGTGATAAGAAAGCACAGATTGTGGAATAAAGGCTCAATATAATGAAAGGGTCAGTTAAAGAAGCCTGCTTTCTGGGCTCACTGTGCTGGCATTGGAAGTACAGGAATAAACTAGGACTGCAGAAAACAGACTAGTGAAGGAGTTCTATTTCTGCACTTGTTCTGTTAATTTATATATGCATATCCTATTATAGTGAAACAATCATTTACGGTGGTTACTATAAAAGTTTATGGATGTATATGTGCATGCATGTATATTTTTTATCACTAGTCAGAATATATTGTTATCTATAGCTAGAAAAGGATGCAAAGTGAAACATGGGGATGGGGAGGGATTGATATCAGAGAAAGCTTCTTAGGGAAATGGCGATTAAGTTGGGCCATGAAAGATGGCCATTTAGATGAAATGGGGAAGTGTGTGTGGGGGTGTGGGGGTGTGTGTGTTGGGGGTGAGGTACATTCAGTCTCCCTGGAATTGCATTTGAACAGTCCTCTAAAATGACATATGGGAAAGAGTTTCTACCTAATAGGCTGGAGGACTTGAGCCAAACCTGACTGCAGGTGGTTATGTAGGGGATGTCCCCATTAACAAGGCCTCGAAATAGTATTTCAAAAGCTTGTTACTCAAAGTGTAATCCAAGACCACCTGGATGCTTGTCAGAAATGCAGAATCTTAGGGCCCACCCCCAACCTCCTCAATTAGAGCCTGCAGCTAATAAGGTTCCCGAGTACCTGGAAGTTTGGGAAACACTGGTTTGTGAGCAGCAAGATAAATCCTTTCTCATGGGCTTCCTGTATCTCACAGTAACTCCCTCCCAACTCTGCTCTAGTTACAGCCAAGCAAGTCTTCCTTGAATGTAGAGAAGCCTTTCCTAACTCCATACCCTCATTTATTGCCTGGGTTGTCCCTTCTGCCAGGAATTTACTAGTTTTCCATTAAAAAATGCTCTGGAAATGCTGCTTCCAGAAGTTGCTCAGAGCCCAGGGCCAATGGATCTCTTCTGACTCTGGCTCAAGTTTTGCCCGTGCCTGTCTCCTAGCCCTGAGCCCTTCCAGCCCGGTACCACACACATCTTATGCCTTCCTTCTGGCGAGCTTCTTCCTGACAGAGGCTTTTCTCTAGGAATCCTTGCAATTTCAACTTAGGTAATTCCTCTTCTTGAGCACTGAGTATAGGAATGAACACACAGAAACCTCTGTGTTTACACATTTACATTGAATTAAAATGTATTTCCTAAAACCTCACAAAGAGAGACCTATTCAGAATGGCCAAGAACAAGCCCCCCAAAACTATTTGCAGAAGACTGCACTCCCCTAAAACTACCCTCTACTTAGCCTTGCCATCTTTCCCCCACTCCTGCCCGCCGTGTTTGATTTTTTTAATGATTTTATTGATTTTAAAAAGAGAGAAAGGGAGAAGAAGAGATAGAAACATCCATAAGAGAGAAACATGGATCAGCTTTCTCCTGCATGCCCCCCACTGGAGGCTGAGCCCACAGCACAGGTATGTGTTCTGGTTAGGAATGGAATCAGTGACCTCTTGGTGCCTGAGTCAAATACTGAGTCACACAGGCTGGGTGGGGTTGGACTTGTTAGCTGTCTTTTGTTCTAGCATTTTCAAGGCTCAGAAACAGAGTTCTGTAAAATTGTTCTCATATTTTTCTTTGAGAAATGGGGAAAAGATAAAAACAAGAAGCTCTCCCTCCCTCAAATCCTTGCTAATCATACAGACAACATATTTTTAAAAAATAATTTGTATTTTAACATACCACTGAATCAGTGGTAGTGGTGGCGGGGAGACAGTTGGGGGCTTGAGTTTTTTTTTTTCTCTTTAGTCGCTCAAGTCTTCGTTTCTGGGGCATTCAGACTCACACACTTATGTCACCAGTTGCAAGTCTCTAATTATGCTCCCCATTTCCCGAAATGAAAGATAAATGCATAGATACAGACTTCCATTTGTCAGAATTGATTTCCTGTTTTAATTGAGGGTGTAATATATCATTCTTTTTTGAAACATGTGTGCTCTGATTATATCTACCACTCTTTCTTGGATTAGGGTAAGTCTAAGAAGGGAGAGAAGTAGTGACAGAAACATACTCCCCATTGGTATCTTTTCAGTTCCCTTAAATAGATGCAGGTTTTTTTTGTTTTTTGTTTTCATGCTAAAAATATCAATAATGTGAAGTACAATTTATGCTGTGACTGCCCTTTCAAAGTGAGGCCTTCCTTGTCTAATTCAGGTGGAGAATCTCTGCCTCTGTTTTTTTGTTTTTTTTTTTAAATTTATTCAGCCTCACATCTTTTGGTGAGGTTTTCACTTTCTTTGCTACTTGGAAAGTGGTCAGGAAATTCATTTTTAAACTATGAGTCTCAGGTTCCCCCAACCACTTGTGGCAAGTACTCCCTGGTTGTTGATGATCAACAGAGCGGTAAGAATGAACCCACAAGACTGCACATCTGGAGGCCCTAGAATGGATATCCACACTGGTGAGCCGTACATACCTCATCTCTTTCAGAGCCTCAGACAGTCTGGAAAGCCACTGCCCCACAAACATAGTCCAGAAGGCCTCTGTAACTACTGTCTACAAATCACATCTAAACTTTCATATGGTTCCTAAAAATAAGTTAATGTGACTAGCCAATGACCCAACTAACAAAGTGGTGAAATAAAATTAAGCAAAACACAAAACCATAGAACTTTCATGAAAATCCAAACTATCATAGAGGAAAGAGGGACCTGCAATGAAAGAATTGCGGAAGTGGGGACATATTTTTCCAGCCCATGACCTTGAGGCTCTACTTTCTAATCCTCCTCAACAGACTGCACAATACTGCATTCATTAGAAAATATCCTGGGAAAGAGAAGGCCTGGGTGGGAAAAGAGGTGATGGGAGGGTATTGTGTTGACAGTAGCATTAAGCTGTCTCTGAGTATGTGAGAGGCTTCCATTAATAAGGACTGAAATATTCTCTGTGTCTTTGCCCCATAACTTTCTATCTGTTGAATGGCAGGATGGAGAGAGAATCACTGGCTCAGAGAGAATCCTGGGCTATTACAGCTAAAGACCTTTAATATAGGGTCTGGTCTAATGAGCAAACTGAAGAGAGCAGAGAAATTGAGCAATTTGTTCAAAGTCACAGATGTTGGTCACATATGTTGTTCAGATTTAGGCCAGGAGGGCTGACCCAGGATCCTGCCCCTCTCCAATACAAATCCTCTATAGCTGAGTGAACTTTGTCACAATTACAGCCACACAAAGATGCCAGGAACAAGCCCCAGGGAAGCTGTGAAGCAGTGGACAGGCTGCTAAGACCACAAAGACCACCTGATACAAATTTCTGCATTGCATGAGGAGGATCGGTAAATTTTTTTGAAGGCCCCATCAAATCCTGAAATTCCATAGCTCCAACAGAAGACTGTGTGGCCGAGGTTCCAGGCAGTGAGAACAGACCCTGAGATGGGCAGGCTGAAGGCAGGAGGGGAGATTGCCTACTTGTGGAAGTCCTCAATGCAGTGGATGAGGCCACCAGCATCCACGGTGAATGGGATCCCATCCAGGCTACGGTGGCACATCACACAGGTGAAGCAGTGAGGATGGTAGGCCTTCCCAGTGGCTCGGAGAATCCGCTCCATGATGGGCTTGGAGCACACACTGCACTGCTCCAGGGTATTCTGGAGAGAGAAAGAATAATGGTGATGATGAGGTAGCCCTTCCACAGTGAATTACAGTACAATAGGCACTGTCACAGAACACACTAGCTTGGATGCTCACCACAGTCAGTACTTGCATAATCTTTATTCTAGAAAGAAAGAAACACAGTCAGATGGATCACATGGTTTTTCTCTGGTCACCCAGGTAATAGGTGGCAAATGTCAAATTTAAAATACATCTTCTGACTCCTCCCCTTGTTCCTTCCCACTACAGCCAGGTTGATGGCAGACTTTTAGGTAAAGACCCATAGAGGACATATTTCTGGCTTTCTTGCCACAGTGCGGTTTTGCCATTGTAGTGCAAAGGCAGCCATAGACATACACAAGCAAATGGGCATCATTGTGTTTTAATAAAACTTTATATACAAAAGCAGGTGGTGCTCTAGATTTGGCCTATGCTATAATTTGTTTACCCCTGAACTATCCAACTCAGGTTCTCCACTGGAAGAATGCTTCACTATTATTTCTAACACTTGCTTCATCATCAAAGACCTAGTGGAGTCATTAAAGACTCTAACATTTTCCAGTGTGGTCTGTCTGGTAACAGACTCATAGAGCATGCAGGCTGCTGACCCCAGGCATAGCTCAGCACAACCAATGAGGCAGTGATCATGAATACTTGATTCAAACATCAACTCCAGTGTAGTGTTATAAGCTCTCAATGGAAATGTTGAATCTAGAGGGGTTCCAGTTTTGAGAGATCAATTAAGAAAGTCAATTTATCTAGCTGCAGAGATACACTGAGTTTTAAAAATCAATATCCCTGCCTAAAGAGGATACCATTTATAGAGTCAGGACTATGAAAGACTGATAAAACTACCTGTTAACTTTTCATCTTTCCCTGGAACTTCATGTGCTTTTTCCTAACAACCATGTTTCACATGTAATATGCTGTATTCCAACTGAGATGTCTAGATTGAGTTACTGAATCTAGAATAAAACAGGGGTGGGTATCTGATGAGAGAGATGCAGAACTAGAAGGGATATGGAAATTAAGGAGTAACTGCCTCATACCCGGAGAACTTTTAAAAGGCCATTAGGAAAGAGGTACCTGTGGGTAAATAACAAATGTATTAACATCTCAACTGCAACAATGGTCTCTGATGGGCTTCCTTATTTGCATGCTGCTTCTTTTGTAATACTTCCCTATTCCCAAAGTGACTGCTAGTTTCCTTTCCAAACCATAGATGTGACCAAATAATTTTCCTATTAGCAAAAACTTACACGGCCTAACAATGTAAAAAGAGCTAGTTCCATATCTGACATTCCTCCCTTTTGACTTCCTTAACGACTCAGACTGCTCACACACACTCACACCTATGAGAAACTTCCATATTCCTGTGCATTGGCTAATTAATTGCAATTTGCCATATTGACCTTTCCAGGTATGGGTCAGAATGCAACTTCACAGCACAGCTTCCCTTGGTGTCTTTATTTGGAATAAACTGTTTCTTTCTATCTGCTTCCTGAGCTTGTAGTGCCCGCAAAGTTCACTTGTATTGAAATTATTTGTGCAGATGTCTATTTCCTCAAGGGCTGGGACTATCTCTAAGGAATGTATTTCTCTGTCCCATATTGCACCTAGTACACATCTGGGACAAAATAAGTCCAGGGTGAATGTGTGCTAAAAGAATGAAGGAAGGCATATTGTTTACCTCCCACCTTGCAGCACACTATTGGCCTGACTCCCCTGATCTCCTAAGACAGTGATGGGCAATCTTTTGAGCTTGGTGTATAAAAATTCGCAAAAAAAAAAAAAAAAAAGAGCATAACTCGGGTGGTGTGTCACTTCCAAAAAAAAAAAAAAAGCCATAATTTTGTGACATTTATAGCTTAAATAACAAAAATGTATAATTGTAAATATAACTATTTAATAAACTAAAAACTAATTATTTAACTTACCTGCTTAGTGACTTTTTTGTTCATCTGTGAGTTGGTTTCTTTTGTTGGTCTTGATATTATTTAACTTGTGTGGGGTGCAGTGAACTAAGATAAGTGAGGGGGAGGGGAAATTCTTTAACTAACCTGCCTATTAGTGACTTTTTGGTTGCTGAATTTCATTGGCTAAACCTTCATATAAAGGGTGCTAAAAGTGTCTGGTAATCTATTCCAGGCACTCCAATTTCCTGTTCATAGTGGCACTCCTCTTGATTCTCTAAGGGGCACCTTTCCAGATTCTCAAGCTTTGACCTCAACTCCACAAACACCTGGGCCCGGATACTGTCTTGAAATTCTGCAAGTTGCATCTCCAAATCATCAATTTTCATCCATTGGAAACCATTTAATTCCAAACTACTGTAGACTACTACATCAGGATACTTAATTATTTTTATGGTCTATTCTTGGCTTCTAAATTGATTAAATCTATCACTAATCTGGTCAAGTATCGAGTCTAAATCATGCTGGTACTTTACATGCAAGGGTTCCATTTCATTTTGTACAGCTGCACTGGCCTTCTCAAAATATTTTGTTACTCCAGGAAAATACTTATAAGTTATAGTTTCTACATCTCACTTGAAAAATTTAAGTTTACTTTCAATACCTTTTATGTATCCAAACATAACGTCAATACTTTTGCCAGAACCTTGTAACTTTAAGTTCAGTTCATTAATATGAACAGAGAGATCTGTAAAAAATATCAGGCTCCTGACCCAGTTATCATCATTGAGCTGAGAAAAGTTTCCCAGATCCTTATCCTCAAGAAATACTTTAATTTCTTTAAAGCACTCCACAAAGTGCTCAAGAACTTTGCCTGGGCTCAGCCATCTTACATTATTGTACATTAGCAGTCCACTGTAGGTGGAATCAACCTCCAGTAAAAGTGTGGAAAATTCTCGCTTGTGAAGGGGGCGAGCAGCTATTAAATTAACTATTTTAACAACTGACATTAAGTTGTTTAAGTCGGTGAATCCTACCTTGGCACATAAAACCCCCTGATGGATAATATAACGAAAAGGCACAATTGAATGTCAAATAGCTTCCATAAACAATTTGACAAATCTGATTTTTTTCCCCACCATGTTTTGTGCCCCATCTGTCATCACTGACACAACTTTAGAGATATCAACACTTAGGTCACGGAATGTTTGTATAACAACTTTATATATTTCGCTTCCGGATGTACTTGTTGACACTGATACTAACTTTATCAACTCTTCTCTCATTGTGAGACCATCAGAATATCAAACAATAATGGCCAACTGAGCATGTGATGTGACATCAGTAGTTTCATCAAGAGAGATAAAAAAATATTTACAATTACTTATACCTCTTTAATTGATGTTGTACATTTGTGTTCAGTCTTTTTTTAAAAATATATTTTATTGATTTTTTACAGAGAGGAAGGGACAGGGATAGAAAGTCAGAAACATCGATGAGAGAGAGACATCGATCAGCTGCTTCTTGCACGCCCTTACTGGGGATGTGCCCGTAGCCAAGGTACATGCCCTTGCCGGAATCGAACCTGGACCATTCAGTCCGGAGTCCGACGCTCTATCCACTGAGCCAAACCAGTCTCGGCTCATTATTCAGTCTTTTATGATATTTCTACTGAGTGGTAACTCAGATATTCTCTTAATAATTGCATCTTTATTCTGCATATCGTGAAATAGAACTGGTGCACATCTCAGGAGAGTTTATTTAATAAATTTTCCTTCACTGAGTGCTTTTCCATGCTGAGCTATGGAGTGAGCAATGCTCAGACTTGCAGATGTTAAATTTGTAGAGCTTTTTATAAATTTAAGGGTGGAATTAGATTGGCTCTTATAAAGGTTTAGCTGCCTGGAAATGTATTCCTTCCTTTCATCCTCACTTTTTTTCAAAAGCTGGGAATGATTAGTTTCAAAATGTCTATTTATATTCCACGTTCTGCTTACTACCGTTTCAGTACATAGAATGCAAGATGATCTGCCATTTTTTTCTATAATGCCATACATCTCAGTCCATGTCTCTTGAAAGGGTCGGCTACTGCTACTACCACTTCCTTTACTTAACCTTGGTTTTGTATTTTTTGGATTCTCCATCAGTGGGGCAGTGACAGAAGCTAGAATTATAGACAGCCTGTTAGCCCTGCGGGCAAATAGGGGTTAACTAGCCTAACTGACCACAAGATGGCACATGTAACTGTCTTTTATGAAAGTGCAGGGTTAATAATCAGAAATAGGGGCTAATAAGGATGCACAACAGTAATAGTGGTGAAATGGAGTCTGCACTATGCTGCAAAATGACATTCCTTACATGAATTAAGATGGCTGCTGCTATTTCTAATGGCGTGAAATTGCACCTATACCACAGGCCCTTGCTTCTCCCAGCCTCTCCCTCACTTATCTCAGTAATGTTGGTCAATTAGAAATACACAACACCCCAGAACAGTAGGTTGGATGATGGTTTCTGTGGTTATGTTGTTGCTGGTAGTGGCAATCACAGGGACCCCAGAGATGTATCCACCACAGCATTCCGTTGCTCCCTTCTCCACTGGCTGGAAGTGAGGTCAAAGATCCTCTAATGGCCTAACTGGAAGTCCCAGAACTAGACGCTCTGTGCTGGAGTTCTGTTGTTGTGGCCTATAGACCTCTGGCACAGAGTGTCTACACTACAGCAAATGTTTCATCCTCGGCTACTGCACCTGGCTGTGCAGTAGCCGAGGATGAAACATCCTTCTCAGCATGCGGCCATGTACTCTTCTGTATGCAACTGCATGTGGCTGAGTGTCATAGAAAATGGCTATGCGTGTCAGTGCTGACACATGTGCCATAGGTTCACCATCATAGTACTAAGATGAATTAGTAAATTCATCACTGTCCTCTCTTCAAAGCTGTGGTTTCTGGGGGTACTGAAATGGCTCAGTATGCCTCTGGTCACAGTCTGAACTCAGGGAAACTATTAACCTACCCACTCACCCCTCCAATTTTAAAGTGGTAAAATTAAAATAGCAGAAAAACATAAGATGAAAGTCTGGAGACAATGATTGTCTGGACAATGAAGGCCTTGCTACCTTTCTATCCTGGTGATCTGAGCTAATGTGGCTGGAAATCATATTCCTGAGACTTGTGTTTTGTTTATCTTGTGGGTTTTAACTTTTAACTTTTTTTTAAGGGCAGCCTGTAATGGATTTGAACAAACCAGAAAATGCTTGACCAGAAAATGTGATTGTTTGCATTGAGGCTTGGCTGCAAGTTTCAGCCACTTTACTTAAAACCATCATGACCTACAGAAACACTATTTAAAAGACAGATAATCTGAACATTTCTTCTACAAAAGCAGTACTGTGTAAAATATGCCTAAAGTGAGATTATTGTGAAATGTCCACATATGAGAAATTAAAGGTTCTAAGAATGCAGCTGTTAGCCTGGACTAGCAAATGGTGTTGAGGACAAATTAATCTTGTCTAGTCAGTTCCCTTTACTGTACTAACCTCCTTTCAGTTTTCAACTGGTCCACTAAGACCCTTAGACATATATTCTACTAGAGAAAGGATAAAGACTCTTACAATATCAGTGAGGAAGGCACTGAGCATTCCTGTAGTCCAGGCCTCTGATTTCAGAGGTGAGAAAACAGACCTGGAGCCCTGATGTAATTGGACCTGGGCCATGGAGTTCAATAGGGGCAGATGTCAGACTGGCATTGTTCAGAGGAGGATATGATGAATTCATTATGTAGCCACAGATAGGGAAAGTTGCTAGATAAAAACTATGAGTTATCCTTCTGGCTTCTCAACATGCAGCATACAACTTTGGGTAAATAATGTCTTCTCTCTAGATTCCAGTTTTCTTGTCTATAAAACAATGATTAATTCTAACTCTGCAATTTTATTACTCTGTGATACATCAGTGTTAACACAGTAATAAAAGGCCAATGTTTCCAATATGAGCTGTATACTACAAACACCTGGATAACCCCTTGGTTGATATGTGAAAGGAGGGTTCATGTATTAGAATTCTACACTATGGGAGAAACCAAGATGGCGGCATAGGTAAACATCTAGACTTTTGCCCCACACAAAAATTTCAAGAATACAACTGAAGGACAGAAAGGACACTGTCCAGAACCACGAAAAGGCTGGCTGACTGGAAGATCTGAAACTGGAGGGACATAGAAGTGCCCACGGATAATCAGAGCCTCTGCAAAGCCCAAGTAAGGTGGAGAGTCATGTGCATGAAAGGACAGGGTGTCTGTACCTGGCAGGGGTGCTCTGGCAGAAAGGAGACAAAAACTCCAGGCTGCCCTGAACCCAGTTCGGTTTGCACTCAAAACCCGGGGGAACCAGGCCCTTATGGGGAGAACCTGATTGTGGGTGGAATCCCAGGGGAAGAGCCAGAGGCAGAGCTCCGGAGGCGTGCCCAAGAGTGCATGCAGAGAGGACAAATGGTTCACTGGTGGTATCTGGCAGAAGAAAGGAGTTCTGGCCAGAGGCAGAGCTCCAGGGGCATGCACAAGTGCTCACAGTGAAGGTGCTCTGTTGACTGTATGGCTGGTGTCTGGCAGAAGGGAAAAGGAGTTCCAATTGCACTGAACCCAGGTGCCAGGCGAAAATCTGAGATTCTGGATTCATTGGGGACTGGACTGGTGGCTGGCGAAATGCGAGGGCACCTTTTTCACAGAGGTGCCCGTAGTGATTGCCTCTGCCCCATCTAAACTGAGCACAGAGACTTTGGCAAGTTTGCAAGTCCTGGCGCATAAGGCTGTCTCCTAGAGTAGACACAGCTGATCCTCACAGTCAGTTGGCCTGGAGTTCAGTTCCTCCCAGTGATATAAAAAACAAACAAGACTTATCTGCAACAAGGCTGTATGCACAGTTCACAAAGGGGTGCACCAAGAGTGTACACCTCAGGTAGAAGGGGAGGCCAATACACCTAGCACACAAAGCTACCCAACCAACTCAGGGAAGCAGTGAAAATGGGGAGAGAAAGAAACAGATCACAAACAAAAAAAATGGAAGAAAACAAATGACTAGATATAGAGTTCAAAACCACAGTTATAAGGTATTTCAAGAAACTCCTAGAAAAGGCTGATAAGCTCAGCAAGAACCTCGACAATATGAGCAAGACCCTCAAGGAGATGGTCTTGGATATGAAAAAGGACCTCATGGATATGAAAAAGGACCAACTTGAAACTAAACATACACTGACTGAAATTAAAAAAAATATTTTACAGAAACCCAACAGCAGACTAGAGGAATGCAAGAATCAAGTCAAATATTTGAAATACCAAGAGGCCAAAAACACTTAACTGGAAAAGAAAAAATAAAAAAGAATCCAAAGGATAGTGTAAGAAGCCTCTGGGACAACTTCAAATACACGAACATCAGAATTATGGGGTGCCAGAAGAAGAGAGAGAGCAAGATACTGAAAACATATTTGAAAAAATAATGACTGAAAACTTCCCACACCTGGTGAAAGAAATAGACTTATAAGTCCAGGAAGTGCACAGAACCCCAAGCAAAAGGAATCCAAAGAAGACCACACCAAGACACATCATAATTAAAATGCCAAGAGCAAAGGATAAAGAGAGAATATTAAAAGCAGCAAGAGAAAAATACTTAATTACCTACCAGGGAGTACCCATATGCTTGTCAGCTGACTTCTCAACAGAAATTATGCAGGCCAGATGGGAGTGGCAAGAAATTTTCAAAGTGATGAATAGCAAGAACCTACAACTAAGATTACTCTACCCAGCAAAGCTATCATTCAAAATTAAAGAGCTTCACAGAAAAGAAAAAGCTAAAGGAGTTCATCAACACCAAACCAGTATTATATGAAATACTGAAAGTATTCTTTAAGAAGAAGAAAAGAGAGAAAAAGGTGTCTGCTTCAAACTAGAGCATGGATGGAGCTGGAGAACATTATGCTAAGTGAAATAAGCCAGTCAGAGAAAGATAAGTATCACATGAACTCACTCATTTATGGAATACAAGGAATATAAACTAATGAACAAAAACAGATCCAGAGACAGAAAAGCATTGACTGTCAAACCTCAGAGGGGTGGTAGGGGAGGGTGGGAGTAAGTCGGTAGAGATCAACCAAAGGACTTTCATGCATACATATAAGCCTAATCAATGGACATGGACACCAGGGGGATGAGGGCATAAGTGGTGACGCGGGAAGGAGAGGATTGGAAGGGGTAATGGGTGATGAGGACACATATGTAATACCTTAATCAATAAAAAAATTAAAAAAAGAATTCTACACTATGTAACATTTACTATGTCTGGAATTTCACTTGGAATTCTAGAAATTGCTGTTGGTTGAATTTCAAGCACTATATATGATCTCTGTGTCTTCACAAAGCAGGTTAAAATGAAAAGGTTAATAAATAATTTTTAAGAAAGTAAAATAAAAGAAGGTCTTCAAGCAAAAGAGTAGAAGAAGAATGTGCCTAAATATATCTACTCAAATCACATTTGTATGTGGGGTAGGGGTGCTGTGATTGATCAATGGGTAGGTAGGTGGGAAGAGCCTACACCAGCATAAGAATCTTCAAATACAGGAATGTGTTTCATGAGCTGTTCTGGATCAGCCTCTGCTGCTCTCCCCACAGCTTCCACCTTCCTGCTGACATGAGCTTTCTGCGGCATCTTTCATAAACTATGTTCTACAAGCTCAGACTGATTCATACCCTTTCTTTTTTGCCTAAGGAATACCTAGTCATTCTTCAAAGCTCAAATGTTACCTCTTCTGCACAATCTTTCCTAATTTCCCCTCTGCTATACTCCAAGAAAATGAGTCACTTCTTCCAGTCCCATAAGATTGTATAAGTTTCTCTTATGACACTAAATGTAATATACTTGATTTAATGGTATGACCAAACTGAACCCACATATCCTCCCACCTCCAATGGAGCCACAGGCATAGGTTGAGTTTCCTAGGAAGTATTCTCAAGCAGAGATTTGCACATGGGAAGTTACTAAAGAGTGTCTTTGAGATCAATACCTGTGGGAGAGTGCAGGAAGTTCCTAAGTGGAGTTGAACTAAAATGCAGTTTCAACAAAGGATTTTGATGATTCCATGAAATAGTTTGGAGCCAGAATGACCCTGCAGAATGGTTCTTCCTTGAAACTAGGGGATAGAGAACTTGCATAGCTGCACCTTGAGTGATGATGAAGTTCCCTTGAGGGTAATTACCAGAGAAGGACTCAGCTATGAACCATCAACTGCCAACAATCCCAGCATCTGGAGGAATGAGAGCCTCAGTCCTGAAGAGGGATCTGGGCAGTGTGTTACAGCATCCCCAACAGCAACATCTTCACCCACAACTGCATAGTCCATAGCATATAGTAGACAACTGATAACCAGCTATGACATAAATACCTTATAGTTTACTCTGAATGAAGAGTCTAAATTTTATTCTTTTTAAAATAAAATCTTGGCATTATTTGATGATTTTTAAGGATTTTTATAAATTGTTTTGGGCAGTTACTCCAATGAAAATATAGTTAAAATGAAAAGATGTTATAGAATAGCAGAAAAAAGCCAAACAAGAAATTAGCTGCTAAAATGCACGGCTTTAAACTTTTCTGAGATGATGGCAATATGACTGTGATTAAAAACAAAAAAGTTAAGTAAAAATAAAATCACACAAAAAATATTATACACATAACTTCCCAAAGCAACTGTTTTTAGAGATACAATCTGGTTGTATCTTTTCTATCCTTGGATATTGTATAAATAACTTTTCCAATTCACAGTCAGAAGCTGGAAGAATCATTTGAATATAAATGAAGTATATAGGTAGCATGAGCATTAGCTACTAATAGATTATAAAGAAAATAACATTTCTATAATTTATATTTTGCATAGGTATACATGTGTACAATGTTAAGTATTTTATTTAAAGAGACATAAGTATTTGAAGATTCAGCAAACTCTAAAGTGTTGCCATTTAGAAATGTTAAATTTTTCATTTCATAAAATTAAAATGTAACCTTATATTCAATCTTTATTTTTTTTAAGACAAGAAAGCAATATTGAAACAGGAAAGACTCTTGGAAAGATATGGGTGACATCTCACATTCTAGATACAGTTTCGGTTTTGTTGGGATAAGAATAATAAAAAATTTTAAAAAGCCGAGTTAAAGAATACCAAAACTTTAAAAGTCTTTGTAAAAAATATATATCTTAGTGATTTTTTACAGAGAGGAATATAGAATTATAATCATCGATGAGAGAGAAACTTCGATCAGCTGCCTCCTGCACCCCCCGCACTGGGGATATGCAAGCAACCAAGGTACATGCCCTCGACCGGGATTGAACCTGGGACCCTTCAGTTCACAGGCCGACGCTTTATCCACTGAGCAAAACCAGTTTTGGCTCAAACCTTTTAAAATCTTTAGTAATTATCCTAGGCCAGGAATTTTCAACTTCCCTCACTTGCCGGTCTTTCCTATAATCCTTTTTTCAGGAAAATAATTTATGAAGGAGACACATACAAAAGAGCCCCAAATCACTTCTGGATGAAGAGTATAAAAGGATGGAGCGTGTAGGGGTTCCATATTGTAAAGTTTTATAAATCGTGACTCTAGTCTAACCAGCAGATTCAAGAAATGAAGTAACAGAGAGGGAAAAGAGCTAGTTACAGATTTGGGATTAGAATATAGGTCCCCAATTCTCCATACCATGGAAAATCCCTCTCCTGTATCAGGCTATCCAGAATTCATATTTCAGTAGATGCAGTCCACATTACAAATATAAGGCATTCAGATTGACTACTTGCAAGTTACATGCTTACAAATCAAGGGAGGAAACATGTCCACATCTCCAGATAGTTTGTCTACTGTTCATTTCATTGGTTCTCACAGGAGAAGACAGAAAACTCATTGTTGGATCTCCAGCATCAATAGCAGTGCCCTTGCATGAATTAGATGATCCACATATATGGGTTTGATAATTAAGGAATAAACTTTGTATAAGTGCTTTACATAACGTAGAATTATTCTATTTAACCGTGAAAAAGTAATTCTATAATCCAGATTTTGCCTATCAACTGGCTAAGAAACTGTGACTCTAGTGGGTTTCACATTTGGGGGCCAGGAAAAGCCTCATTTATTTATTCCAGTGTGCCTAGCAAATATATCATGATCATTTTCCACATGAATCATGATGTATAAAGGGTTGGGAAGCACAGCTCCAGTGTAGGTGTTCCCATCAGAATAGCAGTGTGGTACAATGAAAAGAGAACAAGACTATGATTCAGCAAACCTCTACTGATTTGCCAGTGCGATTATTTAAACTCAATTAATTATATCATCTAACTTAATTCTAGAATACAAATTTATTCCTCTTTTTGGTCATCAAAAAGCCTACCCGATGATGGCAGTACTTTGGGGTTTTCTTTGCAGATGAAAACATCATTTTACTTTGATAGTTCTCCCATTGAGCTATGGTACAAAACCTCCTGTCAGTTCTGCCTCTCAGTGAGTCATACATTTCTTATTAAAAGTTTCCTTGCACTTTCTGCCCTGGCAGGTGGTTCAGTTGGTTGAAATGTCATCCTGTACACCAAAAGCTGGGGATGCAATTCCTAGTCAGGTTGCCTGTTTAGGGGTGCATAGAGGAGACAACCAATCGATGTTTTCCTCTCATATCTATGTCTCTCTCCCTCTCTCTTTCTAAAAATGAATACAAAAACATATCTTCAGGTGAGGATAAAAAAAAAGTCTTGCTCTCTCCAAGTATCCTTCACCTACATCTAAATGTTAATTTATACTTGTATTTGTGTTTCAAAACAGATCGAAAATAATAACAGTAACCCTTGTGTGTGTGATCCATCCCTATTAATATCATGTTCTAACTGGAATAAAAATTCCTACTCTATAGATAAATTTCTAATTTTTAAGATAGGAAAATTTTTGATTCAATTTATTAGGTAGCATCAAACCTTAAAATGTATATTCTTTTGATATCATGACCCATACAAGAAAGGACAGTTTATGAAACGCAACAAAATTCAGTTAAAAAAAAAAAAACTTCAATTTTCTTGTTGCTTTTTTTGTTGTTGTTGTTCACTTCCACTAATGTTTTTGAGCCCATCTCTTTTCATCCAATGCCTATATTGCCTCAACTTTTGATTAAATCCTCTTTAGAGAAACTTTTCACAGGCTTTCTGCTGAGCAGAGCTGCCTGCCCACTATATTTAGCATTGCAGAAAGCTAAGGAGTGGAACAAAGTGTTCAACATCCTGGCAGATACCAAGGAAGAAAGGACAAAGCGACATCCCAGCCCTCCGAGGTTCCCAGTATAGTGGGAGAAGTAGACACTGCTATAAATAGCTGATCAGAGGCAAAGGGCACAACAAATTGCTGTTAGAGAGGCATGAGTAATGTATGATGGGAACACAGAGGAGAGAGTAATTACTTATGAATGGTAAGTAGCAGGCAATGTGGTAGCAAATGATTCTGGGAACCTATTCTAAGTGGGATTTGAATTTGCTCTTGAAAAAAAATGCATCACAACAGTCTCTGAAATTAATGTTGGGTTAGGAGAAGAGTCTTCATTACCCAAGTCCCAGAAATGCCCATATTGAAACAAAATTAATTTCACAGGAATAATATTTTAAGGAAATTATTATAATTTGCAGCATTGGTGAAGGGGCACTCAACACTGCCAGAGATAAACATCTGTGTCAAACTAACACAAACAAAAACACATGTATGACTATTAATATGGAATTTAGGGAAAAAATTCTTACAGGATATGAACTAAATAAAATGAACTTAAAATTAAAACATATGTCCTATAACCACAAGGAAAAAAAGTTAACAAAAAGGACAAAAAGATCAGGATAATTTTATTTAATTTTGTAATAAGCTGAAAATACTTCTTCACAAAATAAATAACACCCTGTTGTTTATTCTAAAGAATCTGAGTTGCAATTATGAGCCCAGCATCAGTAAATTTTTAAAAGATTAAATTAAGTTAAAGAACATTTAGTTTGTCTATATCTCAAGGCTCAGAGAGATGCTCTTTTAGCTTAAAATGCATAGCTAATGCATAAGTAGGTATGCTAATTCTTCTAAAACACCTCTCTTGAATATCTCCTAACCCAGAAAATACGATGGCAATGAGGGACTGTGACTTGATGAGTAGTGGGTCAAACCTTCATGCCAGGAGCAAAATTCCAAGATCCCAGCACTGCAGTGACACTACTGGTACTATGAGAGAAAAAAAGAAAAATAAATTCCTTTCCTATTAAGCCAAGTCGGATAATAGATTTGGCTTTACAATATCTCAAGGTACAATTTGTTGGGACTTATTAGGTCAAGAACATCTATCATATTATGGTAAAAGAATTAGTGATAGATTCAAGAGACCTGGGTGTGAAAATCCAGGAAATTTCTTGACTTATTTGCTCTTGAGTTTTCTCATCTATTAAACAAGATTGAAAATGTCTAAAATGCAGTATCATGAGAACTAAATAAGAGTACATATGAAAACAAATACCCTGTGTCTGGCTGTATAACAAATGTTAGTTTTGGGTAATTCTTCTTAAAGATTCAGAAAGGGGTAGGCCACCTATTTAATTAACTTGTCATTTTACTTATTGAATTGAAATACCATATCTAAGCACTACTTTTCTAATTTTTCTATTTTTTTTATTCATCATGTATCATTCTATATATTACACTTCTACCTTTTCTTTAAATGTTCTTATTGATTTTTTAAGAGAAAGGAAGTGGAAGAGGGACAGAGAGGCATCGATGTGAGAGGAGATCGGCTACCTCCTGAACCCCTCTTACCAGGTATTGAGCCTGCAACCCAGGCATGTGCCTGACAAGGATTTATCAAACCATCAACCTTTCCATACATGGGATGATGTCTAATCACCTGAGCCATACCAGCTAGGGCTGCATCTCTACTTTTTAAAAAATACATTATTTAAGGAACCCTCTTATGATACTCTGGGACAGCTGGATAATGTCATAACAACATGGGTTAATGAATCCCTAGTAGTTTTGTGAAAACACTGTTCTTAATTCTATGTAAACATTATTATATCTCAAACCCATAGATTTTTTAAATTCTTCATAAATAGGGAAAATTATAAGTAATTAAAAGTACTATACATGATGTTATACTCTCAAAACAAAAATTGACAGCTTGCTCTGGTAGAGTCTTCAAAGTTTGCCAACAGGAATTTGTTTAGTCTCTACAACAATACCATAGTATAGTAGGTAGAAAGGTAGAATTCTTATCCACTGAGTCATAGAATTCTTATATGTCACATGATTATAAACCTGGTCAGGATTATAAACACGGTCAGGATTGATAACTTGCCCCTGGACTTAGAAGACATAGGTACATTCTTCTCCACACTGTCTTCCAATTGATAGATTTTTCCCTATATCTTTCTATCAAGTTTCATATAATGGCAATTCCACTAAATGCAATGGTTGATCGTTAGCAAACTGCGATGCCATAACTTTTCACAAATTCATAGTTTGCTTGAGTTTGAAAAGATTATTAAAATTATCTTGTCTGAATCTCTCACCTTATATACTAGGACTCTGCATTCAGAGAAGTTGATTGCCTAATGTTATAAACTAATCTAAGAGCTGAGTTCAGGACTCAGGTGCTCTGATTTCTATATAGTGCTCATTGCCAAATCAAATATATCTTTGATATTTTAGCTGTGTTAGTAATAAGAATGACAACTGATGTTGATTTGTTATTAACATAAATATTTATATCAGTGAAAAATCATTAGGCTGAGTATATTTCATTACTTGGGTTTTTGCTACTGTCAAAACAAGACTGTCACAAACTGATAAATATGGAAGCCCACTGGCCAATAATTCAGAGGAGCTAATCCTATTTTCAGCTTCATTACATAATATCTTAGATCCAACTTTCATAATTCCTGCCACTAGCAATTTGTAAGTAGAGGTTTTTAATAGACACTCAGACCACTGTACTAAGGTAACTTTCTAGAGTAGCTGGAATTTCACAGCATCTTGAGCAAAATTTCATAATCTGAGTATCAATTTTCTCATCTACAGAATGCGTCACTAATTATTCAGCCCTGTCTACATCCAAGAATTAGAAAAATTAAATAAGATAAATATAAAATGCACTCTTTAGGAAGGAAAGAGATTAAAGGTATTGTTATAAAGTCAGTTTCTCTGAGTAAAATTACTGTTTCATATGAAGACTGACCTTAATTCTTGGTTCTTGAGTCTCTGACTCATCAAATGAGCCTACTTTCCTATATTTTTATTGGAATCAGACAATATGAGATGCCCATATAGACATCCACAGGAATATGCATAGTGAGTTTGGGAAAATTTGTGTTGCTGTTTTTATTTTTCTTCCCTTTTTGTTGTTTTGTTTTCAACAGATAATGTTTTGTTATATTTTTCTTTGGTTTATATACTTGGAACACCTAATAAGAGATGGAGTAGCCACATTCATTCATTTAGCATGTGTACAGAGAAGTTTCATGTACTTTGTTGCAGAAATACTTGGCAGGGTCCATTTTCTTGACTTAACTATAATCAAGGCCCAAATAAGCACCATCTTGACAATGGTTAATCATGATATCTTCAGTTAGAGTATACAGGAGGATCCAGTAAGTAAAATGGCTTACCTAAAGGCCGTGATGGCGAACCTATGACATGCATGTAGCACTGACACACGTAGCCATTTTCGATGACATGCGGCCACATGCGGTCACATAGTAGCCGAGGATGAAATGTCCTCTCGGCATGTGGCCCCATACAATACATTTGCTGTAGTGTAGTGTAGACACCGTGCACCCTGGAAAATATAGCAATGGCTTTACGCACAATTTTCCCCTCTACGTACTTTTGTGAGACCTTATTCTCAGTGTTAAATAATATCAAAACCAACTAAAGAAACAGATTGACAGATGAAGTTAGTAGCGCTTGCTTGGGCTTGAAGTGTACAAAATACCAACCTTCAATTGAAGGTTTAGCCAATGAAATTCAGCAACAAAAAAGTCACTAATAGGCAGGTTAGTTAAAGAATTTCCCCTCCCTCTCACTTATCTTAGTTTACTGCACCCCACACAAGTTAAATAATATCAAGACCAACAAAAGAAACCGACTCACAGATGAACAAAGAAGTCACTAAGCAGATAAGTTAAATAATTAGTTTTTGGTTTATTAGATTCAGTTATATATTACAATTATACATTTTTGTTATTTAAACTATAAACATCGCGAAATTATGTTTTTTTTCTGGATGTGACACACCACTGGAGTTATGCTCATTTTTTTGGCGAATTTTGACACACCAAGCTCAAATGTTGCCCATCACTGCCTTAGGGTCACACTGCCACCCCGAGCATTGTTTTAAACTAGAAGTGTTCAAATAAATGTTTGTGGAGAACCTGTATGATATAGTGACAAGGAGAAACAATCATAGGCCTAAGGTTGTTCTCTTGTCTTGTAAAGACAAGCCACTGGCAATGATAGTTCAGTGAAGCTTTGCTTCTCTGGGCCAAAATTCCTTTGCCTATTACCAGTGATTGGCAAACTCATTAGTCAACAGAGCTAAATATCAACAGTGCAATGACTGAAATTTCTTTTGAGAGCCAATTTTTTTAAACTTAAACTTCTTCTAATGCCCCTTCATCAAAATAGACCTGCCCAGGCTGTGGTATTTTGTGGAAGAGCCACACTCAAGGGGCCAAAGAGCCACATGTGGTTCGTGAGCTGCAGTTTGCCGACCACTTGCCTATACAATAAGAGACTTAAGTTAATAGCCTTCTTGGTCCATTGAAGCTCTGAGATTAATTTAAGAACAGAAGTTTCAATAGGGTGAGGCTCTTTATCTTGTTCACTGTTTTACCCCTAGAGTTCACTCATCAATGACTGGAACATAGAAGAGCTTAATAAAGATTTTATTAAGTAAACGAATGAATGGGAATGTATGGTCAAAAGAGTCATCCAATACTCCCATATACATAACCTAAATTTCATAATTATCTTCATATGGCCTGATACCAGCCTATTTAATTGGTCCCTTCTCCTGAGCCAGGTTCTATCTCATTACCCTGTTATTGCCTTCATAGTCCTTATCACTATCTGATATTACCTCATGCACTCAGTTGTTGACATATTTATTACTTATCTCCTCACCAGTCTGTTTCAGACACGACTGCATTCACACCCTCTGGAGCAGTGTTTAACACAAAACCGGCACTTAACAGATATCCGTTGAATGAAAAATGCAAATGGCATCTGACTGCCCAACAGAATTCCTTTCCAATTCTTGGGTTCTTTGATTCTATCTCAGCAAGCATACATTTGTCCAAATTTAAAAAAAAAATGTAGTGCTACATTTTTTAAAATTATTATCATTCTCCTTACCTGAGGACATCCTTATAGATTTTAGAGAAGGAGAAGGAAAGAGAAGCAGTGATGTGAGAGAGAAAAAACATCAAAACTGCCCCAACCTTGGATCAAACCCCCAAACCTAGGTACATGTTCTGAACAGGAATTAAACCCTGCAACTCTTCATTGTAATAAATGGCACTCCAACTGAGTTACACCAGCCAGGGCAGTGTTACAAATTTTGCTAAGGATAGAAATGATCTGAAGTTAATTACACGACATTGGTAAGCCAATGCTCTTCATTCAGGGGCAAAACCTAAACCTAGGGTTTAAGCAATGATGATTTAGCTAAGTGTATACATAGCAATGACTGCCTGCCTGCGAATTTCAGATCACAATTAAATCCATTGTGAGTTATCCATCAGAATCAAGATCTGCAAGCAGAGGCTAGAAATATTCCCAATACCATTTTGCTCACATGTTGGCTTCCTTCAGAGTTGCCTGAAACTCAAGCTCTGGCAAGATGTTTATTTCTTCCTGGCTTTAGGAATTGCAATTATTTCCTAAATTATAGTAAGCCACGAGTGGTCTGAGCCAAACAAGTAGGGCCACAGAAGGTCTTTTCTTGTATTTCTGGGGATTACAGAAAAGGTTGTTTGAACCAAACTTGATCCTCTTTCAGAAGAAAGGGAAAATTTTAAGCTTTTAACTCCTGGGAGTGGCAAAGAGAACAGCCAGAGGGTCATGAGTTAACCTCGATTCTATACAGATCAGTTGAACAGATTTGGCAATGACTTGGCTTCAGTTGAAAACAAGTCCTTGTAATTATACTTCTGCCAGATGCAGACAAAAGACAACACCAAAGCTTAGAAGTTCCATACATAAAGACATGCCAGCATCATGCTGCCACTGTGTAGTTTTTCCTTTGGGACACAGCACAGTTGTTGTGCACAAACATTGGTTCTGGAGCTCATTCACATGACTATAACCTTCTGCAGCACACAAAGGGAAGTGGGAGAAGGGATTTGCTCCCCTTAGACTGTATATTGGCTGTGAAATATTTTCTGACACTAGAAATAAAATAATTCCATGTTTTGGTTCTTCTCACCACCCCAGCATGCCCAAAGTGGTTTACATTAAGTAGGTTTGAAAGGCACAAACAACAAGTACAGAGTTTTCCATCCTGTAGCTGCTGAAAGACAGAAGGGACAGAAAATCCAGATGTTTTCACTTTGCTGCTGCTAAAGGGTGGTAGGACTAACTCTTTCACTGTCTCTGGAATGCAAATTTTCTGTCACAGTTTAGCAGTCTTTTTATGATTTCAGCACAGTGAACTAACACTTTCCTGGATTCCAAGATCTCCAGAGAACCAGATGGATGAGAGGATTTGGGGAAAAAAGAATCTACACTACTTGAAAAAGGTATGAATTTCTCACTCTGTATCCAGCCAAAAGCTCTGAAAAGTAGAAGAGTGAAATCACTTGTGTTTGTTCAAATGCAAGCCATCCTAGTGTTGTTTGTGGTGGGTAAAAAAATGAAAAAAAAAAAAACTAAAGTGATTTGATGGTTAAGAGTCTGCATTCAGTTTAAGCTAGGAAGCAAACTTTCACAGGGATGATATGTTTACTATCAAAGGCAGGGAAGACTGTAGATGGAAAGATTACTCAAGAGAAGCATTCTGTCTATATGCCTGTGTGCTAAAGCCAGTGACTGCTCCCCAGTGCCAGACTCTAACTGAACACTCAAGGCTCTTCAGGATATTGCCTTACTCTTTCCACAAACATATCCCATCATTCCCCCAACACATAGACCTTACTCTTGTCTACCCAAATAATTTAATACTTTATGCTTGTATTTGCAGGCCTTTTCTTTCACTCTTGCCTCTGCCTTGAACATTTTTTCTAAACAATTTAGATGCTCAACTTTTTTAGGGTCCCAGTCATTTTAATATACCACCTTTATTGGTCATCTCCTTACTCTTCTATTTTTTCACAGCACTGTCCATAGGCTCATTATAACAAGGAGACTGTGTATAATGTTACCTCTTTATATACTACTAGAGGCCCGGTGCACAAAATTCATGCACAGGGGCCTGAAGGGGGCCAGTCCCTCAGCCCAGCCTGTGCCCTTTCCAATCTGAGACCCCTCGAGGAATGTCCAATTTCCCGTTTAGGCCCGATTCCTCTCACAATCCAGGACTGCTAGGGCCCAACTGCTCACCTGCCTGCCTGCTTGATTGCCCCTAACCAATTCTGCCTGCCAGCCTGATCACCCCTAACCACTCCCCCACCAGACTGGTCAATGTCTAACTGCTCCCCTGATGGCCCAATTGCCTCTAACTGCCCTCCCCTGTAGGCCTGATCACCCCAAACTGCCTCCCCTATAGGCCTGGTTCCCCGCAACTGCCTTCCCCTGTAAACCTGGTTCCCACTAACTGCCCTCACCTGCAGGGCTGGTCCCCCCCAACTGTCCTCCCCTGCAGGCCTGGTCACTCCTAACTGCCCTCCCTGGCAGGCCTGATCACCCCCAACTGTTCTCCCTTGCAGGCCTGGTCCCTCCCAACTGCTTTCCCCTGCTGGCCTGATTGTCCACAACTGCCCTCCCCTGAGGCTATCTTGTGGCAGCAATCTTGTATCCACATTGGGGGGGGGCATCTTGTGTGTTGGGGTGATAGTCAATTTGCATATTACCTCTTTATTAGATAGGATGGGAAATGTTATGAAAAAGTACACATTCCAAGATGATATCACTTATTCCATCCCACATGCTCTTCTCCCAACAAGATCCCAACAGTCCACCAGGAAATGGTGGGGGCCTGAGAGGACATTTGTAAATGCCTGTTCAATAGAATGTGGTAGAGGTGATATATGATTTCTGATGCCACTTATACAATGTGATATAGTTTTCTTGAGACATAAACATTTAAAGCTCTAGTTGCCATGTTAAAAGTTGAATTATCCTGATGCTGACAAGATAGATAACCTTCAAATTTTAGCTGGAGGGCTGTCAAGAAAAAATATTATATGTTTATATCTTCCCTAAAGGTAAGTTGAGCCATGAGACTGAGTTCCAGCCAAAGGGTTGAAGGTAGAATATAGGTGTCCTCAGAGAAAAGGGATTTGACCTCAGTCCACTGGAATGAAGGAACAGCCAACTTGGACCCCTCAATAGAAGTCCTATGCTGAGCATGGCAGAGTAATACAGGAGACTGGGTCATAGCCTACTACTCATTGCCCTGGACTTCCTAATTCCTTCAGTGAGAGAGAAATTAACATTGTCTCTTTTCATTCGTTCTGTGATTGTTCTGTGATTCAAGTCCAATTATTTCCCTTCTTTGTGCCTCAGTTTCTTATTTATGTAGCAAAGAGGTGGGATTAGGTAATACTTAAGGTCCATTTCAAGTCCTGCATTCTCTATGACTGATGAGACATGTCATAAGGAAAAGATTCTGAATTGAAAGTAGGATCTTGAAGAGATGTCTTCATTCCCATATTCATTGCAGCATTAATCACAATAGCCACAATATAGAAACAACCCAAGTGATAACTGGTAGGCAAATGGATACGGAAAATGTGTATACTTACAATGGAATATAAGCTAGTCTTTAAAAATACAAAAATCCTGCTATTCACAATAATATGGATGAAATGGGAAGACATATGCTAAGTGAAATAAGTCAGAGAAAGACATAGTCATGATTCCACTTACACAAGGTATCTAAAATGGTCAAATTCATATAAGTAGAGACTGTGATAATGTTTCCAGGAGCATAGGGGAGAGGGAAATGGAGACTTGCTATTAATGGGTGTCAAATTTCAGCTATGCCAGATGAATAAGTTTTAGAGCTCTGCTCTATAACAACCACAGTTAACAATATGATATTGTGCATTTGAAATTTTTTAGGAGGGCAGATCTCATGTTGTGTTCTTACCACAAACAAACAAACAAAACAAAACAAAACAAAACACAAAAAAACCCATAGAAACAAATAATCAAAGAGACAATCTGTGAGTTTTCAGACATGTTGATTACTTTGATTGTGGTGATTGTATTGTGTGTGTTTGCCCAGGTTCAGACTTATCAAATTATACACATTAAATATATGCAGCTCTTTGCATAGCAATTATACCTCAATGAAACTGCTAAAGTAAAAAATTAATAATCCAGCTCTAATATTAAAAACATGAAAACAAAAACCTCATCCATCCATTAATGTGGCACACTAATCTGCTCTTCAAAATCCATGAGTGGCCGAGACCGGTTTGGCTCAGTGGATGGAGCATTGGACTGCGGACTGAAGGGTCCCGGGTTCGATTCCAGTCAAGGGCATGTACCTTGGCTGCGGGCACATCCCCAGTAGGGGGCGTGCAGGAGGCGGCTGGTCGATGTCTCTCTCTCATCGATGTTTCTGACTTTCTATCCCTCTCCCTTCCTCTCTGTAAAAAATCAATAAAATATATTTTTTTAAAAATTCCATGAGTGCTACGCTAATATCAAGGGATGTTACCCCAGAGATGGATTCCTCCACACAGAATGCCAGTATAAATAGCTCTCAAGCAATTGCCTATCACTGCATATTGCAGTGATATTCCACAGGGTGCAGCAGCACCTTTAAACTCATGAGACAAGGCTAGAGGCTTTGATAGTATCCACAAGTCTAAAACCCAGAGTGTGTTCTACCTATACCATCTCACAGTGGGAATATGTATAAGAATTAGATAATATAAAAATCTCAAATTATCATATCTAATAAAAGAGTAATATGCAAATTGACCACACATCTGTTATGTCCACAAGTCATGCCCACCAGCCAATCAGGAGTGAGTATGCAAATTAACCCAGCCAAAATAGCTACAGCCATGGAGAGAGCAGCAGGGGGTGTGGGTTTTCCCTGGCGATGGAGGAAACAAAGCTTTCTCCACACCCTGGCCAGCGCAGACCTTCACTCAATGCTACAAAGTTACAATTATAGAAGATAAATAAATCCCAACAAAAATGGTGGCAGCCATGGTGCTGGAGTGTGCAGGAAGCAAGGGTTACCCTTGGCAATGGAGGAAGCCAAGCTTTTCACAGCCCTGGACTGCCTGGACCACTGCTTATGGCTACAAAGTTTCAATTATAGAAGATAAATAAATCCCAACAGAAATGGCTGCTGCAATGGAGTGAGCAGAAGGCTTGGCTCTACTCCAGGCTACAAGGTTTCAATTGTAGAAGATAAATAAATCCCAGATACCAGGGCCTCCACTTGGGTCACCCAGGGGCATGGCTGGCTTGCAAACCATCACAGGCCCCTCACCCAGGCCCCCCCATATCCCAAGGGAACCCCCACCCTAATCCAGTACACCCTTCAGAGAAAAACAGCTGGCCTTCAACCATGCACCAGGCCTCTATCCTATCTAATAAAAGAGAAATATGCAGATTGACCATCACTCCAACACACAAGATGGCTGCCCCCATGTGGTCAAAGATCCTGCCCACATATGAACACAAGATGGCCACCACAAGATGGCCATCAAGGGAGGGCATGTGTGGGTGATCAGGCCTGCAGGAGAGGGCAGTTGGGAGAGACCAGGCCGGCAAAGGAAGGCAGTTGGGGGGGGACCCAGAACTGCAGGGGAGAGCAGTTGGAGGGGACCAGTCCTGCAAGGGAGGGGAGTTAGGAGTGACCTGGCCTACAGGGGAGGGCAGTTAGGGGCAAACAAGCTGGCAGGGTAGCAGTTAGGGATCAATCAGGCTGGCAGGGATGTGGTTAAGTTGTGATGAGGCTTGCAGGAAGAAGCAGTTAGGGACAATCAGGAAGGCAGGCAGGTGAGCAGTTGGGAGCCAGCAGTCCTGGTTTATGAGAAGGCTGTCCAACTGCCAGTTTAGGCCCAATCCTACTGGGCAGTGGGATATCCCTCAAGGGGTCCCAGATTGGAGAGGGTGCAGGATGGGCTGAGGGACACCCCCCGCCCCCATGTGCACGAATTTCATGCAGCGGGCTTCTAGTTAGTTATAATAATGTCCATGGAATCTCATGGGATAGAGAATAACCTTTTATGGTTTATGATTTGTTTATTTACAAAAACTCCACATCAGGGCCAGGACTAATGTGAGGCAAGTGAGGCCCTGAAAGAGCAAAATTTAAGGAGGTGTCTACTTTCAGAGTACTATAAGGGCCCGAGAATAGCCTTCTACATGGTTCCCAGAAGCCTCACTTTTCTTGTCTTAGTTCTGAGCCCTGTTTCTTGTTTTGTATTAACTTTTTCCCCCATAAGAAATTCTACCTATTGGTTATCACTCATTTAAAACCTGCATTTTAATATGACCCATTTATTTCACATTGACTGAAATAAGAACTATTTCAGCAGTTTCCACTGTACAATATCACTCACAGTTATAAGCCCACAGCAAGCATGTCATCAGTCCCCATTTTCTTACTTGTTTTCTTGGGTTCAAGAACAGATATTTGCCTTATAACTTGTGAGAGTTCATGATAAAGTATATGAGATAGACAATGGAAAACAACACACACGTATGACTGCCCAGGTCATACGATAAGCTTTCATCCTTTAGCACAGTACTTTCTAACCAACTACTGGCCTACAGGTATATTTTTAACTGTCTTATCAATATTTTCCAAAGCCTTGAATGACAAAGGGACATACTGAGTACATGAACATCTTTCCAAACCTTCTCTTCTTTCTCGCTTTCTAATTGTATGGGAATCTGATTCACTTATTATGCAAAATAAAACCCCAAAAGTCTTCTTTGACTTCCCTCTCGCTCTCATTTTTTACACATCTAAGCAATCAGCAAGTCCAATGCTTGCCTTTTTCTCCAGCCTCAGCTTGCACCCTAGTTCAATATTTCATCATTTCTGTCAGTAGAATATATGCACCAACTCCAGTGAAAGATACTTTTAATTTCTAGCTGGTTGTTGCCAGGCAGAAATTGTAAGCTCTACTTTTTAGCAGAAACTGAAAATCTAGAATTTTATTTGAATTCTCTGAAATTTTAAAAGTTTATAGATAATTTGAATTGTTTTAAAAATCCTTTGAATATAAAACAAAACACATCTGCAGGCATCTGGTCTGAGAGCAGCCAGTGTGCAACTTTGTCCTTACTTTAGCTTAGCAACTATGCTACCCTGTCAGAGCATATTTCTAAAGCACAGCCAGCATCCATTCTTTGCCTAGAAACCATAAAAAGCAACCCCCTCATCCCATGCCTATACTTATTGGCAGCATAGTAAGAAGTTGTATAACTTTAATTCTGCTGAACACTCAACCATTCTTCTTATGTGCCCTATACTGCAGCCAAATCAGATTGATTGCAGTTTCTTGAATATATCCTACACTTCTCCCCCTTGGCACTTCTCTTCATATTACCCTTCTCACTTTATCTCTAACTGGGTCATTCAGACTCCAGTCATATATGCCCTCTGACCTCTTCCTGAGCTAGTCCCTCTGAGGCAGAATTTATTATTATCTTTTTCTTCATCCATAAGACATTTGTAGTAATACTCTTATGTCATTTTTACATGGTATTCTGGTTTTGTGTATATGTTTGTCACCCTATTTGAGCTCTGCGATGGACCCAAGTCTCACCCAATTTTTGCTTCCCCTTACACAGTGTTCTGGTACAAAATGGGAGGTGTGCAGTCAGCATTCCTTAACTAACGAGTGACAAAATAAAAGCACAAATTAAGGAAGGCCTTTAAGTGGAGTCTGTTGAGGTTGACAGTGTGAATCCTCATTGAGTATGGCTGAAACTAGAATTCATAGAATAAAACTGGGTTTACAAGACAAAGGGAATAGCCTAGAAGTTCTAGCAACAGTTATAACCATTTTCAATATCTGAGGAAAGCAATCATAATAATCATGTAGTATCTATCTCAGATGAGCTCTCCATTCATTGCAGATCTTCTTCACCTTGTGTGTGAATCAACTTGCTCAAGAGTCAGAGTCAGTCTTTGGTCCAAACAAAAGATGTAAGAATTCTCCATTCCCATGTCAGTGTTCTGAGTCACAGAGCCTGCCCCTTCATGGACAATGTTCTCCTTGTCAAGGATATAGGGAGATCCACAAGAGGAATATTATGGAGAAAATTAGTTGTGAGATCCGGTTAGATGTGCTTCTCACTCATGTTTGATCAAGAACAAATGACTAACACTCCAAACAAGTTATCTGAAGAGAGAACCAGTCCAAAATTCTAGATAAATAATGTCCCTTGCAAGTGAAAAGGCACTTTATGATGTGGACTGTTTTTGTAGCTCACTAATCCTCCCTCAAACCCTTTGATTGAATTTTTAATCTCTTTTAAGCTTTTCACCATATTCTCTTGCACTTTCTAGTTATGGGGGATGATTTCCAGATTCTAGGGCTGGCTGAGACTCAACTGCAGAATTGGGAGACAAATTTGCTACACAGAGGTCTTATCTTTGCAATGCAGCACAGAGGGCAGTCACTTAATAAACATTTTGATTATGTCCCTCTGGGTCCTTCCCTGGAAAACAGCATGCACCAGGCCTTTCAGATATGATTTTCTGGATCTATTCACAATTTGGTAAGATATAAGGCAATAGTGAAAGGTCTCAAAAGCTGTGAGTGTAAAAATGAAGTTTTACACTTCATTTTAGAAGTACGAAAGTTACAGTTGGAAACTTCGAGCCTTACCTTTGATGTTATAAGAGACCTAATGAAAATGACATCTCCAAAGTAACTGCATTATCACCTTTATTGAATTCATACCATATGTGTCATGAATTTTAAATGTGTTATCTAGGATCCTCAAAACAACCTTGAAAAATATATATTATTCCCACTTTACAGAGAAGAACACTAATACAGGTCAAATGATTTTCTAAAGTTGTTGAATTAGAACATAGCTGAGTCAAAGTTAAAAAACAAAGCTAGCCTTTCTGATTCTCTAAATCCATGTTCTTTCCTATTCCACGAGGCAAAGACTATACCCAAATAGATGGATAATAAAAATGATAGATGCTTTGTAAATCCATTTTTGTTTAGAAAGGAGATTTTCTACTATATATAGGCGAATATATCAGCACTAAATTCCCTGGGTATCAAAAAATAATTCTATCATTGACTTAAGATAAGCTGGAAAAATATGCTCCTTTACTGATTGACTCCCTCCAGTTCATTTGATGCTAGGGACAGATACTATTTCTAAAAGTGAAGAAAAGTCTGCCTTTTAAAATAAAAAATTCATAGAAAGCATTTCCCATAGTGAGAGGGATCGTATTTCAAAGGCCATTTCTTCTAAGAATTGTGAAGAGAAGGAAAGAAGCTTTTAATAAGTTGAGTGCTAAAGTAAAATAGATATTGCCAAATGAATAACATTAGCCTAAGACTAGCTGAACTATATGTAGGCCAGCACTTTGACTATCTGGTGCTTAAACTCAGACCACACAAGTACTATGACAAATCAGGAGGAAAGATCTCACGCCAAAAATTTAAAAGCTACCACCAGAGACAATGATTTGGACATGGGAAGGAGACAGAACAAATTCATAATGTAGTTTTGAAGTGAGATAAAAAGTATGACACTTCTAATTAGCTTTGCAAATTATTAGTATTCCAAAAATTTGACAAATAGGTGAATATTTAAGACTCAACATTTTCTAGGAAATCTTTCTTGCAGCAAACTCATTGGGCAACATTTCTTCTCCATGCTCCAAGTCTACAAAAGGGAAGTGTGGGGCTTGGACAAGGATAATAACCAGACTTATTTTCTTGAATAATCTGATGCCTTGGCTACACAGAGATGTAAAAGAGTGAAATTCCAGGATTGACAGAGAAGGATGAGGTATCCAGAGGTCAGAGGAGGAATTTTCAAAAGAATCTATGATGTCTGCAATTAAAGACCTAAAGTATTATCTAGACCAACCAGACCATTTTACTGTTAGAGAAATGGAGTCCTGGTGATGAAGTGACCTATTATACTTCAGCATGAGGGCAGAGCTGCTCTTAGAACACAGGACTTGCTCTAGGCCAGTGTTCCTCCCACACTCATTTAACATTCATGGAAATGACGGGAATTACTGGAGATTACAATAAGCAAAGGTATGTGTGTAATACTTTGGGAACTCCCTAGTGACAAATATCTGAGGTTCTTGTGACTGAACAGAGATGGATTCAATACTTATATTCCCATGTTTTCTACTGATATAAATTCATGATCAAATAAAAAAAAAGAGGAGGATAGATAAACTATTTGGGGATATATTCACACAATGGTGTACTGCTGGATAAAAAAAAAAAAACTCCAAAAATAAAACAGATTTGCTGATCCAACAGCATGGATGAATGGATGAATCTCAGAAACCTCCATGTTAAATGAAAGAAGATAGATTAAAAAAATAACTATGGTATTATTCAATTTATCTCAATCCAAAAGAACAGACAGAAAGAATTTATGGTGACAGAAGTCAGAAAGGAGTTACCTCCAAGGGTGACAAGTGGGAATTGGTTGAAAAAAAGTCATGAGGGGACTTTCTGGAATGATATATACAATTGACAAATCTTATCCTCAATGGGTGTATATCATTTATGTGATAAAGTTGGGTTTGATACTCAGGCTATCTGATTCAATCCTATGGCTTTCTGAAACAATACCCTTCCCCTTTCCTGTTTATTCAAATAAATAACCCTTTTAGAAGATGTGTTAGCCCACTCTCGGCAATAATTGCCACATTTATTGCTAATCCTAGAAGTGATGTGTAAAATATCTGTTGGAGCCTAGAACCATTCATTTTAAGAAGAGTCACAAAAAGAGTGATAATACATTTTTATTGAAAAAATACTTTGTCTATACACACAGTATCTTAATAAGAATTGTGCAGCCAAAACCAGTTTGGCTCAATGGATAGAGTGTCGGCCTGCAGACTCAAGGGTCCCAGGTTCGATTCTAGTCAAGGGCATGTACCTTGGTTGTGGGCACATCCCCAGTGGGGGGTGTGCAAGAGGCAGCTGATCGATGTTTCTCTCTCATCGATGTTTCCGACTATATATCCCACTTCCTTTCTCTCTGTAAAAAATCAATAAAATATTTTTTAAAAGAATTGTGAAAATTCCCAGTTGATTTGCTAACTATCAAGAATATAAATTTGCCAGCTTCCTCATCTGTAAATAAGAAGGATTTAGAAAGTCTGAGCAGCTCTGAGAGTTTAGGATTCTATGTCATACTAGAGGCCTGTTGCATGAAATTTGTGCATGGGTGGGGGCGGGGGTAGGTTGGAGGAGTGTTGCACCCTCTCCAATCTGGGACCCCTTGAGGGATGTCTGACTTCCCCTTATACTGGGATCAGGCCTAAACAGGCAGTTGGACATCCCTCTCAAACAATCCAGGACTGCTGGCTCCCAATTGCTCACTTACCTGCCTTCCTAATTTCCCCTAACTGCTTCTGCCTGCCAGCCTGATCACCCCTAACCACTCCCCTACCAGCCTGATTGATGCCTAATTGCTCCCCTGCCAGCCTGTTTGACCCTAACTGCCTTCCCCGGGAGGCCCGGTCACCCCCAACTTGCCTTCTCTGCTGGCCTGGTTACCCCTAACTGCCCTCCCCTGCTGGCCTGATCACCTACAACTGCCCTCCCTTGCAGGCCTGGTCCCTCCAACTACCCTTCCCTGCTGGCCATGTTGTGGTGGCCAACTTGTGTCCAAATGGAAGCAGGATCTTTGACCACATGGGGGCAGCCATCTTGTGAGTTGGAGTGATGATTAGTTTGGATATTACTTTTTTACTAGAGGCCTGGTGCATGAAATTCATGCATGGGGGATGGGAGATGTCCCTTAGCCCAGCCTGCACCCTCTTCAACCCCTTGAGGGACATCCTTCTCACAATCCAGGACTGCTGGCTCCAAATTGCTCACCTGCCTGGCTCCCTGATTGCTCCTAACCACTTCTGCCTGCCAGCCTGATCAACCCCTAGCCACTACCCTGCCAGCCTAACTGATGTCTAACTGCTCCCCTGCCAGCCTGTTTGCCCCCAACTTCCCTCCTCTTCCAGCCTGGTCACCCCTAACTGCCCTCCCCTGGTGGCCTGATTGCCCACAACTGCCCTCACTTGCAGGGCCTGAAATCTCCCAACAGCCCCCCTGCTGGCCATCTTGTGGTGTCTATCTTGTGTCCACATGGGGGCAGGATCTTTGACCACATGGGGGCAGCCCTCTTGTGTGTTGGAGTGATGGTCAATCTGCATATTTCTCTTTTATTAGATAGGATAGAGGCCTGGTGCATGGGTGGAGGCCAGCTGGTTTGCCCTGAAGAATGTCTCATATCAGGATGGGGGTTCCCTTGGGGTTAGGGGCAGCCTGGGTGAGGGCCCTGTGGAGGTTTGCAGGCTGGCCATGCCCCCCAGTGACCCAAGTGAAGGCCGCGGGATCTGGGATTAATCTATGTCTACAATTAAAACTTTGTAGCCTGGAGCGGAGCCAAGCCTTCTGCTCACTCTGGGGTGGCAGCCATTTCTGTTTGAAACTTTGTGGCCTAGAGTGGAGGCCTAGGCTGGCAACAGCAGTCAGAAAGCTTGGCTTCCTGTTGCTGGGGAAACCCAAGCCTTCCTCCTGCTCTCAGTGGCGACAGCTATCTTGGTTGGGGGTTATTTGTATAATCTGCTCCTGATTGGCTGGTGGGCATGGCTTTGGGCGTGGCTTGTGGGTATAGCAAAGGTATGGTCAAATTTGCATATTACTCTTTTATTAGATAGGATAAGAGGATAGAGGTCTGGTGCTTGGTTGGAGGCCAGCTGGTTTTCCCTGAAGGGTACCCTTGGAGCATGGGTTGGCCTGGGCAAAGGTCCTATGGTGGTTTGCAAGCTGGCCTCACTCCATGGCAACCCAAATGGAGGCCCTGGTATCTGGAATTTATTTTTCTTCTACAATCGAAACTTAGTAACCTGGAGCAGAACCAAGCCTTCTGCTCGCTCCGTGGCAGCAGCCATTTCTGTTGGGATTTATTTACCTTCTATAATTGAAACTTTATAGCCTTAAGAGGAGGCCTGAACTGACCAGGATGGAAAACTTGGCTTCTTCCATTTTTGGGTGCAACTCAAGCCTCCTGCTCTCTCCAGCTCTGTGGCTGCCATCATTATCTTCTTTAATTGAAATTTTATAGCATTGAGTGGAGGCCTGAGTCAGCAAACGCAGGTGAAAAGCTTGGCTTCCTCCATTGCTTGGGAAACCCAATCCTTCCTCTTGCTCTCAGTGGCCCACAGCCATCTTGGTTGGGTTTATTTGCATATTCACTCCTGATTGGCTGGTCGGCATGGCTTGTGGGTGTAGTGATGGTACAGTCAGTTTGCATATTACTCTTTTGTTAGAGAGGATGAGCACAAAATTAGATAAGCAAGCTGACCATAAAACCTAGGATTTGAGTCACAAAGATGCAATGCCATTTCACGGGAAGGCACTGAAAAAATTACTTCTGTAACTGAAACTGTTTCAATCATCATGCTGCATGTGTTAAATTTATATAGTGATATATGTGGATTATTTCTCAATAAACTAAACAACAACAAACAAACCTATTACCTTATTACATACACCTGGCCCTTTAGATAAACATAGCCACAGCCACCTATTCACATAGCACCTCTACTGATACCCTGTGGGTTAAACTGTTCCTTACATCCATGAATGTCCTTTCTTGCTGTCACTACTGAAGGCTTTTGCAGCTATGACTCACTTGCTTTTTGATTATTCTCTAGCAGTGTCAGGATATTGTGAATAATTACTTGATCTAACACTGGATTAAGTATACCTTCTTGTGAGCTAAAGGAGGCTGATTGGCATATGTGTCTATCATGACATGAGAGAGGGCAACAAGAAAAACACACTAAGCCTTGTAGGAGTTAGTTCTTCCACAAACCCTTCCCAGGACTCTAAGCAACACAATGCCCCTCACAGAGCTAGTAGCCTTGTCTGGGAAATGGGCAGACTGAAATGAATTCTGTTCAGCTCTATAAACTGTAATACTCATTCATCTATGAACTAGTGAGTCATAATCTATCTGGAATTTCAGAGCTACCCACACAGATTTTCACTGATCATTGAAATTCTCTCACCCAGTAACCCCAGTGTTATGGCAAGATCTAGAATTGCATTATCTGGTCCATGGGAAAAAATGTCACCTAGTAACATTCATTCATTTATGAAATAAACAGTCATGGAACATCAGTTTCTGCAAGGCCTAGTGCTGGGTGGGGGATATAATGAACAAAAGAAGTAGTTCTCTGCACTTCAAGAGCTCACCACCTAGTGGGAGAAACTGAGGAATGAAACTGATAAATTAATATTTCAATGGTAGGTTTTATGGTTGGTTAGTGAGAATTTCTCCAGGATCAATGATGAGAAAACAGGTAACTTTCCTCATAAAGAAGGCTGGTAGCATGACTTCAGACCACTGAGATGATGGGTCTGAGGAACTCCAAGGAATCAGGCTCAGATACTTCACGGTAGCACTGACATTAGCCCTGGACCTCAGGCTCAGATTAGAACTCAAAAACTAACAACAACAACAACAACAACAAAAAGCAAAGCAGAGTCCCCAACCTCCCAAACAAATAAACAAAAACTGAAATCATGGGCAAAACTATGGTTGATGGAGGATGAAGATACAAAATACCACACCGACAGCACGATTTGTAAGTTCTTGCCACTTGATACATGACATGTATCATCATGCTGACAGGGTGTGCACACCCATAAAATTTCAGACCACAAGTAAGAAACATTTTTGTGGGACCAAACTAAAAGACGTTTGGCAGACAAAACAATTTTTAATCTGTTTTTAAAAGGAGGGGGTTGTGGAGGATTTGGTTTGAATAATATCTTGGTCTTATTCTTAATGTGGGAAAAACAAATATACAATAAAATAATGATGCTTTTAATAGTAATCTGAGCAGTGCAACAGAAACAAAGATATGAAATATATCCTAAAAAATACATGTATGAGCCTATATTTCTCTTCCAAATGAGGAAAATTGCAATATGTAAATTGTCTATATAAAAGAAATTAACAGTGCTTGCTGGGGTATCATTCAATGGACAGATTAAACATCCTCATAATTTCCTGGCCTCTGGAGGATTAACTTATTTCTTCATGGTTGGTGGTTGGAAAGAGATCTCTAACAAAAATAAATGAATTGGGACCTGGATTTTTAAGTGAAGACATTTTGCTTAGTGAAATCTTTCATCAGATAAACTGTGAAGGTTACAGCAGCCCTTACAGAACACAGAGACATGTTTAAACGAGTTTTGCCTGCAGACAGAGGACGCTTATTTCTCTCCCCACATTCTCTTGAACCTCCTTGCATGCAGACGCATAAAAATAGCCAGGCTGTACTCTATGCTTGTAGGATCCAGCCCCCACCTTTGGAAAGGAATACAAGTTTTAACGCTGTCTTGCTGACACAGGTTTGCTTTGGAGCCTAATTACCAACTTGAGTTTTGATGACAAGGTAACTGGCTCCAGGGGCTTCTTGTTCTTCCCAAACAAAACAAAAACAAATTCCTGAAGCAAGACCTGAATCGTAGGAGAACAAGTGATGCAATTCCAAGCAGACCAGTCTCCTCCTTATCTCCACATCACCAGCTTCCCTGCAGAACCTGTCTCCATGAGTGTGGACCACTTTGACACTATTTACTAATAAGTGGCAGTTATTTTAATAATCATCTTTTATAATCATTTGATGATTTACAGCCAACAACGCTTTCATAGATGAGACCTCATTTGCTGTCCACAACTCTGTGAGGAAAGTATATCACCCGGGGCTTAATTAACTTATATTTACACTGCTGCATAGTAGTAAAACTGGGAATGAGAGATATTGTTGTACTTGTCACATGTGTTCCTCGCAGTCCCGCTCTATTTAAACAACAACAACAACAAATATATATATATATATTTGGGGGTTGGAAAGAGATCTCTAACAAAAAACTGGGAATGAGAGATAGTGTCGGACAGATGTTTAATCTGTCCATTGGATTAAACTATATATATAGTTTGTTGATTTCAGAGAAGAAGGGTTAGGGGGAGATAGAAACATCAATTATGAGAGTCATTGATTAGCTGCACGCCCCAACTAGGGATCAACCTCACAACCATGGCATCTGTCCTGACTGGTAATTGACCCCTGACCCCCTGGTTCATAGGTTGATGCTCATCCACTGAGCCATGCTAACTGGGCTAGTATCTCTTTTTATAAAGGAGGAACATGCTGGACTGTTAGCCATTTGGGACAGTTTAAAGCCAACAGAGCCAGGCCTCTTCACCATCCTACCTGGGAATCATGGTACATCCTAGGCTGCTTCTGCAGGGTGTGCTACCCTCAGGAGAGTGGAACTTGACAACATGCACACCTGCTGAACACTAAAATGGACAGCCCTGTGAAACGGTAGCTCCTGTCACTGAAAATGTTTTAGAAGAAACTTGGTCACCACCACCTTGAAAACTGTAAAAGAGATACCTTTAATGGGTGAGGTTTTTCTAAATACTATCTTTTTAGAAAATAGTAAAGAGTATTGAATTAGCTTTAGGTGCTGCCTAACAATCACAATGACTTAAAACAACATATTTATTAGCTTATAATTTTAGAGGGTACAGACATATATCTTTGCTGGGTCTTCTGCTCAGTCTCATCGGCTTCCATCTGAGTACTAATTGAGATATATTCTTATCTGGAGGCTGGACTGGGGAAGAAGCTGTTTCCAAACATATTCAGGTTCTTGGAAGATTGTATTTCTTTTCAGCTATATGACCCAGGTCCCTGATTATTTGTTGAGTGTTTGTTACCTGGAGGCCACCCTTAGAAGTAGCCCACAGTCCCCAGAGGCTTTGTTTCAAGGGCTTCTCCAACATCATCTCAAATTCCTCAAGCCTATAACAAGAGTTTTTCACTCTAGTCTGCTAAAATGAACTCAGGCATAATATACTGTAATTATGGAAGTTATTTCTCAATGCCTTTGACATCTTCTATGGATTAGAAGCAAGTTACAACCCTCTCTTTCCCTCCCCTCCCCAAAAGGGAATTACATAAATATACACCAGGAGGTGTCACCCTAGCGCCCGTCCCCCATAAGTACCTATGTAGACAATCCAAGATTCTTTGTAATGTCCCTTCCAAATAAATATCACACCTTCTACTGCAACCTCATCAAAATCCAAGAGACACATATTTAACATCATTTTTATGAGACTGGCCTTTGCTGTTCTGAGGGGTGGCAGTAGTATTGCATATCCAGAATGCATCCCAGCCACACTCTGACCTCAGCCTGTGAAACTAAGCAGAAGCCTGGCAGAGCCATGCATGGAAATTCTGAACCACACGATAGTAAATGTCTGTTATTTTAAGCTACTGTTTGTTAGTATGGCCTGTAAGAAGAATGCTTCATGAAGAATTAATAGGGCCATACAGCTTGATACACTATCATAATACAAGGAGGTGCTGTTTTACTACAGATAGGGAGAGAGACTGAGAGTCAAAAGAGTTGAGTTCTCATTTAGTTCTCCCATGGACTTGCAGTGTGATCATGGGCAAGCCACATCTAAATGTTATGAATCTAAAATTAAGTTGAGGAAAACCAGTTAAGTGCTGATAGATCTGCCTAACTTGGGTCCTTGCCTGGTCTACGTGGTGAATATCTAATACTACACAGGAGAAGGTTGGGTGGGAGGCAGGCCCACAGGGTTCTCTGCTTACCCTCTGGGCTCCCTGCTTAGAAAGCATATCCTTGTCAGATGGTACAGAAAAGGGATGTATAGTCTGGCAAAAGACCAAAAATATCATTTTAAATCCTGGCAGGTGGAACTGAGCTGAGGGCTGGCTGCTCAGTCCTAAAAGAGTCAGGAATATTTAACAGCTGTTGGGACAACTAGTACCAGGGAGCTCCCCTCTCCTCTGATGTGTGGCCTGAATGCCTTGAGCTCTAATCCTTAACTTTGCTTTCCAGATAGATGTCTAGATTACCTTATCCAGAGTACTGCATAACCCTTTTAGTTTTTATCCTGTTGTTGGTTTCAAAACTATAGGGATGTTGCCATGCCTCTGAGGATATATTGCCCATCTCTCTCCTCGCCATCCTTGTCAACATTGGTGTTACTGAATCAAAATCCATTAAAATATGGAACTTTGCCTGGCACCATCTTCTAGTAGTCCCTTGCACATTTTGAGGAGCAGAACAGAATGACGGTAGAGAAATCTAAGCATCCACACACATATTCTTTTCACATCCAGGCCACAGATACTTGCTACAAATAGTATCCAATTTAATTTTACGTAAATTTATTGAGCACCTATCATAAAAAAATATAAAACACTATGGAATTCATAATCTTTATACAACTTTTTAAAAAATATTATTTTTAAAAAATCTTCACCCAAGGATATTTTTTCCATTAATTTTTAGAGAGAGTGAAAAAGAGAGGAAAGACAGAGAGAAATATCGATGTGAGAGAAACATCGATTAGTTACCTCCTGCAAAATCCCTGACCAGGACCTGAGTTGGGAGGAGCCTGCAACCCAAGAACATGCCTTTGACTGTAATTGAACCCAGGATCCTTCAGTCTTCAAGCTGATGCTCTATCCACTGAGCCAAATTGGCTAGGAGGTTTATACAAGTTTAATATTTCTAAGTCCCAAAGCATAGTTGATTTGTGACGCAACAGTCAGTTTAACAACATTCAGAATAACCATGGTATTTGAATAGGTGCCTAGACTCTGCAAGAAGCCCACAATGTTGAGCCTCTTACTATAACAAGACAGATCAACACGTCACTTAGTATCACTAAATTGTATAGGGTGATATAAAGAGAACTCTGGGGTTTGCTTGCTGCAGTGAAAGAAACAACCCACTTCACTGTTTCTCAAATGTGTATTACTGGGGAGGGGGATGTTTTTAAATAACATTTTTAGACTCTGGGGGTTATGCATACTCTAAAAAGGCTTTTATGATCTTTACCAGCAATGTTGAGGCTTAGATATACCTGAAAATCTTAAAGAACTTTTGCTTTTCTGAAGCATGTGGAAATCACATGAAATGTTCATTTCTTTTCTTCACATATATCAATCATATTTTTACAGAGATTATTCCTACCTCTGATATGTCCACATGACAATTAATACTTTCCAAAATTTCTTAACATGTCTTTTAATCTTTAAAATATTGTGAGTCAGGGAGGGCAAGGGTTACTTTAATCTTGTAGAAGTAAAAACTGAGGATTTAAGGCATTTTTCAGGGTCATAGGTTGAGGAAATAGTAAAACTGGCATGAGACTTCAGGTCATCCAAGGGTCAAGCATGAACATTTTCAATTCAGTATTATTGCTTCAGATAACAGGAATTCAGGTGTTGACTCTGCCATTTTTAGCCACGTGTACTTGGAGTTTCACTTCATCTCTCTAAGCTTCTGTTTCCTTATTAGAAAATAATATCTGAAGTGTGTACCTCACACAGTAGTTCTAAAAACTAAATGAGAAAATAAATAAACTTGGGTTTTTTGCTAGAAAGTATTAAACATTTGTAGAAGTACATTATTAATAGAGGTTTAGGGCAGGTAGTCAGGTTTTGGGAAGAGAGTGTATGACTTCTACTGGACAGAAAAGGTTAAGATTGTGTGAAGGTGGAATGGAGCTACTGGAAATGGTTGGATCCATAGTAAAATTATCTATGACAAGCTTAGGTGAGGGAACAGAGGGGTACATGTGTCAGTAATACAAAGATCATGAGTTTGGAATTCTGTCAGAGGTAGGGAGGAGTGGTGATTATTAGGTATAAAAAGGAAGTGAACAGAATGAAACTCTTGTTCAGATGTGATAGAAGAAAGATGAGAATCAGAGACAGGTTCTCTAAATGGGCTTCAACAAAAGGTTATTGGGCTTCAAAAAGAGGTATCCCATTTGTTTCTGATTTAGCATGCAAACATAATATAGAGATCAACAAGATATGGTCCTTGCCTTAAAAAATTCATAGTCTATCAGGAGAAAGATAAAAATACAGGTATTTTGAGGGGGGGAAAAGGAACATTACAGGCTAAATACTACTACTATATACATAACATATACATATATACATACAATATTTATTACACATGTAATATATAATACAATATAAATCATTGTATAAATAATATAAACAAACAAGTGTTTATAGAGAACCAGGCCCTATATTAAGCACTTTACATGCATTAGCTCAATTAATCCCTTATAACCACCCAAGAAGACAAAAATTTCCCTGTGATTCTTTTTTGTTTCTAATATTTTTTTATTGATTTCACAGAGGAAGGGAGAGGAAGAGAGAGATAGAAACAGAGTGATAAAAGAGAATCATTAATTGCTGTCTTCTGCATCCCCTTACTTGGAATTGAGACTACAACCTGGGGATATGCCCTGACTGGGAGTCAAACTGTGACCTCCTGGGTCATAGGTCAATGCTCAGCCACTTAGCCACACTGGACTGGGTCCCTTGTGGTTCTTGATGCACAGATGACACTGAGGACCAGTGAGGTCTATTAACTTGCCCAAACAATACGACTAGAAAGGATGGATTTAAGAATCCAAATACATCTCAAGCTGTCTGACTGCACTGAAACCTATAGCCTCTCCATCACTACCCCACATTTCATTTTCCCTCCCAGCTCATTTCTCTCCCAGTATTTACTACCTTCCAGTATTATGTATAACGTTCTTTTGTTTATTGTCTCTCCATTCAAATGAAAGCTCCAAAAGGGCAGGGATTTGCCTGTTTTGCTTACTGTTGTATCCTCAACAACCAGAATGGTACCTGGGACATAGTATGTGGTCAGTAATATTTGTTGAAGATACATGAATAAATGTTAAGCTGTCACATTATTCTATTCTGCATCTCATAGCTAGGGGGAAGTGGAGCCATATGGAAACATTTGAAAGAAGAATGAGATGCACCACAGAAAAGTAGACAGAAAAAAAGATAAGTGTGGAAAGAGTTTTGTAGATACAGAAAGACTGAAAAACAGGTGGTAGAAAAGCAGTTGGGAGGAACAGGGGTTGTTTGCAGGTCAGTGAGCAGGATGATGAAAGAGATTTACAGTTCACATTCCAGCAGGCATTCAGCTCAGAGCACACTCAAAGAGCTGAATTGACTCACGTAATGCTCTGTTACATAGTTGGAGAAAGGAATCTTTCCCCCAACCCTACCATTTGGCTTCTGCCCTCATTTCTGGCTAAACTGTAGGACCAGAAATAATTTTTTCTTCTTTCCCCATTGTGGGAATGTCAGCCAGCTCAACTCCCATTTCCTGTCATGCTGTCAATGACCAGACAGCCTGAACTTCAGTCATTAAATCTTTTATCATGTTCAAAATTGAATAAGACTTATTTCCTTGCCCGGTTTCTGATTCAGCTGTGCAGAACCACATATATGATAGAAGTAGTTATATTTCTCTCTTTGTTTGTACTATTTATAACAGCAAAAAAAAAAAAGTCAGGAAAGTAGTATGTTTATGTCACTATTATTTTAGTTTTATTTGGGAAAAAAAACTTACTGGGTTGGATGCTAGATATGAGTTACAAGGCCTAGCTCTATTATTCTCTTGCTATGTAAACTGGACCAGTCACATATAAATCTTAGTTTCCTATTTGAAAATGAATATGGTATGAAATGGGAGGTAGTGGCTAGATTATTTGAAATTTCCTGTCAACTCTAATATTCTATCTTATTAAAATTTCTCAAATCTCCTTCAATAGCCTCAGTCATGGAACCACTTACATTGCCATCTATATGTATTTTTTTTCTTTTATTCATTCAGTAAGTATTTTTTAAACAGCTATAGTGTATGAGGAAATAAGCCTGTCCTAAACATAATTAGGGAGGAGGCAGAAGAAGATAAGATAGAACCTGACCATCATCTTGAGATTTCATATCTACTAGTAGAAATAAAGCATATTTAATTAAATAATACAGACAAAACATAATTGAAGATATCATAAGAAGCAAAGATATAATAGGAATTCAGAGGAGAGAACTATCACCTTCAGCCAGGACAATTTAGGGCAACACCTTTTCAGGGGGAGAGGTATTTCAGTTGTGTGTTGAAGGATAGGATATATGCTGCTGGTTGTGGAGATGATGGTGGTTGTGGAGGTGTTGGTGTTAGAGTTGGAGATGAAAATGGCAGAGGTAGTGGTGATAAAGTTGGAGGTGGCGGTGTTGGAAGTAGTGGAGGTGGTGGAGGTGGAGGTGGAGGTGGTAGAGGTAGAGATGGTGATAGTGGTGATGGAAAAACCTACTGCTAACTGAAGAGATTATAAAGAAGTTAGGGTAAATAGAATTAGAAGTCATATTATGGAGAACTCAGAACACCAAGGCAAGATATCTAGATAGCACGTAATAGATATTATTCATATTGCACATTAAGCCACATTCCCATTTGTTTACCATCTTTGGCCTATTAAAATGTCTATCCTCACATAAACTGACTAATAGGGCAGAACTTTCCATATGAGACCTTGAACTAATTACTGGTGGCAGTTAATGGGACAGGAATGTCTCCAATAAGTAAATGTGTAGGAACCAGAGAATAGCCTGTAAGCCCCTCCTACCGAAACCAAACATAGATTGGATGTATTCACAAATGGCAAAAAAAAATTCAATGTATAAGAAAGCTGTTCCCTCTCAGGGCAGCCTGTCCACTGGAGAATCTGCAAGTGCTGGCAAGTGTACGTGTATTCTTTAGTCAATTTTCTGCCAGCTTCTTTTGAACCCAAATAAGTGACAGGCTATAGAGTACAAGCTGTACTCCATGTACAGTGGCACATAAAGACCAGGTTTGGGTAGAGTAGATTGAGGGCAGAAGCTGAGGGAGGTGGAGAAAGAAAAGAAAGGCTAGGTATGATTATGTTGCCAGGTATCCTTGGTAACAACAAAACATCTTGTACATTCTGCTTAAGAGCTCAGAGGCACATGGAGAAAAAACATGCCCTATTTCTCTCAACATCAACAGCATGGGAACAGGGCATTTCTGTCTCTCAGTCAAGGTGAGAACAGAGATGTCCAAGGCCTTTAAATCTCAAGCATCTAGCAAAAAGAAACACAAAGAGCTGAAGTGAGTGCCTGTGTGTAGGGGGAGATTGGGAGGATGGGGAGTAGTTTGGGAGTATAAAAGTGAAGAAAATTCTCAGAGTGCAAAATTTCAGAGGGACATATTGTAGGATCCCAGAGCAATAGAGTTTACTAGTTCTGAAGGCAGCATCCAATCAACCTAGTGGGTGGATATCCTGCAGGGGAAGGTCTCAATCAAAGTGGCTTACACACTCCAGAGACAGGACATGAAGACACCTGTTATCATCCCCAGTTTGACAGACAAATCAGTTCTGCGGGAGATGGACTTTGTATGTCCTCCAATGAGCACATTAGTGTTGTAATAATTATGGCTCAGATATAGTTAAAACTGTAAATAGCCAGGAATGTTACTGAGATGAAAGTATACATGAATACCTGCACACATGTAAGTGAATATATGTACATGAACATACATATACATGCACATACACAATCTTATTTAATCCTTATACTAGTCCTATTGTAGGAACTCTTACTATCTTTGTTTTAGATAAGAAAACTGAAACATAGAGAAGTAACTTTGTTAAGACCATCTAAACGAGTATGTGAGGGTTTGAATATAGTCAGTTTCAGTGTCCAGGCTGGGAGGAAAAAATTGAAACTTCTATCCATAAACAACAAAAAAGAAAGTAGTTTCACATCCTCGTGAGCTCCAGTGTGAGTATGCACACCCACACACACAAATACTCAAACAAACAAACAAACAAAAATCAGTCACTGGCTTATGTCAATCTCTGGGTTATCTGTTTTGTTCCACTGGTCTATACGCTTGTTTTTTATTGCCAGTAGCAGGCAGTTTTGAGAACAGTGGCTTTGTAATATAGCTTAATATCTGGTATTGTGATCTCTCCAACACTGTTCTTTCTCAGGGTTGCTGCAGGGGTCTTTTGTTTTTTATTCCAGATGAATTTTGGGGGAATTTGTTCTAGGTCTCTGAACTATGCCGTTGGCATTTTAATGGGGATTGTGTTGAATTTGTAGATTGCTTTGTGTAGTATGGACATTTCAATGATGTTGATTCTACCAATCCATGAACATGGTATATTCTTCCATATGTTCATGTCTTCTTCTATCTCTTTTTTTTAGTGTCCTGAAATTTTCTGAGTATAGCTGCTTTGTCTCCTTGGTTAAGTTTATTCCTAGGTATCTTAATTATTTTGTTGCAATGATAATGGGATTGCTTTTTAAATTTCTCTTTCTGTGAGTTCATTATTGGTATATAGAAAAACCATATACTTCTGAGTGGTAATTTTGTATACTGCTACATTGCCAAATTCATTTATTAACTCTAATAGCTTTTTAAAAATATTTTATTGATTTTTTTACAGAGAGGAAGGGAGAGGATAGAGAGTCAAAAACATCGATGAGAGAGAAACATCTCTCAGCTGCCTCTTGCACACCCCCTAGTGGGGATGTGCCCATAGCCAAGGTACATGCCCTTGACCAGAATCAAACCTGGAACCTTTCAGACTGCAGGCCGATGCTCTATCCACTGAGCCAAACTGGTTTAGGCTCTATTAGTTTTTTGATGGAGTCTTTAGCGTTTAAGCCAGTATGCTCACTTAATATTTGACAAAGGAGGAAAGAGATAATACAGATTCCTCATTCAATAAATGGTGTTGGGAAAACTAGACAAATACTTGCAAAAAAATGAAACTAGACCACCAACTTACACCATACACAAAAATAAACTCAAAATGGATAAAGGACTTAAAAATAAAATGGAAAACCATAAAAATGTTAGAAGCCATAGGCAACAAAATAGTAGACATTTGTCATAGCAATATCTTTACTGATACAGCTCCTAGAGCAATGGAAACTAAAGACAAAATAAACAAATGGGACTATATTAAAATAAAAAGCTTCTGCACAGCAAAAGAAACCATCAACAAAACAACATAAAAGCCCATTGCATGGAAGAATATATTTGCCAATATTATCTCCAATAAGGGTTTTTTGTTTGTTTGTTTGTTTGTTTGTTTTTGTGTGTGGGTGTGTGTGTTTTACAGTGTAAAATTTTTTTATATTTAGAACTAGACAGCTGGACTCAGTTTAGATGATTCCAATTTTGTTGGCAACATCCAAAGCATCATAGTCAGGAGCCAGTCAAACAGATGCCTTCTTCTCGCCATCAGGCCTGATCAGAGTGTTGACCTTAGCCACATCAATGTCACAGAGCTTCTTCACAGCCTCTTTGATCTGGTGCTTGTTGGCCTTGACATCCACAATGAACACAAGTGTATTATTGTCTTCTATCTTCTTCATAGCTGATTCAGTAGTCAGGGGGAACTTGATGATGACATATTGGTCAAGCTTGTTTTTCCTGGGTGAGCTCTTCCAAAGATATTTAGGCTGCCTCCGGAGCAGCCTTAGTGTCTTTGGCCGTCGGAAAGTGGGTGATGTGCGGATCTTCTTTTTTTGTGTGGCTGTGGATGCCTTTCAACACCGCTTTCTTTGCCTTCAAAGCCTTTGCTTTGGCTTCGGTTTTGGGAGGGGCAGGGGCTTCCTTCTTAGCTTTTGGCACCATCTTCGTAGACAGGCCCGATAAGGGTTTAATCTCCAACATTTACAAGAAAACTCATACAATTTAACAAAAGGAAGATAAACAATCCAATTAAAAAACAGACAAAGAACTTACATATACACTTTTTGAAAGAGGACATTCAGGAAGCCAAGAGACATATGAAAATATTCTCAAAGTCACTAATTATCCAAGAGATGAAAATCGAAACAACAATGAGGTATCATATCATACCTGTCAGAACAGCTAGCATCAACAAATCAACAAATGACAAGTGCTGGAGAGGATGTGGAGAAAAGGAACCCTCCTTCACTGCTGGTGGAAATGCAAGCTGGTGCAGCCACAGTGTAAAACAGTATGGTGTTTCCTCCAAAAGTTAAAAATGGAACTGCCATTTGACCCAGTAATATCACTTCTAGGAATATATCTCAAGAAAACAGAAACACCAATCAGAAAGGGTATGTGCACCTTTATGTTCATAAGAGAGCAATTTACAATAGCTAAGGTTTGGAAACAGCCTAAATGCCCATCAGCAGATGAATAGATTAGAAAACTGTGGTACATCTATACAATGGAATATTATGCTTCCGTAAAAAAGGATTTCTTACCATTTGCAACAGCATGGATGGATCTAGAGAGAATTATGCTAAGTGAAATAAGCCAGTCAGTGAAAGATAAATACCACATGATCTCACTCATTTATGGATAATAAAGATCATTACAAACTGTTGAACAAAAATAGACAGAGGCAAAGAACTCTCAAACAGACTGTTCAACTACCACAGGAAGGTAGGGGAAGATTGGGGAGGTAAAAGATCAACCAAAGGACTTGTATGCATGGATATAAGCACAATCAACAGACTCAAGACACTGGGGCAGGGGGATGAGTGCAAGTCATGGGGAATAGGGGAGGCTGGGGGGAGGTCTGTTGGGAGAAAGAGAGAGAGAGAGAGAGAGAGAGAGAGAGAGAGAGAGAGAGAGAGAGAGAGAGAGAGAGATTTGTAATACCTGAGACAATAAAATTTAAAAAAGAAAAGAAAAAAAAAGAACCAGCAGCAAAAACAAATAAAACAAACAAACAACAAACAAATAAACAAACAAAACCACCAGGCGCCACTGCACCTATAAAGAAATGAACCTCAAACTCAAAAGGGAGCATAGATAGATGGTCAGCCCTATGACTTTATCATAATGTAAAAGAATAATTGATGATATTAATAATCAGTCTAACTTTGGTATATGGTCTATAGTTCCTACAGAACTTTCACAGTCAGACATATACATAGAATGTAGTGGAGTACCAAACCTTGAACAGAAGAAACAAATGCTTTCTGCTTATTATGTAGCTGCTTCTGGTCACTTAAGATGACTTTTCGCAAATCCATAATAGCAGCATAGTTCTCAGATGTCCCCTTGCTCCTCATTCAGAGCTTTCTCACTCCACTTTAGGCTTACAAAGCACAGCATGGCATCATCACCTTGGACTTCGACAGCTTCAATCATGAAGGAGACGGAGAGATTTCATTTTGGAACTCAGATGAAGCCACAGACATGTGCCAAAGACAACACTGGACACATGGTGCTTAAGAATGATTCTGATGGAATTCAGAATGAGCATGTCCACTGATATCACTTCTGCAGTGATGCAGCTGACATGCCATTCAGCACAAAGTAACCACTCCCTGGTGAATGATCTCCTTGTGGTTTAAGGCGAGACAGAGTTCTTTGAGGACTCTATTATTCCCAGCATCACACACAGCAAACCGCACTCAAGCAGCCATTACCAGAACTCTGGAAGGAGACTGTCATTCCAGAGCAATACGCTCTGACGATTCTCTGGGGTGATGATGCTCTGTCCAATATGGTAGCCACTCGTTATGTGTCACCAATGAGCATTTGAAACGTGGCTAGTGGGACTAAGAAGTTGAATTTTTAATTTTAAAAATGAAATCTTAAATGTTATTTAAATTAACTCAAATGAGCTCCTGTAGCTAGAGGCTACCATATTGGACAGTGCAGTGGTTCTGAATCACCCAGACCAGCATATTCATTTTATTCTGCCCATGAGTCATCATATATCCCTAAATAAGTCAATGCATTTTCCAGAGGACAACACTGAAGATACAGGGGATAAACTGCTTGCTCAGAATTACACAGCCATTCCACAGCACAACAAGGATTGAAATATAAACCTCCTGAGTGCTCTGATTCTTCTCCAACTTACACACATAGTTCCGAGATGAGAGTATGATACACGTAAATAGATCATTGTAAGTCAAATTATAACCATTAACCTCCTGCTTTCTCCCTTAAAATTAATGACATTGGTAGTGGGAGTGTATTTAATATCTAATGGTTTTAAGGATTAGCAACAGCAACAACAAAAAAACTGTCACCGAGACTGGGTAGATACACATAGACGATAAGAGTTTATTACTAACAATAACATATCTGGCAACTTGAAGACATAATTTGAGGACTCTACATTAAAAATTATTAGCAGCATAATTTTGGACTAATACAAAACCCCATTAGGACCTTTGCCAGCTAGCTACAATAATTTCCCATCATACCCTCTGTTATTCTTTGACTTTGTTTAATTTCATTTATTCTTTGCCTTTCTATACTAAAACAGTTATAGATTTTCATCAAATCCAAAGGTATTTTGGAGTCATGGGAATGCAAAAAAGCCTCATCAAAACAAACTATTTTAATTTGTTTTACTTGTGTTTTATTAACATTTACAACATAGAAATTGTGTTTGTTTTTTCCTATCCCCAGCCCCCACCCAAATCTGTACCCAATAAAAAATGTTTCCAAACCAGGCTGCCAAGTTTCCATTCAAATCCCAATTTATTTTATATCCCTGGGTGAACCCTACTTAAAACAGAGATGTACACTGAAGCTTGGATGGTCTTACTGTTGAAACAGGGAGATGAAATACCCTGTGGCCATCAGACCCCTCCAAGCCTGGAGGCCCCAGGGGGTTGGTGGTGGTGGAGGGGACTGTTTCCGAAGGCCAGTGATGCTCTCTCTCTGGCTACTAGGGAAAGTTGCTGTGGTCCTGAACACATTTATTCTCACCCATCTCTTCTACAAAGTCTTAAAAATTGCACACCTCTTTGCCACATTATCTTACTATCCTGGCTTGTTCCTCTCTGCCTTACAGATTGGCCAAGGTTCTTAAGAGGACTCTGAGAAGGAAATAATTAAATCATAAAATGTCCAAGACAGACATTTATAGAAAAAGACATGCAATCTAACCTGTGCCCAGGACTTTGTGCAGGATTGCTTCCCTCCTAAAAAAGTTATCCCAGGATAAGGTTTACAGCTTTCTGCATATATATGTATATGGAAGGGGATTTGCTTTGGAGGGATTTCATATTGACATAAGAAAGAATTTCCTGTACATATGGTTCCCAATTTTAGACACAATACATTCCTGGAAATTGTATCATGAAGCATATCAGCAGAAGGGAAAGCTGTGATTGTGTATGCTTCTTTCATTCAACAAACATCTAAGAATGCCCACTATGTCCCAGGCACAATGATGACCTCTGCCCCATTCACATGGCCTAAAAAAACCATCGATGCATCAAAATAGAGAAGAACAGAAGTAAGTGTTCAAACTGGGCATCAGAACTTTAAAAGTACCCAGGTAATTCTAAAATATGTTTATTTCAGCCATATTATTTACTTTAAATATACACATTCAAAATTTTTTATTATAATTATGTCCCATTCATTAGGATTGTTGCAATTAAAATCTGAAAACAACAGCAATGAGAAAGAAAAACTTCAAAGACTACAGAGAGGAATGAAGGAGAAAACTGTACCAGAAACCTAAAAAGAACGCTACCTAAAGGTACTATAGCACACCATTCAATTTAACCTTGAACTTTCTGGCAGCCAGTACAAAGAAGGCCACTTAACATGAAATAATAATTAATTTCTGTTAAAGAAACCTAGAACTAAATGCTAAGAGGAAATTATCTTGTACACATAAAAAATGACATTGACATAGTGAAAAACATCTTTAACACCAGTTTCACACAAAAATTCAAAGGTACCTTTTCTTATACTGACTTCTCACAAGGTCCAAAGGTAAGAAAATAAAAGCAAAATTTAAAGTACTAGATTTTAATTTCATAAAAAACTTTCAGTGGCAAACTGAGATAAATAATTTGGATTTAACTATAGGCAACACTGTACTTATTTACAATACAAAGTTATTCAAGATCATGGAAAACGAAAATGTATACCTTGTTTTCATTGAACTTCATATCTCAGTTTAACACTTCCTAATATATAAATTGAGCAGATTTAGAAAATTTAAGTTGGAATATGATGGAGTATGGGATGCAATGGAGAGAAGTAAACACAAAGGATGTAATAATTGATATCAGAAAATATAAAAGTATGTTTTTGGGGAAGACTCTTTAGAGACCTTTCAAATTTCTACGCTAATTAGTCACACAGATTCACAGAAATATGAATTAAAAGACACACACACACACACACACACACACGCACTTTGTTATTGTTAGTGATAACTTCCAAAGTATATTTCTAAGCATTTGTGTCAAAATAACTTGATAGTTTCAACTTTGAATCTGTTCTGGTGTCAGCTGAACATACATGCACACACAAATTTATAGGACAGGAAAGACACACCAAGGGAGGTTGGTAAAGAAGTTCTAAGGAGGAAACATTTTGACCCTTAACACAGAGGCAATGATTTATTAGCCAACAGTACTTAATGTGATGGTTTTAGAAATGTGCTTACCGCACTTCCTTGGGAGAATCTGCTAAAAACAAAACTGACCCTATTACACAACAGTGAAATAGCTCCCTCGTCTTGTGGAGGATGCATGAGCAGTTGAAGTCACAGACACTATGTAACCTTTGAAATCTCTAGTCTGCTTCAAGTTAGGGCAAAGCTTTTTTTTTTTTTTTCAGATAACATGACATGTAAATTTTATATATATATAGTAATTTAATGTCTTTAAGCATTTAAATGGATAGTTGGCAGAATTAGTTGCTTAAAATACAGGTTTGTGTATGCTACTCCAGTGCTCATAAACCTTCCTGTTGACAGCCTGAGGTGAACTCAACATTTAGGGCCTTTCATGAACAAGAACTGAAAGATCTTCTACCCTTGTTCCTTCTTCTGTCCGTTCACATTCCTATTCTACTAGCTGAATGATCACCACCCTTTTGTTGATTTATTCCACCTCTAATTCTTGGCTTGGGCTCTTCAATCATTTTCCCCCTTCCCACTCAACATTGTTGGTCCCAGATCCTACTCAGTCTTTAAGACCCAGCTCCCATCTCCTTCATAAAGTATTCCCCATTGCCTAGTTAGGATGTATTCCTTTCTCACCCAATTTTATTATATACTAGAGGCCCGGTGCATAAAATTCCTGCATGGCGGGTGGGGGTGTCCCTCAGCCAAGCCTACACCCTCTCAAATGTGGGACCCCTCGAGGAATGTCCAACTGCCTATTTAGGTCGGATCCCAGTAGAGATCCTTCTCACAATTCAAGACTGCTGGCTCCAAACTGCTCACCTGACTGCCTCCCTCATTACCCCTAACCACTTCTGCCTGCCAGCCTGATCACCCCCTAACCACCCCCCAGACAGCTTAACTGATGTCTAACTGCTCCCATGCCAGCTTGTTTGCCCCCAACTTCCCTCCTCTGGTGGCCTGGTCATTCCTAACTGCCCTCCCCTGCAGGCTTGATCACCCCCAACTGCCCTCCCTTACAGGCCTGGTCCCACCCAACTGCCCCTCCCTGCTGGCTTGATGGCCCAAAACTGCCCTCCCTTACAGGCCTGAAACCTCCCAACAGCCCTCCCCTGCTGGCCATCTTGTGGTGGCCATCTTGTGTCCACATGGGGAAAGGATCTTTGACCACATGGAGGCAGCCCTCTTGTGTGTTGGAGTGATGGTCAATCTGCTTATTATTCTTTTATTAGATAAGATAGAGGCCTGGTGCATGGGTGGGGGCCAGCTGGATTGCTTTGAAGGGTGTCCCTGAGCAGAGTGGGGATTCCCTTGGGGTGTGGGGCAGCCTGGGCAAGGGGCCTATGGTGGTTTGCAGGCCAACCACACCCCCCAGCTACCCAAGTGAAGGCCCTTGTATCTGGGGTTAATTTATGTTCTACAACTGAAACTTTGTAGCCTGGAGTGGAGCCAAGTCTTCTGCTCGCTCCATGGCAACAGCCATTTCTGTTTGGGTTTATTTAAATTCTATAATTGAAACTTTGTAGCCTAGAATGGAGGCTTAGGTGCTAGGGCTGCAGAAGCTTGGCTTCTTCCATCACTCTTCTCTCTCCAGCTCTGTGGCTGCCGCCATTTCTGTTAGATTTATGTATTTTTTATAATTGAAACTTTGTAGCATTGAGTGGAGTCCTAGGTCAGCAAGGGCAGGCGGAAAGCTTAGTTTCCTCCATTGCCAGGGAAACCCAAGCCTCCCTCCTGTTCTCAGTGGTTGCAGCCATCTGGTTGGGGTTTATTTGCTCCTGATTGGCTGGCAGATGTGGCTTGTGGGCATGGCTTGTGGGTGAGTGAAGGTATGGATAATTTGTATATTTCTCTTTTATTAGATATGATAGTAACACTACAAGGGGAAGACTTTTTATTTGAAGAAACTGAGCCTCAGAAACGTCAGAACTTTTCTGAAGGCCACATTGCTAGGAAACAATATATACCATGGTCTGTAGAACTATAAAGTCTATACTCTTTCCACCACACCAATTTGCCCCTCACATATACATACATAAGAACTTAGCAGATTAAAAAAAGGGAAGTCTCATACAACCCCATTTTTTTTTTGCAGGGCTTTAGAGGAACACATGCCCAATGGACACCCCAGTGATTGCTGGAGACAAAAGGAAAGAAAGAACTCAAGAGACAAAACAGTAACAGAAACTATGAGAGCCCTCAGAAGAGTATGAAAATCATCCTATCTAATAAAAGGGTAATATGCAAAATGACAGTCACTCCAACACACAAGATGCCTGCCACCATGTGGTCAAAGATGGATGTCTCCATGTGGATATAAGATGGCCAGTAGGAGAGGGCACTTGTGGGTGATCAGGCTATCAGGGGAAGGCAGCTGGGAGGGACCAGGCCAGCAGAGGAGGGCAGTTGGAGGCAACCAGCCTGAAGGGGAGGGAATGTGGGGGGAGAAGGCTTGCAGGAGAGGGCAGTATGGGGTACCAGACCTGCAGGGAATGGCAGTTGGGGGTGACCAGGATAGCAAGGGAGCAGTTAGGTGTCAATCAGGCTGGCAGGAAAGTGATTAGGGGATGATCAGGCTGGCAGACAGAAGTGGTTAGGGGCAATGAGGCAGGCAGGCAGGCGAGCGGTTGGGAGCCAGCAGTCCTAAATTGTGAGAGGGAAGTCCCAGATTGGAGAGGGTGCAGCCTGGGCTGAGGGACACATACCATGCCACCCCCCATGCATGAATTTCATGCACCAGGCCTCTAGTAGATTATAAAAAGACCACAAATACTGGTATCACCAGTTAAATAGTTCTGTATGATTACACAGATTATATGTCATTCTTTACAAAAAGCATGTGTAGATGTACCGGGAAAATGGTAAAAAAAAAAAAAACTAACTAGAAGTCATGAAATTTGGAATTCAGTACAGAAAACCACAGACTTGTGGTGGTATCCTGAGCAAGTCATTTCCTTGGCTGGGTGGTTGTTTTTGTTCATCTGTTCAATAACAGAATTGATTAAATGATTTACAGTATACCCTTTAGCTGTAATGTTCTATAAGCCTGGGGATACCAACTGAGAGACCTATAAGATCACACTTTTAGGTTGAATATTATTTGATAGGCATCTATTCATGACACACACCAATTTCCTACAAGTATTCGTTGCTCATTGATGATCTTAAGAATCAGAAGAAAGAAGAAAAATGTAAATGCTTTAAATAGATGTCTGAATTTGAAGATTTCCTCCCTGCTTTCCTCTGAAGTGGTCCCAGGCATCACACTGAACTCTAGCATCTGTTTCTTTCCTCCAGATTATGATTTGGAATTTCAGTTTGAAGACAAACACAGGATCTGGTTTTCCATTTTTTGTTCTACATACAAAGTGAAGTCACAACCATTTCAAATGCAAAGAGAATTTTTTTCCATCCCACAGCCCACAAGAATTCTAACAGGGCTGGGTTTTGTTTTGGGGCAGGGAGTGGCAGTAGCAGCAAAAGTACTTGTAAAATCAAGTAGGTGTGATATGCTGCAGAACAGGGAGAAACTGCCAGGAGCAGCAAGGAGGGAAAAACCTGGCATCTGACTTTAAACAGCTGCTGAAAAAGCATCCAGTTTGGTATATTCATTTTTGTATCGCAAACACCACAGAGATTAGTACTTTAACAGCTCTTCTGAAATCTGAAAATGGGTTTCCCATTCATTCAGAGCTGTGTATTGGATCAAACTAGCTCTTGTTTAGAAAGGTCATCTGGCAGGCCATTTCCCTTGTGCAAAGGAGTCTGCATGGAACCTTGATAAAGCTCTGTGAAAACAAGGTAAGTGCTTCTGGGAAGATCTGCAGAATTTCACCAGCATCTACTCCAATCCACTCTGGTAGCCAGTGCCCATAGTACACAGTGTTCTTACAAACACTTACAAATAATGAAGCGATGACAGGGAATGGGCCCATTTGCCCTAAAAACTTAATGTGGACTTCTGTATTAGTTTATTTCAAACTTATTTAAAAACAGTCCGCCTTTTCAAAGAGCCAAATGTTCCCCCCTTGATTATTTAAAAGTGCCTGTTTTCCCTGCAAGAATAAAAAAGGCAAAGGAATACCAGGGCATTGCTTGCTTCTCAATGCTGAGTCTTGAAGGAGAAGAATAAGGAGCAAAAGTAGCTTTTCTTCTATCAAGTGAAGTTGTCAATATCAATGTTTTATAAGTAATTCAGATTGTTGCAATATTCTGCATCCTAATGAGTACTAAGCACTATGCTAAATATTGGGGATTACAGAAGATTTTTATAACATTTAAGAACACAAGATTAGTTATTTCATATAACTTGGTATTGGCTTCCCAAATACATTCAAGTTCTATTCAATCCCCAGCAAGTAAATACAAAACATTAATTTGTTTTGCACTAATTCCAAAAGGCATAGGATTTCAGAGGCGGGTAGTAAGTATGAGAGAAGATCTCAGGAAAGGTTTCATTACAGTTGATTTTAATATATATGGAATTACCCTAGCCTGTTTGCTCAACTGTTAGAGCTTTGGCCCTCAGGCTGAAAGGTGGGGGGTTTGATTTCAGTTAAGGGCACATACCTCAGTTGCAAATTCCATCTCTGCCCTGGTCAGAGTGCAACCAATTGATGTGTCTCTCTCACATTAATGTTTCTTTCTCTGTCTCTCCCCCGCCCTTCCACTCTCTCTAAAAATCAATGGGAAAAATATCCTCGCATAAGGATTAGCAACAACAACAACTTTAAAATATATGGAACGAAGTATAAGCTCTGCCTGATGTAGAAGGTGGTACTGGAAAAGCAAACCAGAAAAACTTTGCAGAGAAAGAGAATGAAACGTTTGGTTCCAGCTTAGATAAAAGGAATAAAAGCAATGACTAAGAGGCACAAAAGTACCTATGAAGCATTTTATAATTTACTAATTATAGTTTCTGGTTTTCTATCAATTATGTAATTTGAAGATAAGGTCAAAAGTGGGCATAAAATTTACTCAGTTGAAAAGAAAAAAAACTTTCAATAAACTAAAAAATCATATGGGCAGAATATATATGTATATGTATATTTTTCTTATACAATTTACTTTTGGATTCTTCAAACCAAATGAAAATGACTCAAGTGATACAGAGATGTGAAGAGTTTCACTAATGATATACACCCCACTGGCTGCAGGAGCTTGCCTGCAACCCACCACTGGACTGAGGCAAAGAAAGCAGTGAGTCTACCCTGAACAGGTGCTAAGGGAACAGCCAGCATTGTATGACATTATGGTCAGATTAGGGGGAAATAGACTGACCTGTAACAATGCCAGGAGAAGACCAGCTGCTTGGAAAATCACAGTGATTGTATCCAAAGTCTTCTTTCAAAATATGCACAGAACAACAGAAAATTCAAACCAATACATATAACCATGAAAACAATTGCTTTTTCAACAAATCTATTATGGAATCCTGGCCTAAACATAAAAGTCAAGTATTGCTTTTTCTTCTTCTTTCTTAAACCAATTAGAATTCCCCTATTATTTTGTCTCATTTGAAGACATAATTTTATGCCCAGACTTCCATTATTTTAACCGACATCAGCCAGAAAGGAAAGAGTTTTTTAAAAATATATTTTATTGATTTTTTACAGAGAGTAAGGGAGAAGGATAGATAGCCAGAAACATTGATGAGAGAGAAACATCAATCAGCTGCTTCCTACATTCCCCCTAACTGGAGATGTACTCGCAACCAAGGTACATGCCCTTGACTGGAATCGAACCTGGGACTCTTGCGTCTGCAGGCCTATGTTCTATCCACTGAGCCAAACTGTCTAGGGCATCAAAGTGTTTTAAAAGCAAACCTATAGCTGGCTCTCCAGTCCTCACAAAACACTCTTGGGAATAGATGTAAAGCCTAACCATGTCTGTATCACATCAGTGTGCTCATAGAAATGCCAGAAAAGTTATTGAGTGGCCTAGGACTGGCTTGACTGCAAGGGATAGGCTTGGGTTTGGAACTAAATCCAAGGAGCATAACAAAGCTTTGTTATCCATATGGTAGATATCAGGGTGAAGTGTTGGGGGTACTGAATTCTAGCTTACTGACTAAGTATTTCTTTAGTTACTGGATCTTTGTAGATATTTAACACACGTTGGCTGAGGATAATAATTAATGTTTATTAAAGCTCTTATTATGTGTGAAGTACCAAGTTGGCCACATGGCATGTGGCATGTGTTTACTCATTTAATCATTAAAATTACCTAAAGCAGTGGTTCTCAACCTTTCTAATTCCACGAGCCTTTAATACAGTTCCTCATGTTGTGGTGACCCCCAACCATAAGATTATTTTTGTTGCTACTTCATAACTGTAATTATGCTACTATTATGGATCGTAATGTAAATATATGTGTTTTCTGATTGTCTCAGGCAACTCTGCTAGCATTTCTCAATCTGTGGAGTTGCTGTAGAGCCTAAAACCATAAAAAACACAGACATTTACATTATGATTCATTAACAGTAGCAAAATTACAGTTCTGAAGTAGCAATGAAAATAATTTTATGGTTGGGATCACCACAACATGAGGAACTGTATTAAAGGGTCACGGCATTAGAAAGGTTGAGAACCACTGAAAAGGAAAGAGGACATATTATCATTGTTCCCATTTTACAGATATGAGCATAGGACGTTGGAGAGGAATAGACTGACTTGCCCATTATTCCACAGATCTTCTGAGCTCTATCTCTAACCACTCTATAACATTAAGACTGAGAGACTAAAGCAATGTAAAGCCCAGCTGCCCATGGTGGGTGACAGATGAATCACATGTTGTTCCTGACAAAGAGCTTACAAAATAGTCTACGTTTAAGTGCGTACATATATTTGCATGATAGCAAAAGAGGGATTGAGATACACGCATGTACAGACAACTCTGGTCCAAGTCAGAAAAACTGTTATTACAAGACATCAAAGAGGAAGATAGGAAATGACAAAGAGGAAATATAATCCCACTTGGAGTGAGCCATTTAATTTATTGAAAGAGAAATATGGAATCCAGGTGAGGAGGCAGCTAAATAGAAGTTGAATGGCTAGAAGTGAATAGAAGTATGCATTTAGATCTTCTTATGTACTGATTAACCCCAGAGCCATTTTCAGAAGTGTGGACTTTAATACTGAGAGCATATACAAAGAAAGGAGAGGGGAGGTGATAAATTTACCCCTCGAGCACTAATGATCTTCACCTCTACTTCTGAACTGACTCAATGCCATATGAATTATATTGGTGACCCAAAGTGGTAAAATTGCTCCCCAGCTGCTGATTCCTTATTGTGGCTTTTCTTCTCAGTTACTCTATCAGTGTATAGTTTTGGGCATCCTTCTCATCTGTTCATGCAGAGAGCTAGACCAGATGATCTCTCAACTAAAAGTCTATAGCATCTCTTAAAATGATATTGGGATGAACTGTTCATGATAGAGACTAAATGAATAGTTGTTAACCAAATTCCCTTAGTTAGCTAAGTACAACTCTGTAACAGCATTAACCTTGTGAGGCCTGGCAACTCCAAGGAACAGAGTGTAGCCTTTGTGAGGTATCTAGTGTTACATGATTGGGAGCTTAAAAATGTAAGCATAGCTGTTGGTTTTTCTATAAATTTGGCAGGATTCTCTCCTTAATGTACACAATGCTAGCCAAGCCTGTGGACACAATACTTTTGTCATGGTGATTTATCAGCTACTTTTGATAGTTGCCCTCATCTATATTAATTTTTAGTTTTTGAATAAAATATTTTAAATGGTCATACTTCAGTTAATATAAATACTTAAATTTCTGGATTTATAGAACTTTACAAAGTTAAGTATACTCAAATTTAAATTAATGGGATTGTCTTACATCTTTAAAAAGTTAATTTTAGAATAGTTTTTTATTGATTTGTTGAGAATAAAAAAGGCCAATGTTGATTTTAAAAAGTGTGACTGGAAGAAGGCCTAAAACTCTGTCTCACACATAGAGTTCAAATGCATAAACCAATGAGTACTGATTAAGAATTCATGTTCTGGAGGCACTACTTGGAATTACATTTCCCACTACCTACTAACCTTTTAACTCACCAATAACCTATTTTTCTCTTTTACCATCAAGTAAACAATCTAAATGATACCGCTTTAATAGATCACTGATACAATTAACTAAGAGCAGGTGTGCAAAATACTCAGCATAAAAACTTGCACAAAACAAACCAGGTATAAAGCGATAGTACTGAATAACCCTGAAGAATATGCATGAATGAATGCTGACATAACTGCAATTTCTATTATTCAAAGACCATTTTTAAACCAATTCAAGAATTTTGTAAATATATATATATATAATACAGCACAAGTCTGTAAGTTCTAAATGTTATATCTGTTGCCAGGATTGCCTCTTAGAAATTGGAGAAAATAATAAAAAACTTGACACTGATTCATAAGCTATGTTTTCTATATGGTGTCCTACCAATTCTATTCATTTGGGTTCATTCTCCTCCCCTTAGCCTTCACTGAAATTTACTTTAATTTAATGAAACAACATAAAGGACATTAAAAGAAGTATACTTTTCCTTTGACTCAAACCTGTGACTGGAACATTAGATATCTTGAGTAAAATTTATTAGCTACCCTATATAATAAAAGCCTAATATGCTAAGTGTCTGGTTGTATGGGTGCCCATTCAACCAATCAAAATGTAATATGCTAATGATATGCTAAGGCTGCTCAACCACTCGCTATGATGTGCACTAATCAATGGGGGCAGACAGTCGACAAGTTGCTATGACATGCACTGATCACTAGGGAACAGATGCTCTGACCTGTAGGTTAGCTTGTTGCTGGGATCCAGCCAATCAGAACTGAGTGAGACAGGCCAGACATGCCTTGGAGCCCTCCTGCAGTCCTTCCCCAGATGGCCAACCTCCTGCTCCCCTCCCCAGTCCTGTTCATGCACCCATGGGATCCCTTGGCCTGGCCTGTGCCTTCTCGCAAACTGAGCTGAGGAATCCCTGACAGTGCATAAATTTTATGCACCAGGTCTCTAGTAATATATAAAAACAGTAAAATATAAATAGCTCCTGGGGTAAAGGTAATACAATATTAGAAATTATCCATGAATAAGGAGAAAAATGTCACTCTGGAGTTAGACCCTTGAATCATTTAATAATTATATATACAAAGGACACACTAATCTACCTGAACAGTGAATATTTTGGAAATTATTTGCTTGTTTTTTTAAAATATAATCTTAAAAATAATCTCAATATGCACAAGAGAAAGAGAAAAATAAAGACAGATGCAAAAGAAACAAACTGTGCTTTTTTAGGCCCTCCTAGTCATCTTTGCAAATTCCTTTAAAGTATGCATTTTGATCTTCTTATGTTCTGATTACATTTACCATTAAAACATTGGGCAAAATCCACCATTGCTACCATTGTGGAATTGAAGGTTTCTGCTAACTGCAAGAAATAAGCTTTCAGAATTCTCTGGTTGCATGAAGAGTGCTGTTTGACCACTGTCAGTGCAAGAATCATTAAAAGGAATTGGGAAGCATTATGATGAAGAACTGAGTAGCTGAAAACCACAGAGGAATAGGTGTAACCACTGTTCTCCTGATTTTAATGTATTTCCTGTTGTATAAATAATCATCTGTCTAAAATACTCTTGATTTTGAAAAATAAGCATATTTATAAAAATATTTATTTACAAGTATGCTTACCCTTGCCCTTGAATAGGCCAGGAGGAATGTAAGATAATAGGAAGTATGTCCTTATTTCTACAGAGATCCACAAAGTATATACACAGGTTTTGTGGAGAATAAATGAGGATTGAGACAGTGTTGCACCACTCAGAACTCTGAGATTAGCCAGGAGATTCCAATGGTGCATATCTCAGCAGAGTGTAACCATGGGCAAGTCTCTGCTCCCTCTGAATCTCAGGTTTCTCATTTGTAAATGAGAGTTTGGGACTCAGTTATTCCTACGGCTCTACAATTCCTTGCTGAAGAGTTTTAAGATTATTTCTTCCAGGTTAAAAGACCAAGATATCTTCAATAACTCCTGCAAAACCAGCCTCTATGTTTCTTTCTTGGTGGAACAAAGCTATGAAATCTCAGCAAATGACTGGGAAAACAAATCATGTCTGATGTTGATGATATTGGATAGCATTCTTTGAGCACTTAAGATGTGCATGATTGTACATTATTTATGTTGATATTACAATTATTCACATTTTAGAGAAAGAAAGACTGAATTTTACCAGCTAGATTATATAGAATTACAATATAAACCCACATTTCCAGATTCCAATTATTTCTACTTAGCTGATATTGGAACTACTTTACTTCAAAATGAAGGAGAATTATCTACTTCAGGCAAACAAAAATTAAGAGGGAATTCATTTCCAGAAGACCTACACTGCAAGAAATGTTGCAGGAAGTTCTTGAGGCAGAATAAATATGATACCAGACAGAAATCTGGATTTATACCCACAGAAAAATGAAGCATTTTTGAGAAGCTTAAATAAATAACATTTTTCTTATTTTTAATTTCTCTATAACTACTTAAGCAAATATACTATGTGTTTATAACATGTCTACAAGTCAAAAAATGAGGAGTATAAAAGACAGCAAAGAGATTGAGAATATACAATGGTAAGGTCCTGACACTATACATATAAATATAATATTATTTGAAAGTAGACTCTGATTAATTAAAGATGTATATTGCAAATCAAAGGGCAACACTAACATTAAAATTGAGAGTATAAGTAATAAGCAAATAATAACAATAAAAGTGTCAAAATACACATTCTAGAGAAAGGCAAAAAGAACAAATAGGAAAAATTTAAAAAGATAATGAAATTTAAATCCAACTATATCAGTAAGATACACAGTTATAGTCAGGGGATTCAGTAATTGATTTAAGCAGATAGAAAACCAGTAGAGAAAATTGAATATTATTATATTGAAGGAAACTTAACCTAAATTACATTTATAGAACACTCAACTCAACAACAGTATACAAATACTTTTGAAATGCATGGAACATTCAACAAGATAGACCGCATTCTGGGACATAAAACAGACCTTAACAAATTTAAGAGATCTGAAGTAATTCAAAGTATGTCCATAGACCATAAGGAAATAAAACTAGGAGCCATTATTAGGAAGGCATAGAAAAAGAATCCAAGTACCTAGAGATTAAAAAATATACTTCTAAATAACCCATGGGTTCAAAGGAAACCACAAGGGAAATTAGAAAATACTTGGAATGAAAATCAAAGCACAACATATCAAAATATGTAGGATGCAACTAAAGCAGAGCTTATTAACAAATGTTTATATTAGAAAAAGCAATAGAGCTAAAATTAATGATTAAAGTTATAACTGTAATGAAATGGAGAAGAGCAAATAATACCCCAGGCAAGACAGAGGAATGAAATACTAGAACAGAAATCAATGAAATTAAGAGCAGAAAAGCAATAGAAAAAACTGTGGAACCAAAAGCTGAATCTCTTGTGAAAAAGAAAACTGATAAAAAATATCCACAGTGATAAAAAAAAAATTAGATAAGACATAGATTATAAATATCATGAAAAGGAACAATATAGCAGTACCTTTCCAGGTAAGATGATAACAAGGAAATACTGTAAACCACCATTGTGCCTACAAATGCAGCCACTTAAAATTAAATATATCAATTTCTTGAGAGATGTAAATTGTTAAAGTTCACTTAAAAATAAATTTGTAGATAAAACCCTTCTGACAAAAAAATTCCAGGTCCAGATGGCTTCACTAACAGTCTTCCAAACACTTAAAGAATAATACTAATTCTTGCAATTTTTTCCAGACTATAAGAGAGGAGGGAACATTTGTCAACACCTTTTATGACACTAGCATTACCTTGATACAAAATCCAGACAAATATATTACAAAAACAAAAGCCCCCAAAATACACTCCAAATACAGTTGACCTTTGAACAATGCAGAGATTGGGAGCACTGACCTTTTCTCCTTCCTGTGCAGTTGAAAATCTCCATATAACTTTTGATTCCCCTAAAACCTCATTCCTCCTTCAACATCTATAGGGGGTAGTTCCCGGACTCTCTCCCACACTAAATCCTCCAATACTCAAGTCCTTGTAAAGAGTTAGGTAGTACAATGTATACAGTTGGCTTTCTGTATCTGTATATTCCCAACCAGGGACTGAAAATACTGTTTTCCATCCTCAGTTAATTGAATCTGCAGATGTAAAAACCCAGAGGGCTGACTGTACATTTTTGAAAAAAAAAATGCTGATAAGTAGACCTACCCAGTTCAAACCCATGTTATTTAAGGGTTAACTGCATATACCAATAACCCTCATGAGCACAGGTGCAAAAAATTTTAACAAACATCTAGCAAATTAAATCCAACAATACATATAATGATTAGCATGAAATGCTAACACAACATTACACAATCAATGTCACTCAAAATATTAATAGCTTTTAGAGGAAAAAGATCATTGTCATACCAACTAATGCAGAAAGTCATCTGACAAAATCAAATATCGTTTCATGATTAAAATTCTCAGAAGTAGGAGTAGAAGAGGACTTCCTCAATTTGATAAAAACATCCAAAATAACCCTATATCTCACATTATATTTAATGGCAAAATACTCAATGCTTTCTCCTAAGACTGTGAACAAGGCAATAATGTCCACTCTCACTACTATGCAACATTATCACTGAAGGTCCTAACCAGTGCAACAGGGAAAGAAACAAAAAGGCATAGATCTGAAAGAAAGAAATAAAAATGTCTCCATTCACAGAGAATATGACTTTTTCCATGAACCACCCCTTTACAGTGAAAAAACAAATGAGCAAACAAACAAACAAAAAATACTCCTAGTATTAATAAACTAGTTTAATAAGGTCATAGGATACAGACACAATAATAATAAAAAAGTCATTGGGTTGCTCTATGAATGTCATTTATAACCTTTTCCCTTCTCTATGAGAATTCTTCCTATACAAAATGAGGTCCAACTAGACCATTTGGTTCCTTGCTTAAAATAAAGAAGAAATGTAATGTTTCTTAGATTGAATCTAGTTGGTTTAATATTTTGCACTTGATATTGAGATAATAATTTCCATTTCTGTCACCAATTTTGTAAATTAAGCAAGAGTTAAGAGTTAAATCTCACATAATATAAGTAATATGATCCTTAAATGGATCCTTAAAAGGGCCTACAAGGATTCTAAAAGACTAGTGCTCTTTGCTACCAGATATCATCTACTATCTTCCCAGCTTGCTCACTTCTTTAAGGTTACTATTGCTCACTTCTTTAAGGTTACTCAGATATCATCTACTATCACTTCCCAGCTTGCTCACTTCTTTAAGGTTACTCTGGACAACTCTGAAGGCACATACCTGACTTAGAGTCTTTAGCACATGACACACTGCCTCACAGTTTTCAATTTAGTGCTCAAAAGCCACCTTCCGGGAAAAGTCTACCCCCTCCCAATTAAAATTCAACCCCTATGTGTACTGAACCCTTGGTTCCATATACTGCTTAATCTTCTTTCTGCTGTATATATATATATGTTACATCATTTACTCTCATGTTAAGTTTATTATTTGTTGTATATCTTTTCCTGCAGAAGGTAAGCACCAGAAAGCAGAAATTTCTGCGGCTCTATTCTCTGATGCATTTAAAGATCATGGGATGTCTGCTGAAAGAATTAAATAAGCAATTGTGAAATGATTGTAGATATTTAACATTTTAAAAAAGGAATAAAGGAGAATTTTGAGTATGCAAGTGCAAAGCCTATCTAATAAAAGAGTAATATGCAAATTGACCATACCTCCAATCAGGCCACACCCATGGCCATGCCCATCAGCCAATCAGGAGCGAATTATGCAAACAAACCCCAACCAAGATGGCTGTGGCCACTAAAAGCAGGAGGGAGGCCAAATTTTCCTCCTGCCGTTGCTGGTTTAGGCCTCCACTCAATGCTACGAAGTTGCAATTATAGAAGATATATTCCAACAGAAATGGTGGCAGCCACAGAGCTGGAGAGAGCAGAGGCTAGGGTTGCCCAGGTGATGGAGGAAGCCAAGCTTCTGTAGCCCTAGCATCTAGGCCTCAATCTAGGCTACAAAGTTTCAATTATAGAATTTAAATAGAAATGGCTGTTGCCAAGGAGCGAGCAGAAGGCTTGGCTCCACTCCAGACTACAAAGTTTTAATTGTAGAACTTAAATTAATCACAGATCCCAGGGCCTCTGCTTGGGTTGCCGGGGGGCGTGGCTGGCTGCAAACCACCACAGGCCCCTCACCCAGGCTGCCCCATGCCCAAGAGAACCCCCACCCTGATCTGGAACACCCTTTAGGGCAAACTAGCTAGCCCCCACCCATGTACCAGGCTTCTATCCTATCTTATAAAAGAGTAATATGCAGGTTGACCATTACTCCAAAACACAAGATGGCTGACCCCATGTAGTCAAAGATCCTGCCCCCATGTGGACACAAGATGGCCACCACAAGATGGGAGGGCAGTTGTGGGTGATCAGGCTAGCAGGGGAGGACATTTTGGAGGGAGCAGGCCTGGAAGAAAGGATAGTTGGGAACTATCAAGCCTGCAGAGAAGGCAGTTAGGGGTGACCAGGCTGGCAGAGGAGGGAAGTTGTGGGCAAACAGACAGGCAGGGGAGCAGTTAGACATTAATTAGGCTGGCAGGGTAGTGGTTAGGGGTGATCAGGCTGGCAGGCAGAAGCAGTTAGGGACAATCAGGGAGGCAGGCAGGTGAGCAGTTTGGAGCCAGCAGTCCTGGATTGTGAGAAGGATGTCCGACTGCCCATTTAGGCCCTACTGGGATGGGGCCTAAATGGGCAGTCAGACATCCCTCGAGGGGTCCCAGGCTGGAAAGGGTGCAGGCTGGGCTGAGGGATATACCCCACCTTCACCCCCCCCCCACCATGTATGAATTTCATGCACCAGACCTCTAGTTATCTTATAATGTAAATACTCATCACTTTCCCATTTTTAAAAATATTTTATTGATTTTTTACAGAGAGGAAGGGAGAAGGATAGAAAGCCAGAAACATTGATCCTCTGCCTCCTGCACACCCCCCACTGGGTATGTGCCTGCAACAAAGGTACATGCCTTTGACCAGAATCTAACCTGGGATCTTTCAGTCCGCAGGCCGACACTCTATGTACTGAGACAAACCTGTTTCAGCTCACTTTGCTATTTAAAAAAATATTTATTTAATATATCTTTAGGTCCTTCTTAAAACAACAAACACAGAAGCATTCAAAAGAATGCCCTCAGGTAACTGCCTTGGTATCTAGAGTTATTATTACTCCATTCTTATTTCAAATTGAATGAAAGAATGAAAGCCATAGCTACACTTTCTTTTTCAAATCTGAAAAAAATTGAAACTGGAAAAAAATCAAGTTCATTTTAGAGGAGACCAGAACTAAAATATCTATGCTGGTATACGTGACAAGGGGATGTGCTAAAAATAAAACATTTAATTACTTTAATGGTTTTCAAACTAGCAATTCTACTTTTAAGACCCTAATAAAGCCAACAGATACTTGCACTGTTCCTTACATTTTTATAAGGTACTATGCTATCCACAAAAGGTAAGAACATTCATTATCCTACCAACTCTTCATTAGTCAGGATGACAATGCATGCAATAGTATTCTTATTGAAAGAGAGAAAAAAGAACTGAGGTTCAAAGATGTTCAGAAGATCTGTTCAAGATTAACCATTTAAGAATGGCAAAGGGGAACTCTGGCTGGGTTGCTCAGTTGCTTGGCACATTGTCCATACATCAAAAGATTGGGAAAAAAAAAGATTGAAAGTTTGATTCCAGGTCAGGACACATACCTAGGATGGGGTTCTATCCCTAGACTGAGAGCATATGGGAGGCAATCCATGGATGTTTCTCTCTCATGTCAATGTTTCTCTCTCTCTCTTCCTTCCTCTATCTCTAAAAGAATTCAATATATATTATATAGGATATTTTTACAGATATTTAAAAAACAAACATCTTTAAGGCTAGTCAGAATCAGATATTCTTACACATCCTTGAGAAGAATGAACAGGTACTCCTTCTGAATGGCTATTTCAGTAGGTGTCAAAATGATAAGATACATATACTTTTGACTCAGCAAGTTTATTCTAAAAATCTATCCTACAGGTCTCAAATGGCAAAAAAAAAAAAAAAGGAAATAATGTAAATACCCATTAGTAGAGAAATAAGTAAGTTATGGTTCATGGATATTATGACATCTTTAAAAAAACAAAAGTAAACCCATATGTACTATCATTTTCAGCAATATACCAAGCATAATCCATTATGGGAAAAAGTGAGATATAGAACAATATGTATTCTACTGTCCGTGTACCTACATATGCACATATAAGTGCTTGAATTACACAAACATTCTAGATCCTAAAAGTAGATACAAAGAACTATTATCAATGGGTTCCTCCAGGGAGAGGCGATGAGGAGAATTTCAGTTTTGATTCTAGATATTTTTGTATAATTTGATTTTTCACTAGCAAATAACTTACTTTTATTAGTAAAAATAAGCACTCTGTATTGTATAGCATGCTGGCTTTCTACATACAAGTTGCCTGCATGAGGAAATTTAAGCCTAAGTTATACCTAAGGGCAAAAGCATATTCTGAACTCCACTTACATATCCATTTGCTGATAAGCCCTATAAAAGAAGGTGGAATGCACACTTTATGGGCAGTTCAACAATTACACATTCTTAAGACAGAAAACATTAAATACTTCTAATGATGAAAAGAAAAAGGATTTCAACAATAATATAGAATTTAGTGACATTAATAAAGAACATCCTTAAAATAGCAAGTGACTGTTAAAATAGTTAATAGAGTGAAGAGAATATGAAAATGGAAAGCAGTGAATATTGAAGCTTGGAAGTTTTCAGTGACCCCTCTTATCATATTTCACAACTGTTGAGAAAAATATCTCTCAGAAAAAGTGGATCAGGATACAAGCTCATAAAAAGAGAGGTTTAAATTTTAAGTGGTTTTGTATCTATTGAAAATATAAAGGTTAAATGGGAATTTAAAAAGCAATAATTCTTTCTGATTAAATTTTTATCCAAAGATAAAATAAAATGTTCAAAGTGAAGTAAAGACATTATTCACAGGAGATGATGTGAGAATTAAACATCTGACTGGCTGAGTGGGCCCTCTCATTTATTTATTTTTCTAAGTGAAAGATGATGTAAAATTGGACTCTTCTTACTGTGGCAGACTGAATGAAAACCTGTTAAAAGGCAGTTGACTAATTCTGGATTATTTTTATTATTGAGAAGACTTGGCTTACACTGAAGGGAAAGAAAGCAAAAACAATTACACACATGTGATTGAACTGGCAATTAAGTAATTATTCATCACAAATAGTTAATCACCCGTTTAAGGGGAGAGGGTGGAGCCCAAACTGCAGCTGTATTTTACCACAGATAGTGAGCAAGAAAATTCACCACCATTTAGAGTTCATAAAATCTAAAAATGTAGAAGCTACACAGAGGGGGAAATCTCCCTTTTCTTCAACATCATTCCCCTATTTTTGTCACATATCTTCCCAGCTTGGGCTTCCCAAGTTATTATTAGTGCTGACCCAAGTCAACAGATGGCCATGTTTTATTGAGATCTTAACTATATTGACACCAGGGACTCTATCTTCTCTTCCACTTCTCCTAGTAGTATTCCAAATCAATGATGTCATATTCAAGAGGCATATAAAAGATTGGGAGGCTGTGAAGGGCAGGGAGACCGAGAGAAATGCAGGGATGCTCAGCACTTAAACATTCTGAAGACAGAAAAAATTAAATGCAAACCTAAACTGTGAGGAAAGATGGAATGGACTAGAGATGTTTACCTTGTAGAGAAGGTAGCTTATTAGGAAAAAAACCTGAGCTTTACCTTTGAATATCTGGGAGAGTAACAGACTTTAATTTGTCCCTGGACAGAACTAGACTTATGAGTTGCATTGTCTATTAAGTGATAATTCAATGTGGGCAAAATATTCAGAAGCCGTGTTAAGAGTACAGGTCCTAGCACCTGACTGCCAGAGTTCAAGCTCCATTTCTCCCAAATTCTGTGCCACCTCAGAGATCTGTGCCACTTGGGACAAATGTTTCAGCTTCTCTCAGTTTCAGTTTTCTCTTCTATGAAATAAGATGTATATGAGTACCCATCTCATGGGATGAAATATAGTATATATGTATTCATCAAATATTAAAATTATCATTATTATTTATAGCTTTTTTTGTCTTTCAAATAAACATTATATACCAACCACGGGGGTGAGGGAGCGCAGGAGATTGGCTGGTCTGGGGGAGGGGCCATGGGAGTTTAGCTGTGGGAGTGCACTTGCCACAGGGGTCAGCTCTGATTTGAGTGTCTGCCCCCTGGTGGTCAGTGTGCATCTTAGCGACTGGTTGTTCGGTCATAATAGTTGCTTAGACTTTTTTATATTTGGATAAATAAAGCCCAGACCAGAAGTTCTCCTAAAATTGCTCTCATTTATTCTGAACCCATGAGATTTTTCCATTCTGCTAGTGAAGAATATAGAATGTTAAGATATGTTAAGAAATTTGTTCAATAAATAAATGTTTTAATCATAGAACTCAATTTGAACTTCATTCTTACTGACTTCAAAACACTTATACCCTGTAGATTGAGCTCTAGGACACAAATACAAAGATTTGCTGCAGGCCCTTTCTTAAAAGTTGTGCTTTTGGAGAACATGAGACGGATACACATAAATGCATCATATATGTAAATAAAGATATTCTACATTATAAAGTGGGCAGAAGAAGGAATGATTACTTCTAAATGGTGAGACAAAGGGAAGCTTCAGAGATAAGGAGGCACTGGAGTTTAGAGATAAAGATGTGGGGAAAGACATTTCAATGCCTGGCACAGAGAAGTAAAGTAGAGGGTCAGAAAGAGTGGGGCCTTTGTGGGAATACAAAGCAGGTCAGGGCAGCTGCCATGGAGAATGTGTGAAATCAGATGAGACTGGATAAATGGACCGAAGGCAAAGCTTTGTTCTCTCCAATTCTTCCATATCTAGAAGTCTAGATTTCATGATTTTACTCTGTAGGAATGAATGTCATTAGGCAGGCTGTACAGGATCAACTGTATTAACTGCAAAATGCCTTATCACAATTTTAATCATGATGAATCCCAACCCTCTTGCATGAGACGTATTACTATGTACAAATTGTAACATGTGAAATGTATCAGCCCGTGTATGAACAAATTGAGGATGGGCACTTAATAAGTTGACCATAATTTTCTAGTAAATTCATAACAAAGACAGATTCCATGTCCTGTCAGTTTCTGTCTTTCCTTGCTTTGTTAAGACCTCAAAGCCCAGTGTGGTATTTTCAAGAAAATTAGCTGAAGACAATTCCCTCAAGCAGATTTTCTATTCAATAAGAAGAAAGTGAAATCAATTCATTTGTTGTGAGGGCAGAGTCTGTGGAGATGGGAGCCTTGATTTCCAATTTTTAAGGTAGTTCAAGTTTTAAAAAGGCAAAGAAAGATCATCTCAGTGGGGAGAAAAAGGGAGGAAGAATAAAAGACCTAGCTCAGTCAGAGGAAATGTTTTTAAGATCATGGAGAAGGGAGAGAATTACAACTGGATCTGCGTGGAAAGAATACTGAACAAGGACTCAGAAGGCTGTAATCCAGACCCATTTCTGAAAATAACCACTGGAAAATTGCTGATAAGATGGAATTGGCTAGCAGAGAAAGGCCTAGAAATGTGATTCCAAATCCAACTAAATCATGTAGCAGAAAAGGCAGACATGGCTCACATTTAGAACAGGAGAAACCTTTCTCTCTCTGGCTTGTGCTCGTCCCTAAGCCTTATTTTCTTCAACCTGGTCTTCCTTTCTTCTCTAGAAAACAATGAGAGATGGAAAGATGTGGGATACATGATATGTGGCTTAAAACCACAACACTTAGGGAAAGGTTCTGCCATTTGCTTACTCATGATGTTGCTTCTGTATCCTCTCTATTGCCAAAGACCTTTCAGGAAAAGCCTGCGATGGATGAGTGGTGTGGGAAGTAGTGAAATAGCTGGGCTTTCCTTTACTTTTGGAAGAAAGGTCAAAATCCTTAGTATGGCCCAAGCTTTCATGGTCTATCTCTGAACAGTTGACTCATGCTTCTCCCTCAAACTCTGAGCTCTAACCACAGGGGACTTCTTTCAGTTCCTCTAATCGGCATGCTCCACTGTCTGCACCATCTGAACTCCTACTCATTCCTACAGCTCAGTGAAGTACCACTTCCTCAGGAATGCTTTCTCCACCCCTCTGTCTAGGTCAAGTTCCTTTGTTTTATTTCTTTTAAGACAATACTCTTTTCTTTACAAACATTCTGTCCATTGGCATTAATAGAACACAAACTTCCTGAGAGCAGAGTCCTTGTCTGACTTTGCTCACCTCCACCCATTAGCCAGTCACTGACGTGTAGTATGTTCTTGACAGAATATTTACTAACTGAATACATGTTTTATTCTACAAAGATAAGGTATATCCCCCAATTGTGGACTTGGACTAGTTAGAGTTTAAATTGTCTAGTTGGGGCAAATTAAATCTTATTTGTTACTAATTATGTTAAAGTAGATCAAGACAGAAAACAGAGAAATAAAAAACATATAGAAAAGGTATCTTTTACATACTTTTTTAAGTTAAGTAACCTCCAAAGTTTAAATTGGCTAATGCTGGGAAAGTACATTGACTCAAACTGAGCTGTGATGATGATAGTGATAATGATGATGATGATGATGATGATGATGAAGATGATGATTAAGGAATGGCAGACACTAGCTAGACACCCATAAAGCCACTTCCTCTTCTTTCTTAGTGTAGTTACATTTCCAAGCATTCTTTGAAATTGTAGCCAAGTGACTGAGTCCAGCCAATAGAGCAATGGTTCTCAACCTTTCTAATGCCACAACCCTTTAATACAGTTCCTCATGTTGTGGTGACCCCCAACCATAAAATTATTTTCATTGTACTTCAGAACTGTAATTTTGCTACTGTTATGAATTGTAATGCAAATATCTGTGTTTTCTGATGATGTTAGGTTCTTCAGCAGTGGTTCTCAACCTGTGGGAGCTCGTGAGAGCCTTAATGAGAAATGCAGGGCTGGAGGTCAGCTAAACCAAGGACTTGTATCCTGATCCATTCCTCCAAACCAATAAGTCACTGTATTTATTACATAGGAGGAGCCCAAATCCCCTTTTAGACATGGGATATGTGAACTCCCTGAGGGCATGGACAGTGTAACTTGTTACCAGCTCTGTTCTAGCACCTACAATATTATCCCCAGCACCTAAGGGTGCAAGTCCTCCTTAAAGTTTTGTTAAAAGATACTGAACCTGGTTGGATGGGAGATCAGAAATGCATCCCACTTACCCATATGGGAAGGAGATAGCTCCCAAGTGGCCCTGCTACCCTTCACTAATTAACAAGCTCAGTCCCCATATAAGCAGGCTTCCCTTAAAGGGCAGGGTGGTGGCTACTCTTGCTTGAGAGCATCAGTGAAATTATTGCTTATAACCCTCAGCGGGGTCTCAGTTTCACTCTCAGTGCCACGGTAAAGGGAGATTTGACTCCCTTATCTTTATAGTCTCCCTTCTGGATTTCTAAGTAAAAACACCCTTCTCTGTGCCTCTGACACTGTCTGCTGGCCCCTCTGAAGCTAACAGCCACCGCAGCTGCACTCCCTGTGATGTGGACCAGTGCCCACCAGAGGGACTAGAGGCATGCTCACTTGCAGTCCAGGGCCCTGACTTTTCCCCTCTAGGGAAGCTTCAAGAAGCTGCTACCCCTATCTTCATAAAACCTTACCTTATTCCGAAGTGTGAGCCATTTTAACTCAATGTATTCCCACCAGTATTGCATGCTGTCCATACAGCTGATACTCAAATGCAGTTGCCTCATGTATCCCAAAGGTCTTATTTGTAGGGTGTGGTGACTGAGCAGAGAAACTCAGTTTGATTTTATTTTAGTTCTGATTTCAACACAGGGTATGAGTGTTGGAAAGGAGGGGCAAATTAATCTGATCTATTCTCCCTTGCCCTTTGCTATTTCTGCTCTGCCTTAGGGTAGGTTGTTTCACTCCTAGAAGGAATCTGAAGATTTTCAGATGTTTAACACTGCCAAGACTTGCATCAGCAAAGGTGGTCCTGCCAGAGCAATGGAACCTTTTCTAAAGAAGAGAGAAGGGGCAACGCTGAAATTCTGCCATTGCAAACATGTATTCTAGTCTCAACTCTCTGAAAAAGAGGTTTTCCAAAACCCTAAGCAGAAGGTCAGGATTCACAGCCCTGATTTTCCCCAGCAGCAGAATTGGAGATGCCCTGCATAGTCTGGGGTGGAGGCAGTAAGCCTGTCCAAGTAGGAGTAAGAAGCTTTACTATGTGGAGCTGTTCCCAAAAGCCATAATAAATGCTGACTGATACGTGAAGAACCCACCTGATTAGAGACGAAACCAGGAAAACAATTCCCAAAGCGTGAACTGTTCCAGGTCACGTATCCTTTTCTTGGGAAGCAAAATCTTTGAGGATGTTAAATTTATAACTTCCATCCTGTCCTAAACTCTCTGGGAATAGAGTGTACATGATGAGGCTGCATACCATGCTTGGTTCAGGGAAGGGAGTGGGATGAGGGGTTGGCAGAGAAGCAAAAGAAAGGTGCTGGCGCTCATCAGACCTGGGGTCTGTCTTATCTAGAGCTCATTCATTCAGTACACACTAATTCAACATACACTGTGTTTGAGGCACCAGGTGATGGCAGGGAAGAGCAGAAAGTCTCCCTCTCCTCAAAAATTGGGACACAGATATTAAACCATAGTGGCAAAAGGAATGGGTGTTAGGAAGGGAGATCCACAGAGTGCTGTGAGCAGCACGATTCAGCAGGACAATGTGGAGGGTCAGGGAGGCTCTACAGAGCACCTGAAAGAAAAATCAGCTGAGACCTGAAGGATGGTAAGGTGTTGGCCTGAGAGAGAGTGCTCTAGGCAGAGACAGATTATGAAAAAAGGGCTGTGGCTAGACTGGAAAACTGAAAGAAGCCCAATATGGTTACAGCCCAGAGTGAGGTGACCAGCTGTAAAGATCCCAAAGACCTGTCTCATCTCCATGCAAACATGAATTCTGGTCTCAACACTCTGAAAAAGAGGTTATCCAGCACCCTAAGCAGAAGTCAGAATTCACTTAGTCAGGATTCACTTAGTCACAGGAGTTCATGTATTCAGCACATCCATCACCAGCTCCATGCCAATCACAAAAGGTCACATAGACAGGACATATTAAAATATATTAGGAAGATTTGCTTTTATATACAGAATAATGAGGGACAGGATGCATTGGGAAGAGGAACCCATTGAAGGGTTTTAAATAGGGAAGCAACATGTGCTTTAAATTTCAGAAAGATGATTCATTCTTCATGTAATTCTTTACTAAAAGGAGAATAGTATTTGGTATATAAAATTAAGAAGCTATTTTGGCAAGTGCCTGACTCCAGGTGGCAAAGGGACCTGAGGGACTAACGAGTGCACAGGCGGGCACTCATTCATTTCTCCTAGAGGCAGTACCCTGATCTGTAGAATGAGGCTATTGTTGAGAGGTGGTGGGTGGCCTCTCAGAGTCCAGTCCATCTGAGGGCTGCATTCCATGACTGTGGACAGATTGCAAGGTGCAGCAAAGGCCAAAGATTAGTTACCTGCTTTCTATTAAGTTTCAAGGCTAACAGTGGAAATTGTGACTTGCTGAGTGGGATTATTCTTTTTTTTTTAAGTCATCTAAATCTAAAGCTTCAGAAGCATTTTTCTTTTCTTTAAGGTTTTCCTATTTGGGTCAATTAAAATGGGCAAACCAATGAACACTACTGTAGCTCACTAGAATAACATATAACTGTCTAAGCTAGATGCTAACTTTTCAAATTTATATATTATTTTAAAAATCAAATTGGACAGAAGAATATAAAATGAAAAGTAGAACTCTTTTCCAGAGATAATTTTCTATGCCTATATGTTTGTGTGTGTAGTGCGCACATACACATAAACTTTGAAAAGAGGTTTTATGTGTGTAAATGTATGTGTATATGTGTTTATCTTTAAACCCAAGTCAGATTCTTTATGCACTGTTCTGAGCCTTGTTTTCTTCTTAAACTAGTTTTTCTTGGATAACTTCTATAACACACACAGATTTACCTTATTTTTCAAGTCACCTCCATATTAATGAATAAATTTGCTGTCTTAATTATTTTGTAATTTTATTCAACTAATCTATTCACACTGTCACCAAAATCCAACAATGCATATTCTTGAACAGGCATTGCTGTGCTCTTGTGCAAATTATCAAACAAAACATTAATATTTGAGATTAAACTATAGTGACAAAATATGTGTAAAATTAAACTTTTGAAAGATAGCACTAAATTTTGTTTGCAAAGTTTATATCAATTTATACTCCAATCAAAAGCACATAGGAATACTATATTTTCCCACACTTTTGTCAAGACCAAATGTCACAGCCAGTCTGAGAAGGGAAAACTGATGTTTTAAGCTGCATTTTTGTAGATAAAAGAAGGTTCATCTTTTCACAGGTTTATTAGATATTTTTATTGCCTCGTCTATGAATTGCCTGTTGATCTCCTAACTTTGTTTTTGTCCAATGACTGCCATTTTTGCAGATAAGTTTTATGAGATCTTTATATGTAATGAAAATTATTGTTTCCACTGTTTATTAATTTTGTTCACATGAACACGTCACTGAGCCTCAGTTTCCAATTGTGTCAAGAAGATGAGGTGCCAACTGTGAAACCACACTGAGGACTGTAAAGCATCTTATAGACGTTTTACAAAGATTTCTTCCCTGGAGTCTTTCAAATTACTTCTCATTCATAATGTGGCCACATAGTGGGACAGAATAAGAGTTTACTGCCATATAATAAAAACCCTGTAAGGGATCGTGGGTGGCTCTTTGTGATTTAAATGGACAGGCACAGTCCATTAATTGCACCAGGCAGCCCTCCAGTCAATGGAGTCAAGGGGACCCTACTCTCAGACTTTTCAGTTCAATGTAGTTTCTACTAAGCCACACATTATAATAATGGTCAAAAAACAAAAGATTGACTGTGGATGAGGTAACATCTTAGGTTGAAATAACAACTGAGGTTAGAGGGACCACAGATTGGGAGGATCAGCAAGGGCCTCCTGCCAGGAGCCGGCCACCAGAGGAGCCACTGCAAGCACTGAGGAGACCCAGAGACTGATGATGTCACACGTATGGTCAGCAGATCTAAACCATGATTCACTTTGGTTTATACATTGTAGGAGAGAGCTTGAGACAACAACTGAAAAAAAATACTGACAAGATTCAGAGGAAATGGCTAAAGGGGTGGAAATCAGTGGCTGTGCAATAGGGTAATGAAAACTGGGATCATTTACCCTTTGTTGGTAAATGATCACTTACCCCATAGCTGCTCCTTTAGTGCTCATGCATATAGCTTTACAGACAGTGATCTCATCTTTGTTTAATTCACTATTATCCATCAGTCAATGAGGAACAAAATTCCATCCCTGCCCTTAGGGATAGTTTATAGCTAATGGGGTGCATGAGAAATAAACAGGTAATTTAAATACAATCTTCTAAGTGTTATGATGATAGTGGTGGGGGAACAGAAGATGCTATCACAGAATACAAGGGAACACGGGTGCAAGAAGCACACTCACTCCTAAGGGGAAAGTGGTGTCTAAATTGAAGCCTGGAGGGGCAGAGTTCTTGGTTCAGCCATAGAGACAGCATTCCCAGAAGGGGAAGTATTTGTCCAGCCCCAGAGGTAAAGTGACAACCTCCCCATTTTGGAAGCAGGCGAGTGTGTCCGTGTGCACATGGGCACACTCATGTGTGAGTGTGAGTAAAGTATTACATCAGCATTTGTTGAGTGAATGGATATGAGGAGAAGGGAAAAGAAGGGCAAGAATCCAGGACAACTCTTGAGCCTTTGCTGAAAGGATAGCCAGATGGTGCCATTTACTAAGCAGGAACAAAGAAAGGAAAAGGTTTGACATGGAGAATTGTGTGCTGTTTTGAAAGTGTGAAATTTGTGGGCCAGTGAGCCTGTGTATAAAGACTGTCTGATAGATATACAATGTGGAGCTTAGAGAAAGATCTCAGCAGCAGGTCTGGGCCACAGAGTTTTCAGCACATGGATGAAACCCGTAGTCAAGGAAGCAGATAAAAATCACTCAGGAGAGTATATGCAGAGTGAGATCAGAAGAAGGATGAGGGTAGGCCTCAGAAAAACATGCAATCTAAGGAATGAAGAGAAGAAGGGAAATCTGTGGAGTTGTGAGTAGACAGGCAAGAGGAAAGCCTAGGCATGTACAGTCACAGAAGCCAAATGAAGAAACTGTTTCATGGAAACAGTGTCAACAGCTTTCAATGCTGTAGAGGGCTCAAGAAAGAGAAGGGCTGAAAAGCCCTCAGTGCATTTAGCATCAGAGCAGCCAATGGTGATATTGAGGAGTGCAGTGTAGTGGAAAAGTGAGGACAGAAGCCGGACTCCCAGAAGCTGAGTTGTAAGTAGGAGGTGAGAGAGCAGTAAAAACAGACCTTGTGTGTGTGTGTGTGTGTGTGTGTGTGTGTGTGTGTGTGTGTGTGCTTATGTGTGCATGCACATATAAGCATGTACATCTGCACATATTTAGACCTTGGCACTTTACTACATGTACAGATTCATGGTCTACTACCACAGCCAAGATACAGAACATATCCTTCCTGATGCCCTTTTATAACCACATCCACTCCCACTTGTTCTTACCCCCTCACTCCTCCCCTTAAAACTAATCCTGACAACCTCTCATCTGTCTTCCATTTCTATAATGCCATTTCAAAAATGTTACATAAATTGAATGATATAGTGTGTAACATTTTGGGAATGGCTTTTACTACTCAGGATAATTCTCGAGATTCAAGTTGCTGTGTATATAAAAAATTTATCTGTTTTATTGCTGAACAGTAGTTCAGGGGAAGAACATACCACAATTTAGCTATTTACCTGTTGGGGGACACCTGGGTTCCTTCTAATTTGGGGCTATATACAAATATAGAAGCTATAATGAGATTTTTGAGTCAACTTGTCTACATTTCTCTTGGGTAAATGTCCAGGGGGTCATTTGCTGGGTTACTCGTAGTTCCATATTTAGTGCCTAAAGAAACTCCCAAATTGTTTTCCAGTATAGCTCTACCATTTTACATTCTTCCCAATAAAGTATGAGTGATCCAGTTTTTCCAAATCCTTTCTAGCATTGACAGTCAACATCATTAGCCATTAAGTAGATGGAAATTTAAGAAAATATGAAATAACATGATTTGTCTATCAGAATGGCTATTTTTTAAAAGAAGTAACAATAATATGCAGTTATCTATTTGAGACATGGTGGTATTTAAAAGCTTGGGAGGAAATGAGAGCTATTAAAGAAAAGTAACCTGGAAAAACAGACAATTTGGTGGTCATATAAGAGGGAACAAAACAATAAGTAAAACAGAGAATTTGATTAAATAGAAAATCAGAAGTCTGGAGATGCCAACAAATTTGAGAGGAGAAACTTGACCATCCCCTGCTGAAATATCAAGTCTCAAATTAACACTAATATTAAACCCAGGGTTTTGGCAATGATGGAGTTATAGGTCACAGATATCCTTAGCCAGGATAGTTGAGGTAGGACTGGTGCAACAGGGGGTCAGGCAGAAGAACAGACAGAATGTCAGGTAAGGAAATGGAGACAATCTATGTAATAAACAACTTTCTAGCATCTAGCTGTGTGGAGAAAACAACAGCTAGAGAGAGCTGTGCGCTCGATTAAAGGAAAATATAGGCAATGCTAGAACACAACAACATGCAGATGAGAAGAAGCCAATCAAGAGGAAGAGCCCAAAGACACAGGATGAAGAACAAGTGCCCTGTGGAGTGAGGGTCCTGAGACAGGGGAGATGGGATCAGCACAATTGTGTACACCAACTGGCATTGGATATCTGATGGGCTTTTCTGCTACTACAATAGAGAGCATGGGCACAAAGTTGATGGCAGATGCTGAAGGAGTGTCTTCTAGTGGCTTCCCCTTTTTGCTGTAAAGAATGGGGTTATCCCTCCAGGAGAAGGAAGTGGAGATGGGGCCCAGTCTGAAATTGGGACCAAGTAGAAAATGTAGGTAATAGCTGAGAGCAGAGTATAAGAATGTTGGCTGTGAAGTGGGTTGAGGATGGTCACAGTTTATAATGAGGTCCATTTTTCTGGCTTTGGGTCAGAGGCTGAGTTCTAGGCATCGCCTTGTAGCCTTCAGGTACATAGAAATAAGCCACATGGCAAGGATGGTTCTGAATGTCATGAGACACTGAGTTTAGTTTTTTGCATCTTGATATTTCCTGATATAAATTTGTGATTGTAGGTGAAGCTAAGCACCTTTTAATTGCAAAAGGCATTGACTAGTATTACCATTATTTCCACCTAGGGCACATGAATACCTATGCTATTTTCAAGGAGAGAGTATATAGCATGTGGAGGTCAATGCAACCACATCAAAGGATTCATGTATAAACTTTAGGTCCCTTTTTTTTGTGTGTGTGTGCTCCACTTTCATGTTGAAAATACTAATACAGATCCTTTTATCCACTCCCCCATCCTTTACAAGAGTGCTGTCCATCACATCTCTGTTGAGTGGTCAATCTAATCTCTGTCCATTTCCTGCCACTGACAGGATGTTCTTGTTTCACATGAAGTGCCCAATCTCTTTGGATATCTCTCAAGTGTCCACCTTCTCATTTTTTAAAAAATATGTTTTTTTTATTAGTTTTAGAGAGAGAGAGAGGAAGGGAGCAGAAGAGATTGAAATATTAATGAGAGAGAGCCATCCACCTGCTGCCCCCTGCACGCTCCTTATGGGGCATTAAGTCTAAAATTTGTGCATGAGCCTTGACGGGGAATCGAACCTGTGACATTTTGGTGCATGGGATAATACTCAACCAACTGATCCACACTGGCCAGGACATGCCTACGTTCCTTTTAATTCAGTACACATTGCTGACAGCTGAATATGTCCCATAAATGGCACTAGCCTCTGTCCCAAAGTTTTACTTGAATTCATAAAACCTTTACAAATGTTGTTATAGCCAATTCACCTAAATGAAGAAACTGAAAAACTAGTTTACCTCTCCCAGTGGATTCTGCCCAATAAATGAGTACACACAGGACCAGTGTAAGTGCCCTTTTCATAAAAAGTTATTCAGTGTTGTCCTTGTGGGTCCAGAGGGCCTTCCAACATCCAGATTCTTTCTTTAAATACAACTTGAAAAGGGGATTGCTCAATTCCTTTGAAAATGTAACCCATTGCCTAACAGCTGAAAGAGTGTCCTCCATTACTGGAACTGGATGCCCAGTACTGGAATTACTGGAAAGGGATGTTATGATTGAGAGACTTAAATAAACTGAAAAATTTTAGGAGCATTCTGCAAGGAATAGTGGGCTTCCATTTGGTAAGGACATGAATACAGAAAAAGAACAGTATGATGAGAAAGTGGCAGGGAAGGGGGGCAATATTCAGGTGGGTTGGGTTTGGAGTGAGGTCAGAGAGGCAGTGAGGTTGCAGTATTTTCACTAGAAGGAAGAAATAAATAGAAGCCTTAGATTTATATTGCAAGTCCAGAATGAACAGAAACTTGGGCTTTGTAGGACTGTATCCAACTGGCTAGAGAAATTCACTGGAGTCTAGAAGGCCCAAGTCTGAGCTTTTCCTTGACTCCATAGCTGATTCATTTAGGAACATCAACCTCTTCACTGAAGCCTCATTTCTACCATTTGTGCTTATGGATTTGGATACAAAATGAGCCTCTTGCTGGGAACCCTTAAAGGGGTTCCATTTGTGGCCTTAGTCGTGGCTCTCACTAACTACCCATTCTCACACATTATTGCCGATTTATTTTGGATAGAGAGACTGCAAGGCTCCAAGGAAATGCTGAACAGCTCTTAGAGAGCCAAAGGATTGCTTTCAAATTTACCAAAAGCCTTGAATTTGAATAACACCTCTGACAAGAATATAAACATCAAAGCACTCTTTTGCCCCAAACCATTTATAAATATATCCTATTCAGGCAGAAACCAAGGAGGTGACAGGAAGCTGAGCCAAGGAGGTTCTATTCTAACTGACAGGTTAGAACCACACCTTGCATTCAAATCCTCTGACCAGCTCTGTGTTCTGGAGAAACTCCTTAAGCCCTTGAGTCTTACTTTCTGAATATTAAAAACCAAAACAAAGGACTTGTTTTGCATGCATATAAGCCTAACCACTGGGCACAGACACCAGGGGCTGAGGGCATGAGTGTGGAGGGAGGGGGGCAATAGAGGGATAAGGATACATACATATGTAATATCTTAATCAATAAAGAAAACACACACACACCAAACAAAAAAACCCTGAACACCAAACTCAATTTTTGGTTGGAAATGTTTTATAAGCTGGAAAGTATTAACTAGTTATCATTATTATCGTTCCTTAATTCAACAATTAATGTATATCACCTGTAGCAAAATAGGGCTAAAAGTGCAAAGAAATGAGTAAGTTATCCCTGGCTGGCTATGAAACATATACCTTAATGTAAGTTAGAAAATGGTAAATGTTATAAATCTTATTGCATTTCTGCTTAAAATAGATCAAAGAGAATAAGCTCTAATATACAACCATACTAGAATTGGAAAATGGGTTATAAATGTTTCCTTCAACTTTTAAAACATGCAACAGAATTCATCATTTTGTTTTTCTGTTTGTGTTTTAAAATTTTTTATTGATTTTAGAAAGAAAGAGGAAGGGAGAGAAACAGAGGGAGAAGCAAAAATTCATTGTTCCACTTATTTATGCATTCATTGGTTGCCTCTGGTATTTGCCCTGACCAGAGATCAAACCCACAGCCTTGGTGTATTGAGACGATGCTCCAACTCACCCAGCTACCCGGCCAGGGCCTTATTGTTCATCTTTTAAATGAAGTTCTACATTTCCTTTTAGGTCAATTTCTTTATTTAAGGAAATTGAAATTCTAAGCTGTGCATTAGAAGAATGATATCAACATAGTGGATAGATCAAGAAGAAAGTGGTCAAGATGGTAAGAGGTCGTGATATCAGCACAGACAACAAGTGAGTGGAGGAATTAGAATTTAGTGAGGATGAGGGAAGATTCAGACAGAGGAGAACTTTTTCTAAGTAACTAAAAGGCTTAGAAGTGGAAGACGCATTAGCTATCTTCTCAATGGGGCCAGATGAGTAGATATTGCAAGGAAACAGACTTCTGTCCAAAATAAGAAGTAACTTTATAACCTTTAGAAAATTCAACAAAGAAAAGAGCTGCCTTGAGAGCTAGTATATTCCCATCACTGGAATTACCTTACTTAAAGAATACAATGGTGAATCCATTGCAAAACAATTTTATAACATTCCATTGCAAAAACACACCTTTTGAAAAGTGAGTAAGCACCCTTCTATTTTTTTTTGTTTGTTTGTTTACTTGGCTAGCCAGGCACAGAATGAGAAGAGACCTCCACATGCCAAGATCCACCGATAAAAAGAGAACCAAAGGGCACACTTGAGGAGTTTGAAGAGGCCTTTCATGTAGTACTTGGTGAGCCCCTGCCACCATAAGATCTCTGTGCTCCTTCCCACATTTGATCCATAGCCCTCCCTTCCTGCTTTAACTCTGTCACTTGTACTAAATGAAATAATCCATTGCCCATAAACTCTGCTTTAAATCCACTTTTACTTATCAAGGGAATGTGTCTGCAATACCCACTTTCTAACATCCTTATTTGTTGAGCACATTATCATCAGGTACTTTTTCATAAGGGGAAGTGGCAAATTACTTCAAACTGCATGAATTTCTGTAAGTGCAATAACATTCCTCAGTTTCTAAAGGGTATTTTTCTTTTTTTTTAAAGTTGTTATTTGAATTCAAACTCTAAAAACATGCATAATAATCATAATGATCCCATTGAGCAGTTTAAATTTAAATTGTGGAGCATTTGAAATACCATGCTGGCAGCACTTTCCATAAATTACCCTCAAATTCAATATATCCCTACACACACACACACACACACACACACACACACACACGAGAGAGAGAGAGAGAGAGAGAGAGAGAGAGAGAGAGAGAGAGAGAGAGAAAGAGAGAGAGAGAGAGAAAGAAAGACCAGTGCCATACTCAAAAATATTTTAAATTAGAGTTTCCTTTTCTTGTTCCATTTAAATAGTTATTTTGTTGATAAATTAGTACCATAGTGACTGCTTATAAATTTCCATTTTATTTTTCAAGAATATAATTTTGTGGTAAGCATAAATTGTTATTTCCCCTCAGGGTAAATGAAGTTTTGCTTTGTGGTAGGGTCCCTGGCTCTGGCTTTGGTGTGAACCTGTGTTTGTGTTTGTGTTTGTGTTTGAATGCACACATGGGTGTGTATTTGGTGTTTGGTAATTCAAGTCTGATTTACTCACTCACCTTGAAATTCACTCTGTATACTATCATTTTTAGGAAATACTGGAGATTCAATTCAAAGGTCACTTGGGCTTGAGGAACTGCTCAGCTAGAATCTTTGTAATGAGCTCCTACTGAAGCATAGTAACCTCCCTCTTGTATAAAAACAAAACAAAACAAAACAAAACAAAAAAACTGCTGTTTGAAACTCTCTGCTATTGTTAGTCACTAGTCCTGTAAACTCTGTCATTATAAACTCTCACTTTAAAACAGTCTGTTATTCTGTTAAAATGACTTTGTTTTCTAGTTCAAACAACAGAAAAAGTAAAGTTAACTGTCTGATCTTGCAAGCTAGCCATCTAATATAATAGACTAAAATAGACTAATACTGATAATAATTCCAAGTACTAATTCATTATGTATTCAACAAAGAGGTTACAAACTAACTGTAACAACAACCTACACAGAGGTCTTTATGAACCCTGAAAACAAAGATGCTCAAAAGATGTAAATGCAAGACACTTCCTCTATGTCAAGGTTCAGAGATTTGGAAAAAGACACCTCCCTCTGGCCGTGTGCAATAACCGACTCCTAATTAATTGGTTCATTAAGGTGTCTTGTATCTCATTTGATGATTTACAATACAATACTACCTACAGCAGAACTGGACTAATTGCATTTTTGGAATTTAATGATTAAAGGAAGCTTTTTTAGACATATGAAATATTTCATTTTCACTTTATTCTAGCATCTTTGAAAATTAATATTTGTTCATACAGCTTGCCAATAAGATTTCAAAAGCTAAAAACGCATGTCAATGTGCTGTAATTTATTTCGTTTGCAATAAATGGCCTAAATAAAGCAATACAAAATTCAGGCATTGTGCAGCAGAACTCCCATCTTTTGCAATTCACAAAATTAATCACAACTTTGCTCTGAGGAAAAATTTCACCATAATTTTGAACATATGGGTGTTCTTTGCAACTGAATTGCACAGAAATCTATTCCCTCCAGTGGAAAACAGTTGGAGTGTTTGATATCACTTACAGCATCAATGAAAGCGTAATGATTAGCTACTTGGAAATAATTAGAAACATTTTTACTGATTAAAGGCTGTTTTGATGTGTTAACAGTCCTTAATGAAAGTCACAATTCTGTGATTTAAGAAGAGGATAGTCCATACAAGTACAACCCCTGAGACTGCAAAAGTAGGGCATTCATTGGTTAAAACAGAGCAGTATTGCTGTATTGAGAATGTGAGTATTGAGAAGCTAACCCATAACATTGTTTATTTTCCTTAAAAATTATTTTTTAAAAGGCCAACTGAAACTTGTGGATTTAAGTTATATTCAAGGAACAGCAGAACTTTTCTCCAGTGGTCTAGAAGTCAGAGGGAAAAATCAGCATCATTATCAACAAATATTGACTGAATGCCCTGGAAGTGTGTGGCCTGTGCAAGGAGCTTCATGGGAGGCAGGGAGACAAAAAACATGGGAAGATATTTAATATCTACTTGAGAAGATAGGACTGTGGCATGCTTCGATAAATAGCTACAAAATGTGTCTCTCAATTTTGTGTGTCTTCCCCAGCCTAACCCTCAAAACAGAATACTACCCAGTATGCCCTTAACATTCTACACATTGGTCTGTTCGCGCTGAGTTCCTTTAAGAACTGGGGACTGTGCCTTTGCACACTTTGTACCCCCAATGCCCACTACAGTATATGATATATAAAAGATGCTCAGGAAAAACTCACTGGATGGATAAATGACTGAAGACACTTAGATAGGCAACTGAGAAGCAGAGATAAGAAAACCAGAGTCACAGAGAATGGATGTCAGATCCTGATTTTAGTTTATTAGCTCTATGGGGGCTATCTATCTTCTCTGAGCCTCAATTTTCTCATGTTTAATTCAGAATGACACCTGCCTTGTGGGATTGTTGTGAACATCAAATGAAAAACAACTATAAAAAAGCACTTTGGCCACATGCATTTAAGTATAAGGTATTATTATGCTAAGCAATTGGTATAGGTGGTAAATGCTAAAATATATATAATTAACATAATAGGAAGAAAACAGGTAGATTATTAAGTGGAGTTGCCCAATACCATACAACTGTAACTCAGGAAATTGGAAGTTAAGTTATTCTTTTCTGAAAAAGCCTAATTAATTATTCTCTTCCCTGTGAAAGTAACATAAATATTATATAACACACTGGTTGTTATATGATTTAGAAAATTCACTTGACTCTCTTTTATATGGAAAAATTGCATCTTACGGGGCTTCAGTTTACTAATCTGCCAAAGAGGGGCCTGGGTTAGAGCATCAAAGTCCTTTCTAGCTTCAATTGAATCAGTACTGACTTCAATGACATCAATTCTACTAGCAAAGTGGATTTAATCTGCCTAGAGCTAAAGTACTACTTCTTTCACAGCTTTTTTTGTTTTCTTTTTAGAAAAGGAAGGACAGCAATCACTATGGCCTTTTTTTTTTTTTTTTTGGCTGTTATTTGTTGTAGTCCCCAGGCAAAGGAATGTGGCCTTTGTAATGAATCCTATTAAGACCCCAGAGGTAAGTGATGAGTCCAAGATAATCTGACATGTATGCAGAAAAACCTGTGAATCTGCAAAATTTTTACAGACTAATACACACATATAAGCATGCCCACCCTAGTTGGTTTGGCTCAGTGGATAGAGCATCAGCCTACAGACTGAAGGACACCAGGTTTGATCCCATGAAGGGTACATGCCTGGGTTACAGGCTCAATCTTCAGCAGGGGGCATGCAGGAGGCACCAATTAATGATCCTCTTTCATTATTGATGTTTCTGTCCCTTCCTCTCTGAAATCAATAAAAAAATATATTTTTTAAAAGTGCTCGATACATACTTAGTTACAACAAGCTGATTTCTTTGCCTTTAATCCCAGAAGTTGTAAAAGAATTCAGTATGAAAAAAAAAATGTTTTGAAATGGGGACTGTTCTTCCTTTTTTTCACCCTAACACATTCTACTCCACTTTCACGGCCTGGCTAAATTGCTGCATTATAACCTAGGAGGACTTTCTAGGACTTTCTAGGACTTGCTGGATGCCCCCCACCCCCACCCCCAACCTTTCCTCTGTGCTCTCACCTCTGCCTGAATCTCTCCCCATGATAGATTTTGCCTTGTATTACAGTTGTGTCCACTATCTGGAGCTTCTCATTCATTTAAGGACTCCATGAGATCATGGATTGAGTCGCATGCTGCCCTGTGTCTTGATTAGAACTCAACTCAGTCCTTTGTACACAGAAAGTGCTCATTGAATGGCTCTTTACAATCAGCAAATAGTTCACTCTCCAGTGAAGAATATCCAAGAGATGAATGTTTAAATGCTCATTTTCCCCAAGGTAATGGATATAGTAAATTCTGAGCTTCCTCAGAATTACTCTTGAGCAAAATCTGAGAGTGCATTTCACAAAAACAACCTTCTTCCTTTTATTTCACTTTAAACTTAATGAATAGTAATGCTTACTCTACCACCTCTTAATGACATTGTCAAGTTGGTGAGGCTTATTGATCCGTGCATGAGGAGTTAAGCCCGACAGAGACTCTGACAGCAAGCACTTTATGGGAGAACACATCGTTACTCCAACTTTGCTGGAATGACCTGTGGACATTGCCCAGACAGACTCAGGCCAGTCTGGCTTCCTGCCACGTGTGCCAATTTCCTAATTATCTAATAGGAACACACAACAACCTTCTCAAGAACAAAGCCCTTCTCTTTCTTCTGGTCTTAAAATTGCAGTAAGATCTAGTAGGTAAAAGTATATCCTTAAAGATAATTGAAGCAGGGACATACAATGTGTTAAACATGAATAAGGTCTTACTGAGTGTCTAACAAAATTCTTTAAAGCCATAGGGTGATTGATGCACACTTGTTAAATATCTAAATATGTAGCTTCTATACCTAGAAATAGGTTATTCTAATCGCTAGTTTATCAACAAATGCCAATAATGCATTCACAGACCTAAGGCCAAAGGGTATAATTCAATGTATGGACTAAATTGTGCCTACCCCCAATTCATATATTAAAACTTTAACCCCAATGTAATAGCATTTGCACATGGGGCCTTTGGGAGACAATTAGGTGTACATGAGTTTATGGGGGTGGAGTCCTCATGATGGGAATTTGTGACCTTACAAGAGACATACCAAAAAGCCTGCTCCTCTCCCCCCGCTATCATGTGAAGAACCAGAGAATGTGACCTTCTGCAAGTCAGAAAGAAAGCTCCACTAGAAACTCACCATGTTTCCACCTACATTTTTGACAGTCAGCCTCCAGAAGTAGGAGAAAAAAAAATTACTGTTTCATTTACTCAGTCTATGATAATTTGTTATAGCAGCCTGAGCTGACTATAAATTCATCAAAAAAAAAGTTACTATGTACCCTCCAGGGTAAGTGATACTGCTCAGAGCACTTTTTAAAAAGATATATAGTGACTTGAGAACCAATATGGCGGCATAGGTAAAAGACCTATGTTGCCGCCATACACAGCAATTTTAAAAATACAACTTAACGAAAGAACAAACACCATCCAGAATCACCAGAAAGCTGGCTGAGTGAAAATTCCACAAGTAAAAGTGAAGATAAGACACTGTGACTCAGAGGAGCAGCTGAGGACAGCGCTGAAGATACTCCCGGAGAAAGGTTTGGAGCTCGTGCCAGAGGATAGGGAGGGCGGCTGAAAACCGGCCAGTTTTCTCGAATGGGGAGACAAAGACGTCCCATTGGACTGATTCTCCAGCTCTGGGCAAAGTCCAGGGAACCCATAATCATACGGGGTAAAAACTGGACAGTGGGAGGGCACGCCAAAGCTCAGGTGCTGTAGGGGTCTGCCGGCTTGTGGAGAAGGCAAGCTTGTGCAGAATGCGCGTTAACATGGAAACAGCGCAGCTGCATGGCCGCGCAGAGAGCACTTGTGACTTGCTCTTTCATTCGGGAAACCATCAAACTGCTCTGTTTTATGATGCTGGGTGAGACATTGGGTGTGCAGACTCATTTGGGGATAGTCTGAATTCCCTGGCAGCTGGTGGAGCTCGGCAGTGGCTCTCTCTCAGAGGTGCTGGCGGCTATTGCCCCCAGCACAGAGTCCCTGGGGCTGCCTAGGGTGGAGCTAATGCTGTCTGCTTGGCCCGGAGACTCTGCCCATCCAACCCGAGCATAGCTGAACTTCACAGACAATAGGCCTGGAGGTCAATCCCTCCAAGTACTAACAACGATTAACCTGAGCTTAACTTCAGCAAGACTGTACAACCCATATCCACCTCAGGTAACTGGGGAGGCTGAGCCACTGGCCCTTGTAGGACGTCTACCACACAAAGCTAATTGACCAACTCAGGGAAGCAGCCACCATGCAGAGACATGGAAAGAAATCAGATGTGAAAGAAATGATGGAAAAAAAAAACCACGACTGGACATGGAATTCAAAACCACAGTTATGGGGCTTCTCAAGAGGCTCCTAGAAAAGGTCAAAACCTATAAGGAAATAAGACCTACAAGGAAATGAATGAGACCCACAAGGATATGAAGGAGACCTGCAAGGAAATGATCAAGACCAACGTGGAAATGAATGAGTCCTACAAGGATATGAATGAGATTCTCAAGGATATGAAAAAGGACCAACCAGAAATTAAGTATACACTGACTGAAATAAAAAAAATATTATACAAAGACCTAAAAGTACTCTAGAGCACCCCAAGAACCAAGTTAAAGATCTGAAATACAAAGAGGTAAAATCCAATCAGCTGAAAAAGCAAGAAACCAAAAGAATCCAAAAAATTGAAGATAGTGTAAGGGGCCTCTGGGACAAACTCAAGCATACCAACATCCGAATTATAGGAGTGGCAGAAAAAGAGAGGGAGCAAGACAATGAAAACCTATTTGAAGAAATAGTGACCGAAAACTTCCCAGACCTGGTGAAAGAAATTGACTTAGGAGTCTGAGAAGCACACCAAACCCCAATATATAAGAACTCTAAGAGGACCACACCAAGGCACATCATAATTAAAATGCCAAGAGCAGCCGAGACCAGTTTGGCTCAGTGGATAGAGCGTCAGACTGACGACTGAAGGGTCCCGGGTTCAATTCCAGCAAGGGCATGTACCTTGGCTGCGGGCACATCCCCAGTAGGGGGTGTGCAAGAGGCAGCTGATCAATGTCTCTCTCTCATCAATGTTTCTGACTTTCTATGCCTCTCCCTTCCACTCTGTAAAAAAAAAATCAATAAAATATATTTAATAAATAAATAAATAAATAAAATAAAATGCCAAGAGCAAAAGCCAAAGAGAGAATATTAAAAGCAGCAAGAGAAAAACAGTTAGTTACCTATAAGGGAGCACCCATACGATTGTCAGTGGATTTCTCAACAGAAACGATGCAGGCCAGACGGGAGTGGCAAGAAATATTCAAAGTGATGAACAGCAAGAATCTACAACCAAGATTACTCTATCCAGCCAAGCTATCATGCAGAATTGAAGGTCAGATAAAGTGCTTCGCAGATAAGAAAAAGCTAAAGGAGTTCATCACCATCAAACCAATATTATATGAAATGCTGAAAGATATTCTTTAAGAAGAGGAAGAAAAAAAGATAAAAGTGTAAATTATGAACAACAAATACACATATATCAACAAATGAATCTAAAAATCAAGTGAATTAATAAGCTGATGAACAGGATAAACTGGTGAATATAACAGAATCACGGACATGGAGAGGGAACGGACTGACAATTCTTGAGGAGAAAAGGGGTGTGGAAAGTGCAGCAAGAGACTGGACAAAAATCATGCAACAATGGGAGAGGACAGTGGAGGGGTATGAGGGCGGAGGGTAGGATGCGTACCAGGTGGAGGGAAGCCATAGGGGGAAAAAAATGGAACAATGTAATTAATAAACTGAACAATAAAGATTAAAGAAAAGAAAAAAAAGAAAAAAAGAAAAAAAAAGATATATAGCAAGGTCAGGAGGGTGAATATGATAAAGAACAACAGAAACAGTGAGCTTACTCCTAGGAGCTCACAGTCTATTTACAGGATGGTGAGACTGCCATTGTAAGGTGGAAAGAGCAATGGGTTAAGTAAAGGTGAAGGATAAAACAATCCTATCTAATAAAAGAGTAATATGCAAATCGACCATACCTCTTATCAAGCGAGGCCCACAAGCCATGCCCACAAGCCAATCAGAAGCAAATAAACTCCAACCAAGATGGCTGCGGCTATTGAGAGCAGGAGGGAGGCTTGGGTTTCCCTGGCAATGGAAGAAGCCAAGCTTTCTGCCTGCCCTTGCTGGCCTAGGCCTCCACTCAATGCTACAAAGTTTCAGTTATAGAAGATACATAAATCCCAATGAAAATGGTGACAGCCACGGAGGTAGAGAGAGAAGAGGCTAGGGTTGCCCGGGTGATGGAGGAAGCCAAGCTTCTGCAGCCCTAGCCCTAGGCCTCCACTCTAGGCCACAAAGTTTCAATTATAGAATTTAAATAAACCCAAACAAAAATGGCTGTCTCTATGGAGCGAGCAGAAGGCTTGGCTCCACTCCAGGCTACAAAGTTTCAGTTGTAGAACATAAATTAATCCTAGATCCCAGGGCCTCTGCTTGGGTCCCTTGGGGGCATGGCCATCATACAAACCACCATAGACTCCTCACCCATGCCGCCCCACACTCCAAGGGAGCCCCCACCCTGATCTAGGACACCTTTCAGGGCCAACCAGTTGGCTCCCACACATGCACCAGGCCTCTATCCTATCTGATAAAAGAGTGATACCCAGATTGACCATCATTCCAACACACACTCCTCATGTGGTCAAAGATCCTGCCCCCATATGGATACAAAATGGCCACCACAAGATGGCCAGCAAGGGAGGGCCGTTGGGAGGTTCCAGGCCTGTAAGGGAGGGCAGTTGTGGGTAATCAGGCCAGCAGGGGAAGGTAGTTGGGAGGGACCAGGCCTGAAAGGGAGGGCAGTTGGGGGCGATCAAGCCTGCAGCTGTGGGCAGTTAGGGGTGACCAGGCCAGCAGGGGAGGGAAGTTGGGGGCAAACAGGCTGGCAGGTGAGCAGTTAGACATCAATTAGGCTGTCAGGGGAGTGGTTAGGGGGTAATCAGGCAGGCAGGCAAGCAGTTGGGAACCAGTAGTCCTCGATTGTGAGAAGGATGTTTGACTGTTAGGCCCCAAGGATCGGGCCTAAACGGGCAGTTGGACATCCCTCTAGGGGTCCTAGATTGGAGGGTGCGGGCTGGGGTGAGGGATACCCCCTCACCCCTGTGCATGTATTTCATGCACAGGGCCTCTAGTCTATAATAATAAAAGCATAATATGATAATTACACCAGATGTCCTTCCAGATGAAGCCAGGGATTTGAGGATCCCAGGTTCCAGAGGGAAGCTCATGCCTGCAGCCGGGGTTAGGAAGGCCTACTCTTGCACAAATTTTGTGCATTGGGCTTCTAGTGGTATAGAAAAAAGCTCTGGGGATGTAGAGGAGAGCATGCTTATCTTCAGATAGAAGGGCATACCTAAGGATTCTTAAAACAGTGGTAACCAAACTGGGACAAGAGGGCTCTAAAAAAAAAAAAAAAAAAAAAAAAAGGCTTGCTGATTAAAAAAAAGTCCTACTGATGACAGGTCATCTGTTAGCTTGAATTTATTTAAGAAAAGGTAGAGGCTTATTTAGAGTACAGGAGCTCAACATTATTCTCTAATCCTGTTCTAATTCCTCATTTTCCAACGCCCTTGGTTTTCTAAGCCTTGATTTTGTTACTTTGTCAAAAGGGACAGGAGCATTTCCACTCCTCTTGAGGCATTAGGAGAAAATAAGACTTCCCACCTGACCCACTAGGATAGATCTCTTCCTCCATGAGGACTTGCTTAGTGAATTCCTCCCTTTCTCTCAAATGTTCCTAGTCCTTTCCCCCCATGTATATTACTCTAAGGTTCCTACACTGTTAGCCCTATTTTGTAAAAACAAAACCCACAATGTATAATTTGTTGTGGTTTATAATAAAATTTAAAGCTTTTGTCTAAATTAGATTAAAAATATAAATTTTCACTTTTTTATAGTGAAAGTTTAGAAGTTTTAACTAACACACCCCACTGACTTTATTAACATAGAGTGTCTGAAATATTTTTTAGCATTATTTAAAGAGCTCATAAAATAAAAGTAACTTCTGTGGAATATATTTACTATCCCTTCAAGATATATTTGATATAATTTAAAAATTCATTACATATGTGTGTTTGTGATTTTCAGAATGCTTAAAGAGCTCTCAGTGTGTCCATCCACTGTGCCACCCTATGCAGGTCTTTCCTCCTCTTTTGGCATCCTATTTTCCCATATTGTAAACATAGAAGACTGATTATTAAATAATCATTTGGTTAAAAAGTAAACAAATATTTTCAAATACCTGCAATATACCACACCTATCACTATGAAGTGTTCAGAAAGAGGACTCACCTCTCAGTAATGATGACGCCAACCTCAGCTGGCATCCCTGATTCTGCAGGCAGTTGCACAAAAGACAGATCCAGGAAGCCAATGTTTTTCTCTAAGCCTGACTGTGGAAGAGAATGCTCATGCCCGCTTCAAAGTCATCACAACATCAGAGAATCTCTACTCAAACTCCCTGGCAACTTTCATCTGCAAGTCAGGTCTTGAGTGCTGCCACTGGCTTCACTTTCACATCTTGGTCTTCAATCTTTTATGTTTACTTTTCAACAATAACTGCTCTTAGGCTCCCAGAGCTCAATTCTGTTTGCTTCTTATAGTACACACACGAGTCCCAGATCCAAGGTGGGATATAATGTGAAATAGGGTTTTCCTCCAACCTCCCTTGCCCCAGACCCCATAAATATCGAAGCAGCAATAGGCTCATCTATTAAAAAAAGAAAAATGTGACACACACCCCCAACCCAATACAACACCCTCTAAGTGTTTCATATCAGTAAAAGAGAATGTCAAATATTCAAATACTACAGAAGGTTAAATCCAATGAGAGGGAGAAACAAAAACTTTGCATGTGTAGGAAAGGCCACATCTATCTGCTGAAATTCCAGGAAAACATTTTAAGATTGGTTGATACAGATGTTCAAAAGATGGAGTTGGAAAGAAGTACAAGGCAGACAGCAGCCTGGGGCACAGAGATGCTGGAAGGTATCAATGTCCAGGAGAAGAGAGAGTAGTTTGGCAAGTGCTGCAAAAATAATGCGTAGGAAAGTATTTTGAGACTTCTTGTATGAGCTGGGCTGGAAGGACAGACACATGGAGCTCAAACCTAACTGTGCTCAGAAACTTTCTTCAAAGTCTTGTGAAAGATGCAAATTCCCTGGATCCTTGTGCAGAGGTTCTGGGGAGTTGTCTAGAACTCTACTTCTTGGATGAGAACTTTGGGATAATTCCAAAGCAGGTGACCTCCTCTATGTTTTGGGACAATCCAAGTTTCCAGAGTCCCATGACTTGCTGCTGCCCCTCAGACTCTGAGCTATTAAAACAAGAGCATGCAGGCAACATTCCAGAAATAGAAATGCTGACTAATAACTGCCCTTTGGTGATTAAAGTTAGACAAAATTCTCTTCTGCAGATTGTGTATGTATTTCCCTGGGTCCTGGCACTGTGCAGCTACCTACTATTCAAAGCCCACACACTGATTTTTGCCCATCCCCATCAGCCTCTCAAAACCCTCAGTTAGTCACAGAGTTAAGAAATACTACTCTCATTCTGTTTGTGGAGAAATTTAAGTTAAAAAAAAATGGTGTGAATGCAGAATAGTAGCTGGTCAAGCTGGCGACAACCAGATCTAATTTGAAGTTCCGTTTTCCTTCTTTAAAAATCATTCCCTGCTTTATACCAGGCTACTTATGTGGAATATGTTGCCTAGGACTTGATATTTTCAGGTTAATTTTAAGGACCAATTTTAAACATAATCACACACTTTCTCTCTCCCTCTCTCTCTACCCCATGCCCTCTTCCTTGCCCCAGTCTTTTTCTTGTAATTGGAAATGATGTAAAGGTATCTATGTTTTTCTCTTCTGATGGTATAGAGCATTCATAACATCCTACTAACACAGATTCCATGCTATAGCTGGGAAATTATTATTCCTTTATTATTAAGAGATATAAGATAAATATGAAAGAAAATGAGAAATAGACTCCTTCCCTATTTTCTTTCTATCCTTTTATCACTAAAGTAGGAAGTTTACTGAACCACTGCCAACAGTTCACTCAGCCTAATGAAGTGTATAAGTAATAGGATTAAATAATCTTAAATCATTATTACAGTGGCCCGATGCTGACATTCATCCAAACTCCAGCAAACACCAAGTGGTGAGTTCATGCTTGATTTAAAAATAAACAAACTAGGGCAGTGGGAAGGTTCTAGCATAAAGTTACAGAGGCATTTAACCTGGAAATATGAGACTCCCCATCTTGGTTGGGGCTGAAGCAAACACTGGCCTATTTCTACACTCTCCAACCAAAATCGATAGAATCTAACATTTGCTAGGGATGTTTTTCTGGAGCCTGGAGCTACATATGGTTAAACCTCTTCATGTCAGTCCCAAAGAAAGCAGTTCTTTGAAGGCATCATCAAGGTTTATGGTTTCTATTCCTGCCTCTGCCATTAATAAACCAAGTAACCTCAGACTAATCAGTCAGCTTTCTTGGGCTGACTGTAAGTTTTCTCAGCTATAAATGCTGTTTTGAATTTCCAAAGTTCTTCTTAGACCTTAAAAAACATTCGAATTATGTGACAACAAAAAATTAATGTAATATGGGATTGGAACTGGAGGAAAAGTTGATTATGTTTCATTTTATTTCATTATGTTTTTCTTGGTTTCATTCTTATGCTGTGCATACTACTTACAGGTGTGTGTGTCACTATCCTTACCTAAGGCCACCTTGGAGCCTACAGGATATGGTGAGCAGTAACTAAGATCACCAAAGGCCTCGGGGCTATTTGGGGGAAAGGACTAAATAAAAAACATTAGCAAAGGATAATGCAATAGCTATTCTTCCCCCACCCAAATACCTTGCTGTTGGATAATTATAGGGTGCTAATATGGATGCCTGTGGAAAGGAGAGGTGCTTTCCAAAGCATATTCATAACTAAATCATCTCTGTAAAATTTTATAGTATTCTTAGACCACTTACATTTTTGAAGGTTTACCTAGGTATTTTATATATTTTTGTTGATTCTGTATAATTTTTTCCTGTTGTATTTTCCAAACCTATTTTTTTTTTAATTTTGTCACCTTATTAGACTTTTGTTAATCTAATGCTCTAGATTTTCTAGAAGAATCATCATGTCATCTATAAGTATTTATGCATCCTAATCTTGTAATACTGAGTGAAAAATTCTCAGAAAAGAAGTATAATACAAAACCACTTATTTAAAATTAAGAAATATTACATGCAAACAACACTATATATTTTTAGATATAAGTAGAAAAATATAAACAAATGCATAGATAGAATGTAAAATTAGCATAGTGGTTACCTCTGTACAGGAATTCTGAGAAAGTGATTAAGGATAGGAATCTAAAGGATTTCATCTGAATTGCTAATGTTTTATTTCTTAAACTAGAGGCTCAGTGCACAAAATTTATGCACAGAGTGGGCAGGTGTCCCTCAGCCCAGCCTGAATGCTCTCCAATCTGGGGTTCTGGTGGGATCGGGTCTCAGCAGGCAGTTGGATATTCCTCTCAGAATCCAGGACTGCTGGCTCCCAACCACTCGCCTGCCTGCCTAATTGCCTCTAACTGCTTCAGCTGCCAGTCTGATCACCCACTAACCACTCTCTTACCAGCCTGATTGATGCCTGAATGCTCCTAACTGCCCTCCCCTGCTGGCTTGGTCCCCACCAACTGCCCTTTTCTGCAAGCCTGGTCTCCCCCATATGTCCTCCCTTGCAGCCCCAGTCACCACTAACTGCCTCAGCCTCCAGGACTGATTGCCTTCAACTGCCCTCTCCCACAGACCTGGTTATCCCTAACTGCCATCTGCTGGCCTGGTCACCCACAACTGCCCTCCCCTGCTGGCCATCTTATGGTGGACATGTTATAGCCATATGGGGTGTCCATCTTGTATGTTGGAATGATGGTCAATTTGCATATTACCTCTTTATTAGATAGGTTAATGGATTCATAAAATGTAATAATGTTATCCCTTGTATTTGTGCTAGAAATATTACATAATAAATTCAACTGTATATATAAAAAGTCTATTATCCTATCTAATAAAAGAATAATATGCAAATTTGACTATACCTTCACTACACCCACAAGCCATGCCCACCAGCCAATCAGGAGTGGGGGACGGGGCCAAGGTGGCCCAGGCCATGGAAGGGGCGGGGCCGAGGGGGCCCAGACTGCAGGGGGCGGGGCTGAGGTGGCCAGTGAGCGCGCAAGGTGGGGTGCAGAGCCGAGGAGTGCATGAGGTGAACAGCAAGCGTGGAAGAGGGTGTGGGCTCCCCCAGGGCCTGGCATTCACTGGTGGCCAGGGCAAAGGCAGCCAGCAAGTGCGAGTGCGTGAGGCAGGGGGAGGGGTCGCCGAGGCTCGAGGCCGAGGCTCGGGGGTGGGGACGAGGTGTGGGGGTGGGGCCGAGCATCAGCACAAGGCATGGGGTGTGTGGCCGAGCAGTGGCCAAGTGGTGGCGTGCACGAGGCCGCCACAAGTGCAAGGTGCCCCCGGGGCTGGATGGTGGCCACCGTGGCTAAGGCCTGAGCTGGGGGAGCAGGGCTGAGGCACCCTGCAAGCACGGGGCCCCGGGAGCCGGATGGTCACCAGTGGCTGGGGCTAAGTCCAGGGCTGAGGGGGTGAGGCTGAGGCAGCAAGGGCAGAGCCAGCCATTGGCCCCATTGAGGGGGCAGATGGGCTGAGGGATCACCCTCCCCCAGTGCAGGAATTTTGTGCACTGGGCACCTAGTATATATATAAATGCCTAAATTATATATATATATATATATATATATATATATATATATATATATATATTCATATATACATATATGTCTTTTGCTTCCCAATTCCCAAAAGAAAGGCTAGAATGTTAAGAACAATCTATACATATAAAACGCTAATATGCTGTGTGTCCTTCCACCAGTCCAACTGGTTGCTATGATGCACACTGACTACCAGGGAGCAGACACTCAATGTAGGAGCTGCCAAGCTGCAGTGACTTGGCTGCGGCAGCGTTTGGGTGACATACCCCTAAACCAGAGAGGAGGGATCCCGATTTCTCACAGGGCCATGGGATTCCACCTTCTGCCATGGGTTATGTTGTTGCTGGAGCACTATTGGCCCTGAATCTGGTTTACTATACACTTGCATTTGGGTTCCACACCCTGTATGACACCAACTTTACAGAGTGCACTCTCGCACTCCAGGACCCTAGGGAGGTGTTGGAGAGCTGGTTTTGGCCCAATCCCTGCAGGCCAGGCTGAGGAATCACACCTGCCTGAGGGACTTGCTCACTCCGTGATACTGGGGAAGGGCCTTGGGAAGTTGACTCCAGGGCATGTCTGGCCCCTCTCACCCAAGCTCACTCCTCCACCCACCTTCTAATTAATTTCCTTTCAATGAGCATGAATCCATGCACCAGGTCACTAGTCTTTATATATAAAAGGCTAGTGTCCCTTTGGAGTTCAACTGGAAAACTGGGAGTTCAGTGGCTTGATATGATGTATGCTGACCATCAGGGGATGGCGTGGAATGAAGAAAGGCCCCTATCAGCCCTGATTGCTAATAGGGACTCTACCTGTGCATAAAATCTGTGGACAAATTTTATAATACCAGTGATCCTGTGCATGACTAACAAGATTTAGGAAGAAGTCTGGCCATTAGTTTATTTAATCCTATTGAACACATTTTCTCTTCTATTTTACTTAGAATTTTTGTGTGTGTGTGTGTTATTGTAATTTTTTTAAAACAAGAATGCACTCTAAATTTCATTAAATGCCCTAGCAACTAACTACTTTTTTTTAATTTGATAAATCAATACAATGAATTATGTTACAAATTCCTAATATTGTCCTAATATTGTCATCATAGAATAACCTGGGATGTTTCATTATGTGAAATTCAATTTGCTAACTTTACTTAGGATTTTTGCATTGGTGAAAGGTTAGCATAGTTATCTTTTGAGTCCAAGCTAGATTAGGTATTAATTGGGATTTATAAAATGTTTTGGGAAACTTATTTTTTTTCCTCCTAGACTTTGAAAGTAGAAACAAAATAGGAATCAATCCTCTAAATATCTGAAAAATCCTGTCAGTAAAATTTCTTGGTTCTGTCTCAGGTAGTATCTCTCCATTTCATTCATGCTTTTGAGGTTATTAAAGTTTTCTTCTCTTGTATTTTAGATCTGTACAGAAAATAGCCTCCTTTATATAAAACTAGAGGCCCGTTGCATGAAGATTCAATCAATAGGCTTTCCTTCCCCTGGCTGCCAGGACCAGTTTTCCTCTGGAACCTGGGACCCAGGCCTTCCCTCTGGCTGTTGCCTTCCGTTTTTGTTTTGGCCTGCAGGAGGCTTCACTCTAGCCGGAGCCTTCAGTCTTCTCTGCTCTGATTGGAGTGCCATGCTGCTGCTGCCTTATCTCTGCCCTCTAGAGCGTGCGCTCCTGCTGGTTGGCCCTGCCCCCCGCTCCTGATTGGCTGGTAACATAGCCAATCAGGAGCCAAGGTAGAGTCACATTTGCATGTTATTCTTTTATTAGATAGGATTTGATGTGCAACAATTTCAAAATGTGTGAGTTACCTCTACTAAGAACTTTTTTTATTAATTTTCTCTAATTTTTGTTTCTCTCTTTTTTATTTTCATTGGATGTTTAATTTATTGATTTTTTGAAAGAATCATTTCCTATACTTAATAATTCTAGTATTTTCCATTTATTAATTTGTGCCTTTATTTAATTAACTAGTGGCCCGGTGCATGAAATTCATGCATGGAGAGGGGGTTTCCTCAGCCTAGCCTGCATCCTCTCCAATCAGGGACCCCTTCAGGGATGTCTGACTGTTGGCAGTCAGAGATGTCTGACTATGGGCAGTTGGACATCCCTCTCACAATCTAGGAACACTGGCTTTTAACTGTTCACTGGTCTGCCTGCCTGATTGCCCCTAACACCTCTGCCTGCCTGTGTGATTGCCCCTAACCACTTCTGCCTGCCTGCCTGATCACCCCTAAGTGCTCTCGTGCTGGCCTGATTGCTCCTAACTGCCGCTGCCTTGCCCCACACCTGGGAACCAGGCTTCCCTCCCTCTGGCCAGCCATAGGCACCAACGACCGGGGCCAGCTTCACTCAGGCCAGCTGCAGGCACCTAGGACCACATGGAGCCTAACCCCAGGGCCGAAAAGGGCCCCCGCACCTCGCGCCGCTGTGGCAGCCCCGCCCCTTGCACTGCCACACCGCCCATGGTGCTGCCACTCCTGCCCCTTGCACCGCCACCACTCCCACCCCTCATGGTCCTAGCCAGCCCGTGGCCCCTGTTCCGTCCCTCCGTGGGGCCCTGTGGAGAGGCGGAGCTCCACGGGGCCCCAGCCTGGGAGGCGGATGCTGCCTTGGAAGTCCCAGCCAGCCCGCGGCGCCTCTTCCGTCCCTCTGTGGGGCCCCTTATGCTGCTGCCCTTGCCTCGTGCCACTCGGCCCCACCCCTGCTCCTGATTGGCTGGTAGTATAATGAAGGTACAGTCTAATTTGCATATTACTCTTTTATTAGATAGGATTCCTTCCTCCTTTAAGTTGTTTTTGTTGTCCTTTTCTGTTTTTGTTTGTTTTTTTAAGGTTAATATATTTGTACTCTTGTTGCAACTAACAACGCAGCTTTGCTTGAAGTTCCACTTTGGCTGCATTTGCTTCTCACTGTCATTCAGAATTATCATCATCACTACTTCTAAGAACTGTTCACTCAGGAATGTGTTTAGTTGTTTACTCATCTACAGATATGAAATTCTGCCCGCTAAAGTAAGAAATGTCTAGCTTTCATTTTCAGTCTCTGATATGATATATTTTTTAAGTCTTCTATAGATATTAGGAAAAAAGATACAATGTCTTCGGTTATATGGATTAAATCAATTATATTATTCAACTTATATAATTGGTTTGTCACAAAGACTGCAAGAAATGAATTAAAGTTTTATAAAGAATATGGTTTTACCATTTTCATCTTGTGTTTATATATTTCAATGTAATAGTATTTAATAAAGAGAAGCACAGGACTGTTCTGCAGAATCTGTGACCTCTATAATAAAATAATGTTCTTTGGCCCCTATATGGTAGTTTTGTCTTGAATTGTACTTTATCTAGTATTAATACTGTACTTAGTAGGTAATAATTTTTTTTTGGTCAGAATTTAATGTTATACCTTTTCCTACTTATTTTTAACTATTAAAAATAAAAACTAGTAGTTTTATTGGTTCATTGCTTAGTATCATTGTATTTGTTCTGGATTGTCTCCCACCAACATTTTATTTTGATTAATTAATTTGTCTACTAGAATATTGGAGTCATTTTTTTTTTCAGAAAGGTGATACACATTCTTTTGAATGTCCATGGAACATTTAAAAGAAACTATTTATATAGAAGACAACAGTGTTATAAAACAAAAACAAGTTACTAATTAGTACAGATGGAATGATTCCATTGAGTGTGTGTAAACACATATATAGAGATGTGTCATTATAGCTATAAACATATATCCATACTCACATTCATTGAAATAGAAAAGGAGTGTGTGTTAAAAAAATATAAACTGCTGTGTTATTGAGATGGGATAGTTATGCATCTTTCTATATTTTCGAGTGTTTTTTCTTCTAGGCATACAATACTTAAGAGGGTTTTTTGTTTGTTTGCTTGTTTTGGGGTGTTTTTAATTTCTATTTGAAAGCAGCTCAAGTGTCCATTAGTAAATGAGTAGGTAAAAAGCTGCAACACATTTACACATTGGAATACTACTCAGCTGTAAAAATGAAGGAATGAAATAAAAATAAATGTTAAATATGTGAATAAAGAATAAATAAATTACTACCATATGAAATAATATTCTGAGCTCATATTTCTCTAATAATAAGGCAAAAGCCACATCTATAAAATTCAATTTGGTTTACTTGTATATATTTTTACCTTGATATTATAAAAATTAGTAATAAAGAAAAATTAATTAGAAAAGAGAAACCTAGTAATAACAAATTATATTTCCAATCACTATTTGGATATGTGGGAAAAGCTAGATTTGAGAACCAAAGGCCAGGATCAAGTCTCAGATCTGGCACTCATGCTCCATAGAACTGAGCAAGAAAGCTCTTACTACTGGAAATGAAGGCGGTTATAATTGTACCTATTTTCTGGGGTTCTTAGAGGGTGACAGATGATAAAGGGAAAGTACTTTGTAAAAGTTAAAACACTACACAAATATTAGTTGTTGTTATGATTATTTTTAACAAAAAATAAATAAATGAAATATTTTTTTTGCCTTAAAACCTGAGGCCTTTTAGGGAAAGCCACATGTAAATGCTCAGGAAAAGACAGGGACTGATTGCTTTTCACTAGTACAAGTTCAGCACTTCAGATTCTGTAATATAGTAAGATATAATCCATGTGGTCATCAGCTAAAAGGTTGTAAATGGAAGATTATAATCACAGGGGATGTCAGTATGTGCATGTTTTTATGAAGTTGAATGTTAGTTTCAGGATTTTATGAACCCAGCAATAAAATCTGATCAGCTCCTAATCTTCATTTTGTCCTTTACTTTGAAACTATCAAAGCGGCTGCAAAATGGGACTAATAGTCTCCCTTTAACTGTTTTACAAGGTTCATGTACAATAATATATGCTCAGAAGCTTTGTAAACTGTAAGGAGGTATATAAATGGAAGATAAAACTATTCATAATTGTTAGCATGTTTAAATCTCTTAAAATAATAATTTACAAGTTTTCATCTTTCTTAAAGCATTTTCTCCCTGTTTCTGGGAGAGTACTTATGAAGGGATGATGTGATACCAAGAGGAAAATGCCTTTACATGTGTGCATGTATGTGTATGTGGTGTGAAAGTAGAGAGACAGAGACTCCTGGGAGATGAGTGAGCAGAGGTAGGCAATCAAGAAAAATGAAGAAGGGAAGTTCATTGGATTTTTCAGACTTAGTCCCAACTTTCAGTTCATTTCCCAACACCCACATAAAGATCTAGCCATAACTGCCTTTAAAACATTTTATTAGAAAGAAATAAGCATAAAAAGAACAACTTTTCTGAAGAGGTAGAACACTGGCCTCTTAATGTAGGTAGAAAAGATAGAATACTTTAACTATATCCAATGAGTGACATAAGGAAGCAAAAGGCCACTAAAGGGTTGGACACTAATGTGCCAAATTCAGGGACCACAAAATGTTTAATCTCCTGTGGAGTTGGCCCTACTTTGTAAGGCCTTTTAATCACTTGGATGTTAACTCTAATAAAAATGTCTACATAACATCCACTGCTGGAGAGCTAGGAGCTGGGTTGCCTCCACTCTGAGGAAGCACTCTGGGTGAGGGGAAGATGTTGTCTGGCATTTCATAAACAGGCTTGCTGAGAATTTCTGATGTGTAGTTTGTAGGCACAGACTACTTAGCTATGTTAAGAACACAGAAACTCTTTGTAAATCTACACTTATGGGTAAGCCTGTCTCCCTCAGGGCAGAAGGGCACACAAGTAGGGAGACTTTGTTGCTACTCTTCAGACTCATAACAACAAAATATTCTTAAGCAAAGCATTAAAATCTTTGTCCTTTCTCATATACGTCTTCATATTCCTTCTATGGCATCTATATATTTTGGTATTTCCATAGAAACTGCAGCTATGAAATTATCCCAAAGTTAGAGAATTTCTAAATTGTATCAGATTTGCACAGGGAAAAAGCAATGACAATAATGTTATTAATCAAATCAAACCCTTATATTAGTAAACAATTTCATGATGTATAAAATAAACTTTCTCATTCCTTCTCTTTGAAGACAGGAAAGAAGTTAGCATTTTCCTTTAATAAATGTAAATACTGGTACTCAGAAATTAAATAACACACCAGGAGAGCAAGGACTAGAACCGATATATTCTATCTTTATCGTCTTGCTTTGTAAGGAAGCTTAGTGTTCTTAAATTTAATCCATAAGTATAATCAAAGCTAAGATTTTAAGAGATCTATCACCAAAGTAGAAAAACATCTCTTTGGTTTTGTTAATAATTCTACAAATGAAAATTAAAATAATGCACTCAATAAAATGATTCTAAGTAAATATAAATAAACTAGAGGCCCAGTGCACGAAATTTATGCACAGGGGTGGGGGGTGTCCCTCAGCCCAGCCTGCACCCCCTCCAATCTGGGAACCCTCAAGGGATGTCTGACTGCCTGTTTAGGCCCGATCCCGGTAGGATTAGGCCTAAACAGGCAGTTGGACATCCTTCTCGCAATCCAGGACTGCTGGCTCCAAACTGTTTGCCTGCCTGCCTTCCTGATAGTCCCTAACCGCTTCTGCCTGCCAGCTTGATCACCCTCTAACCACTTTCCTGCCAGCCTGATTGATGCCTAACTGCTCCCCTGCCTGTGTGTTTTCCCCTAACTGCCCTCCCCTGCAGGCCTGATCACCCCTAGCTACCCTCACCTGTATGACTGGTCCCCTCCAACTGCCCTTTCCTGCAGGCCTGATCGCCGCCAACTTCCCACCTCTGCTGGCCAGGTCACCCCTAACTGCCCAACCCTGCAGGCTTGGTTGCCTCCAACTGCCTTCCTTTGCAGGTCTGGTCCCTCCTGACTGCCCTCCCCTGCTGGCCATCTTGTGGCAGCCTTCTTGTGTCCACATAAGGGTAGTCATCTTATGTTGGAGTGATGGTCAATTTGCATATTATTCTTTAATTAGATAAGATTAGATAGGATAGAGTCCTGTGCATGGGTGGGGGCCAGCTGGTTTGCTCTAAAGAGTGTCCTGGATCAGAGTGGGGATTTCCTTGGAGCATGGGGTGGGTTGGGTGAGGGGCCGGCCATGCACCCTGGCTACCCAAAAGGAGGCCCTGGTGTCTGGGATTTATTTATCTTGTATAATTGATACTTTGTAGCCTTGAGCAAAGCCAAGCCTCCTGCTTGCTTCATGGCAGGAGTCATTTTTGTTGGAATTTATTTATCTTCTATAATTGAAACTTTGTAGCATTGAGTGGAGAGCCAGGCTGGCCCTGGAAGGAGGAAAGCTTGACTTCCTCCATTGCTGGGGGCAACTCAAGCCTCCTGCTCTCTCCAGCTCCATGCCTGCCACCATTTTTGTTGGGACTTATTTATCTTCTATAATTGAAATTTTAGCCTTGAGTGGAGGCCAAGGCAGACCAGAGCAGGCAGAAAGCTTGACTTCCTCCATTGCCAGGGGCAACTGAAGCCTCCTGTTCTCTTAGTGGCTGTAGCCATCTTGGTTGCATTAATTTGCATACTCACTTTTGATTGGCTGGTGGGCGTGGCTTATGGGTGTAGTGGAGGTACAGTCAATTTGCATAGTACTATTTTATTAGATAGGATACAAATTTTCAATAGTGGATAGATCATACTTTAAAATGCAGCCTCACTACTATGATGGTTATTGTAAACTGAAAAATATTTCTAAAGAAATCTAGCAAATGTTCTCCAAAATGCCATAAACAAAGTAATATAAATTAAGAAAGATATTAAAAATAAAGTAATATAAAATGTATTTATAGGCATTCTATATAATAAAAGGGTAATATGTAAATTGACCCTAATGGGGAATGACTAGTGGTATGACAGACACTGACCACCAGATGGCAGAAGCTCAACACAGGAGCTGCCCCCTGGTGGTCAGTGCACTCCCATATGGGGAGCTCTGCTCAGCCACAAGCTGGGCTCATGGCTGAGAGCACAGTGGCCGTGGCACAGCAGTGCTGATGTCTGACTGTGGCTTAAGCCCGTTCTCCACAGGAAGCAGGCCTAAGCCATCAGCTGGACATCCTCTGAGGGCTCCCAAGCTGCCAGAGAGATGTCTGTCAGTTTAGGCCCATTTCCCCCGGGGAACAGGCCTAAGCTGGCAGATCGACATCCCCTGAGGGAACCCAGACTGTGAGAGGGTACAGGCCAGGCTGAGGGATACCACCTCTCCCATCCCCAAGTGCACAAATTATCATGCACCAGGCCTCTATTACTACTAATAATACCATGAGATTAGAAAGTATCCAATATCATTCTAGTGGCAAATGGTTTTAAAATTTCGTGTGTAAGCATATTAGACTAAACACGTAAAAAGCTAAAAATAATGATTATTAGTCATGGGAAGCTATATACATATTTATATGAAGTCAATTGATAGAAAATACAAAACAAAGCATGTACAAAATGATTAAAGAGAATTACAAGCCATACTGAGTCAAGCTTGTTTCATTATAGGTATGTATGTGCAAGGATTAAGGATTTAAGAGAATATAGGAAAAGATGAATAATCATTGAAACAAACTGCCTCAAAATGATATAAATGTTTAACTTAAATATGATTTAAAGTTGATGAATTCAGGAAAGAGTAAACTGAGTTTACGTTCGACTGGTCTCCTTCCTAGACTCAAGAGTATCAAACATGGGTGGTCTTTACAGAGAAATGAATAAACTATTATCTTCAATATTCTGATTCTATCGATTTAAAAAACAAAACACTGACTGAGGCCTAGGGCCTGCTTTTCTCTGCTTTGTACAGGATGTCTTTAAGACATGAGTTTCCATCAATGGAAAGAGAGGCAATTTGAATGCCATTGTAGGTGTTTGTTTTAAGGGCTTTGGTTTCAAGAGGGATACATGCACACAGCATTCCCAATCCCCACATTTCTAATGTGGCAGCTTATTGGACTTATGAAAGTTCAGAAGAAATTAAAATGCTAACACATCCATGTGGGTCTTGAGGCCCGGGCTGAGCTCTGAAATCAATTGAACAAGGGTCTCTGAATAAATCTTAACTGAACTCTGATAAGAATTCAATTACATTTTATAGTCACCATGGATAAATTTCATTAAGGAAAAATCATGATTAAAGTTTCTGAGAAGGGAGAGAAGTCAAAAGGATAGTAAGAATTTCCATTATTTGAATTCACCCAGGTCTTTGAAGTATATAACTGAGTACCTCCCAGAGAGCATTCCTTGTCATAAACATTATATAGTATCAGACAACCAAAGCTAACAGCTGCAGTGGGAAGTATCAACAAGTTCTTACACCTGCAGTGGGGGCAGGGGGGGAGAAATCTGAGCCTGCACACTGCAGAAATCCATAACTTAGCCAGATTGAACTTTCTTTGGTTTTATTACATACTCAGGAGAGCAAACGAAGCTTTTAAAATGCTATGTCTGACAGGTTAAAACAATTTTATAAAGCCTGCTGAATCTCACTGCTCATGGAAGTCCTAATTTTCAGACTAAATAGGCCAGAAATACTGTCAAAATTAACCTCAGAATAGCATGCACTGTATTTCACTACCATTCCTTGAGCAAGCCAACTGTGCTTTACAAGAATTGCCTCATTTCATATCCACAAACCTTTGGAGAAAATCCTGAAAGCACCCACTATATAGATGAGGAAACCGAGGTTTAGAAAGATTAGATAACTCTTCCAAGGAGACAAGACATTAAGTAATAGCACCAAATCCAGACACGTATTCTTTACATCATGTTACATTGTTTCAACCATATTGTTTATATGATTCCTAGCTCATAAGGGATAAAGAAATACTGAATGAGGCTCATTAAAGTAGTAAGATTCAACAAGGCAGTCCAAAAAGAGATGGAGAAAAGACACAAGAGGTACAAAATCACAGCAGCCTATGCTCATCCTATATAATAAAAGGCTAATATGCAAATTGTCCCTATGGGTGGAATTTTGACCAACTGGAGTTAGGCGTGCACTGACCACCAGGCGGTAGCACAGACCATGGCAGGTGTCTGCAATGGAGGCAGTGGAGGCACTGCCAGCCCCAATGGGCCCCAATGAGAGCAGGACCACGGTGGAATGTTGGAACAGGTAAGTGGGCGGCGCCAGGCCAAGGCGGGAGTGAAAGGAGGCCCAGGCGGGTATGAAAGGAGGCCCAGGCCTGCAGCTGGGAGAAGAGAGTCTCAGGCCGGCAGCTGGTAGCTAAGGACCCTACTCATGCATGAATTTTGTTCACTGGGCCTCTAGTCCTATCTAAAAAAAAAAAAAAAAAAAAAAAGGAGTAATATGTAAGTTGACTGTACCTTCTCTACATTCACCAGCCATGCCCACCAGCCAATCAGGAGCGGGGACAGGACCAAGGTGGCCAGGGCCGGGGAGGCGGGGCTGAGGTGGCCAGCACATGCTGGCCAGGGAGAAAGCCTGAGCTGGGGGGTGGGGGGACAATGCTGAGGCCCATGCTATCCAGGTTCGAGCTGACTGGGGTGAAGGCCCAGGGCCGGGGGTAAGTGACTGGGACAGAGCCAGCCAATGGCCCCATTGCAAAGTGATGGCTGGGTGCCCAGGCTGGGATGAGTGGTTAGTAAGGACATCCCCTGAGGGTTCCCAGTATGTTTGAGGGGGCAGGTTGGGCTGAGGGATCACCCACCCCCAGTGCATGAATTTCATGCACTGGGCCCCTAGTTTAGTATAAGGACCAACAGCCATGCACAGCTGCTTCTCTAGTCTCTGTTGATGTCACCATCACAGCTCACTATGACCAGCATATTTCATAATGGTGGTCCTATGGGAAAGTCACTGTGAATGAAAATCTGCACAATCTAATGACAAAGGCAGGGGATTTGTAATTTTCTCTTGTCAACACAGAATTCAAAGGGTGATATTTGAAATATTCTCATTTACTACACAGGTAAGCTTTTGTTCACTGACTTCCCTTGATATGCAATTGCTCCTTGCAGATCAACAGGACCTTACTGTGTTTATGTTTATGTTCTGGACAAACTAAAATTATGTGATGTCTGTAAAAACAAAACAAAAACATGGGGCTAGAAGTGCCAACAACTGAATATAGCCCTGGTTTGGACACTAATGATAAAAGATAAGAAGTCACTTTATTCCTCTCTGCTTCTTTGTGTTCTTACTTCTAAAGAGAGGAGTTAGACTAATGATCTTCAAAGTTTATTTTATTTTATTTTTGTTTTTTTTCCAGCTCCAACATTGCATGGCACTATAATGATGCTATATGAGTGTTTAAGTTGTCTTTGGAGAGAAAAAGGAAATAAAATTGAACCTAAGAAATGCAAAACAATGTTAAATCTTGTAAGATCTTTATCTCAAAAAACCTTCAGATCTGTGTTATAGACTCCAGGGCTGCAATGAGTTAGAGCAGTCAGGTTATGGGAAAGTGCCAAGGAGGCCAGGTACTTCTGCAATCAATTTGAAACTTGGGAATCTACAAAGGTATTTATAACTCCCAATGTCTTGAACCAAAAGCATCCTCTATATTGACACTAGAGGCCCAGCACGTAATATTGAGCAAGACCCAGACCTTCCATGTCTGCAGGACCCAAGCCTGGCAGGAGGTGGTACCTAGACTGACTTCTGCTATGTAGGGCAGGACATGGGACCCAGAGTCAAGTCCCCGCCCAACCATATGCACCTTGCCATGGACACAGCTCTGGCCACCTGTTGAGAGTGCCTAGGAAGGCACATGAGCATTTCTTTAAATTGTCAGCTGAATCCAAGGTGGTAGGCAAAGCTACATATTGAAAACACATTTTGCCAAAAAAGTGTTGTCAGCTTGACTTTCATTTCTGTCCAGGTGCCTGGGAGTCGGTTTTATTATGTAAATCAAGCCAAGCACCAGTAATGAATAGGACTCAGGCCCACTCTAGAATGCACATAATCTCCTTTGTCTTGACTTTTAGTAAAACTTCCAGTTTTTCTCAAAGTATAAAATAAACATGCTGTAGGGGCTCTGAGTCACTGTTCCTATCCCTGCCACGTCAGAGGACAGTGGTCCCACCCAGCCCCAGCTTTTTATTTCTATCTCTGTGTCTGTCTCTTTCTTCCATTTTCTCAATCTCAGCTGCCCCTACTCAGGAACTGTACTACTCTCTAGCTGTGGAAAAGGGGGAAATATTTACAGCCACCCACATGTACCTCACCGGGCACACAGCCTACTGGTGAGCAGTCTTTGGTCGTGATGGTAAGTACGACAGCATGACGATGTCATGGCCAAGGGGTTTTTGTAATAAGGATACTTGGGCACTGAGGGCCAAACCATGGCTCTTTTGGAGGTTTGCAAAAAGCACTACTTTTTTCCCTAGTAAGTGTTCAGTAGACACATTAAAATCATGCAGGAGGCTAACAAAGACATTTGCTTTAGGTTAAAGCAAATATTCTGTTCATCCACTAAATTACTGTATCATATGATCGCTTAATGTATACATGTGAATAGCCTGCCCAAAAGCTAAGATAATGTGACTATGAGTGTTTTTAGTCACCCACCGATGCTATAGTTGTCATGTTCTTCAAAAAGACAACATCAACAATCGTTAGCTCAGTCAGCATTACTATTCATTTCTCTTCAAGGTACACTATAATAAAGAGTTTCTCAATGTACAACACTGAAAACCTCTGAGTATGCTAGGTAAGAAATTTTCTGGGTAGAAAAGAGGTGATCCAAAGGACCCAAGAGTTTAAAAGTGCATTGACAGCCGAGACCGGTTTGGCTCAGTGGATAGAGCATTGGACTGCGGACTGAAGGGTCCTGGGTTCGATTCCAGCAAGGGCATGTACCTTGGCTGTGGGTACATCCCCAGTAGGGGGCGTGCAAGAGGCAGCTGATCGCTGTCTCTCTCTCATCGATATTTCTGACTTTCTATCCCTCTCCCTTCCGCTCTGTAAAAAATTCAATAAAATATATTAAAAAAAAAAGTGCATTGACAAGTCCAGAGGCCCTGTAACATATCTCAACAAATACTGACAATTCAGGGTGACACCTAATAAGAAGAGGTGTAATATTGTCACTTGGGAAACTCTCTGATGCTACAAGGGATGACATGATAGCTAGTACATACAAGCTTTGAAATCCACACAGCAATGATCCTCCCATAAGACTATTACTTAATTGAATGGCAGCCCCATCCCAACACACCTTTTTCACATGAACACAAAGAAAAAATTAAGATATGTTAATTTACATGCACACATATTGTGAAGTCTGGGTGAAGTCAAGATCTGATGGCAACATTCTATCTGAAGTGACTGGCATTTTGTCAAAGAAGATATCTTTGCAAAGTACTTGAGGACCATATCCGAACTTACAATGTAGCAGGGCTCACAGTAGGCTTTCTTCTCCATGGCATAGAAGGGCTGCCCCCGGAGATTGTTGTTGCAAATGATGCAGGTGAAGCAATCCACATGGAAGACCTGGTCCATGGCAGTGCATCCTGTCCCTTCCCCAATGACATTTTCCCCACAGCGAGCACAGCGGCCTGAAAGAAAGAAGGGATTGACTGTTAAGAACACACAGAGGAGCCCTAACCAGTTTGGCTCAGTGGATAGAGCATTAGCCTGCGGACTGAATGGTCTCAGGTTTGATTCTGGTCAAGGGCATGTACTTGGTTGCAGACACATCCCTAGTAGAAGGTGTGCGTGAGGAAGCTGATTTATGTTTCTTTCTCATCAATGTTTCTAATCTCTATCCCTCTCCTTTCCTCTCTGTAAAATAAATAAATAAATAAAATACATTAAAAAAAAAGAACACACAGAAGAACACTTCAGTCCTGGGATAGAAATCAACACAGGGAAGACAGCAGCTTCATAATGTCTGCAGCAACAGCATGGGACCACCACTATTGCCATCACAACCATGAGCAAGATCAGGTTAGACATCACTATCCTCTGTAAGGCCAGCAGGATGGGGATTTTGCATCCTGCTATAAAATTGAGGAGTTGACTGTCTCAGCCAAAGATCCTGAAGAAAATGAGAGTGGAACTCAAGTCGTGGCCAGTACCCTGACTCTACTCTCACATGGGAATCTAAGGACAATGGCTCTCCGATCATAGGGGTAGGTAGGATTAACTAGGAAAGCCTTTCTCCTTGGGAAGTCTGCCTGTCTGGTTAGACTAGGAGGGAATGGGGTCCAAAAGTAAACTTAACTCCTTTCACAAAAGCCCTGGTTATAAACCTTTGCATCCAGCTCTTGGTGACAGGCAGGTAAAAAACCAGTCCTTTTCATTTCCAGACAGCTCTGACTGCCAGAAAGTTCTTTCTCAGATTGGGCTGGAATGCTTGCTCACTCAAATGGCTACCCAGTAGTTCCAATTCTGTCTTCAGGGGATTCATGAAACAACCCTCATCTCTGATACTTGACACTCTTTAAAATATTGCACTTCAGTTAGTGTTGCCTTCAGTTAGTCTGTTCTTGGGTTGAACATCCTTAAATCCTGCTACAGTTCCACACACTATAGGTCTTTAGTCTCTCATGGCCCAGGATTCTGCAAACTTCCAGTATTCTTAAATGGATTCATGGGGCATCTGGACCACAGATGGACATCAGGTTTAGCTTTAAAAGATTCACATTAAGTCTTAAATAATAGTACATCATTTCAGAGAAATACTTAAGTCAGCAAGAGACATTGTGCTGGTTGCAATCTGTCTCTGTTATCTGGCTCTATCATGGTAATTTTGTCAGAGGTCAGATCCATATCCAGGTTCCCATCTCATTCTTTATTTCCACTAAGTAATTATAGATCACTGGGATGTCTGCAAGGATCTGCAGGCATTTACAGGTAAGCTGTAGCAAACCTAACACTTCATATGTGTCAGGCATTTTCTAGGTGCTTTTTATGTGTTAAATCATTTCATATTCACAACAATCTATGTGATAAGAACTGTTATTATTCCCCTTTTAAAGATGAGGAAACTGAGTCACAAAATGGTTAACTACAAACTCAAGCAGTGTAGTTTCAGCATTTATAGTCTTAACCACTATGTAATCTTGCTTCTGCCTGGCTCTATGCATCATGATTGAACACAGATCTGACATTATGGAGAGATTTCTCACTGAATGAAGACTGCTTTCAGCACTCCATCACATTTGATTGACAACCATTTCACACCTAAAAATAGAAGGGCTAAATGTTTCAACTTGGGAGAAAAGAGGCGAATATATTTCTTATTTTCTCTAGATGCATTTGGCCCTGTGCTGTGGCAGGATTTAAATGTCTTTACTACAGTATAATCCATCATCTTTCTCCTAAAAAATAAGAAATATCAAGTTTTGGAAAAATAGTTAAACCCTTGAAAACTAAGTCAGCTCCACTATAATTGACATATTATAAAGTCAAGATATTGTTGACCTTTGTCAAAAGGTATGGCTTTATTTTCAAACTTCTGTTGAAGAGTTAACTTATACTTGTTTTTTTTATTATTTTAAAAATATATAACCTTAGAGAGGTACATTTAACATTATGGATGTTCACTGACTTTAGTAACCAAAGCAGATTATTTCATGTAGCACTATTTTTTGTGATTATTCAGAACAAAACACTTAAATGGTTTACTAGAAAGTTCACTGAGCTATGTTTGAAAAAGATGCTAAAATTCTGAGAACATCATGGTATTATCTGACAACTTTCATTACAGTAACATATTAAGGATAACAAGCGATCCATAACAGCTAATTTTTAAAGAGTCATCATCAGACTTAGTGCTTAAAGTCTTCTTTCTCAACTGCTTGTGTGGAAAGATCGTATTCATCCTAGCATAAACAGATTCTTTTCCTGTATATATTGGAAGCCTGTTGGTTAAAATTTACATTTGTAATATTAATCTGAAGTAGTATTTATGGTATTATCTTTATTACTATTTTTTTCAACCTTTAATGAGTCATATTTAAATCACTGATTGCCTTTAGTTGATCTGAAGAAAAATATAATACAATAGTAAATAATGAAAAATATAGCTTTTCACATGAACACATGGAAAAAATTAAGATACGCCAATCAGCAGAAAAGTCATACTAGCGACATGAAGTTATTCTGGGCTGAATGGCACTGTTACTAAATGTTGATTAAAAAACAATTCAAACAGAGGTTTTGTGGTACTTCTGATATTTTTATAATGTGATAATTATTTTAAAAAAACTTATAGGCATATATGCATAGCCCATGCACAAAGACAATAGCGTAGTTGAAGCTAGGTTTGGGGCAGGAGCTGGGTGGAGAAAGGCAAATGGTAGAAAAATGGGGGACATTTGTAATACCCTCAGCAATAAAAATAAATTTAAAAAAGAGTAAGTTGGATTCCTGAGAAAGCAATACTTCTATAATTTCAAATTTAACATTTTTTAAATTAGTTAACTGCAGCCCAACAGAATTATTTTTAATTAATTCCCTTTCTAGACATCAAACTGGATTCCCTGATAATCTATCAGTAGCTACTAGTGATCTCTGGTGGAAAAAAAATGGTTTCAATCAGATGTTATCAACTGTTGGTCATGCTGGTCTACAAGATAGGTAGGAGTAGCAATTATGATCTAGGCCACAACCACCCAAAGGATAATATCTGGAGTCCAAGAGTCTGGGCCTACAAGGCTGATAGAGAGTCTGAGAACCTAGGGGAGATTTCAATCACTGATTAGATGGAAAGTTGAGAGAAGAGCCCTGGAGGTCAGGCTGAAAAGATAAGCCTTGGAATCCCATTCTATTCAAGACATTCCCTAGGTATCTATTCTTTGTCCAGTCCTATATTTGGCTTACCTGTGACATACAAAGAGTGCATCAGAAAATATCAGTAGCTTTTGCAATCATTAGGGGACAATATAGGTTCCACAATCACTAGAGGAAGTGTAACATGGGAAAGTGCAATGGAATGTGGGAGGAAAATCGCATCTGAGAAGGCTCAGGAAAGTTTCAGTGGGGAGAGAAGTATTTGAGCCCAACCTTAAAGGATGGAATTTTGACAGGTGGGAATGGAAGAGAAAACAATAACATAAAATTAGTTTTTCAAAATGCTTATTGAACCCCAAAACTCTGCAGTGATTTGGTGCTGGCATAACAAGGTTTTGTCTTCTCATCTATGAAAGGTGATGGGCTGAATTCATAAGGAACAATATTTTTCTTTATATATTTTGGAAAATATTCTTTCAGAGTGAGTCAGGTGAATATGCTGGCCCCAGAAATGACCAGCTCTGCTGCCTCCGGTATTTTTCCTATTCTTGGGAGAAATCAGGGACACTAGGCTTGAGGGCAGTCAGTCTGGCACCTTTAAAATCACAAGCCCAGAAAAAGAGCAAAGAACAAAAATTAAAAATAGCTCTGCACATCAACAGGACAGTAAAGGTGTCCGCATGTTCCCTTTTTACATGAACAAAAACTTACAAACCATGGCTTTTAGGGACACTTTGAAAATGGAAAGAAAGTTCCTCAAGCATAGTGGATTCTTGCCCCTACAGGGGCTCATACTACACATCACTGAAAGTATACTGTACACTCTTAATGCCCTTCTTTTAGAAAAACATCTCAGCACTTTCAAAGGAGGAAAACCAGGGGAATAGTACAGGACTAGCAGGCAATAGAGCATCCAGGAATGATATTTGATTAGGGGCCAGTAGGAATCCCAGGGTCAAGTTCAAATGCAGGGCTGGTATGAGAAGCCTAGCGCAGGAACTTAACAAATCCAAGGAATAGTCATATAGCCTGGAGGGAATTTTGTCAGTGAATTAAGACACCCGAGCAACAACAAAAAAAATGAACTCACTTATATATTATTGCTTATTATATATGTTGCTTTATGTCATCTGTGGAGATAGCCCTGAATTCTTCTAATCCATTATTCCTCCTTTCCCTCCCATCTATAGCAACCTCAGCAACCTCTCTGAAAAGCTTCCTTCCCAACACAAGCCTGCTATGTAAATTGAGTTTCATTATCTCCCTTGGGCTATTGGAATGGCTTCCTGATTATTCTCTTATCTCAGATCTACTTCCTCTTACAAATGGAAAGGCTGTCTAGAAGTCTTAGTACTTGAGCTAAGTATGGAAGGTTACAGTTTTTGAACTAGTTGTTTTTACAAATGGCATGGGTAGAAGGTGATTTTATAGGTTAATCAACAAAGAAGCAAGGAAGGTAGAATAGTGGGATATGTTTTAATGATTCCCGATTTCTCTTTTCATAATATGAATTTATTTCATTTACACTCTGAAAGTAAAGTGTTATTTAGAAATGTTATTTGGGTGATCAGTACACCAATAGGCCATAGACTCTCTTTTGCAAACAATTCTGGCTTTGGAGGTGGGACCAAAAATGTCCATAGCCATTTGGTGAGTTAGTACTATGGAGATCATGGCTGACAGATTCCCAAACTCACATGTTATTCAATATGAAAAGTAAAATAGTAAATTTATGCAGACATAAAGCCAGGTCATGTTTGTCCTCCTTGCTCTTTGACTTATAATAAAAATTTTGGGCACAAGCAAAATTAATATTCTATCTCTAAATACCATAAAGAACTAAAACTTTACATGCCAATTCTACAACATATCAGCTTTCTAAAATATATTCTGAACAAAATTGTTCTCCATAAGTTAAATCAATAAGGTTATATCAGGCTGCTAGAGAAATGATGGTCACATATAGCTAGAAACAAAGCCTGTCCCAATTTATCGTACATATATATACATGGCCACTGGGGTTACTGTCCTAAATCACAAACTTCATTAAGACAGTTCACAAATTATCTTCCACTGAGATACAAAAGCATAATAAAACAAGTTTGCATTCTTTTTAAAAAAATATATATATATTTTTGACTTTTTTTACAGAGAGGAAAGGAGAGGGATAGAAAGTCAGAAACATTGATGAGAGAGAAATATCCATCAGCTGCCTCTTGCATACCCCCTATTACGGATGTACCCGCAACCAAGGTACATGCCCTTGACTGGAATCAAACCTGGGACCTTTCAATCCTAAGGCTGACTCTCTCTCCACTGAGTCAAACAGGTTTTGGCAAGTTTGCATTCTTTATTAACAAGTCCATATGACATTCACTGACGGTTCTAGGCTAATGGCATTTTCTAACGGCCAGAGCTTTTCTTTTTACAGAACTCTGCAGTCTCAGTGCATACCTATAATAAGCAGTTTTCTTAAAACATGCGTAAGTTCTAGGACAATGACCCTCAATCATGCCTGTATGTTGGAGTCATCTGAAAACTTTTAAAAGAAATACTGATCTCTAGTCCCTGATCCAGAGATTCTGATTTCATTGGTCTGAGGTAGGAGACCTGGATGAAATGTTTATTTATTATCTTATTTTATTTTTTTGACTTTTTATTTTTTAATATTTTAATCTTTATTGTTCAGTTTATTAGTTACATTGTTCCCCTTTATTCTCCCCTCTATAGTTCTCCACCACCCGGTACCCATCCCACCCTCTGCCCTCACTTCCTCCCCACTGTCCTCTCCCATAGGTGCATGATTTGATAGATGTGTATTTGTTGTTCATAATTTTTATTTTTACCTTTTTCTTCTTCCACTTCTTAAAGAATATCTTTCAGCATTTCATATAATACTGGTTTGGAGGTGATGAACTCCTTTAGCTTTTTCTTAGCTGTGAAGCACTTTATCTGACCTTCAATTCTGAATGATAGCTTTGCTGGATAGAGTAATCTTGGTTGTAGATTCTTGCTGTTCATCACTTTGAATATTTCTTGCCAATCCCGTCTGGCCTGTATAGTTTCTGTTGAGAAATCCGCTGACAGTCATATAGCTGCTCCCTTATAGGTAACTAACTGTTTTTCTCTTGCTGCTTTTAACATTCTCTCTTTGGCTTTTGCTCTTGGCATTTTAATTATGATGTGCCTTGGTGTGGTTCTCTTAGGGTTCCTATATTTTGGGGTTTGGTGCACTTCTCGGACTCCTAAGTCAATTTCTTTCACCAGGTGTGGGAAGTTTTTGGTCACTATTTCTTCAAATAGGTTTTCATTGTCTTGCTCTCTATCTTTTTCTGGCACCCCTATAATTTGGATGTTGGTATGCTTGAGGTTGTCCCAGAGGCCCCTTACACTATTGTCAATCTTTTGGATTCTTTTGGTTTCTTGCTTTTCCAGCTGAGTGGATTTTACCTCTTTTATTTCAAATCTTTACCTTGGTTCTTGCGGTCCTCTAGAGTACTTTTAGGTCTTTGTATAATATTTTTTATTTCAGTCAGTGTATGCTTAATTTCTAGTTGGTCCTTTTTCATATCCTTGAGAGTCTCGTTCATATCCTCATAGGTCTCATTCATTTCCTCATAGGTCTTGGCCTTTTCTAGCAGCCTCTTGAAAAGCCTTATAACCGTGGTTTTGAATTCTATGTCCAGTTGTTTTTTTTCCCCTCCATTTCTTTCACATCTGATTTCTTTCCATGTCTCTGCATGGTGGCTGCTTTCCTGAGTTGGTCGATTAGCTTTGTGTGGTAGATGTCCTCTAAGGGACAGTGGCTCAGCCTCCCCAGTTACCTGAGGTGGATATGGGTTGCATAGTCTAATTGAAGTTAAGCCTAGATTATTGTTATTAGCACTAGGAGGGTTTAACCTCCAGGCCAATTGGCTATGAGGTTCAGCTGTGCTCAGGTTGGATGGGCAGAGTCTCCGGGCCAAGCAGGCAGCACCAGCTCTGCCCTATGTGGCCCCAGGGACTCTGTGGTGGGTGGCAATGGCTGCCAGCACCTCTGAGAGAGAGCTGATGCCAAGCTCCACCCACTGCCGGAGAATTGAGCCTCTCCCCAAATGAGTCTGCACACCCAACGTCTCACCCAGGGTCGTAAAACAATGCAGTCTGATGGTTTCCCAAATGAGAGAGTAAGTCACGAGTCCTCTCTGCGTGGTTACGCAGCTGTGCTGTTCCCACGTTCACACGCACTCTGCACAAGCTCACCCTCTCCACAAGCTTGCAGACCCTTGTAGTACCCAAGTTTCGGCGTGCCTCCCCACTGTCCAGTTTTTTCCCATATGATTGTGGGTTCCCTGGACTTCGCCCAGAGCTGGGGAATCAGTGCAGTGGGACGTCTTTGTCTCCCCCGCTCGAGAAAACCACCGGGTTTTCAGCCACCCGCCCTATCCGCTGGTGCGCGCATGGCTCCAAACCTCTCTCTGTGCATATCTTCAACGCTGTCCTCCACCACTCCTCTGAGTCACAGTGTCCTATCTTCACTTTTATTTGTGGAATTTTCCCCCAGCCAGCTTTACAGTGATTCTGGATGATGTTTGTTCTTTTGTTAAGTTGTAGTTTTGAAATTGCTGTGTATGGCAGCAAGATAGGTGTTTACCTATGCCACCATCTTGGTTCCTTTTCCAAACTCTGGATGAAATTTTAAAAGCTTCCAGGTGATCCTAATGTTGATACAAGTCAAGTTGAGCCTCTTTCCAAGAGGTGCCTATTTCTGTGCCACTTGTTAGGAAAACAGCTTATAAGTATCACCCAAACAGGTTTCATCTGCATGCAAAGCAGTTCAGAGGCAGACTGGTAACAATGAGTTGGCTGGAAAAAAAGCAAATTCTGTGGCATTGTAATATACATTGCTTTTCATCAACAAGAGTCATTTCCCTTATGTCTTAGTTTGAAGAGTCTTCAATGGCTTCCCTCCCCCACAATTGATAACTATAAAAACAGAATCTGCTAAATTTTCTCATAAACTATTGTCAGTGCTGAGCCAGAGAAAAGCTGTTCATGGGTATTGATTATAAGCCCTACAACGGAACTAGCTTCTTTTGTGTCCCAAATGAATTGATAATATGGCACTGTTGTGTGGCCTTAGACAATACAGATTCTACAAGAATGTCAACTGATAGCCATGTAAGTAAGGTGTGACATCACAAATTTTATCATGCATCAAATTTAGTCATTACTAATTTATTGGACTCTGTCTTTAAACAATGTAGCATTATTTAGCCTCTCATGGTTAGTGCTTTTCATTTCTGTGAATACTTGAATCCTTATCAAATTTTAAAAGCTGGACTGTAGGACATATCCAGCTTATATGAATATAACTACATTATACTACTGCATTATATTATTGCTTAAGTGGGCCATGCAGAAATGCTTAAAGATTCAATGGGCATGTGGATAGCAAGGTGATTGAGGGAGAAGATAGCTGTTCCTCTCTCTCCCTTCCCTATATAGTACACACACACACACACAGTCACAGTCACACACACAGTCACAGACACATATTCTCATGCCTACACTTGCAGGATGACAAAGGAAAAGGAACAATGATTGCTATGGCTCTAGGACCACTGATAAGACATGTGAAACATGTAAGTGAAAAGCAATCTATTACCTCTTGTTTCACTGACAAAGGAGAGACAAATAAGAGAAACATTTTAAATACAAAATAAGAAATTAAGCTAATGTAAGACAGAAACAACATAAGACAAACCTCAAAATGACAAAACGGTTCAGAAATGGGTAGGCAAAGGCCTGGGCAGCAAACCTGATGTTATGGAGTGTAGGCTGAGTGACCTATTGTTAAAAGGAAGTCCTTATGAAGTCTAACCATGAGGTGATTCATTTATAGATATATATTTGCTTAGGTTGGACCTTCAGGTAAGGAGGTGAATCTGAGGGGGAGTCCCATATAGGGTTGCGACAGCAAGTATGCCTCACTGATTTAAATATACTATACTGTGAAGAAGTATTGCAAATAGATGAAAAAAAAAAAAAACCCCACTGCATTGTTTTCTGAACCAGGCACTGTCCTACACACTCTACATATATTCTTTCATTTAGCCCCACCAACCTTTATCTATTCTTATTTGATAGATAAGAAACCTGAGATTAACTGACATGACCATGGTCTCAAAGATAGAATGAGATGAGGCTGAGATTAGAACCAGGTCAGCCTTGTAAAGCCCACCTTCTTAATCAACAGTTTTTTCCTATGAGTAATTTTAGTATTCATTCATAACTCTGATGCTTTTATCATTGTCTAGGAGTGGGGCCCATTCTCTCTCCCAGGGAAAGAAGAAGAGCCAGCACTGCATCAGTTTTTCATCATCTTGAAAGGAGGTTTCAGAGTGTACATCTCTGGTCCTAGACAGGGGCTCATCATTCTGAAGTTGTCCAACACCTGCTGTAGTTGGAGGGAGAAAATAGAAGGGTCTCTAGTAGGTACTTTGTAGCTGTTACCCTCATTGAACTTCATAGACAGGTAGTCAAGGGACTTGTTCTCATCTCTCCTTTCTACAGAAGCTGAGAAAAGGTGACTGCTGTGCATAGTACTTGGCACAGAACAGAGACTCAGTGTGAATTCAGGAGTTCTCAACGAATATCAGGATATGCTTAGAAGGGAAAATCATTATAGGTGAGGGTTCTTCAGAGAGGATCCTGAGCTGTTGAACCTCAGACTCTGGCATCCTAACAGGAAAGTTTTTTAAAAAAATACTGATGCCCATGATCCACTTGTATAGATTCAAATTTATTTGGGGTGGAGCTCTGCAATAGTGATGTTGATGTGCAGTGGGTTGAGAACCATTGCTGTAAAGGGAGCTGTGTTCCAGACATTGTAGTTTGTCCTAGAATATTCTTGGAAAGCAATGACAGCTACGAGCAATAGCCCTGGCTGTATGAGCTACATTCTTGGAAACCACCATTTGTTGGAACCATGTACCCTTGTCCCGACCTTCACTAAACTAATTCACACACACACACACACACACACACACAAGGTAGGACAATTATTTTCTGATGATTTCTATTCACAGTAAAAGCAGTGCAAACAAACCCCAAAATCAGACAACAAGAACAAGAACAAAACAAAAAAATAACACTGCTTTGCAGTTTGGGATAATGATAGCCTTTAAACAAAGTTCTATATAACTTGGTGTAACGGCAATTAAACAGAACTGTGGGTGTGAACTCACTAGTTATGGGAGCCTGAACTAAACTTCTGAACCTGAGGTCCCTTGTTTTCAAACAAGCAAAGTAGACTCCTGGGAAGTCCAGTCGGTTTCAGTGAGTCATTTATACAGCCATTTTGTCAACCCTTCAAACACACTGAATCTGTGTTCTGTGCCCAATACAACACACAGCAGTCACCTTTTCTCAGCTTCTGTAGAAAAGAGAGATGAAACAAGTGCTTTGACTACCTGTGCATGAAGTTCAACGAGGGTAACAGCTACAACATACCTTCTAGAGGCCCTTCTACTTTCTCCCTCTACCTACAGCAGGTGTTGGTCACTTCAAAATGAAGAGCTCCTTATGTCTAGAACCAGAGACATACCCTCTGTCCCTTTCTCTAAATATGATGGTCAATGTGGGATAACAGAGATAGCTGTATGTGTAAGACAGTTATGTAAGATTTACCAAAATGCTTCTCATAGAATTTAATGCTAGGAATTCAGTCCCAAACCTGAACATTTTTGTGGCCCCAGAGAGATCCTAACGATTGAGGTATTCTGCACATACTATTTTCCAACTATTATTTTAAGTATTTGAATGTACTACTGTATAATCTTTCTAACAACTCCATGAAGCAGATCCTTATGATCTCTACTATAGTTGAAGAAATGTCAGTCTAGAGAGATTAAGTAACTTGCCCAAGGCCACAGAGTTAAAACTGAAGCTGGAATGGGGGCTCAGACAGTCTGGCTCTAGAGCCCTGCCCTCTAACCTGGCTTATTACTTTTCAACTCCAAAAATTCCTGAAAACTCCGGTCTGGAAGGAAGCTTGTGCAAACCTAATCACGTCCCTGACAGGAACATCAGTGTCTGTTTTGGCTAAAGCAGACTTCTCTTCAAATTATTTTTTACACGGGGACATTTTCATATTCCTGCACTTAATTTTAATCTCTTCTTTTATACATAAAATTTGTTTCATGATTGATCTGCTGATAGGAAAAAATCAATATCTACAAGTAGTGTTACAACTGCTACTGCAATGATTATTTTTGACTTACGATTTGAAACTGGTTGTAATAACGCACATGGGATTTTTGTTTTCTTCAAGCTCCACGCAAAGCTGAAAATCTTGACATTTGTCTGGATACTTTTACTTTGATGTGTGTGCAAAATTCTAAATGTGTACTAGTTATTTAAGAGCAAACTTAACACAGAGATAACTCAAGAGGGTGTTTCTAAAGCCACTGTATTTCAATGCCCCACAATAGCCAAGCGCTTCTCCTTAGGATGCTAACAGGCACTCCTTCTATTTATACAATGCTTCAGAATAGTCAATGTACCTTCTCACCTGACACTACCAAAAAGAGCAAAACAAAAGTTATAACTAATATTACTTACAATAGTGTGGTGAAGGCCTGAAGCAAGGGGGCAAGTGCCGGCTAGAAGGGGTCAATAGGGCAGGGGGCATCTGTAATGATTTCAACAATAAAGACCAATTAAAAAAATAAATTTTTGATACATGAAGATGGAGAGCAACCTGCAAGTTCATATAAAATATAATTTTCATGTTGTTATTTAAATCTTATAAGAACTAAAAGCTAAATAAGACAATTACCCTCTTTGGACAAATGAGTTAACCTTATGACTGACTTAAAGGGTAGGTAGCAGAGTTGGAATTCAAGCTCAGTTAACCTGGCCGCAGTCTAGTGGACTTTGAGCTAGACCACATGACCTGTGCACCTGACACTGGAACCACAGATAGGTGATGTTCTCACCCATCAGAAGCTTATTAATCTTATTTGGGTTTTGGTTTTCTACTTCAGACTAAAATGGCTGTTATGCATTGTTAAGAGGAGTTATAAAATCCCAGAATGTAAGAGCACCTGGAAAACATAGACAGCATCCAATCCAATCTAATCTACAGATACAAAAGCAACAGCTCAGAGAGAGGCAGTGCCTCAAGAGCCCATTGCAAGTCAAGAGCAAAGATGAGGCCTGAATGCATCCTCTCAGTAAGGTGCTCTTTCATCTGCACCAGTGCCACCACGAGTATTAGTTTATTCCCACTAGTAGGTGCTATTGCCTGAGCATGAGGACTTTCTCCCACATAAGGTGACATTTCACTCACAATTGGAGTACTGTATTGTGTGGAACACTGTAGTTCACAAGAATGACTCCTACAAGATTCCAGGAAAAGGTTAACTCCATCACCATCAGAACCAGGACAACCATCTCATTTCTGTCTAAAAAACCTGGCATGTGCTGCATTTGTACTTCTGTATGTTCTGAAATTCAAAGCAATGGCAGCAGAATGTGGGGTAGTGGGTTTTGAAACGTACCTCAGGGCCAGAGAAGGCCAGGCTCTGGTTTCTGTTCAACCAAAAGTGGTCTGAACTTATTTGTTTTGTACATTAGAGTTACATCTAATAGTCACTTGATAAAAGGTTTCTGACTTTATTTCGTTATTTTTAAAGAATAAAAACCCCATTGGTTGTGATAAGTGATAGATTTGTGGTGAAAAGAACCGGGTTTTAGTTCTAGCTGTACTAGATATAAGATCTGTGACTTTGGGAAAGCTACTCCATCCATCTAAACAAGTTCTAGATACTTCAATAGTAATACCAGCCCTAGGGAACTCAAAGAGCTACTGGGAGGATATATATATATATATGTGTGTGTGTGTGTATATGTGTATATGTGTGTGTGTGTATATATATATATATATATATATATACACACACACACATATATACACACACACACACACACATATATATATATAATTTGGGCATATATATATATATAATTACAAATGACAAATGTAAGGAATTACATCAAGATGTATCACTGTAAATAACTTTTATTATGTATATTGATATAAATTACATGCTCAGTAGAGCAGAAGGTACTTATGTATCTGGGTCTCCTATCCAGAGATTACATTCTAAGGAATACCTATGCAAAATTGACAAGATGCAATGCAGTAATGAATGTGAATAGATAGATTTTGAGGACCTAAACTCTCTGGAAATACTGGCAGTGCCATTTATCTTCTCAGAGGAGTAGGCAGTTGGATATCATAAATATTTGACAAATGATACTATCATAGACCTCATCGGCAGACCGAGGCACAGAGCCTTAGATAGCTCAGGCCACTCCCATCCTGTGTGTCTGTAAAATCCTCCTCATTAAACTATAGTCTGCATTGATTCCATTTCTGGCACTTGCATAGCAACACTGAGCTCTCTGAGTGCTAAAGTGACGTCTTGGGAATAGTTATTAATACACGTATGTATGCACACAGTATGTGAAAATATGCAAGATTGAAAGCAACTCATATATTACTTTTAGGCAATACTTCCCACTGGGAGTATGCTCCTACAAAAATTTCTCTCTCTCTTAAGACGCTTGCACAGTCATCTGCTATCACTTACCAGAATGTTTGGGATAAAAATGGTGTCAATTTTAAGGAAACACACTTCTCAATTTTCTTTGCTAACATCTGAATAAAACATGAGAAGCTTCCTACTTTTCCCTTCTCCCCTTTCATTCACAGAATAAGTTTCTTCACAATCTTGCTTTGTGTGGAGAGGAAACAGTCACCCTTGTTTGCCACCTCCAAATTAGCAGAATTTACTGGGTTTAAAAGGAGAAAATTTAAATTCTACACTAATAAGTTCCAATAGTTATCATTATTTCTGAGGCACAGTACAATGTCTTATAATAAGAACACAATAAAAATTATGTTTCTACCTTTTAGGAGCTGACAGCCCTGTGAGATCATGAAAAAGCAGGTGGCAGGCACCAGAATGTTCTACAGGCAGAGTTGGGCTGGGTTTGAAGGTATACTTTCTGGACCATGTAAGAGTTTGGAAAAATGACATGTTTCCTTAAGAAGCCATACACCCAAGCTAGACCAATATTTTCTATCTTCTTCTATTAAAATGAATACATTCAATCAAGTGTTTCTCTAAGCACCTCCCATTTTTCATCCTAAGATACATTTTATAAAATAAAAAGGCAACTTAAAGTTTAGATTAAGTTTTCTTGAGGATAAGGAGAATTTGTTCAATGGTGATCTTTGGAAAATCCTTCAAGATACATTTTAAAAATATATTTTTATTGATTTCAGAGAGGAAGGGAAAGGAAGGAAGAGACAGAAGCATCAATGAGAGAGAATAACTGATGGAGTGCCTCCTGGATGCCTCCTACTGGGGGTTGAGACCACAACTTGAATATGTGCCCTGACTGGGAATTGAATGGTGACCTCTTTGTTCATAGGTCGATGCTCAACCATTGAGCCACACCAGCTCGGCAGGATCCATTTTTTTTTAAAACACTATTAAAGTGAAGAAATATAAGCCACAAAAAAAAAACAAGCAATAGGTATATTCTACTTATGTCAGCAGAGTATTTCTGGGAGATTCCTCTTGTACTAATGTAGTTTCCAGTTTTAGATTATCATATTCAGTAAACACATTTAATTTTTACAGTATGACTAATGCCTAAGCGCCTAGTAGCTAGTGAGATAAGTGTAGCACTCTGTCTCCCTTCCTAAGGCTTTGTAGGAGCTCCCAGAAACCGTATATATTCACAGACACTGCACAAAAACATAAGCTCAGTAATGGGTTCTTGCATCAGCTGCTGCTACGTGCTTATTTGTAGTTGTCTTGAGCAAGAGATAGCACACAGGGGGGAATGCAAAGTTGAAGGTCTTTAACAAAAATTTGGACTGTAAACACAGCTTGGCATTATCGGCATTTGTTAAGTTCAAAGATGATATAGTTACAGCAAATACAGCTTGCTTTATTTCTGAAACAAAACTGTGCACATATTTGTGGCCATACTACTAATTAACCTGTAGATTGTTCCTTTCATCTATCCAGTGTTTTTTTCCTCCCTGTTCCAACATGTTGGGGTTATTTTTTCCCAGCTGGAACATAATCAAACTATTCTCTTCTAGGCACTAGAGAGGAGGATTGTACAAATGATAAAGGGACTGGAGAGATTGACTTGTACAAAAAGATTAAAAGAGCTGCATGTGCACATAAAATGAGGCTGAAGAATGACTAAGGAGTGCCATGAAAATGTTCTAAAATTATTTAAAAAGTGTAAATACTAAGGAATATTTTACCTTGTTGCAGGAGCAATGGTGTATATTCAAGGGAAGATCACTATTAAGTAAAAAATTTAATTGTGTAAGATGTTATTCATGGGATATAAGAAAATTGGAGCAGAAGGGAAACTGAAAAAGCAATGGAATAAGAATCAGCATACATGAATTCAGGGTTTGGTTTTACCAGAGATAGCTGTGTGGCCTTAGGAAGGTCATTCAAACAACATGGACCTCAGATCACTCTTGTAAAATAGAGTGTGAACCAGGATTAGGAATTTGTATAAGAGTTCTGAGGATTCAGCTATATTGGATCTTTAAAATGAGTGAAGGGGAGTGGTGATTGACAAGAACCCCTTTATCAGTTTCATTTCTATACCATTAATTTCTTCAGAATATCTTTTTCAGAAAATGACTTATTTAAAAAAGTAGGCACAAGAAATTTACCAACTTCAAAAGTTTAAAAAAGGTATTGGAGATTGCTTTTAGAGCCATTTCTGTTTCAATAGACTCCCAACAAGTCAGAGGACTTACTAAAGTTATGCTTTTACAGAATGTTTATTACGTTCCTCCAAGGGGCAATGTAGCAATAAGAGAGATATGGAACTCAAATACAACTTTTAATACAGAATTGCAAAGATTCATTAATGAGTAGAGTAATCTTCCTATAGTTCCCTGTAAGACAGAAAGTAATTAACATTTAATATTTACTGAGAGCATCCAACAACCAATTCTTAAGACTTGTGATAAAGAACGTAGAAGATAAATATTTAAATTAAACATATTGAGTGCTTACTGTATGTGAGACACTGTCTGCCAAACTAGGAATCCTCAATTTACTTCTTAGTGACCCTCAGTCATGTGTCTTTGTGCACAACCAGCTAATATTGCTATGGGCACAGCCTGACTCCTGCTCCAACCTCCTACCAAAGTAAGCTGTATTGGATCCCAAAACTACTCAGACCATTTGAAGTTGTCATTGTAATTATGTAAATTAAAAAAATGTTTTTGATAAAATGTTTTGGAAAAGATCCATAAATACTCCTCACATAGGGGAAAAAATGATATGTTGTTCAATTAGGTATAGATAAGCAAGTTTAAAATACTAGAAAAATAATTTAAAAAATTGCAAAGCATTCACATTATTTTACAGATATCTTTAAGTTCTTATTCTCTAAGGAAACCCAAACTGGAAATTGTAGAGGTACCATTATAATATTATGCATTGTTACTCAAGTCACACACAAAGCCAATAACCCTCACTCAAATTTGCCTTGGCTATTTTTTTTAATGATAAAATATACATTTTGGTGTTTATTTATTAAAATAAACTTTATTTAGGTATAATTTATGTAAAATAAATTAAGCCATTTTAACTGTCAATTTTTATAAACTTTAAGAAATTCATACACCCTTGTAATTACTACCATAATCAAGTTTTACAAGTTTCTTTACCATTCCCCTCAAAAAAATTCCCTTAAACCCCAAAGTCATATCTTTTACCTAGCCTCAGAAAACCATTCTTTCCTGTGGATATAGATTAAATTTGCCTTTTCTAAGATTTTATAAAATGTAATTCTATAGTACACAGACTTTTTTGGGTTGGGTCTGGCTCCTCTCACTCAGCACAATGTTTGTGAGGTTTTCTAATGTTGCTGTCCTTGTCAGTAGTTCATTTCCTTATTACTGAAGGGTAGTATTCCATTGTAAAAAATAATTTGTCCTTTCACTTGTTGATGGACAGTTGAGTTGTTTCCAGCTTTAGGCTATTGCAAATAAAGCAGCAATGAACTTTGGGTAAAGGTCTTAGCGTGGAAAATTTTTTCATGTCTCTTGGGTCAATATATGAGAGGAAAAATGCTGAGTCATATGATAAATATATGTTTAACTTTTTAAAACACTATCAATCTGTTTTCCAAAAATGGTTGTACCAGTTGACACCCTTACCAGCAGTGAATGACAAATTCCCCTTGAACCTTCTTCTAATTAACAGTTAGCAATGTCACTCTAATCAATATGCAGAGGTACCTCATGGAGTTTTAATTTGTATTTCTTTGAAGACTAATGATTTAGAGCATTTTTCATTTGCCGATTGGTTCTTGTGTATTTTATTTAGTGTGGTGTCTGTTAAAATACTTTGCCTATTTTTAATTGAATGCCTTCTTTTTGTGTTTTAAAAGGTCTCTTTATATTCTGAACACAAGTCATTGTCAGATTCATACATATTGCATTTATTTTCTCCCAGTATATGTCATTTAATTTTTTAAATGGTGTCTTTTAAAAGCAGAAATTTAGAATTTTTATGTGATCCAATTTGTCTTTTTTGGGGCAGTATTTTTTTAAAAAAATCTTCTCCAGAAAACATTTGCTTCTCCCCATGCCATAAAGATTTTCCATTATAAGTTTTATTGTTTAGCTTTTGCATTTAGACCTATGATCCAAAATATGTATAAGAGCTTTATAGTGATAAATGCAAAACATTGTTGACATGAATTAAATAAAAATCTAAATAAAGGGAGAGACATACCATGTTCCAGTATTGAAACACAATATTGTTAAGTTGTCATTTCTCCCAACTTGATGTATTAACTGTTTTATTGGTGTAGATTGCTAGACTGATTGTAATATTTATATGGAAATCCAAAACATTAGGTTGAAACACTTACACTACCTGATATCATGATTTGCTCTACCTGATATCATGATTCCCCAAAGTTCATTCTGATTAGCTCATTGGGCCCAAATGTATTAAATATAATTCTATTGTATTTTTTCCATAAAATTTTGACATATAATACAAAGGTTTTAGTTCAGAAAACATGTTCAGAAAAACACTTTACTTCCTTTACTTATTTCTTCTATTATGTCATTAAAAACCAGCATTTTTTTTCATGGTGCATACTAGTGAAACATACTAATGCCTTTTTATTTATTTTCTCCTCCAGAAGGGCATTTGTACATATCTTATTAAATAAATAGATGTTTTGTCTCAAAGTTGCTTATTTTCTCAAAACAGTAATTGTGCCTGGTCATGGAAACTAGGAAGAGGTAGAAAGGGGATATGCAAAGAGGTTTTATATTTTATCAAGAGATCAGAATTAGTGCCAGGTTTTTTAATGTTAAACAAACAAGAAAACCCACACACACTTTTTTTCCTCCTGGTGGGGGAAGATGATAATCATTTTGCAACTCACAAGAATCAAATTTAAAAGTGTTTCATTATGATAAAGTCATCTCTCATGGATCACTACAGAAAGATATAAATTTTACAACCTGCTGAGTACATCAAATAAGTGTAACTGTACAATCACAATCTGATAAGAAAAGACTTCTAAATTATTCTTACCCTATGAATTCAGGATTTTTTTTTAATTTCTTACTATTTATCATGCCTGAAATATTTAAATTTATGAAATCCTTAGGAATAAAACACTCCTTATAAAGGCAAGTTCTTCACTAATAAGTGAAAGTAATTTTTCTAACTGTGGAGTAAAATATTCATAATGCAGTAATGTGAAAGAGTAGAGACACAATGAAATGTAACTTATCTTTATTAAAATTAATGTCAGATATTGGGCTTCAATAGGTTTCCTCTAATGGAAAATATGAATATACCAAAGCAGAAAACATTGCTTCACTCTTACATGCTTAAAATGTAAAGCATAGTCTGAAGTCCACAGGTGGATCCATTTGCTCACTGTTATTATCATGAGCAAATTAAATGCAGAGTCCATTGAGCAACCTGGTTCCTGTTGCAAAAGCAACATTTAGTGAACTATGGCAACAGAGTAATTGGCTTGATGATGTCTCTGCTAATGTCCACATTAGTTCTCATAAAGACAACCTAAAGAAAATTGCCTCACAGTCTGTTAGTATCTGGGGATACATTTTGACCCTGGGTGGTGGACATGTATACCACTGCTGATGTCTGTGGACATTCTGCCTGAGAAGCTAAAGGCACATTTTTAAATAACTCTTTAGTATCAACAAACTTAAGCCAATGATGGGCACTGTAATTATTTACCTTCATGAAATGTCAGCTACAGAAGACCTAACAAGAAATTTTCAGCCGAAACCTGTTTGGCTCAGTAGATGGAGCGTTGGCCTACGGACTGAGAGGTCTTGGGTTCGAAACCGGTCAAGGGCATGTACCTTGGTTGCGGGCACATCCCCAGTAGGGAATGTGCAGGAGGCAGCTGATTGATGTCTCTCTTTCATCAATGTTTCTGATTTTCTATCTCTCTCCCTTCCTCTCTGTAAAAAATCAATAAGATATATTTAAAAAAAGATATATTAAAAGAAATTTTAATATATATTAATAAGATATATTAAAAGAAATTTTCAGATATTATTACAAAATGGCACTGTTGTATTATTATCAAGCAAGCATAAGGATTACTCCAAATTCTAAATTTTAGCAAGAGATAAAGTTAGCATGACTACAACCCAAAGGGCTATTGCAAATTCTGGTGTTTAGCGGGCTCACAGGTAACACTGTTACATACATTCAGAAACTGGTTTACCAAAGATATTTTGTGACTCCAAGGTAACTAAATGTCATGTTTAGTTAGGAAGTAGCCTATTCTCCTGGATGGGAATCAATTTTTAAGAACTTCTAAATTTATTTTAATAATCTTCCCTCCAAAGTTTCCCCGGAATTTTATTTCCTAAGGAATTGTGGATTGACATACTATTTAAGGTTTCAAGTCCCCCTATACATCTTCTAAGAACCAGCACAGATCCTCCAATTTTAAAGGGAATTATAAGAGTTTCTTTTATGACTTGTTCCTCAAGTGCTTCAAGTTCTCCAATCTCTTTGTCTTTGCTTAAATTATTCCTAACTTCTTGATGCCCTGCATCCCATTTTCACCAATCACGATCATACATTATTGTCCAATGCCTATCTCAAATGCTGCCTTTTCTAAGAAGCCAGATAAGAAATAACTACCTTTCTTCTTTAGTTCCTTCCTCCCTTTCCAGCTATCCCTCCCTCAGTTCCTCCCACCTTCTCCCTTCCCTCCTTTCCTCGCTCCCTCCCTCCCTCCTCCCCATCCTTCTTTATTACTAATGAATAATACAATGTTTCCTCTCCTGTGAATTCTTAGTCCATTTTTCTATTGGATTGTTTATGAGGCTTTTTTTTTGTACCACCAAATCATACAAAATCTGCCTGTTCTTCATATTAATGTAGAGATTTTTTACTCCTTTTAAGTAAACACATTAATTCATTTTGTGCTACAGGCATTTATATACTTGCCTCATCTCCCCTGCAAGATCTTGAGGAATTTTTATTGCAGAAACTATGCTTACTTGTTTATGTACTCCCTGTGGATTCCAACCAATGCCTGCTACCAGACCGAATTCACATATGTACATGCAATGGCAAGCCATCATTTTTAAAAATAATTTTTAAAAATTTACTTAGGACAGCAAGTCTTGCAAGAAATGAGTTTGCTATTTATGCCAGCTAATATCTTCATAGTAAGAGTTGAAAGGTACATCTTTAATTTAGCTAAAGGAATAATGTCTTCCTGATGTCAAATGAAGGAATAAAATGAATTCAACGTTCATAACAGAAGTTAAATATACATAGAATAAGAGATCCAATTAAACATTCAAGGTTGGATTAGGGGACACTGGAAAGTTTGGTGTAGCAACTAAGAAACTACCTTTGTGATTAAGAGCAGCCCACATTCTATCAAGTTACTATATTTGAAAATGGGGATCCATTACACCTATATAAGTATTAATATAGTAAAATAAAGAGCTTTTCACTCATATTCTAAGTCGTATTTCTATATTAAAAAGAACAATTAGAAGCATAGTTTCTGAAGTCATTCTCTGACTTGTACTTGGCCTAGTCACCTAACCTATCTGGGCAGAAGTTTCCTCACTGTACAACATAGGTATAATTATACCTACTTAGTCAGAGTCGTTGTGGGATTATATATATATTAGTGCATAAAAAGATTGTTAAATAGTACATAGCACATCTATAAATGCCACTTTTATGGTAAATATTCTATTTTTTTTATACAACCAACATAGAAATTCAATATTATTTTGCTTGTGTTTTATTCCTTGATCACAACTCCCCTTCACAATATGGAGGTAAACATTACCCTAAATCATTGTTTAGCTTTAGATATTTTGAACCTCAGATAATTAATATAATACTAATTTTTACTTAATGTTATGCTTGCAAAATTTCTTCAAGATGATTTTATCAATGACAACAATAAACATCACAAAAACTGTGATTATTGCTCTTGTCAAAGATCTAGAGATTCATTATAGATCATTTGAAAATAATACTGCTGAGAACTTGTTTCCTATAAATTTTATTTGCTTATAACAACAGAGCAAGATAGTTGACTAAGAAGATAACTGCTTTCTAAGACTCTATTGAAATAAAAGCATACAGGTCCAAACACAATAACAGCAAAAAGTAAGTGAGGGAAAGAGAAAGAATGTATGTGGGAGAGGGAGGTCACAGGAGACAAAATATTTCAATTTATGTCTGGACTAAAAAAAAAAAAAAAAAAAAAAAAGCAAAGAAGAGCAGGTTAAATTAGTGGGACAAGTCACATCTTACAATAAGGTAGGTTGGAACTGATAAAGAGGTAAAAAGAAGGCTGATTTGTAGACCATTCCAATAGCACAGATTTTTCTCAAGGTGTTCCCAGACAAGGTGACTTCAATTCCATTCTAAATCACAGGGTTGGAAAAGTTGGACAAAGCCTTCATCTGTCCCATATCTAGAAGGCACTGCAATATTTCCAAAGGCTACAAATTATTTCAAAAGTCTATGATGGGGATCTGCAACAACAAATCAGAGCCCAAATCAGCCAAAATCACTCTGGAGCCAAGTGATGTCTGGGTCTAGGACTGCCTAAGACCAAAAACACTGCTTCCCCCATCTCACAGCTGAGACCAAGTTGGAAGAGGACAAATGACAGCAGTAATTTCTCACTTCTCTTTCAGAAAAAGAAAAACAGGTGATCAGTGGGGAGGAGTTCGGAAATTCATCTGCAAGAAATTTAATCTGGGCTGCTTACCTGCCTACCAGGGTTGGCAGACCCAAGAGTACATTAGGAAGAACTCTTTTACAAAACAATGACTCATAAAATTTTTGAAACCAAAGAGACAATTTCAACCAGTCTTTCTGGGTTGTAGACTCCAGGTCCTTGACCTTCAATCCAGGGATCTAACCACTCACAAGTTTCCTTACTTGTTCTTTTAAACATTCTGATTTTGCTAGTTAATTCTATGCCATTTTTTTAAAAAAGTGTTTCAGAATTATAAAATTAGTACATGTTCATTGTGAATAACTTAAAAATTAAGGAAAATTATGGAGAGCTCTGGACAGTTTGGCTCAGTGGATAAAGTGTTGACCTATGGACTGAAGGATCCCAGCTTTGACTCTGGTCAAGGGTACATGCCCAGGTTGCGGGTGTGATCCTCAGCAGGGGGCAGATAATCAATAATTCTCTCTCATCATCATTGATGTTTCTATCTTCTCCCCCTCCATTCCTCTCTGAATTCAATAGAAATATATTTTTAAAAATTATGGAGAAATAATAATTATAATGGTCATTGAGGAAATCTATATTTTAATCAATTTACTTAAAAACTTTCTATACATATTTCTTATATAACTTTGATCATCCTGAATGCACAAGTTTAACCTATTTCCCCTCAAAAGAGCCTTGTTAAATTTACAGGATGTCCCAAAGAATGTGTACGCAATTTAATAGCTGATAGCTAAATTTGCAGAATGAAATGTATTTTATTAAAAACTGTTTTATAATTATTTAAAGTATATTAAATTCTTCATATGTTATACTATTTTAATAATATCTCATCAATTGAGATATTAAAACAAGTATTTATTTTTTCGTCACTTAGACTATGCATTTGTCATATAAATTGTTCCTCAGTAAACATTATTGCAAATAGATGTTCAAGTTTCTAGTCCATTAGGACATATCTCTTTATATATACACTAGTGGCCCAGTGCACGAAATTTGTACCTGGGTGGGGGTGTCACTCAGCCTGACCTGCACCCTCTCCAATCTGGGACCCCTCAGAGGATGTCCAACTGCCAGTTTAGGCCAGATCGCAATCCAGAATCACTGGTTCCTAACCACTGAGTTGCCTGCCTGCTTAATTGCCCCTAACCACTCTGTCTGCCAGCCTGCTTGTTCCCAGCTACTCCTCATCAGCCTTCTCGCCCCCAAATGTACCCCTGCTAGCCTGATCACCCCCAACTGCCTCCCACTGCCAGCCTGATCACCCCCAACTGCCCTCCCCTCCTGGACTGATCTCCACTAACCACCTCTAACTCAGGCCCACCACTATGGCTTTGTCCGGAAGGACATCCAGAAGGTCTCCCGGTCTAATTAGCATGTTACCCTTTTATTAGTATAGATTTATCTGTCTGTTTTTCTGAAAAACATTAAACATCTTAAAGTTCTTGCACAATATTACCAAGTAATTTTCCAGAAGGGTGGGACCAATTTACACTTCCAAAAGTAGCAAATAAGAGTACTTTCTTTTTCTAAATCTTTGTTAATTTCATAGATGAAAAATTTGACTTCAGTTGTTTTAATTTTCATTTCCTACTACTAAGAATAAAATTTAATGATTCGTTTGTACTTTCTTATTTACAAATTATTTACATCATTTGTTTTTCCCTATTGGGATTTCAACAATTACATAAAAATTTTTCATGTCATTTTGACAATATTTATTGAAATTATTTATCATAATTATTAAACATATAATCCTCATTTTTTCTTAACTTTATCTTCAACACATATTTACATATAAAATTTTTGTAATCAAATCTATTGATAATTTATTTTGTGATTTTTTTTCTTATTGCTTTTTAAGTGTGAAGAAAATGCTTCCTCAATACTAGATCAGATCAATATTTATAGTGTAATCCTTGATTATTTTTAATTAGTTATTTTTAAAGATTAAATTATTTAATCCATCTGGGTATAGTGTGAATTAAGGAACTATCTTCCTCCTCCCCCCCCCCCCTTTAAGGCACTATTCTTTTGATAAGACAAATATTATTTTTAAATTACCATACAATTTTAGGAGAGGTTTGTGGCTGGTCCTATCTACCTCTCTTAATCAGGGAGGCAATTCCTATTCTGCTCATCCAAACCACCCATGCAGGACTACTCTAAATCACAATCCCCTAACCCTGTTAGGATACTGCAATGAATCACACGTCTGCCTTTGCTATATGGCCATTTGACACCTGTATAGACACACAATGATTTTCCAGCTCTTGGTTTGTAACTATATTCTAATATCTGACATATCATTCTGAAAATATTTTGGGCCATTTCTCTTTCTCCATGACTTTAAAATAGATTAGTGCATTACATACAATAGAAATTGGGTCACAATAAAGGTGATTTAACTTGGTTAATTAATTTAAGCATTTTATCTTGTATATATAATACACTTATTGTTATGGTTTAGACAACTCTATCGAGAAATTAACCAGGCCATTTAATTGCCTGAAACAAACATGGAATAACTTCTTAAGAACTAAATTAGAAAAGTTAAGATCACTGGGTCAGGGAATGATGATCTGGTTTAACTAAAAGAATCAGAATCAACAGTATATTTACATTTCTAGGTATGAACCAGTTGAGCTATCTTTTAAAAAAAGAATTCTGCGAATAATCAAAGATTTCAACTACATATGCATATAATTTTCAGGGATGGAATCATTGAAATGCCAGGTCCACATGTAGAGGATGGCATTACTGAATTCAGGGCACAGGATGACACTAAGCGGTTCCAATTTCAAGAAGGGCTAAATACCTTCAGGCTCTTGACCATATGCTCCCCAAACCTATCAATGTTCCTCCGGGACTCTTTTCAAACTCAGCAAATGCATCCTTTCCACTCAAATCACTGGGATGGATAACAATCTTCACAGGTCATCTAATCCGTGCACCTGCCTTTAGGCAGGGCTGCTCATAAAACCACCCCAGACAGATGCTTCTTTGCTGTTCTCAAAATTCCCCAGGGAAGGAGGTTCCACAGGCTGTGACAATTATACATTCCCATGTTGCCCAGTCACCCCTAGGACACTGAATCCTAAGCATTTAGTTAATAGCAGGTGGCAATGAGACAACTCTTTGTTTCTCCCTGAGGAACTGGAAGTTGGCCAAATTAGCCATAGGGCAATTGCCAAAGGGACCCCAATGCTGCTTTGAGCTTTACAAATATCAAGTTAAGTGGGGGTATTCAGTGTTCCCAGCTGACAAAATACCAAATTCAGTAATGAGCAGGACAAGTTTTATAATGCTCACTCTGGAATTTATATGTTAGTAATGAAGTTCAAGTCTTAATTTATTTCTACTTAAAGAATTAAAAAAAACACACCTTGGAAATACATTTCTAAAAAAAGCTTAGGTAGAAAAACAACTGAATTATAAAATGTTCTTAATACATTTTAAAAGATAATTCAAAACCTATGGGATACAGATGAAGTCAGATAAAAATTTATAAATGTGCATGTTTTCTTTATTAAAAATCAAGAATAAATAAACTAACATACAGATTAAGCTACTATAAAAATAAACAATTAAATAACCTAAAATAAAGTGGAAAGTAGAAATTAATAAAGCTCAACAATAACAGTAATAAGTTAGAAAACAATCAAATTAACACACACACACACACACACACACACACACACACACACACACAAATACCCAAGAAAACTCTTAGGAAAGTTTAGCTAAGGGAAAAAGAGAAAGAGTAAACAAAATAAAGATAGAGATATAAATGTAGACAAAGATATTTTAAAAATTATAAGTGAATAATGTGCCTACATTATGCTAACACAGTTAAAAACCTTGATAGAATGAATGATTTTCCAGCAAAACCTACCCAATGGATTCATTCCAACAAAAGATAGATAGATAGGTAGATAGATATGTAAATAGGTAGAGAGATAGATAGATAACTAAGTAAACAAACAAATAAATTTCAGTGACTCAATAATTACAAAAAATTTTAAAGTTTGCTAAAGATTTATTAATAAAAAAATGTGGGTTTTGTTGTTGTTTTTGTTAATCCAGGGATATTTTTTTCCGATTTTTAGAGAAAAAAGGGAGGGAGGAAGAGAGAGAGAAGAGAATGAGAGAGAGAGAGAGAGATTGAGAGGTTGTCTTGAGAAAGACACATTAATTAATTGGTTGCCTCTGAATTTGCCCAGATCTTGTCCTGGGATAGACCTGCAACCAAGGCATGTACCCTTGACCAGAAATGGAACCCGTGACCCTTCGTTCCATGGGCTGATGCTCTAACCAATGAGTAAAACTGCCCAAGGCTTCACTTTCATTTATGATAAAAAAATATTAATCGGATACCTTATAAATGTTTACCTCTTCTCTTTTCAATAGGATACTCTTCTATGATCTATATTGGTTAGTCTAATGGTCATTAGCTGCATTAATATTGCAAGCTACAGTATACAGTGGTTTCTAGAAGAGGGGAGTTTTGAAATATAAATGTAAGTGTATCCTTAGGACTATTAGAGTACATTTCCTCCTGGCCAGATCTTAGAATAACTGTATTCATTTCTGAATTATATCTCACCTGATTCTCACTGGTGGAAATTAACATTTCCACTTGGGAGCCTGTTCGTTTTCCAGTTCTGAAAAATCTATGCTTTGATGAACACATCGTTCACCATAATATCAGTTACAACATTCCTTAATTCCCTTTAGTGTCCTCCATGGAGTGTTCTACCAAAACAAATACTGAAACTCCTGTATTAATTATTTTCAGAAAACAAACTTTCATGAGACTGACTGAAATGAGGTTAGAAATATAAAACCTTTTATCCTGACCACTTCTCTTTACCCATATACTCTTTAACACATATGGTTCCCCTCATCTTTCTTCTCTCCTTATTCTTTATTACAGTACTTCTCTGTAAATAAAAAGAAGAAATGAGCAGAGATAGTGAGGGAGAATGGAAGGAAACAATGCAAGAAGAAAAGGAGAGAGAGAAAGGGTGAGGGAAGAAGGGAGGAAAGCAGGGAGGAAGAAAGGAAGGAAGGAGCCTAGATGGACTAAGGGAAGGACTGGACAAGGATGACCAATGTAGATGGAAACCATGGCTGGGTTTCTAATAACCTATAAACTGAAAAGTCCCATATAAAAAGGATTAAGCCAAATTGGGAATCAGCAAAGTTATCAGAATGACCTCTCCCACAGTGTACCTATCAGCACCATAGAAGTTTTAGGGAAATCTCAAGTTTTCCTTTACTCCAATATTATAATCAAAAGGAATAGTTGATTCTAACAATCAGGCTTGTTTGTGTGTGTGTATGTGTGTGTGTGTGTGTGTGTGTGTGTGTGTGTGTATGTGTGTTGGGTTGGGAGATGGAGGAGCACCTCTATGCATGTCTGGTACTGTTATCTTTAGAGAAACTTTGGAAATTTACCAGGGGGGCATTGTGGTTGGCAGCAAAATGATTTTAAAAAGATGACCATGTCCTAATCCCTGGAACCTGTGAATATGTATGAGACAAAATGGACTTCTCTGATGTGTTTAAATTAAGATTGTTGAGATGGGGACATTACCTAAGATTACCCAGTTGGGTCCAATCTAATCACATGAGAGAACTATTCCTAGCTGTAATCAGGGGCAGACCTGACTATGGAGAAATGGCCAGTGATGCTGTGTTGCAGTTTTGAAGATGAAAGAAGGGAGACACAACATAAAAAATGGGGGCAGACTCTAGAAGTTGAAAAAAGAAATAAAATGGATTATTTCTTGGAACATTCAGAAAATAATGCAGCCCTGCCGACACCTTGATTTTTAGCATCGAGACCTCTGCTGAATTTCTAACCTACAAAACTCAAAAATTATAAGTTGTGTTGTTCTCAGTGACTAAATTTTTTAGGACTTTATTACAGCTGCAATGAGAAACTAATACAGACATCATACAGTAATATTGACCCAATAATTTATAGTTCATAAAATACTCTCATATCATATCAAACTAGTTTGAGAATGAAGAAGAAAGGAGGAGAAGCCATAAGATATTCTCATTTTTGCCCACCCATGCCCCACATTCTTCTCCTTTTGAAAAATGATTTGAAGTAAGGTTATAGATGATAAGGTCAGTCATACTTCATTACCAAATTTCCCAAATTTACTTTTCTTATTGCTCCTAGACTTATGAGTACCAGGATATCTGTTACCTTGGGAAATTCACTCAGTTCATAACTACCATACACTTTGCAAATAAATGATGCAAAAATGAAATAAGTTTTCGTGGGAAAATGGCAAGAACTAGATTTCAGCCTGGGCACTGCAAGTTGGTAGTTGTGATTTACACTCCTGTTTCTCAATGGACATCATTTTCTTCATCAAAAAATGACATAATTAACCTCAGCAATCCTGAGAAAGAAAAAACAAAGTTGGAGGACGACAATACCAGGTATCAAGCTATATTACAAAATCACTATTCTCAAAACTGCCTGGTACTGGCACAAGAACAGACATATAGATATATGAAACAGAACTGAGAACCCAGAAATCAACCTGAACCATCCTACTCAAATAATATTTGACAAAGAAGTTAAGAGCATACAATGGAGTCAAAACAGTCTCTTCAATAAATGGTGTTGGGAAAATTGGACAGTTACATGCAAAAAATATGAAACTAGATCACCAACTTACACCATACACAAAAATAAATTCAAAATGGATAAATGACTTAAACATAAGATGGGAAACCATAAAAATCTTAGAAGAATTCATAGGCAGCAAAATATCAGACATTTGTCGTAGCAATATTTTTACTGATAGAGCTCCTAGGGTCATGGAAACTAAGGAAAAAATAAACAAATGGGACTATATCAAAATAAAAAGCTCTGCACAGCAAAATAAACCACCAACAAAACAAAAAGAAAGTCCACTACATGGGATAATATATTTGTCAATGTTACATCTGATAAGGCTTTAATCTTCAACATTTACAAGGAACTTAACAAGAGGAAGACAAATAATCCAGTAAAAAAAAAATGGGCAAAGGACCTAAATAGACACTTTTCAAAAGAGGACATACAGAAGGCCAAGAGATACATGAAAACATGCTCAAAGTCACTAATCATCCGAGAGATGCAAATCAAAACTATAATGAGGTACCATCTCACACCTGTCAGAATGGCTATCATCAACAAATCAACAAATAACAAGTGATTCCAAGGATGTGAGGAAAAAGGAACCCTCATGCACTGCTGGTCGTAATACAGACTGGTGCAGCCACTATGAAAAACAGTATGGCGTTTTCTCAAAATATTAAAAATTGAACTCCCATTTGACCCATTAATATCACTTCTCCACTTCTAGGAATATATCTCAAGAACTCAGAAACACTAATCAGAAAGGATAGCAGCACAATTTATAATACCTAAGATTTGGAAATAGTCTAAGTTCCCATCAGCATATGAGTGAATTAGAAAACTATGGTACATCTACACAGTGGAATGCTGTGCTACTGTAAAAAAGAAGGAACTCTTACCATTTCCAACAGCATGGATATAACTGGAGTATGTTATGCTAAGCAAAATAAGCCAATTGGAGAAAGATCAATGTCACATGATCTCACTCATTTTTGGATTACAATGAACAGCATAAACTGATAGATCCAGAGATTCAGAAGCACCAAACAGACCATCCGACCTCAGAAGGAAGGCAAGATTGGGGGATGCAGGGGGGGAGGTGTGTGTGCAGGGTAATAGATTATCCAAAGGACTTGTATGCATGCACATAGGCATACTCATGGACACAATAGTAGGAGTGGTGGTAAGGACATGTGCTGGGGGGTGAGAAGGAACCAGGAGAGATAAATGGGGGAAAATGATTCATATGTAATACTTTAAACAATAAAGATTTTTTAATGACAGAATTAGGAGATGACTTTAAGGTAATTTCCATTCGAAACACACACAAATTCTTAAGTAAGCTTGAAAAGAAGAGCTTTGATTTTCTGAAGATCTGTTTACGTTTTAAAAATAAAAAGTAATCTTGAGGGGGGAACTAAGATGGCGGCATAGGTAAACACCTATTGTTCTGCCCCGCGCAACGATTTAAGAACTACAACATAACAGCAGAACAGACATCACCCAGAATCGCCAGAAAGCTGGCTGAGTGAAAACTCCATAGATGAGAGTAAAGGTGGGACGCTGAGACTCAGAGGAGCGGCGGGAGCGCAGCCTTGAAGACGGAAACAGGTTAGGAGCCGCCCTGGTCGCTCTCGGGCTGGGGCTGAAGCAGCAACCCCAGCTGGATCTCACCAATGGGGAGGGTGGAGACGTCCCACTACACAGATTCCCCAGCGCCAGGCGAGGTCCGAGATCCAGGGGACGCACCCTGGAAGCGGGCCCCGGCAGAGGCGGGGAAAAGAAGTTTTCGCACGAGTGTCGCACAAACCCGCGACTTGCCCCCTGGAAACTTGTCTCCAGGTCCCGGAAATCATCTATTTTACAACCCTGGGCTAGACTTTGGGGGTGCAAACCCATTTGGGGAGAGGCAGAGTTGTCTAGCAAGGGGAAGAGACTAGCGGCTTTCTCTTGGAGGTGTCTGCAGCCATCCCCAACCAACAGAGACCCGCGAGCGCGAGAGCGCCGCATAGGACCTAGCTGACACTGAGGCTGCCTGCGCAGCTCAGAGACTCCGCCCATCCAACCTGAACACAGTCTCCCTTCACAGCCAATTGGCCTGGAGGTCAAACCCTCCTAGGGCTAACAACAACAAGCTGGGTTTAAATTCAAAAATACTATACAACCCATAAAGGATTGCAGTAAGAGTACCCATCTCAAATAATTGGGGAGGTTGTGCCACTGACCCCTAGAGGATATCTACCACATAAAGCAGCCACCATGCAGAGATATGGAAAGAAATCAGGTGTGAAAGAAATGGAGGAGAAAAGACGACAAGACATAGAGTTCAAAACCACGGTTATAAGGCTTTTCAAGAGGCTCCTACAAAAGGCCGATGGACTTAATGAGAATTACCAGGAAATGAACAAGACCAACCAGGAAATGAATGAGACTTACAAGGAAATGAATGAGACCTACAAGGAAATGAACAAGACCTCTGAGGATATGAACCAGACCCTCACAGATATGAAAAAGGACCAACTAGAAATCAAGCATACACAGACTGAAATAAAAAATATTACACAAAGTCCTAAAAGCAGTCCAGAGGGCCACAAGAACCAAGTCAAAGATTTGAAATGCAAAGAAGCAAAATCCACTCGGCTGGAAAAGCAAGAAACAAAAAGAATTCAGAAAATTGAAGATAGTGTAAGGGGCCTCTGGGACAACCTCAAGCATGCCAACATCCGAATTTTTGGGGTGCCAGAAAAAGAGAACAAGTTAATGAAAACCTACTTGAAGAAATAGTGACTGAAAACTTCCCCCACCTAGTGAAAGAAACTGACTTAAAAGCCCAAGAAGTACACAGAATCCCAAAATATAGGAATCTAAAGAGGACCACACCAAGACATATCATAATTAAAATGTCAAGAGCAAAAGATAAAGAGAGAATATTAAAAGCAGCAAGAGAAAAACAGTTGGTTACCTACAGGGGAGCACCCATACGATTGTCAATGGATTTCTCAACAGAAACGATGCAGGCCAGACGGGAGTGGCAAGCAATATTCAAAGTGAAGAAAAGCAAGAATCTACAACCAAGATTACTCTATCCAGCAAAGCTATCATTCAGAATTGAGGATCAGATAAAGTGCTTCGCAGTTAAGAAAAAGCTAAAGGAGTTCATCACAATCAAACCAATATTATACGAAATGCTGAAAGATATTCTTTAAGAAGAGGAAGAAGAAAAAGGTAAAAATATAAATTATGAACAACAAATACACATCTATCAACAAATGAACATAAAAATCAAGTGAATTGATAGGCTGATGAACAGGATAAACTGGTGAATATAACAGAAACATGGACATAGAGAGGGAATGGACTGACAATTCTTGGGGAGAAAAGGGTTGTGGGAAGTACAGCAAGAGATTGGACAAAAACCATGCAACAATGGGAGAGGACAGTGGGGAGGGGGAGGGGAGTGTGGAGGGTGAGATAGGTACGGGGTGGAGGGGAGATATAGGGGGATAAAAAAGGGGAAACAATGTAATTAATAAACTTAACAATAAAGATATAAATAAATAAATAAATAAATAAATAAATAAATAAAAGAAATAGTAGGATAATTCAACATGAATGGGCAGATGTGTTAGGTACTACATGCTGGAAATTTTCTGATGTAGTAAAATGCTTTCCTTTAGCCATGACTATCAAGATAAATCTTGAAATCCCCAGAATTTTAAATCTTTAATGAAAATACTCCTGATTTTGAACAGCCTTCTGCCTATGAAAAATTACAAATGCACAGCTCATGAAGATAAATGAGAAAGTGCAGACGCTTTGTGGGGCAGATTTTACATCCATGTAAAGATTGCTGCTGGTCTGCTCTGCAAGCTGATAAATCAGAAACTAAAGAATCTTTTACCATCTCAACCTGTGCTCTTCAACCAAGAAGGCAAAGGACCTAATTTCCCTTTGAGGCTCTGATGAAAAGACAGTCGGGTCCCTCTTCCTGGAAAAATGTGTATGTACATATATACACTCACCAAAAAACGTTCACCCAACTCAGGGGGATTTATAGACTATTCCAGGGACCTTAGTTTAGCCCCCAATAGACCTTTTGTAATCTCAAAAGTTTTTGCCATTAAAATAAAAAATTGTAAAGACAAAAAAATAAAAATAAAAAAATAAAAAAATAAAAAAAAGTAATCTTTAAATCTATATATTTGCTTTTAAAATGTGATGGATATTGAAATGGATGGATTATTCAAAAAATTGTATTCAGTAGTAGGAATGCTGATATGCAAAATGAAAATACACACACACACACACACACACACACACACACACACACAAAAAAAAAAAAAAAAAAAAAAACACACACCAAAAATGTAGTTGACTTAACTTGCATTTCTGTACACCTAAGCACTTCCTGTTTTGAACTCTCTGAGAAAAATGACAGCAATACTTTTTTTTCTCACACCATAAGTTCCTTGAATCTGTTCTCATAAAATTTCCAGCTCCATTATCTAGGCCGTTAGTAATGTTATATGGTAATAAAAGTGGTTATCCCCTCTACTTTTTATAAACCATTAATGTGATGCTACCTCTGTTTAACAATAGTCACCCATGTCTCACTTTGTACAGATAAAAATTCTTTCTGTGATATATTACACCAGAGTTTTTATCATTGAACCTGATGTTCTCTGTCTGCCCATGTCCCACCACCTTATCTTCAACTCATTTTTGCTTCTGTCCCAGAGAACTTCTTTCAACATCTTACTATTCCCAAATTCACTGTTGTTGTTTTTTGTTTGTTTGTTTGTTTGTTGCTTCTATTCTTCCTCTGCACATGTTATTTCTTCCATTATTGGAAAAATTACCTTCTTCTCTAATGGAAAAATTCTGTCCCTTTTTGAAAATTTTATTCAGAGCTCACTCCTTAATATGTCCATTCACCCCCAGGCATTGTCTCTCATAGTCATATGTACAGAGCTACTTTATAACATGTACACATGGTAAAATAATTATTATATATTTTTCCTTTCCTTGACCTCTAGTAGTCAAAAAGTTTCTTGGGACAGAGACATCTGAACTTAATCATTTATAGCTCTTTTCCACCCAGAAAGGATTTATAGGAACTCTTGATTCTCCCCACCTAGATTATTGATGGACATAGAGTAGGCTCTCAATAAATATTTGCTTACCAACCAAAATCAAATAACCTCATAATGCACTGTGTCATTACTAGACATACTGACTCACTAAAGAAGAGAGATCACTGAAAACTGAGATTATTCACCTGCTGAGTTTCACTGTTTCTGCTATTTGTTTAGTTATCAAAGAATCAGAAATTGAAAACAGACCAAAATGCTGTGCAACCCACAAATCTACTATTATGAACATGTGTATTCCATATTTATGAGCTGCTACTTAACTAGAAACAAGTCAATATATGGAGAGCAGCATAATGTAATGAACTTATTCTCTCTTTACCAACTGACCTGTTATGGGATCTCAGGCAAATCAATGATTCTCCACCGACTCTCCCCCACATCCCCTCGCTTCTAGTCCTCTAGAACAGTGGTCGACAAACTCATTAGTCAGCACAGCCAAATATCAACACTTCAACAATTGAAATTTCATTTGAGAGCCAATTTTTTAAAAAACTTAAACTTCTTCTAACACCACTTCTTCAAAATAGACTCTCCTAGGCTGTGGTATTTTGTGGAAGAGCCACATTCAAGGGGCCAAAAAGCTGCAAGCCACGGTTTGCAGACCACTGCTCTGGAACAACTGAGAAGAACACAGTGCATTCCACAAAGACAGTTTTGAGATATAAGAAAATTGCCTAACACTGAAAAATCAGAGGATGCAGGTTCTGCATGTATATAAATGAGCTGAGATCTTGGGGGAAGTTATTGCCACTCTCTGGTTCTCAGTTTTCATAAAAATGATTACTAATTCTCAAACCTTCCTCCACCCCCATCCCTCTGGTTAACACCTGGAGAATATGGCAGATTCCATCAGCTAAATTTTCACAGTGATAGCAATTTCTCAGTGGAGGTGGGACTGGGTTGTTTTAGAATCATAGTCTATGCATAAACAAGATATGCACAAAAGGGTATGTATGTAGGTATAGTGATAAAGCTCCCTCAGGTGTTTCTTGAACTTCTACATGAGAAACAGAAAAATCCCTCCATTGCCCAAAACCTATGATTTTATAATCCTACTAGAGGCATGTTGCACAAAATTTGTGCACAGTAGGGTTCCTAGGCCTAGGAGGTAATTAGGGCCAACCTGTGGGGCAATTGGCAGGGCATTCCAGGGCCCCCGCTGGCACCCACCTTGGCTGGTCTGGGGCCTGCAGGCTGGGGGCAGCTCCTGCGTTGAGTGCCTCCCCCCTAGTGGTCAGTGCATGTCATAGCAACTGGTTGTTCCACTGGTCATTTGGCTGTTCAATCAATTTGAATATTAGGCATTTATTACATAGGATGATTCAGTATTAAGAGTGGCACAGAAGGGTCAACAGTGCAAAATGCAGACATTTGCAGAATATAATTACTAGCTGAGAAAATTATTCTCATTAAAAAAAGACATATATGCTCAGAAAACATGAACTTAGACTTAATTTACGAGAATCTAAGCTTTGCTTTTTACTATCTTTTTTTTATATGTATTTTGTTGATTTTGTACAGAGAGGAAGGGAGAGGGATAGAAAGTTAGAAGCATCTATAAGAGAGAAACATCGATCAGCTGCCTCCTGCACACCCTCCCACTGGGGATGTGCCCGCAACCAAGGTACATGCCCTTGACCGGAATCGAACCTGGGACCCTTCAGTCCGCAGGCCGATGCTCTATCCACTGAGCCAAACAGGTTTCGGCTGCTTTTTACTATCTTATCTGTGTGACCATGTACAAGGTTCTGAACTGCCTCTGGATTGAATTTTCTCATCTGTAAAATCCAGCTAAGAATGCCTTCCTGCAGTGGGGACAAGCTGTGATCAGCTGTGCAAAACACTCAGCATGGTGCTGGGCAGAGTCAGTACTCAATACATGGCTGTCAACAGTTTTGAGGTTAAATTAGTAAAATGTATGTAAATGAAGAAGACATGTTCCTGTTCTTACAGGTTAGGGTTCTACTTCTGGTTTAGAAACTCACATAACTCAGCTCAAGATTGGGCTATCAGAAACCTCTGTGAATGAAATGACTATCAACATTATTTAATTTATTTTTATCAACTTTATTTTAATGAGTTTTATATTTACGCAATAACTCCAAAAGATCTAGTTAACATTTTAACATCTTAATAGAACATTCCAGAAGATCTTAGCTGTGGTCATCAGCAGTGATAGGTTTCAAGTTTATGTGCAAACGGGACAAAGCCCAGGTAACCAACATGGAGATGCTTAAATATTTTCAGTATTGTAATAACATAGTGGACATTTTCTGAAAATTAACTGTGTATCAGGCACTGTTGTAAGTAATTTACATGCATTACTATGAACTTATTTAAACCTCAAAAACACTATCATAAATTCCATAATAATCATCTCTATTTTTAAATGACAAACCTGGTACAAAGAGAGGTCAAACTTGTATAAGGTCACTGTAGTAAAGTAGAAATTTAAACCCAGGAAGTCAGGTCTCAGATCCCAAACTCTGGGCCTCTGGTATGGTGGGTAATAATATCCCTGAAGGGCTGTAAAAATAGCTGAATTCTAGACCTATCTGGTACCTTATATTAGTTACTCATTTGCTAGGCTCATGGGTTCTCTGTCTAAACAGAGGGATTTGAATTAAATATAAGGTTCCCCAGCATTATGAATATCAGAATTATTATCGTGATTCAAATATTGATAACTCTCTTTTCTATGACTCTTTTAACTCTGACCATCCTGTGATTTAAATGACAAGGATTAGCATCTGATGGAGTCTTTAACCACCCCCCCCCTTTTTTATATTCACTTTTTAAGCTGTTTTTTGTTTTGTTTTGTTTTTCCTGGCATGTGTTATATTGGCAACACAATCCATTGTGTGTATACCTATGTGTTTGTAAATGTTTATGTTGTTATTGCTGTGTGTTTCCCTTGTTTAGAAGAAAAAAATAATTTTTAAAACAAACACAAATGGAAAGGAAACAAAATTAGGCAGACCAGATTTCTCCAACAATAGGAACCTCACGGTTGCATTTGTCACACTATTTACAGTGTTATTTCCATCCTCACCATCACTGAAGCATTCACTAGCTCTTCTCTTGCTTACTTTTCTCTGTAGGATATACCATCATCTGACATACTATATATAATTTGACTTATTTATGTGTTTGTCTCTCCTTCTAGAATGGAAGCCAAATGATAGAGGCTTTTTGTCTCCTGAATTCAAGGCTGTTGTGCCAAAGTTTGTAACCATGATTGCACACAGTAGGTGCTCAATAAGTTTTAATGAAGAGGACTAAATTGTTTCTTGATATGGAAGATCTCTGGGGACTGATGGCATGTCACTATTAAACTTCTCTTTTCTCACCTAACTTAATACAATCATCTACCCAAGACAAAAGCCCAAGAATGAGCCTCAAATAATCGCTCTTATTCTTGCTTAAATGTCACAACATGGTTATCTTGGGTTAGACTCTAATAAGGTCCCTTTAAACTGATGCAAATGACACCCCAGCTGACTTATAAGCTCCCATAGCCTCTCCTGTTTAACACCTCTTCCTCCCGAACAGTACCCAGAGTGATTTTTAATTAATATCTATCAGATCATTCTGTTACCTTATTTAAATCCTTCATGGATCTTCAGGGCTTTCCAAAGGGACTCTAGACTCTTTAACAAGAAACCAGAAACCCTTTTGAACTAACCACTGATCATCTTTTTAGTCTCATTTCCTCTCCTATACACTATTCTCTAGTCATATTACACATTTTTAAATTCTCTCCTTGGTCTCTTTATACCCACTGAATTATTTGTCTGAAATGCCCTCAAATTCATGCTTTACCTGAAAAAATGTGATTAACATTTATTTAGCCTCGGCATCAGTTACATTTAAAAACTCCCGTTTCCCCAATTTGCCAGTCATAGAAGCCATGCTAACTTGTTTCTTACCAGAGCACTTTTCACTTAACTGTGGAATACATTTGTCATATTAAAATTGTGTTATTTACAAACACTGCTTCTACTTTGTAGACTAATGTTTAATGGCAATGCCTAGTGTTGTGGTTGGCCTTTAATAATTGAATAAAAAAGTGAAGGAGCAAACAGGTGCCATATATATAAATATAATCTAGAAATCCTTATTCTGCATGTAAAACATGTTTATAAATGAAATCAGATTCCAAACCCTTACCAACAAACACAAAACTTAGAATTTTCCTAGTCTTACCTAAATAAATCTTGTGGTCTGTCTAGGATATCTCTTTACTTCGCAAGTGACTGCAATGTTGAGGCCATTCCTTCCACAGGTCTCTTCTTATATGATCTCCCAAAAAAATCCACCTTGGGTCTAAGGTCTCATGAGAATGCTGCCATTACAGACAGAGTCGCAATGACAACTGGATGCACACACCTGAGTTGTATTTCCTTGATCTGCCAAAGAAGAACCACATGCCTGTGGCCAGAGATGTAGAGGTTGAGAGGCTCAAGGAGAGTAGGATGTGGAGTAGACTCTTCCCAGGATTACTTTAGAAGCACAAGAAGAGTTTTCTTTAAAAACAGGGTGTCACAACAGCTATCCAAAGACACCACACATCCAAAATTAGGAGTGGGAACTAAATCGAAGAAGCAGTTAATCAGTGTCTGGCTTCCTGAACCACCTTAGTGAAATAAAATGCCAACATTCACAGATACAGTGCCACTCCTGCTGATGGCCTAAAATAGCATCAACTTCCGACTTAGGACCCAATTGCTAGCTATTGTGTTTAACTCTTCTGCCTCAATAGGATGATCTTATTTTCAAGACAAGTTCCCTTCTCCTTTTCTCATTTCCACTTTGGCACTGAGACTAAACTTTGCTTTTTTAAAGGCTCATTAGACTGGAAGATGACACTTTGGATGGATTTATTAAAAGTAACCATTTCTTGTGTGTAACATAAGGTAACACTGGATTGGGATGGAGCATTGGGAAAGAGGGGTTTTTGGAGATAGATATGCTAAAATCCCAAGAACCAGTACCCATTCAAGAGGGAACAGAGGAATAGAGATGTGTCTCTGAAATTTTGTTAACAAAATGAGCATTGCATTCAGCTCTTGCCTTATCTCACCTGGAGTAAGTGGCTCATCTGGGCATCGTTGCTCTTGTTGGGGAGTCAAGAGAACGTTACTGAAGATATCTGGTGTAATGAAAACAGAATGATGGTACACCTGGATTTCTACCTGCTGCCTGGTCAGTGATGGGACACTTCAATCAGGAAAAACCTATTCAGATTTAAATAATTACCTGAGAGAAGCAGAGGAGAAATGAAATGGGATTTGGCAGAAAAGTAATGTGATGGGCACAGACTCTGTGGGTCCAATCTGCTGCCAGGCCTAGTTAGCTGACAGTCTGCAAGCTATAATCACAGGCACAGTACATGCTGGGGTTAAGAGCCAGGCTTTGGGTTAATATTGTACTGGAAATACTTACTAGACCCTGGGAAAATTATCTGAGCTTTCTTTTATTATTATTATTTTTTTGCTTAAATTTCTCATCTGTGAAAAAATAGTACTTATTTCATAAGGTTATATTCAAGCAATATGAATAACACATATAAAACTTATCGTGTATTGTATGCGCTCCATATATGCAAATCTTATTTTATACAGAACCATTTGTGGAAATGTTTAGGATGAATTCAGACTAGAAGAACTCAATTGGAAGAAAAGACCTCGTGGAGTGGCATAGAGAGATCTAAAATGTCTTCTAGCTCTGCTCCTCATTTTGTTATTTGGGAAAGAGCTATACAAGAAAGATATTTTTTCTCAGTGATCTTGTAGTAAAATAGGGGGTATAGACATACAAACACATATGTATATCATAGAGTGTATATATAACATATATACATATGTGTATATGCATATATAGAGAAAAATAGAAGCCATACAACTTATGAATAAAATGTAACAACAAGAATGAGAAAGAACTCTGACAATTTCAGACTGTGTTCTAGGGTACATTATAGTGTCTCTGTTGGTACAAATTTCTTTTTTTCTTGTTTTAAGTTATACTTGCAAGTAAAGTAGATTGCACATCTGGATCTTGGACTCCAGCAGGACAACATCTTCACTTCATCATTCACATCAATAACTTGACTAAAATTCAAGGAAGCAGCAATTTCACCCTGGCCAGTGTTCTGTTGTTTTGATGCCTCCCTATTCCCCACTGCCTGACCAAAGAACACTGAAATATGAAGGAATCTCAGTTTATTTAGACTCTGATTGGCCTTTATAGAGGTGACAAATACATTTATGAATGGTTTGGGCAATGATATTGCATGATAGGTATCAAACTCTATTGGAATATTTTAACCAAGGCAAATAAAATGAGATAATTTCAGCAGACTATAAAGAGAAAAAAAAAAACACAAACTGGTTTTCTACTACCTACAATTATCTGCTTAGAAATAATGCAACCTTTGTTCTTCTGAAAAACACTCTATTCTGATGATGTAGACACTAACAGTAAAGCTCTGTGGTAGTTGGTTTTCTTTAATTTTTGTCTTTGCATTTCAGATGAGAAAGTGGGTTATGATTCATCCTGAACAATCTGAGTCAAAATTCATTTTTGTCTCTTTTCAATTAGTTCCCCTGCATTCCACATTAAAAAGCAAGAGTAGTTTGCTCAGCAAATGAGAACATTGTGGTGTGTCTTTGTGTGTTGCTTTCTCACACACAATGACTGAGAAACATTTTTTGTGTTATCGAATGATATTCCAATAAGAAGAGAATATAATAAAAAAGTTTTAACTCAAATAGAGGTAAGCCACCAGAGGAGTTAGTTATTACAGCCTAATCATAAATGGCATAAATCAAATGAGATGCTGCTCTAGAAAGTAATACTAACATCTCTTACAATTTCATCTATTAAGTTTTAAGATGTATTTTATCATATATTTATTTAAATTAATCCTCACAATAAGTATTCCATTTTATAAAAGAGTAATATGCAAATTGACCATCAACACACAAGATGGCTGACCCATGTAGACACAAGATGGTCACCACAAGATGGCCAGCAGGGGAGGGCGGCTGGGGGCAATCAGGCCAGCAGGGGAGTAGTTAGGCATTAATAAGGCTGGTAAGGGAGTGGTTAGGGGGTGATCAGGCTGGCAGGCAAAAGCAGCCAGGGGCAATCAGAAAGGCAGGCAGGCGAGCAGTTGGGAGCCAGCATTCCTGGATTGTGAAAGGGATGTCTGACTGCCTGTTTAGGCCTGATCCTACCAGGGGCAGTCAGACACCTCCTGGAGTCCTAGATTAGGGAGGGTGCAGACTGGACTGAGGGAACCCTCACCTTCCATACACGAATTTCATGCACCAGGCCTTTAGTATGAAATAAACAGGGATGGTAATGATCCTTTTAAATAGGTGAAATAATAGAAACTCAGGAAGGTTAAGAGGTTATATATAATTGCTGGAAGTACATGTAATTCAAATCAAAAAACCTAACTGCAGAATTTTGTTCTATCTCTTAATCTTTTCTTAGATAAACTGTTTTCTCTAGAAACTGGTAATCATAGCACATTGCAAATGTCAAATGTCACTGTATAACACAAAGAAGATATAAGACTTCCACTGGGATTTCCTCACTCCAAGTCTAGTGTTTGTGTCACTATGCTATGTAACAAAAGAAAAATTATATATCTTTATGGTGGTGCTGTATTATCCCCACTAAAGGCCACTGTCACATTAATATTTACTAATATTAATATCATTATATATGCCAAAGTACTGTTAGCAAGCCACATTATTACTGACCTAGGTAAATCCTTAAAAAGCAACACTAAGTTATTCCTTATATTCTGCAATCCTTTTTTATTTTGTTATATATATATATATATATATATATATATATATATATATATACACACACACACACACACACACACACACAGTATATTAGAATTTGTGCACAGGGGCAGGGGGATGTTCCTCAGCCCAGGCCGCACCATCTCCAATCTGGGACCCCTTGAGGGATGCCCAACCGCCCATTCAGGCCAAAACCCAGTTGGCCTGGTCACCCCTAACTGCTCTCTGCTGCTAGTCTGATCACCCCTAACTGTCCCCCCTGTGGGCCTGGTATTCCCCAAGTGCCCTCTTTTGCCAGCTTGGTTGCCCCTAACTGCCTTCCCTGGCAGGCCTGATCCCCCACAACTGCTCTCCCCTCTAGGCCTGGTCACCCCCCAATTTCCCTCCCTGTAGGCCTGGTCACCCCCAAATACCCTACCCTGCAGGCCTGGTCAGTCCTAACTGCCCTCCCTTGCCAGCCTAATTGGTCTAACTGCCCTCCCTGCAGGCCTGTCTGCCTCCCACAACTGCCCTCGCCTGCTGGCATGGTCCCCCCCATCTGCCCTCACCTGCTGGCCCAGTCTCCCCCAATGGCCCTCCCTTGTTGGCCTGATCTTCCCCAACTGCCCTCATCTGCTGGCCTGATCACCCTTACCTGCCCTCAACTGCCCTCCCTTGCAGGCTATCTTGTGGTGGCCATTTTGTGTCCACATGGGGGCAGCCATCTTTGACCACATGGTGGTGGCCATCTTTGTCTTAGAGTGATGGTCAATTTGGACATTACTCTTTTATTAGATAGGATAATTGATTTCAGAGAGGTAGGGAGAAAGAGAGAGAGATAGAAATATCAATATGAGAGAGAATAATTCATTGGATGCCTCCTGCATGCCCCCTATTAGGGATTGAGCCTGCAACGGGGACATGTGCCCTTTACCAGAATTGAACCTGGGATCTGTCAGTTCCCAGACCAATGCTCTATCCACTGAGCCAAACCAGCTAGAGCCCATTTTAGTTTTTATTAACTGACACTTAAAATGCTATTTTAAATGCAAAACTCAAGAAATGAGGAACAGTACTGAACAGAGTATAAAATGGTCTAGGAAATATAATCTTTGCGTTTCTTTTTCAATTTTTCTGAGGCACTCTGAAGCAAGTACTGTTGTAATTCTGCAAAAGGGAGTTGCTTTCTTATTCACCTACTTTTTAAAGAGGAAAATATATACAAGTATTTGAGGTAAATAAATTAGGCCAAAGGGTCCCAGTAGATCATGAAGTCTAATTTCCTGAGATGGGAGATGAAGTCCATGGAAAAGGGCTGGCCTAAGATATCACAGCAAGTCAGTGGGAGAGGGTCAGGTCCTGAATCTGCTCTCTGAATGCTCAATACCAGGATCTTTCCACCACTGCACTGCCTCTCATTATAACATGACAATAGAAAATAGCTCATTGGGTAACCTTAAACACATCACTTTGCTATGGTGTGCATCAATTTGTCTTCTTGTTGACTTATATCCAAATATCTCAATATTTTGCATATTAGAGGGTTCATGGATAAATTGTTTTTTTTTTAATTTAAATATGGTATTTAATGTCTTTTAGGGGAAAAGCCATAAATGCTTCAACCTATAAAATCAAAGTATGGATATTGTTGATATGGATGAAGATAAAGTAAGTTAAAATTAATTTATTTAAACAGAAATGTTAAATAAATGCTAGTGTAGATACTATACTTGTTGGGTAAAACAATGAAGGTGACTTCTAAAGACCAGAGAACAGGAAGCACTCAAACTAGAAGATTTCTGATTTTGTCATGATCCTAAAGCTGCATAGGAGAAAAAGAGAAAGGTAGTAGATATTAATAAATGTTATCCATTACCTCCTGCTTACTGCACCAAGTTGGCCTCCTTCAACAAGTCATTCTAGCAAAGTGTTTTTGTTCTTTCTTGCTGAATATTAGTAACTGATGCTCACTTCCAAATAGGAGTAGAGCTGGGTCCAGGACTTATATATTACAGGCTTGATAGAGAAGCAAATGAGGACAGAGATCAGAGCTGTGCAGTGCTACAATGAATCTGGAGGACTTTAATGCAATATGTCTGACAACACAGTCACACTTAGGAAAAAGGTTGGATGAGGTCATTAACCGGGACCTGTTTCTGGGACTTCCCAGTTTATTGGCATTGCATCTTTTCAACTTGTTTTTGTTTAAGAGCTCTCAACTCTCTTCCATGAAAATTTTAACCATGGCCAAGCTGTCTCTACTTCCCAGCTATGGTGTCTTCATGTGAACTCCTCTGGCATTTATGTCCCACAGGTCAGCTGGTAATAGCGGCAAAAGCCCATGAACCTGGATGAAAAAAAATGTGTTTTCCATTGCAAGTAATAAAATATACTTTCAATTAAAACCCTTGGTGCTAGAGGATTTAACAAATGATTTCTCTTCTAGGTCATGATGGTAACTCTTTTCTATTATCTCCCATAGTATATACCACAATGATTAGTGTATAGTAAGCATTCAATAAATATCTGTAAATAAATGAACCCATTTAATTAAAAGAACAACAGATGCTTGCCAAGTAGAGTTCCACAGATGTTCAAACAATGGCTTTGCTGACAGTTAATTAATTATGCCTTCTGATAATTCTAATGTCACTTCAAAGTCTGGAAGGAGATGATTATCTGAGTATTTTAGAGAAAGTTATGGGGAAAGTACTGGTGGGGGTGAAAAAGGGTGGCTTGGAGGAAAAGGGAGTTGAGTTCACAGTTACCAATATTTGTATCTTTAAGATCAGAAAATGCATAATTAGCACATGTAGGTGCAGGTATCAGTTCTCAGTATACAACCATAGATAACTTATGAACTGTATAAACTAAGACTTGTTTTTTTGCCATACACAATCTGTATTCCACCAGCTTTCTCATCAAGAATGTCAAATTTGTTTTCACAGTTGTTAAAGGAATTTTTATCATAAGTAGGAATCTCTTCTCTACTTTTCTTTTCATCCTTTGATAAAGAGAATGATGATCCCAATATAACCTAATGAGTGGGTGTCTGCTATTTGTATTAATCCTGGGTAGTGTTTCTTTCATATCTTTGGAGAAACCTAGTGATCATTCAGAAGTGGTTGCTATGGAAAACACATTTAACCATGGGGAAAGAATATTTCTTTCAATCTGATTCCCTGCTCATCTGACCCAATTAGATTAGAACATATGAAAATTGTAGTATTGGGAACAAATGACTACAAATCAATCACAACCGCAGACTGAGGCGGGTGTAGGGGTGTAGGAAATGGGATTTAGAGGTTTAAGATAAAATTTTAACTATGTAACCTACCCATTGACCAATTTCAATCTTTAATTTTCACAGAAACACATGCAGAATAGATCAAATCCAAAGGTGTCCATCTAATTTTGATTGAAGTTCAATGAATATATCAAGCATGTTTTAATCTATATAGTTTCTTACACATTTAAGTGATTAAAAAATAAATGAGAAATCAGAAAGGACACATGCATCTCTATGTTCATAGTAGCACAATTTACTATAGTTAAGATTTGTAAACAGCTTAAATACCTATCAGCAGATGAGTGAATTAAAAAAAGTACACAATGGAATACTACACTGCTGTAAAAAAAGAAGGAACTCCTACCATTCATAATAGCATGGATGTACATAGAGAGCAATATGTTAAGCAAAATAAGCCAGTTGGAAAAATATAAATATCATATGATCGCACTCATTTGTGGAATATAATGAACAACATAAACTGATGAACAAAAAGAGATCCAGAGACAGAGAAGCATAGAATAGACCTTCACACCTCAGAGGGAAGGCAGAGGAGAATGGGGGATAAGGGTAGAGATCAACCAAAGGCCTTGTATGCATGCATGTAAGCATAACCAATGGACACAGACACAAGGTGGGGTGAGGGCATGTGCTGGGGGGAGGGCAGTGGGGAAAAATTAGATATATGTAATACCATAATCAATAAAAAATTTTAAAAAAAGAAATGAGAAATTCTGAGTTATAATTCATGGTTCTGTCACTAATTAGTTTGTGAACCTAGAAAACTTACTCTTTCATCTCTGAGGAGATTTTCCTAGACATTCTTCCAGACTTTCTCCAAATCAAATACTTTATGATTTCATAAAATGCTACATAAATATCTGTTAAGTGAACAATGTATTTTCCTTTGTAGTTTACTATATCTCATGTTCTTACACAGAGAAGATGGAATATCTGCTCACAACTTCACTTACATTTTCATTCATTAATTAAACAAATAACAAATACTCCTATAAACCAAGCATTGTTCTGGGACTAAAAACAAACAGTGAATTACAAAAAGTTGTTGCCTTCAATAGGACTTACATCCTAGTGGGGAAAACAGACAGTAAATATTACAAGCAAGTAATTTGACAAGGACGAGAAAAATAAATTGGGATCTCTTTAGTTATTTTGTATTCTATATAATAAAAGCCTAAGTGACTGTTATAGTGGAACAACCAGAATGACCATCACTTTGATGCCACTGATCACCAGGTGTTAGACACTCAACACAGGAGCTGCCCCCTGGTGGTCCTTGCACTCCCACAGGGGGATCACTGCTCAGCCAGAAGCCCAGCTCATGGCTGGAGAGAGCAGTGATGGTGGCGGGAGCCTTTCTCACCTCCACAGCAGTGCTAAGGAGCAGCGAGCTGAGTGGTAAGGAGCAGTGAGCAGGTGGGTTGTAAGGAGCAAGAGGTCCTGGACTGCAAAAGGGATGTCCTACTGAGTGAGCCTAAGCTGGCAGTTGGACATCCCTGGAGGGGTCCCAAACTGCAAGAGGGCACAGGCCATTCTGTGGAACGTCTCTCTCTGGCAGTGCATGAATTTCATGCATCAGGCCTCTAGTTTGAAAATAAAAGAATTTAGCACAGTATGTAAACATAATTCCTAAGAAGTTACTGATTTTATTTTATTATTTTTCTAGGCAAAGTGTTCTTTGTTCAATTTTGAATAAGGTATATCCAGGTCTGGGTTCACCAAAATAGCTGGCGTTCACCTACTTTCTCACCTTTGTGATTTGCCCTGACATTCCTTCCTCCTAACAGAGGGTAACTATTCTTTATTAGAGTAAAAGGTTGGCCATACAGTTCAAAACACTCCCAGATGTGTGACCTTGAACGAGTCACTAGGGCTTCAGTTTTCAGAAAAAATGAAAGGTTGTTCTAGATAGTTTCTAAGATTATTCTTTATTGTGTATTATAAATCTAGGTTTCCAAATCAATGCTTACAAACACCATCTATAGACTAATTAATTAAAATTTAACATGTACTAAGATGGAACACATAAAAATGCTTAGGATTATTTATTTCATGCTGTAAACATATATTTCCCTGAGCAAACACTTTGCCAGAAATCACCACCACAAAAGGAAATATACCTAATATATCTCATTAACTAGAAAACATTCTATTCCCATCACCCACTGTTATGTTAAACAAAGAGCTGGAGTGAGACAAAACAAAGAAATCCATTTTTCCCTAAATCAATACAGTCTGTTCTCTAAACCACTCATTTTCTAATTTTACTTCTAGTGTGGTTTTGGGGTTTTTAATTAATTAGGTCATTTTTCTGTGGGGGGAACATGCTTAAAGGCCTATAATTCTATCTATACTAGAGGAAGCTACTCACCTGAATTCATTTCCTTGACACAAAATAATAAAATATAAATGATCTAGTATCTCTCAGCTGAGACCCTCTAAGTATTTAACAAAACAATCACCTTGTCCCTTATACTGATGGAAAAGTTTCAGCACAGGCATGTCTAAGACCAATCCAGCAAGAGGGTGCTAGGACAGTGCAGTGGGTGGAAAGTGACCTAGATCTGGAGTCAGGAGGCCTGGGCCCCAGTTTAATTCTGCTGCTTAGAAGACCTATGCTTTGTTAGGGTGGTGGTTGCCTTGGAGAGTGAGGAGTCCCTTAATCACTCAGACCCTCTGTGTCTTTATATATCAAATGGAAATAAACACATATACTGTATATTTTGTGGGGCTGCTGTCTAGCTCCAGTGATATAAAGAATACAAAACTGCTTTACAAAGCATCATATAAATGTTAGTTATAATCATGTAGTAATAATCAAAATCTTGGAGTAGAATTGGAAATTAGATGCCAGAGGCTAATTCCCAGGCAAGTTTAGTTATTTAAGACATTGAATATCACAATTAGGCAGTAGTTTCAAAATTGAATTTCACAGTCCATAAGATGATTGCATACTGATCACCACTTCCTCAACAAGGGGTTATTGAACTATGGCCTAGACTCTTCTAAGAATTTGCTTTTGTCTGTTAAAGAAAAGTGAATTCCTTTACTGAATTGGAACCACTCAGCATTCCCTCGCTTGCCTTTGGTGCTAACTCTGGAAGCACATTCCATTTCTTTCACACAAGGCAGTTATCCAACAGCCAGGGTGCCAGGTTTTCTTTTCTCTACCTTCAACTGCACTTCAAATGGTGCTTTTCCCTTTTCTTAGCATCTCAGTCTAAGTCTTCTAGACGTATTCACTTATTGACTGGTCTTACTAAACAGAAAATAAATGATTTATCATCCCTGTTGTTTGGGGCACTCAACTTCTTTTTCATGAATATTCACTGGATCTCCATTTCCTCAGAATAATACCAATATGGTGAGTTGGTTTCTCAGTAATCAGGGAACATGTCTGTCTATGCCTTTCTTCTTTTAAGGCTTACCAATGCAAGGTCCCTGCCACCTCCTATCTTCTACTTCCTGCCCAGTTGTCCTCCGAGGCAGTAAAACTTCACTTGCCTTAGAACAAACTTATGAATATATGCAAATTTTCTCAACACGTCTCACTGACAATACTCAAAGACAAACAAAAACATATTAGATAAATGCCAAGTTCTGTGAAGATAATTTACCTAGTGTTCCCCGAATTCTTCAAATAGCTCACTAAACAATTTAAAACTCATACACAACAGTTTTCTTTTTTTTTAAAAAAGGAACAAGACAACACATTGTAAACAATGCCAAGATAATTACAGCTTTCTGCTTAAAAATAAGTTGGTAGTTATTTTAAGTTCATCCTCAGATATATTACACTATCCATTTCTGGAGTTACTGCATTCCAATAGTGCTGTCTTTCATCTGAGGATCTATACAGCCAGATCACCATTATTTTAGAAAGAATCATGCCATGATCACAGATATAAACATGTGGAATCTTTCACATACAGACAAGTATTCCCTTTCAAAATGTAGGAAAACACAATATGTAGAGGCTCTGGATATATCAATCACCAGGGAAAACTCTTGGGTAAATGCAAAGAGATGTGTCAAGAATATCTATATGATAAACTCAACCTTATTTTACATTTCATCCTCAAAACTGTGTGAAAAATATAAGTTCCATTGCTAGCAAGTAGCCCTGTAATTTTCCCAATTTTCTAGTAATGATACCTTTCCCCATTCATTTTGATAGCTAATTTAAAAATTATCTCTTCTATTTCATGTTCTGAAATTTACCCTAACATAATAATTTATAGCTCATTATCCCTTGTTCTTTTCATATCCCTGTTCTTATCCCTGGAATTAAGAGTATCCTCTTGTATTAACATATTTTTCTAATTGTCCAGATAAACAGGTTGTTCCATGATGCAAACACTTGAACCAAAGCATGCAGTTTTGCTCCAAATTATTTGGGCTGAAGACCTGCTGCCTAGATGTGAATTTACTCTTAGCTCTACCCTTCTTCTATGTTTTTTTCCTCCCATTACAGAGTAGTGTTTTGAGGCCACTCAAGGACCCCAGTGTCAATGTAAAACTGCTATAGCCAAAACTTAAGCCAAAGTCAATGCAAAATATTCAGAGCATAAGAGACTTTATCTCCCCTTCAAAGATATAGACTTACCCAACTGCTATATTATGGTTAATTCTTTGTAGCATTTACTTAATACTGTAATGGAGGTCAACATTTTTTATAAAGATGGAAGATAAAGACTGTGGAAACATTACAACTAGTACCTTTTGAATGAGAAATCATTAAAAATATATCCAGCTAATACATAAAGGTTCCTGCCTGTAATATTCTATTAAGGACTGACTTGAGAAAACAAGATGAACTGTAGTTATCAGTAATCTGCCTTCTCCCAAGGTCAAGAGCAGGGCTACAGTTTGCTGACACAGTTGCCTGGGAGCTGTTAGGTGTGCTATCTTCCTAAACTATACATAAAAAGCCCATGCTTTAGTGCCACATCAGTTAACTCATGAGTTATAGATAGTTAAACTCTAATGTCAGTGACATTTAAGTCCAGGCTACAAAAATTATAGCCTTGGGCATAGATGGTCTCTCACTTAAAGATCATGCTTCAGGAGTGAAAGGATGACATGAGGCAGGGATAAGCAACTATGGACCAGCTGCTGAACAACATATGCCATTATGTAATGGTCATAAATCAGAGAGTATTTGAGATTAAACAAAAAAAAAGTCTTAATCCTGACACTTATTAGCTATGTGACCATGAAAAATCATAGAGTCACTCTGAATCTGTTACTTCATGTGAAGAATGAAGACATTTTTACCAGGTCGATCAGTCAGACCACAGTTGTGATTAAGCTTTGTAAACTTGTAGAGCTTTAGGTAAATGTCAGCTTTTGTCATCAACGCTATAATAGTTATTATCTCACAACAATAGAAAAGTTATGTGGCCTATAGAGAATTAAAAAAATGCACAAGAAAATGTAATTTCAAAGACCTACTCTAGTCATTAAAATAAACAAGTTTAAAAGGTACAGGAATATGATTCTACCTACTTCTACCATAACTCATAAATTAATTATCTTAGAAAGGAGTCTGAGATAATTCATTTATGACAGACTTCAACACATTTTGGGGGAAAATAAGATGCCCCATGTAGTTGTGTAGTAACAGCATCTCTAGTTTTTTTGTTGTTGTTGTTTGTTTTTTAATGTGAAGCTTATTTTACTTTATTTGTCTGTCTATCTATCTATCTATCTATCTATCTATCTATCTATCATCTTGAGTGTTTCAAAATTGTTTCAGACATCATGACATTGCACCCTAAAACCTTGAACATGTTGCTCCTAAATATAATGATATTGTCCTATCTAATCACAATGTTATTACCATAGTCAAGACATTAACATGAATATATTGTCTCACATAAAATTAATATTGAAATTACTCTAACCTTGACCCAATTATAGTTTTTTTTTTTAAATCTAGAACCCAATCAAAACTCATGTTTTGCAATTGAATGGTATGATGCTTTAATTTCCTTTAACCTAGCATAGTCTCTTCTAACACTGACTTTTTTACAAGAATTTAGAAAAATTGCCTTGAAGAATGTTATAACATCTGGATTTGTATATTTCCTAATAGTTGGATTTAAGTTAAATACTTTAGCAAGACTATTACATAGGTATGTTGTATACTTCCTACTATATCATATCAACTGGTACCTATCAATTTGTCCTAGAATTGATGATGCTAAATTTCATCATTTGAATTAAGAAGGTTTGCTCCAGACCTCTATATTGTAAAGGTATCTTCTTTATACATAAGCCATCTGAGAGGTAATTTTTTGATATCTCTTACTTACATTAAAATAGGGGGTGGGGTTTCATTGAAACAAAGCAACATGACCACAGGAAAACCTACTCCATTCACCAAATTACTTATATTTTGTTCTCCTTCTCTCCAAGATGCAGCCTGTAATCTAGTAGGAGATTTTTGACAAGGAAGCACTTAATGACTGCAAATCAACTTTAATGTCAATGAGAATTCCAGCATTAAATAGGCAAAATGGTTGAAAAAGAAAGTAGGTGATCGGGTTAGGTGGGTTGATTCTTTTAGGGTGGTATTTGGCAATGATATTTCTAGCCCAGAATGGAACTAAGGTAAAATTCAGGTAGAGAGCAAAAGAGGACTCTTACAAATCTCTCTTATGTCAGGCTCTACTACAGACACACTGATATATAGACCTCCTCCTCCAGACAGACTTACGGACTTTGTCTACTCTCACATAGGCCAGGCAGACCCAACACAGTGCTGATAATCTGGACTGACATCCTTGCCTCTCTTCTGTCCTTCCCAGGAACTCATGAACCCAATGATAGCAGAGCTTCTTTTTGCATCTAGATGTTCCTAACAGCTGGCACATCTATAGGCATGTAAAACTTTCTCAGGAAACAATGTTTAGAGTGGAACAGTAAATTATAGTTCCATTAACTCATCCTTCGCTTTCTGCTTTTAAGAGATAGAGCTGACATTCAAATCAAGACATTCTGGCTTTGGAACCCACATTCTTAACCACTATTGACAGAAAAGTTCCCACAGCATTTGACCTCAATGTGCAAAGGTTCATTATGTAAGATAAAATCACTAGCCTTTACTCAGGCATTAAAACTCCTCTCCACAGTATGGAAGTTTTGCAAACTTTTTTGTTTGTTCGTTTGTTTTGTTTTGTTTTATATATAAACAGAACTATTTTATGACACAGCAATTCCAATTCTGGGTATATATCCAAGGTTATCCAAAACGCTAATTTGAAAGAATATATGCTCCCTTACCAGTATGTTCATTGCACATTATTTACAATAGACCAGCTATGGAAACAACCCAAGTGCCCATAAATAGACAAGTAGACAAAGAAGATGTAGTACATTTATAAAATGCAATATTACTTGGTCATAAAAAGTCTGAAAGCTTACCATTTGTGGCAACATGGATAAACATAAATTGTATTATGCTAAGTGAAATAAGTCAGAAAGCACAAGACAAGTACCATATAATTTTACTAAGATGTGGAATCTAAATAAAAAAACAAACAAACAAAACAGAAATAGGCTCATAGATACAGTGAAAAAACTAGTTTTCTAGAGGGGTTATAGAATAGGTGAAAAAGTGAAGTAATTATGAAGTACAAGTTGGTAATTACAAAATAGTCACAGGGATATAAAGTATAGCATAGAGAATATAGTCTATAATATTATAACTATATAATGTGTCAAATGTTAGAATTATAGAGAGATAACTTTGTAAATTATATAATTGTCTAATTACTATTATGCATACCTAAAATTAATATAAAATAATATTGAATGTCAACTGTAATTTAAAAATTAAGTTATAAAAACAACAACAATAAACTCCTCTCTGTATTGCTCTCAACCTATTTCTCCAATCTCACTTCCCAATATTTATTCCTTCCAATATAGGTGATTTTCTTTCCTGGCTTTAAACCCTTCATGTTAAAAATTCCCATAATCAGAAATGACATTATTTCTATAATGTTACCTACTTGCAAATCTCTATTAGCATAGTTTTAAAGACTTGATTCAAAGGCTAACTACTCCATAAAAACTTTTCCATTTTTGCCTCAGGATGTCCTTTTTTTTTCTGAATTCTCAAAGAACTTTGAACTTTTCACTTTCTTTCTTTTTTTTTTTTTTAAATATATTTTATTGATTTTTTACAGAGCGGAAGGGAGAGGGAAAGTCAGATACATTGATGAGAGAGAGACATCGATCAGCTGCCTCTTGCATGCCCCCTACTGGGGATGTGCCCCCAGCCAAGGTACATGCCCTTGCCGGAATCGAACCCAGGACCCTTCAGTCCCCAGTCCGTCGCTCTATCTACTGAGCCAAACCGGTCTTGGCTGAACTTTTCACTTTCAATCTTGAGTTATGATTAAACACCATTAACTCTGTGCCCATCCCTTTTTAGACTATACTAGTAAGCACCTTTAAAGTAACACTCATGTTTACCTGTCTCCATATGTCTCTAACATCTAGAAGGGTAACTTGCATCTAATAGGCACTTAATGTATGTTTTGCAGATAAAGCAAACTTTTCTTGACTAATCCTGGTCTCAAGTCATATTTTGTTCATTCTATCTACTTACAAGAGAATATCCTCTGTTATTTTCCATCTGTCCAAAGCTGATCTTCTCCATGAAACCTTTCTAAATATCTATCCTAAACCTTTGGAAGTGCCAATAAGGTCATAACCTGATTGTGGTGATGGCAACGGAAATGTATATATAGGTCCAAACTCATACGTTAAGCATGTGCAGTTTTTTTGTATACCTCAATAAAGCTGAGAGAAAATCTTTTAGAAATAACAAAATGTATAGACCTGGAGCTTTAATCCAGTCACAAAATTGACTAGTTATTGATATGGGCAGATTACTTAATATTCCTGTGTCTCAATATCTTAATATGGAAATAATAATAACATTTATTTTGCAGGGTTATATTTTTTCAATATGGATTAAATGAATTAAGAGAAAGTACATAAAATAGTATTGCCATATCATAAGCACTCAGTAAAAGTTTATCATCATTCCACATTTTTATCATGCTTTATAAAGATCACTTGGTAATGATTATTTATCAATTGGTAACATATGTTTTATTTCTTATAGGAACTTAAATTTAAATCAAGTATTAATTAATTTTAAGGGGCATATCTTGTTTTCTTTAACTGATTATTGAGCATATTTTACATTACAAGAATATAGCTAAATGTTTTCTATAAATATTTCATTCAGCCGAGACCGGTTTGGCTCAGTGGATAGAGCGTCGGACTGCGGACTGAAGAGTCCTGGGTTCGATCCCAGCAAGGGCATGTACCTTGGCTGCGGGCACATCCCGGGTGGGGGGCGTGCAAGAGGCAGCTATTCGATGTCTCTCTCTCATCGATGTTTCTGACTTTCTATCCCTCTCCTTTATGCACTGTAAAAAATAAAATAAAATATATTAATAAAAATAAATAAATAAATAAATAAATATTTAATTCAATGAGATAACAGTATAAGCTAACTACTATTTCCATATTAAAGAAAAATAAAAACACATATTTAGAGAGATTAGTTTTAAAATTGTCTAAGCTAGTAAGTAGTAGAGCTAGGATAGTTCTTGAAGGCAAATATAATAGTTAATTTATATGTTTATCAAAGTGCTTAATATATGTTCATTAACACATTATTCCTTATTGCTCTGTAGGTTTTGCTATGATATTTGAAGCATATGTACTTGGTATTATTACTTTTCATTTTTAATATACTTTAATACAGAGAACATACTTTTCACTTTTAACATGCTTTTAAAAAAGTTTATTTTAATATAAATCCTTCTTTCACATCAGTGACAAGAGCATAATATACTTACAGTATTCATATATATCCTATCTAATAAAAGAGCAATATGCAAATTGACCATACCTCTGCTACAACTACTAGCCACACCCACCAGCCAATCAGGAGCACTATGCAAATTAACCCTCAACCAAGATGGCTGCTGCCCAAGGCCAGAAAGCCTTGGCCAGAGGCTTTCCAGCCTTGTGAAGGCCAGGGGTGGGGTGGAGCTAGCCATCGGCCTGATTGCAGGGCAATCGCTGGGTGCCCAAGGCTGAGACTTGGGCGGAGCCAGCATTTGGCCCTATTGCAGGGTATTCAATGGGTGCCCAAGGCCGAAAGGCCTTGGCCAAAGGCTTTCTGGACTTGTGCAGGCTGGAGCTGGGGCGGAGCCAGCGATTGACCCCATTGCAGGGCAATTGCTGTGTGTCCAAGGCTGAAAAGCCTCTGGCTGAAGCTTTCCGACCTTGGGCAGGCCAGGGGTGAGCCGACAGTAAGAGCCAGCATGCACACCATGCCAGGGGTGAGCTGACAGTAGGGGCCAGCCTGCGCACCACGCAGGACAGCAGCTGCGTGGACAGAAGCCAGGCGAGGCTGGCGTGTGCAGCTGCTGGCATGTGAGTGCCCCTGGGGCTGGGCAGTCACCACTGGGTCTAGGGCCAGGCCTGGGTGGGCAGGCCAGGGCAGAGCCAACCAACAGCCCATTCCAGGGTGATGGCTGGGTGCCCAAGGCCTAAAGCTTCAACCAAGGCTGAGGGGACAGTAGGACATCCCCTGAGGGCTCCCAGTATGTGTGAGGAGACAGGTTGGGCTGAGAGAACCCCCCTCCGTGCACGAATTTCATGCACTGGGCTACTAGTATATATATAAAGAGGTGATATGCAAATTAGGCCAGGATGCCACAATGGGTTATGACTGGATAGGAGCAGGTTGCACGCACAGCTGTGAAGAGAGATAGGGGAGCCTGCCCAGTGGGGAGTGGGGTGAGCTGAGAGATGCTGCAAGTCAGGCACAGATCCTGGCTCCCCACGGGATGAGTCCTCACATGGTGGGAGGTGAGGTGCCTCCTCCTGAAATTTTAATCGCACACTGGGCCTCTAGTATTTTAATAAAAGTAGAGACTTTTTTTTTTAACTGTTTTCCGTGCTTTTGTGTTAATGTATATCAACTTATATTTAGCTTTTAGCTATGTTACATTTTTGTGGGTTGATGCTGTTTCCATATGATCTTACTGGTGTTGAAAGAAATACCAAAAAAAACTTTTCTGCTTGATTTATCAAAGCGGAAAATGGGGCTCAGAGAGATGAGGAACATGGCCATATTGCTTAGTCAGTGAGGGGAAGAGAGGAACAGAACCTAAATTCTAAGTTCTCACTATTGTGCCCTTTTAACTAAGCTATGCTATCTTCTGCTTACAAATAAATGTCATGATTTTCACATCCTAACCGAGTCCACCTACTATGTGGTTTTGAACCAGTGCTTTCTGTTTACCTTTTAATACATGTTCCCCAATAAGAAGCAAATGGGAAGACATGAAAATTGGAAAAAACATGAAGAAGTACAAGCCCTGTGCTGTGCATAGTGCAATTTCCCACCTCTGTGCCTTCCCAATGCCCCCAAATGTCTTTTCTCCACATGTATTAAAAGCAGCACTACTGAAAATAAGGTAAATGGATGGGTGTCTGACTAATAAATGTTTGTCACCCTGTGATGAGACAAATACGGAGAGTATTTAGAAAAATTACAGCAATTTAATAGAGTAATTTATCCTTGCTAAATCTGATAATTGTAAAACTAGGTTCTTCCATTTTTTTTTAAAATTTCACTTTCTTAGTAACTAATTTTAATTATACTCTATAAAAATACTGATCTCCAACAGACTGTGCAGGAGTCTTTCATAACAAAAAAACCTGAGAGGCATGTTTTAGGGTCCAGGTTCAAGTACCACCAATTCTTCCATAAAGCATTCCTGATCTTCCTGATGAACAGAGCTTTTAAATTTTTATACCATTTGACCTAAGCAAGCCTCTCTCATGCCTCTTAATAATTTTTGCTATGTTAGAGATTATTTGTGTTTTTCTTCTCTCTTTTGAATAATTACATCCTCTTGGATGACAAATTATATATCCATAACACCTCATAAGTGGCATATAATTCATAAAATCACATCAAATATATGGACAGATGGATTATTTGTTCATAAGTATTCACAGGCTTAGTCAGAGTAGAAATTAAACAATATATAAAGGGAGCATCCTTTCCTGAACTTGGATAGAGAAAGGAGTGGGGAGCACAGAGCACTGCCCAATTCCACATTTTATACATTAATTTTTAGACCTGAATAGACACAAAAAACCCCTATTTCTGCATAATACAAAGCTAATACATGATCAAAATTAAGTTTTAAATCAAACGTAACTCATGAGACTCTACATTACCCCTGAGATTTTAGTACAAGCCAAACAGATAGCACATTATGGCAGTCTCCCACAAAACAACTTTCAGAACACTCAGTTGTGTGCATATGGATATCAATTCCAATGCATGCAGACTCCAGTCCTTTAACCATTGAAGCTGATAATACTCCTACTTACTAATGAAAGAAGATAGGACAGGAAATTTACTTCAGAAGTCAACTCTGGGACCCACTCACCAAAGTATTCGTCGGCAGGTGGATTTTCCATGTCATACAGCATCTTCTTGGTCAGGTGCTCTAGTTCATCTTCAGGGCGGAATGAGGGTGGACCTGCTGGAGGCCCCTTTGATCCTGTTTGTCCACTCTGTAAAGCAGAAAACACAAAGTCCTTTAAATGCAACCTAGACATAAAGCAAGACAATTCAATCATGTTCACATTGTAAAGAAAAGAGCATTGGATTTGGCTATTAGAAAATCTAGGTTTTAGACCTGTTTTTATCAGTTTTGTGTCTGATCTTGGATACAGCACTTGATTCACATGCATCATCTATCAGGCTTCAGAAATCCATGTGTACAACAGACTCTATTTCATTCAACATTTGCTAAGATTCACTGTGTACCAGTTGTATGTTTATCAAAATGATAGATACATAGAGCTTCCATCTTATGGAGCTTATAGTGACATAAAATGAGAGATAAAGACACATAAAAAATGAGCGATAAAACAACTGTAAAAAAGTGCACCATCAGGTACAAATGCCACCTCTCATATAGCCTGAGAGGAAGAATTCCAGAGAAGAGGTGGTGACAGACTAGGACACATTCATCTAAAAGAGGTTCCTCACATTAAAGTGGCATAAGGAGGTCCTGATGCTGTGTATTTTTGAAATATTTATATTGTTTGAGATAGAAAATTAAACACATCTATTGAATACAGTGTCCAGAAGGTGAAGGGTCTTGTGTTGCAGTAAAGACTGTTATAGAAGATTTAGAAATGATGATGATGATGTCCACTATGGCTACTGGGCAGAGATGAGAGTGGAGATGTTTTTCCTTTATTTTTACAGATTCTTAAAATGGTTGACCAAGAGTTTCTCCTGTCATGAATAGTTCATAAGAATTAGCTCAACAAAACTTTCATATTCATTCACCAGTTATCTTCAATGTGAAAATCCAGTAAAGTACAAATCCACGTACTAATGTTTTATTCTTACTACCAACACTTATTGCAAAAACTCCAAGATGGATATTATTTGTGTGATATCTAAGCTATGAAATACCTTCTAAACATATGTAAAATTGTTCATTGCTACATATTTGGCCTTATTTCTATAATAATTATCCATTTTTAGGTTTAAAAAATGTACAGAAAGTCAGAATACAGACATGTAAAAGGCTGAAAATGCCAATAATTTTTTTATATTTGTCTCTATTCTTACATCTGAGTTTTATTTCATTGTTAGACAAGTTGGATTGGAGATACAAGGACAGTGAATAAACTATGACATTGGGCAAGTGACAGAGACAAAAACTAGAGCTACCTGCCAGCCTCCTAAGAATCATTACCTCAATCTTCTCATTGTGAGACAAGAAAATTTACAGACCAAAATTTAGGGTAGGGCTAATTGTAATAAAATCAGGACAAGAGCCTATCTTAGCAGCACTCATTTATTCAAAAGAGAATAAATGTTAAACTTAGGGCCTCTTCTACAATGCAAATAATGTTTGCCCAATACAAGTGGTGTGAGAGTTAAAGGAGCTAATGTTAATGGTGTTGGCTATTTTAATCTAAATCAGCAACTATTAAAGAAAACTTGATAATTCTTGCTTCCTGGCATAGGCTGGACCCTCAAGGGCATAGACACATTTCATCATTTTGAGCCTAATACCTGCTTTCCTTTATCATAAAGGCAGCAAGAATGCTGTTTGTCCTCTATACATCTAAGCAACTCAGATTCTAACCTTAGCACTTGTATTTCAAGTACACCTCCAATTTCAGCATTTCACAGATTTTAAGAAAAACCTATTATTCATTTTATTTGTCAAAAACTCCTTCATATTTGCTTGTGATACTGTTTCTGAAATAACACATTTGGAATAATTGTTTTCTTTAAGATTCTAATAGCATGTAATGCTGATCTTAGGTTGCTGGTATTTCTTACCAAGAATGATACCAAGAGATCATCTCTTTCAATGTTTCTGAAAGTTATTTGGCTATAGAACTCCCACTGACACCAGCCCCACCCACCCACCTAATGCATAATACTTAACACCCAAGGACTGCATATTGGTAAAAACACAGGTTCAGGGGTCATCATTTCCAGTTGCTTCTCACACCAAAAAGGATGTAGCCCAGGACTTTCTTCAGGTTTCAAGCCCCATAAGTAATTATTTAGAGTTTGCTCACTGAGATAAAAGACACCCCCTGCCTTTTAATTCCTTTCTCTCAGTAGTGCTTTAGGACTCAATATGTCCTAAAAAAAAACACAAAAAACGAATAGCTGTCATTTCTAATAAGTAGTTCCTAGCATTGTATCTGAGTAATAGACCATACTTAAAAATGTGTGTGGTAGGGGGCAGGAAGGAGATGAGTTGCATCATTTTATTTTTTCAAAAGAAGGGTGAATAATATCAGCAGTCTACTCATTGTGGCATAATAATAATTCATCATATTGTGTGCCCATTTTCAAGATGCCCACCTTTACACACGTGGAATCTACAACAGCCCCATGTGATCTGTGGTCCCAATTTATGGATGAAAAAATTGAGGCTCATAGAAGATAAATGATCAACCCTGTGTGACGTTCCACCAACTGAAAAACAGTGAACCCTGACTGAAACCAGGTGTGCTGAGTTTGTGTGTTTCTGCTACACTGCAATGCCACTCAGCAGTCCCATTATCTTCCTCTCCAAGCCCTTCTAACTCTATTATTCTGTAATAACTTAATTTTTTACCTACTGACTCAGTTAAGCAAAGGTATTTTCAGAGTGGAAGTTTACTGTTAAATAATGAAACAATAGCACTTTGAAACAAATATAAACAAAGCCTTTAGCCTTTTCTAAGAAAAAGAGTCTTATAAGTATCAATATTAATCACTATTTTGTGTGTTCTTTGAAATGCCTAAAGATGAAATATATTACATGACCCATAGATGAGAGTTACTGAGAAAGATTTCACAGGCCTCCTTTAAAATTCCTTTAGCACCTTTTCTAAGAAATTACAAAGTGCTAAGCACTATCAATATAAAGTCAAATTATTTAGGATTCCTGCTTCTGACAACTCACAGTTTAATAAGAAAAAGACATTAAAAAGGAAAAGAGAAAAAGATATGAAAATAGGTAATTACAATAAAGTGCAAATGCTAAAATACAGGTATGAATTCAGTGTTCTGAGATGGGAGAAAACTGCCAAAAAGCAGAAGCCCTCTTAGTTTGATCTTGAAGGATAAATTGGATTTCACCAGATATTAGGAAGGAAGGAAGGAAGGAAGGAAGGAAGGAAGGAAGGAAGGAAGGAAGGAAGAAAGGAAGGAAGGAAGGAAGGAAGGAAGGAAGGAAGGAAGGAAGGAAGGAAGGAAGAGAAAGAGGGAGGGAGGAAGAATTTTAGCAAACATTTCAAACACTAAGGCATTGCAATGATACCTTAAAAATGCTACCAGACATCATAGTATTGTGACTAATTTAATGGCTAATGTGCTCATTGAAGTCTATTCCCTCTACTTTCTGTGCACACATATAGACTACATTATGGACAGCTGTATGAGGTGCAAGAAGAAAGGTGCTGACCCTGTGGAGAAGTACCAGCCACTGACCAGAGTGGCCTGTCTCAAACTGTTACTTACAAAAGGAGACAGGACAAAAATATGTTAAAAGATTAATGGCTGAAAGTGATGGGATAGTGGTTTACATTCTATTTACGTTTTTCTATGTTTTCCTCCTTCCACAATGAGTATCTTATAGGAAAATGTTCACAATCTGCAACTGATTCTTCTCTTCCCAAGGCCCAGATGATTATCATTTCAGGGAGGGCTTAATATGAATATTTCAGCTAATTCTGGATCTGAGTAAAAGTAACATGTGCGAATGTGCAAAAGTGAGGACTGTTTCTGCAAGCAAAACACACATGGGCAGTGTTGGTCAGTGCTGCTCAGTCAGAACAGGGCTCAGGCTGGCCAGTGCAATGGGGGTGATGGGTTCTTCTCCCACCTCCCTGGCAGTCGGACATCCCTCCAGCAGTCCTGGACCGCAAGAGGGTGCAGGCCAGGCTGAACTCCTCCCCCCCCACCCAGTGCACCAGACCTCTAGAATTTATATAAAACTTCATAGTATTCTTACATAGGACAAGTACAGAGACCCATTTATCTTTCTAAAGTTAGCTTTGCCTTCAAATTGTCCCATAATTCTGATCTATTCCCCGAGCCTTATTATCTTTATATGTAAAATGATGTTTACAAAGATTCCTTTGATTCTACTCTATCATACTTCTATGTCCATAATATGCAGGAAACATATCATCATAGATTTTACAGTGAAATCACAGATACTAATAACACGGTCACTTTATAATCTACTAGAGGCCCGGTGCACGAAATTCGTGCACAGAGGGTGGGGGGATGTCCCTTAACCCAGCCTGCACCCTCTCCAATCTGGGACCCCTCGAGGGATATCTGACTGCCCGTTTAGGCCCGATCCTGGTAGGATCGGGCCTAAACAGGCTGTCGAACATCCTTCTCACAATCCAGGACTGCTGGCTTCAAACTGCTCCCCTGCCTGTCTTCCTGATTGCCCCTAAATGCTTCTGCCTGCCAGCCTAATCGCCCCCTAACCACTACCCTGCCAGCCTAATTGATGTCTATCTGCTCCTCTGCCACCCTGTTTGCCCCCAACTTCTCTCCTCTGTCATCCTGGTCACCCCTAAGTGGCCTTCCCTGCAGGCTTGATCACCCCCAACTGCCCTCCCTTGCAGGCCTGGTCCCTCCCAACTGCCCTCCCCTGCTGGCCTGATCACCTACAACTGCCCTCCCTTGCAGGACCTGGAACCTCCCAACAGCCCTCCCCTGCTGGCCATCTTGTGTCCACATGGGGGCAGGATCTTTGACCACATGGGGGCAGCCCTCTTGTGTGTTGGAGTGATGGTCAATCTGCAAATTACTCTTTATTAGATAGGATAAAAAGTCACACTGATGCCCTAACCAGCTTGGCTCAGTGGACAGAGTGTCAGGCTGAAGGGTCCCAGGCTCTATTTCAGTCAAGGACATGTACCTTGGTTGTGGGCACATCCTCAGTAGGGGGTGTGCAGGAGATAGCTGATCGATGTCTCATCGATGTTTCTAACTCTTTAACCCTCTCCCTTCCTCCTTGTAAAAAATTAATAAAATATATTTTAAAAAGAAAAAGTCACACTGAGTAAATGGAAACCTCATTATTACAGAGATTTCCATTAACAAAAGGACTTGAATCACTTGTCAGCATCCTGCGAAACAATCTAGAACTTCATTCAGCATTCTGAATCTGAGTAAGCAGCTGGCAGGTCACAGGTTTCTGCAGCCTACTGAACTTTCACTACATGCAGGGCATGAGATTAAGAACATGCAAAGGTGAACTATCTTCTCCTATCACCATGCTCCTTGGATGGAGAAAGAAGAATTCCACTTTTCCAGAGAAAAGGGAGCATGGTAGATAGCCAGCAATAATGTGCAAACAGGGACACTCCCTGGAGAAAACTCAATGCCTTGAATCTTTGTTATTAGCAAGTAACCACCTATACTAATAAAAGGGTAGTACGCTAATTGGACCGGATGTCCTTCCTGACAAAGCTGTTGGCTTTGAGGCCCTGAGAGAGCCACGGTGAGCTGGAAGTCCTGCCTGTTTGTGTGAGTTGCACAGGAAACACCTTTTCTGACCACTCATTGACTAAGCTTGTAGTATGCAACTCACTTGGATAATAAGAATCCAAGAAAATGATCTAGGGTTTTCCCACCTCACTCCTGGAGGAAAAAATGGAGGTCCACTGCTGGCAGGGCTAATAAATGTCATATCCTGCCCTACCTAGATGGTTTGGCTCAGTGGATAGAGCCTCAGCCTATAGACCACAGGGTTCCAGTTCAATTCTTGTCAAGGGCACAAACATAGGTTGCAGGCTTCTTTCTGGTCAGGGCCCAAGTCAGGGCTCATGCAGGAGGCAATCAATCAATGTGTCCCTTTCACATTGATAGTTCTCTCTGTCTTTTCCTCTCTTTTTCATGCTCTCTAAAAATTAATGGAAAAATATCCTCAGGTGAGGATAAAACAAAAGAAAGAAATTTTTGTGCACCAGGCCTCTAGTACTATGTAATAAAAGGTTAATATGAAATTTGACAGAAAAGCAGAACAATGAGTTGTTATGATGTCACTGATCACCAGGAAACAGATGCTTAATGCAGGAGCTTCCCCCTGGTGGTCAGTACGCTCCCATAGGTGGACCACCACTCAGCCAGAAGCCAGGTTCATGGCTGGTAAGCGCAGAAGCAGTGGTAGGAGCCTCTCCTGCCTCTGCAGCAGTGCTAAGGATGTCCAACTGACAGCTTAGGGGAGTGGGCCTAAGCTGTCAGTTGGACATCCCCTGAGGGCTCCTGTACTGTGAGATGGCACAGGCTGGGCTAAAGGACTCCCCCGAGTGCACAAATTTTATGCACCAGGCATCTAGTTTTAATATATGTGTAAGAATCCATCTTACAAAATGGCTCCCTAGAAGCTCTTGTGGGACTCTGATATTGATCTCAGGGTGGATCATTTTCACTGGTGAGTTCTTACTTGCTGTTGATTTCCTCATTACATAGTGCTAGAAACTTGAACTTACTGCAAATCTGAACCTCATCAGAAAAGTACAGCCCAAGAAGATAAAATACCTGGAAAAGGTGGCCAAGATATTCAGAAACATTACATGATAATGAATACTCTATCTCCCTGGGTCCCAGAGCCACCCATTTTTCTTGTCCATTCTTAATGATGTACAAGAGATTCATCTCTTGGATGGAAATAACTCCAATTATGTGTTCTTAAAAAAAGAAACATAGAAATTATCTTCTTTCAAAAGGTAGAATTAGCCCCATTTTGGAGCTGAAAGCCTGCCAGAAAAATATATTTCTGATATTTTCACTCCCCCCACCTCCTATTTAACTGTGTCAAGTTTGCAGTTTGCAATTTCCAAAGCTTCTTCTACTTTGTCTTACTGAATTATCCTACTCTCTCCTCAATGTCTCACTGTTTAATGGAAGGAGCACCTATTCTAACAAAGGGGAGAAAGTTTGTTGGACATCCTTTCTGCTCTCAGCCACAGAGAAGGGAGAGACAAGGTAAACCACCTACTAACAATTAGAAACCCATAAGAGAACATTCCCCACTGCTTCATGGGAGTAGAACATCATGCTCTTAATTCTTCTAATCATAAGGTCCATTTTCTTGGAGAATAAATAGTCAGTGCATGATGAAGACCAAGGATTTTAACTTTAAAAGTTTGATTCTAGCTTTGAAATAGATAATAATGAGCCTTCAACTTTCAGAAGCTTGATTTTCTTATAATCTCTTTTTCATATTCCCTTTCTCATGCTAGATCTTGATTCCTCTAAATCACCTTCCCTAAGCCAAATTTGGAAACATAGCTCAAAAGTGATGATTCTGAGTTACAGCATGGTGAAATTGCTGGTGTTACTGCAGCCAAGGGAAAGTACTGGGTGTCCAGTAAGGGGTCTATAGTGTTTGCACACCAGGGTGCTAAAATGATGTGGGCTGAGCTGAGAGAAAGTGGCCCCTCTCCACACCCACTTCTCTCAGTTTCCATGTGTCAAGGCAGACTTAAGAATGATGGGCTTGGAGCCTGTTTGTTCCTAGGTGTACTGTCCAGGGAACCAAAGTTCACATTTCATTGCTTCTTCTCTCTTTAGTACCAGACAGACATTCCTTAATGGGGAAAGCAAGTTGCCTCTGTGGGATGGTAAGATTTTTCTCAATTTTCTATCTTTCCATCTTATATTGTTTCTAAAAGAGACTATAAGAAGACACTTCCACAATGCTATAGCTAAAAATTACATGCATTCCCCTTCCCTTCATTAATTAGGCTTTATGCATGTTAGGCATAAGTGATTTGATATCACCAAGGCAAGACAATTACAGGGCATTATTTCCATTGGTAGGTTTTACCTCAACAAGACTCAAGAAATAAAAGTTTAATGAATGGGGAAAAAAAACAACAACAAAAAACTGTTGTTCAAGTCTATGTTTCCAAACCAAACCAGGTCTTGATCTTTGCTGTATTAACCAATGTTACTCCAAATAAATGTAATTTTCAAAAGTACATCAGATAATTATAAATGTATATAAATACACAGGGTGGAGCAAACGTGGGCTCACAGTTGCGAGCATGAGAAACAGAGTTTATGCTTCTATTATTATTTTAAAATTATTTCTCACCAGTTTCTGGCACTGACTTTCTCTTAGAAAATGCTTCTTATTTATTTAGTTGCCTGAAATGATAGAAAGGGCTAGGCTTCCAACATTAGGAAGAAGGTTTTATCATAAGGCACTGCTTTCTATACATTGTCCCATAGAAAAGCTATCCTTAATTAGAATGTCTGCTTTTAGTAAAGCTGTATCAAGCAGATATCATAGTTTCTCTTAGCAGGTTCTGGACCTAACTGTGATCCTAATTCACTAGGTTCAAAATGGGGTTTTGACAATTCCTATTGCTAAATATGTTTTCATCTTTTATATATATTTTTCAATAGCAGTTGACATTCAACATTATTTTATGTTAGAGTCAGGTGTACAGCAATCGAGATTATTTCACAATCCTTGCCATTATTATGTTTAAACAAGATGATACTAAAATAATATATCTAGGAGAAAAAAAAATGACGGCTGAGTAGACAAATGTGCCCTGAGCCTTGTCCCGGAGCAGATAGAAAGAAAAGCTGAGGAACACATGGGGAGTGTATATTGGAAGCCTGAAAATTTACAACTGTGGCACCCACTGAACAGCTGCAAAACCCAGAGCAACGGTCCCCAATTGGTGCAAACATGCGGCTTCAGAGCAGCTCTGCAGTCCATCATGGAAAGGTCTGAATTTGCCTGGGATAAGGAGAGAGAGAACTACATAAGCAGATGCCCAGAGAAGAGAGAACACGGGGAGACAAAAAAACAGCTCACATATGAAAGAAAAGCAAGCATCTCCAGAAAAGGAAGTAAAAAAAATGGAGGCAAGCAACCTGTCAGATAAAGAATTCAGAGAAATGTTCATAAGGTGGCTGAAAAAAATGGAAGACAAATTCAACAATATGAGTAAGAACCAAGAAGAAATGAAGAAGAACCAAAAGGAAATGAAAAATGACATCGCTGTTGTAAAGAATTCAATAGGCAGCATCAAGAGTAGACTACAAGAAGCATATGATCACATCAGTGAGCTGGAAGACAAGGTAGGGAAAAATACCCAAGTAGAACAGCTTCTAGAAATAAAAATTAAAAAGGAGGAAGAGAGCCTAAGGGAACTTTGGCACAACATGAAGCAAAACAATATCCACATAATAAAGGTTGCAGAAGGAGAGGAAACTGAGCAAAGAATAGAAATCATGTTTAAGAAATAATGACAGAAAACTTCCCCAATATAAGGAAGAAAAAACCCACATAAATCCAAGCTCACAGAGTCCCAAGCAAGATGAACCCCAAAAGATCGATGCCAAGCACATTATAAACTGGCAAACTCCAATGAAAAAGTAAGAATCTTAAAAGCAGCCAGAGAGAGACAGAAAGTTATCTACAAAGGAACCCTCATCAGACTAGCAACTGATTTCTCAACAGAAACTCATCAGGCCAGAAGGGAATGGAATAAAATATACAAAGTCATGCAAAGGAAGGGGCTGAATCTACAAATACTGTACCGAGCAAGGCTATCAACCAAAATTGAAGGTGAAATCAGGAGCTTCACAGGCAAAAAAGGACTAAGGGAATTTTTTAGACCAAAACAGCAATGGAAAAAATGCTAAAGGGTCTGCTGAAAAAAAAAAAAAAGAAGAAGAAGAAGAAATAGGAAGCAAAGAAAGAACACAGGGGTAAAGAATAAAAAATGGTGACAAATAAGTACCTATCTATAATAACTTAAAATGTAAAAGGACTAAGTGCCCCAATTAAAAGACATAGGGTAACAGATTGGATAAGAAAACACAATCCATATATCTGTTGTCTACAAGAAATCTTCCTCTGGAAGAAAAAAAAAAGATGCAAACAGACTGAGGGTGAAGGGATGGAAAAAGGTTCTTCAGGCAAATGGAAATGAAAAAAAAAAGCAGGGGTAGCAATACTTATATCTGACAAATTAGATCTCAAAGTGAAGGACATAACAAGAGATAAGGAAGGCCACTTTGTAATGCCAAAGGGAGCAAGCCAATAGGAAGAAATAACTCTGGTAAACATATATGCACCCAATACAGGAACACACAAATACATAAAAAGACTCCTGGAGGATTTCAAAGGAGAGACTGACAGCAATACAATCATAGTAGGGGACTTTAATACCATACTATCAACATTGGAAAATCCTCTAAACAAAAAATCAGCAAAGAAAGATTAACCCTAAATTATTCACTAGACCAGATGGAATTAGTCGACATTTTCAAAACATTTCAACCTAAAGCCACAGAATATACATTCTTCTCAAGTGCACTGGGTCATTTTCAAAGATAGACCATAGGTTGGGTCATAGGCAAAGTCTCTTCAAATTAAAGAAGATAGAAATTGTATCAAGCATATTCTCAGATCACAGTGGCATAAAACTGGAAATCAACTACAATAAAAACAAACCAAAAAAAATCAAACACCTGGAGACTAAACAGCATGCTATTAAACAATTACTGGGTTACCTGAGATATTAAGGAATAAATAAAAAATATCATGGAAACAAATGACAATGAAAACACAACAATTCAAAATGTATGGGACACAGCAAAAGCAGTCTGGTGAGGGAAGTTCATAGCTCTACAAGCCTACTGCAAAAAAACAAGAAACAATGGTAATAAATTCCCTAACCCTACAACTCAAAGAGTTAGAAAGAGAGCAACAAGAAAAGCCCAGTGTAAGCAGAAGGAAGGAAATAATAAAGATCAGAGCAAAGATAAATGACATAGAGACAAAAGAAACATTACAAAAGATCAACAAAGCCAAGAGCTCATTCTTTGAAAGGATAAACAAGTTTGATAAACCTCTAGCCAAACTCACCAAGAAGCAAACAAAAAGGACACAAATAAATAAAATCAGAAATGAAAGAGGTGAAATAACAACAGACCTAACCAAAATACAAAGGATTGTTAAAAAATACTATGAACAACTCTATTCCAACAAACTGGACAACCTGGAGAAAATGGACATATTCCTAAAAAAATATAACCTTCCAAAACTCAATCAGGAAGAATTTAAACAGCTTAATAGGCCAATAGCTATGGAAGAAATTGAAGCAGTCACCAAAAAGCTTCCAGCAAAGAAAAGCCCAGGGCCAGATGGCTTCACAGGGGAGTTTTACCAAACATTCAAGGAAGAACTAAAACTTATCTTCCTTAGACTATTCCAAAAAAACTCAAGAGGAACAAACACTTCCAAGCTCATTCTATGAATCTAGCATCATCTTATACCAAAAACAGATAAAGACAACAGAATGAAAGAGAATTACAGGCCAGTATCCTTCATGAACATAGATACCAAAATCCTTAACAAACTTCTAGCAAATCAGATCCAGCACTAAATCAGAAAGATCATACACCATGACCAAGTAGGATTTATCCCAGGAATGCAAGGATGGTACAATATCTGCAAATCAGTAAATGTGATACATCACATAAACAAATTGAAAAATAAAAATCACATAATCATATCAAATGATGCAGAAAAAGCATTTGACAAAATCCAACACCCTTTCTTGATTAAAAACTCTCAGCAAGGTGGGAATAGAGGGATAGTCCCTCAACATAATAAAAGCCATATATGACAAACCCACAGCCAACATCATACTCAATGGGCAAAAACTAAAACCATTTCTCCTAAGAACAGGAACAAGACAGGGATGCCCACTCTCACCACTCCTGTTCGACATAGTACTGGAAGTATTAGCCATTGCAGTTACACAAGAAGAAATAAAAGGCATCCAAATTGGAAAAGAAGAAGTAAAGCTGTCCTTATTTGCAGATGACATAATACTGTACATAAAAAACCCAAAAGACTACATCAAAAAACTAATAGACTTAATAAATGAATTCAGCAATGTAGCAGGATACAAAATTAATGCCAAAAAATCTATGGCCTTTCAATAATGAACTTACAGAAAGAGAGACTAAAAAAGCAATCCCATTTACCATCACACCACAAAAATTAAGATACCTAGGAATAAACTTAACTAAGGAGGTAAAAGACCTATACGCAGAAAACTACAGGACACTGAAAAAAGAGATAGAGAAAGACATAAACAGAGGGAAGAACATACCATGTTCATGGATTGGTAGAATCAACATCATTAAAATGTCCATACTACCCAAAGCAATCTGTAGAGTCAATGGCCTCCCCATTAAAATACCAGGGCATATTTCACAGACATACAAAGACCTCTCCAAAAATTATCTGGAATAAAAAAAAGATCCCAAATATCCACAGCAATCCTGAGAAAAAAGAACAAAGTAGGTGGGATCTCAATAGCAGATTTCAAGCTGTATTACAAAGTCACTGTTCTCAAAACTGCCTGGTATTGGCACAAGAACAGACATATAGATCAGTGGAATAGAATAGAAAACCCAGAAATTGACCCAAATCACTATGCTCAATTAATATTTGACAAAGGAGGCATGAACATACAATGGGATCAAGATAGTTCTTCAATAAATGGTGTTGGGAAAATTTGACAGATACATGCAAAAAATGAAACTAGACCACCAACTTACACCAGACACAAAAATAAATTCAAAATGGTTTAATGACTTAAACATAAGACAGGAAACCATAAAAATACTACAGGAATCCAGAGGCAGAAAAATCTCTGACATATGCCAAAGCAATTTCTTCACTGATACTGCTCCTAGGGCAATGGAAACTAAAGGGAAAATAAACAAATGGGACTACATCGAAATAAAAAGCTTTTGTGCAGCAAAGGAGACCATCAATAAAAAAACAAGAATGCCCACTGCATGGGAGAACATATTCGCCAATAATATCAATGATAAGGATTTAATCTCATGCAGCTTAACAAAAAGAAGATAAACAACCCAATCAAAAAATGGGCAAATGATCGAAATAGACACTTTTCAAAAAAAAAAAAAAAAAAGACAGAAGGCAGGCAAAGAGACATATGAAAACCTGCTCAAAATCACTAATCATCAGAGAGATGCAAATCAAAACAACAATGCAGTACCATCTCATACCTGTCAGAATGGCTATTATCAACAAATCAACAAATGACAGTGTTGTCCAGGATGTAGAGAAAAAAAACCCTCATGCACTGCTAGTGGGAATGCAGACTGGTACAGCCATTGTGGAGAATAGTATGGAGTTTCCTCAAAAAACTAAAAATGGAACTCCAATTTGACCCAGTGATCCCACCTCTAGGAATATATTCCAAGAAACTAGATACATGAATCAGAAAGGATATATGCACCCCTATGTTCATAGCAACACAATTTACCATAGCTAAAATTTGGAAACAGCCTAAGTGCCATCAGCAGATGAGTGGATTAAAAAACTGTGGTACATCTACACAATGAAATATTATGCTGTGGTAAAAAAGAAGGCACTTTTACCATTTGCAACAGCATGGATGGGGTTAGAGAGCATTATGCTAAGTGTAATAAGCAGGCAGAGAAAGATAAATATCACATGATCTCACTCATTTTGGAATATAATGAACCATATAAACTGATGAACAAAAATGGATCTAGGGACAGAGAAACATCAGTCAGAACATCAAACCTCAGGCAAGGTAGGGGGGTTAAGTTGGAGAGATCAACCAAAGGACTTATATGCATGCATATAAGCCTAAGCAATGATGGACACAGACAACAGGTTGGTGGGGGCATTAATGGGAGGTGAGAGGTAATGGGGAAATAAGGACATATATGTAATACCTTAATAAATAAAGAACAAAATAAAATAATACATCTAGAAAGAAGATCTGATTTTGGGTGGTGGGAACACAATGCTTTATAAAGATCATGTATCATAGAAATGTACACTTGAAACCTATAGAATCCTGTCAACCAATGTTACCCCAAATAAGTTTAATTTTAAAAATTATATCTGATAATTACAAATGTATATAAATATACACGGTGAGGCAAACATGGCTTCACAGTTATGAGTATGAGAAATCGAATTTATGCTCATATTATTATTTCTTAATTATTGTATTATTTCCCATATGAACAACTGTAGACCTATTTTTGCCCCATACTGTATAGGCAAAAATACCAGTGTGTGTGTCTATGTAGGAATAAAAAGCAAATATTAGAAGGAAATACACCAAAAAGTATATGAGCTGTGGACCAAGGGGATTATAAGTAATTTATATTTTTTCTTTATAATTTTTAAATGATCTAAATAAAATATAGTCACAAATGGATGACCTTTAAAATGCAATAAATATCTATATAATAAAAGCCCAAGCAACCATTAGAGTGGAACAGACAGAATGACTGGTCTCTATGATGTGTACTGACCACCAGGGGGCAGACACTCAATGCAGGAATTGCCCCCTTCTGGTCAGTGCACTCCCACAGGGGGAGCATCACTCTGCCAGAAGCAGAGCTCATGGCTGGCAAACACAGCTGCCATGGCAGGAGACTTTCCCACCTCCACAATAGCACTAATTAGCAGCAAGCTGGAGGGCGGTAAGGAGTAAGGGGTCCTGGACTGCTAGAGGGGATGGGCCGGGCTGAGTGACCCCTCCAACCAGTGCATGACTATGGTGCACTGGGCCTCTAGTCCATTATAAAACATGAGTTTTCAACCTTTTCTTTGGCATTTTCAGGTATGAAGCCAAGAGAAAATGGAGAACCTGAAGTGAGGATAATTTTATGAAAACACACACACACACACACACACACACACACACACACACACACACAAAACAAAATAAAAAACACAAGAAACAAAGGCACCTAGATTTTCAGTCTCATAGGTACAGAAACACTTTCCTACTATATGAGCTGTTTCTCTCTAGTGAGCTTGGCAAATGCCTAAATGTGACACCCCACATTGAGATAACATGTAAATCTGTTTTCAGTTTTAATATGCAAATATGATGCTTGGCACATCACTTTCCATGGCTGAGGTAAATCTCTGGTTTTGAGTTTTTCGTGGGAAATGAACACCAGCAAACAAATGGTTAACTCCCCCTATTTCACCTGACACAAGGTGGTTTTCATTTGAGTCAGAAATGTTCTTGCTCAGCGATCCAAGTCACTTTGGATGCAAAGAGAGGGCATATTCTTTGTTCAATAGCAATGCCACCTGTAGCAACAAGTCATAACTCTCACAGGTGCACTGTTCACATTGAATTTCTGGGGCTTTGGAGGGGAGGCAGGCAAAGTGTCTAAATGAGAATAACAGAGAAAACGTTTGCTTGACCTGTGAAAATCTCATCTAAGCAACAACATGGTGAGATTATCTTCTGCCCTGAGACAAAGAAAAGAGGCAAATGTTTTTGCTTACAGAACATTCCAAAAAGTGCAGAAAACTGTTTCCTCTGGTGAAATCAACATTAAATTGTCCACCAATACTAGTAGTTAGGCATGAAGCCATGCCTCAAGACAAGAGAGATATATCCATTCAAGGAATATATAATCCAGTCAGATACATGAAGGTACATGAAGGAGCAATGAAGAGCAAAGCAAAACCCTGACTATTCATCAGTATGATAATACTCAGTGTGGCTCAGACACTTAAGAGAACAGGATTGCAGGGCAACCTGCTTGGGTTTGGATCCCACCTCCAACACATACCAATTACTAGTATATAACCCAGGGCAAGATGTTTCATTTTACTAAGTATTAGTTGCTTAATCTATAAAATGGGGTCAGTAGGATTTGGCCCATGAGTTAAAATGTAATGGTCACATAACCCATTTACTGCCTGCACTGACTGACAAACTATGCTTAAAGATGTATGTAACTTTATGTTAGGTTGTATAAATATCATGTGAACATATCAGTGGATGATAGGATACAGAGGAAAGATAATATGTAATTAACTAAAGCATGCTAAACACAGGCCAAGAGGATAAGGGGCTTGAATTAGAACTGGAAGGAAAGAGAAAACCTTTCACATTTCTATGCCTCTTACAGACAAGAAGGAACCCTAGTGCAACACTCCGACACACTAGGTTTAATTCAATATTGTCTGCAGCATGAGAGCTTTTTTTTTTTTTAAATAAGGGAATAAATCAAGTTAGTGGTTTTGTTAAGTGACTATGTTAAGTGACTTAGCCAAAATCACACTCATAGTAAGTGGCAGAGCCAAGAGGTAAACATGAGTCTTCTGATCCAAGCTCAGTGTTTTTCCACTAATTTACAGCTGGCTTTATATACTCATTTAGAAATACGAAACTTACATGATACTATCATAAAGGTTAATCAAGACAGTCAACCTCACTGATTAAAGCATGATGCTAATTATACCAGAGCCTGGAGACCAATGTGGCCCCTTTTACTTTCAGAAACATTGATTGTGGAGAAATGGAGAAAGCGTGGGCTTCAGAAGCAGAAATGCGCGTTCAAATACCAAGTGATAGCACCAATTTTGCATAACATTGCAGAAGTTTTTGAAAACTTCTCTTAGCAATAGTTTTTCCATCTGTAAAAGGGTTAGGAGAGTAAGCAGGGGAGAGGGAATGTCTCCATCTCAGGGCCATTGTGAGCAAAATCTAAGATGATACATGGGATGTGCTAATATTTAAGAGGGGCTCATGACTTGTGTTAAATGCTTATAGTCTGTATAAACCGAGCTAGAAACATCTTTCAAATGTGGCAGGAAGGTGGATGATGGAATGTGAAGAACTCCGTGTCATTCCTTAATGCTGTACCAGATGGGAAGAAAGAGCGTGCCTTGATACCAAATCTAAAGACCAGTGGCACTTATTAATTCTTACTGATCATCAAACATGATTCAAATAATAGTAATTCTATTGAAGAAATACCCTTTTCTGTAAACTCTGAAAGAGTAGAAACATATGCATTAATTTCATACATTTATTGATTTATGTGTATAGACTGAAAATAAAGATATACTGAGTGTACAGAGGGACCAGACAATGTTCAAAATAGTTTCATTAATTAACTCATTTAATCATCACAGTGGCCCCATCAGGTGATTACTACTTTGATGTTACCAATGAGAAAACTGAGACACAGAGATCACCTTGGAAGTAACTAGAAACCTGGGATTAGGATCCAGTTGCCAACTCCAGAAAGTACATACTTAACCATCACACAAGCAGCCTCAGCCTCTTCATCTATTTGCAATTTTTGTCAAAGGGATTTTGTCTATCTACTTATAGATTGTAATATTTAGGCGAATTTAATTATATATTACAAAGACTTGAACTAGAGAAGGGACTTTTCTTAGAGGAAAGTACTGCTTTTTATGACATAGTATCTCCTTTGTGTAGAAAAATGGCAACTAAAGACATAGCCAGCTTTCTGGGTTATTCTGATGGAGGTGCACCGAGACATGACTCTGTGCGCTATGGCCATGTTTGATGTCTTCAATAATGATTCAGCAAGAGAAGAAATGCTGCTCTAAAGAGTACTTTTTTGCCCAGTCTCTGAAACACACTGGAAGGTTAATACTAAATCTTAAAATAAAAAGAAATGAGAAACAGCACTGTACTTCAAGGTGGGCAAAGGGGAAAACCACCATGTAGAATTCACTAATACTCTTTCATATAAAAAGCTAAAAGATAATGCCATTTCCCAGTGACCAAAGTAATCTTGTGTGTGTGTATGTGTGTGTGTGTGTGTGTGTGTGTGTGTGTGTGTGTGTATGTGTGTGTTTCTGTTGTTGTTGTGTGTTTTTTCCTATTTGATTATGGTCTAACCATGAATAAAATACTATAAAAGTATTCTATTCTACAAGAACTTGGGCCTCTCTAAAGTGTGCTAAGCAGTAGTCTATTGGAGAGTAACTCTAGATTTCCTGCACTAACAATGGATTTCAGGGACAGGGGACACTCTGGAGATCATTCAGTGGTAGATTAAATACATTTGTTAATGAAAAAAAAAACAAAACAACATAGAGTCAAGGAGGGGAAATGAGTTGTCCAAGGTCACCTAGAAAGTGCATATAGAGTCAAATAAGGAAAGTAGGTCTAATTTTAAACTAGTTTAGTCCTTTTTTCAGCATAAAAGATTCTCTCAAAACAGTATGCTTTCTTGATGCTCTATAAAGTAGGCCCATTCTTGGCAACACATTTTGGGAGCTCTAATCTACATTTATGCAGCATTCTGAGATCCTGAGATAGAAGTTGGTATAAAGTGAAAATCATTGCTGTTATTCTTGGCGAACCCACACAGACTGACAACAGCTGGCACAGATGCGGTCCACAGAGGATTCTGCTGGGTTGGACTGGTGCCATTCCTGTGCAAATCTCTTTTTTCCCGACTGAGGGTATCTCTTCTCAGTTTATACAGACTCTGAGCTTCTTGTTACAGGTGAGTCCAGAGTCCTCATTAAGCTAGCTTCAACCTTTCCTCTCCCCTTTTGTCTTAACCATTATTTCTTACTACTATACATTTCAAAGAAAAATACCTCTTTTCATGGTGATAATTTGCTTGATCCAGGGCCTTATGCAATGTCTGGGGAATACAATGATAATATTATAGAGACACTACTCTGTACAAGTATTATCTCCTTTAACCTCTAGAATAATCCAATCACATATGTCATTTTGCTATCCCACTTTGAGACACAGAAAAGCTAAATAACTTGCTCAAAGTCTCTGAATAAAAAAGATTTGTATTCAACCACACTGATTCTAGAAACTGCCCACCCAAATGTTAGTAACTAGAAATTAAGATTGAAAAGGAAGGTGTCCAGAGTGTTACTCTAATCAAAATGAAATTAGTTTGATATAATTAAGTGTTATGAACACCCAAAGGGTTATTATTATTAACATCACCATGAGCATCATTAAAAACTTTACATGCTCTTCTATCACTATCATTCTAAGCATCCTGGGTAATAGGTAGAAAGCAAGATATTGTTAGCTTTATTCTTTTCCTAATCAAGAAAGGTTATGCAGTGACTGATCCAAGTCATTCAGCAATGCCTCACCATCTTGATAATGCTTAATGTTATGGATTGAGCCTCCATCACCTCCTGAATATACAGAGTCTTTTGGAGAACAAGTAACTATATGTTACAGTACACAGAAAACATTAAGGATCACATTGTTTGCTTATGAAATGCAACCTAGCACACTTTCAATCAACAGAAAAACTAAACAACTGAGGGGATGTCAGACAAGATCCTGGCACCTAGGGATGTAGGAAATGTTAGACAACTGGAAATATACAAAAGTACCATATTCAAAAGTATCCAAAGTAAAATCTTTTAATAATTGCCATAAGAACCCAGAGAAAGATATGGCTCAAATTGGGGAGCTGAAGGAACGCTCACAAGAAAAGGAGACATTTTAGTCAGGTCTTGGATGAAGGTGATATTTAGACATTCACAGATGTAATAAGAATAACAAGCTGGGAGAAGTCCCCAAAAGGTGCAAGGAGAATCAAGATGATCAGTTCTCATCTTTCATTTTAGATAAGAATACATGTAACTGACCTCCAGCTCTTATGTGTTCCTCTGTTTCTTTGTTTGTTTCATTGTCTACCTTGTGCATAAAAAATGCCACTGATATTTTAGTGAAATCAAGGGAACTGTGCTGGTACAGTCAACCTGTATATGAAGCTCCAGGAGAAAATGCCTGACAGCAGCCCAGATCCCTGGCATATCAGGTCAGCTTGCCCAGAGTAATTTAAACACTACTCACTGAAATGTATGATTTTTGCTGATCTTAAAAAAAAATGACTGTTTTAATGAGAGGCTGAAGAAAATGAGCATCAAAGTGGCTGTGATGAATTCTGATGTTAAAACTTCAATGTTTAGAAGAAGGCCAGGGTAGAGGAACATGAATGCCCTAAGATTTTGCTGACACACAAGGAGTGAAGATCGTGATGGAAGCTGTTTTGGTTTGCTTGTTTGTTCACTTGTTTGTTTTTGCAGGTTCCATAGAGTTATGTGCAGTCTTTCCGTAAAATCATGGCTGGAAGTTTCCAGGAGTCCTCTCTGTTTGCTCCTCAGGCATCTACATTCTAGTGGGTATGAAGGACTGACATACAAAGCTTGCATTATCATAAAAGCCAGAATGATAAAAAAAAATCAATGTGTTTTATTATCTCTGTATCTTAATCTACAATCTCAGATAGTAAATAGAAGTCAAGGACTTATTTTTCCAACTAAGAAATACATATCGACTAGTAAAAGGGTAATATGCTAATTAGCCTGGGACACCTTTAGGGAGACCTTCCCGATGTCCTTCCAGACAAAACCATGATAGTGGGGCTGAGATAGAGATGATTAGGGGTGATCAGGCCAGGAGGGGAGGGCAGCTGGGTGTGATCAGGCTGGCCCGGGGCGGGGGAGCAGTTGGGGGAGAGCGGGCCAGCGTGGAAAGTAGTTAGGGGTGAGCTGGCTGTCGGGGGGCAGTTGAGGGTGATCAAGTTGGCAAGGAAGGGTAGTTGGAGCTGAGCAGGCAAGCAAGCAGAGTTGTTAGTGGCAATCAGGCAGGCAGGCAGGCAGGCGAGCGGTTAAGAGCCAGTGTTACTGGATCGTGTGAGGGATGAATTCCCTGCATGAATTTCATGCACTGGGACACCAGTATATATGTGTGTGTGTGTGTGTATCTCCTAGTTGTTTTGAGTTTTAGATCCCTCTTTGTTATAAATTTTCTGGGTTCTATCTATTAAGTCATTTCACCTCTTGGAGTCTGGTACCCTTAAATGGATATATCTTCAATCTCCTAATATGCATGTTTCTTCTAATAGACAATGGGAGCAGGAAAAGTAAAAGTACTCAAGTAATTTGTGAACAGCAACATGCATAAAGGGTACACACAAATAATTATCATCATCATTATCATTATCATCATTTTAGAGCTACAATATATTCAGCCAGGCACCTGTTTTAAATGTTTCAAATGCACTTCATCCTATCAACCTCCTGTTATGCTCATTGCCCTTATTCAATGATGAAGAAATCACAACAGAGTTTTAGGTAAAGTGCTCAAGATATTGGAGCCAGGAGTCAAACATGACTATATTTCATGGTCTTAACTGCTATACCATGTGTAGTATTATCTGTTGCATTGTGGGTATTTGTTTTTTCTTCTTTACTTTCTAAATTTTTGGCTATAGTGGTATGTGCTCTCATAGGTGAAATTCAAAATTGTATCTACTGAGCAGGCACAAGGTGGCAGGTATTGCATTAGTCACACCTTTGATTACAAAGGCGGGGGCAGTAAGAGGTGACCAGGCCAGCAGGGATGGCAGTTAGGAACAACCAGGCCAGTGTGGGGGAGGGGAGGGTGGTACAGTTGGGAGCAACCAGGCTGGCAGGGGAGGGCAGTGAGGGTGACTAGACTGAAGGTGGGTGCAGTTGGAGGCAATCAGGCAGGCAGGCAGGTGAGCAATTAGGAACCAGCGGTCCAGGATTGTAAGAGAAATGTCTGACTGCCAGTTTAGGCCTGATGATTGGGCCTAAACTAGCAGTTGGATATCACCCAAGGGGTTCCAGATTGGAGAGTGTGCAGGCTGAGGGGACCACCCCCCCACATACAAATTTTGTGCACTGGACTTCTAGTGTCATATAATCTCATTAGACCTCACTTCCCTATTCTGGAGCAAATGGTCTCTGCCTTCACTTCATGAGGGAGGTTTGAAGATGACTGCCCTTGAGAGTATTATCTAAATGTTTAAGAGTTTGTCAAATATAAATATCTTGGCTGGAAGACATGACCTATGATGAAATAGGTTTACCTATGATTAAATGAAGGGGAAGAGACACAGTGATTTCACAGGTCAGAGAAGCATATCCATCTTAGAAATACCATTCTGAATTTCCTCAGCTCACTCCCTGAGCCAAAACATGAGCTCAGCTCTCCTGATATACCATCATGTGCTATGCAGACAGAGTCCTAATATCTTTCTTGTTGTTTCTCTCATGTAATAGCAAACCTCTTACAAACAAGTGGCATAAGAAGTTCTATGACTTTGGTTAAGTCACTTTATTCTCTGGGTCTCCATCTCTCCAGTGATTGAATGAATATGGTGAAGGGTACAAATTCCTAACAGAGAGATTTTATTAAGAAGGAGTGAGACAATAGGTTGTGAAAATGCTCTAAGAACAATAAAAAGTCAAAAGACAGAGATATCTGATACCTCCTCTTCAAGCCACTGTGAGGATTCAGGCACTTGCAAAACAATTGATTACACAAACATAGACAAATCAACCTCTGCCAAAAACATGTGCTGACCTTGGTGAAATAATAGCATTTTGGTCCGGAGGAAATTTTGTCATGTTCTTTGACTTTGATTCTGACCTTTTCAAGATGCTTGATTGGAATTCAGGAACTGAGCATCTAGAACCCAACACAGGCCCTGATCATAGTTCTCAGACTACAGTAAGCAACTTAATCACTAGTGAGCCAAGAAGAGTTCTGCTAACACCTCCCAATTCTGAGGCACCAGAGCACACAGGCTCTCTCCAGCTTGTTAGGCAGCAGGAGAGAACTGAATGCCTACTATAAGCATGGCACTGTGTTAATAGGAGGCAGGTGCTATGAGGCTTAATGAACAGATCATTTAACTGAGGTGAACATAGTGAATATAATAAAGCTATGTTTGTAATCCAGGTTTAACTCTGAAATATATATTTTTGTCAGTTGAACAAAAGTGCCTGCCCTCCAGGAGCTCACAATCTAGTGGGGAAATCAGAAAGGCAACTCAATAGACTGTGAGCTCCTTGAGGGCAAGGACCATGTTTTATTCATTCTTGTATCTTCAGAGTCAAGCATGGTGTCTACCATACAGAAGGTTCAAAATTAGTGTTTATTGAATGAATAAACCATAATCTATTGTTTCCCTTTTAAAATACTAATCCTATTATATTATTCTTCTGTGCTCACACAGCTCTGCTGGTTGCTCATTGCCAGTACTGTGAGCATTGCTCAAAGGAGTCCCTTGTAGTCCTACCTTCAGAACCTTTAGTATAATTCATCCCCTTCCACATCCTCTTTGCACCACCTCCCATCCACCAACCATTGTGGCATGCTGTTCAACAAATGTCTATTGAATGAACAAACAGATATGAAAAGGGAGAGATCTGTACATATATGACTGATGAATACAAGAATGCCTTGTAAACACCAAGGTTAGATCCATTAGGAAGCTTCACAGAAGACAATTGATTTGGGCCATCTACATCTCAAAGACTAGATGACATTGCATTAGAAAAATAATCAATCTTTTTTTTGCTATTAATTAGACAAATGACATCAGAACAAAAGGTTTGTCTTTAAATCAGAATATGAACTGTGCCAAATTCTATCTTCTCCTCAAGGATATGGGTGTAGGCCAAAAGACCATCATATACATTATTGTTTTTCTACTCCTAAGTGCTTAGAGAAAATTAAGTCTCACTTGGCATGCAGTGGCTCTCAGCAAGGTCATGGTTCTTCTGCAGTGGTTCTGGGATAGATAAGGTAAGAACTATATTTTCAACAGAAGACACTTCAGGTATCTTTGAAAATAAGACAGCTGGTTAGCCAGATAGCATGGGAAAATAAGAGCTTTGGTTAAAAAATCAGAAAGTCAGTGAGAGAGAAGGTTGGAGAAGTTCCAAAGTCAGTTCTTCCACCCTTGAAGCCAGTACTAAGTGGACCATGGTTACTTCACAAGGAAGCAAGGGTTCTGCCTTTGTTGTACCGTGAGACATCGAGCATCACTCAGTTTGCTCATCTGTAAAATGAGGCAGCTGTAATTGAACTAGATAATCACCTGCAACTTGGAAAGTGAAAATGAGAAAACATGGAGAAAAGAGATAAGTGGTAGCAAAGCAGGTAAACCTAAGGACTCATAAGAAAGCCCTCACATTCCTTCATTATCTTGACAGCAAGCACAGCTAAGAAAATCCCTTTCCTTTCAGAGCCTGACATTGAGGCTCTCAAATCAGAGCATATACTAGGTGTAGCAGTTAATAATGTATATTTTTTCAATAAATGCAGTTACACATATGTTGAAAAATATGCAACTTGATATGTATGCTATTTTATTGTATTGACAACAAGCTTCAAAACTTCATATGTCAAATTTGCTGCAGGTGTTAACATCATAGATATTTTTACACTTAAAGATGTCAAATTTCATGCCAAAAAAAGAGCATTTGCGGGAAGTTTTAATTCATTACTTTATTTTGAAGAAAATTTCTCCTGAATACTTCAGGAACTTTATGGTGAACATGCTCCATCTGAAGATACTTCTGAACTCTGGTTTAAATGTTTTAAAAGTGATGATTTCGATGTCAAGGCAAAGAACATCCAGGTCAACCGAAAATGTTTGAAGACCAATAATTACAAGCATTATTAAATGAAGATGTGTGTCAAACTCAAAAACAACTTGCAGAAAGATTTAACATTGCTCAGCAAACAATTTCAGATTGTTTACAAGCAATGGGAAATATTTTAAAGGAAGGGAAATGGGTACCATATTAACTGAATGAAAGACAAATAGAAAACTGAAAAGTCATCAGTAAAATGTTGCTTCAATGGCATGAAAGTCTTATTGTCATCGAATTGTGACTGGCAATGAAAAGTGGATTTATTTTGAGAATCCCAAATGCATAAAATCATTGGTTGATCCAGATCAATCATCAACATTCACTGCAAGGCCAAATTGCTTCAGAAAGAAGGCAATGCTCTGCGTTTGGTGGGATTAGGAATGTGTGGTGTATTATGAGCTTCTAAAAGCAGGTGAAACCATTAATACTGATCACTACCAAATACAAATAATCAATTTGAACTATGCTTTGATCATGAAACAATCAGAATATTCCAGAAGATACGACAAAGTAATTTTACTTCATGATGACGCACCATCACACACTTCAAAACCAGTTAAAGACACATTAAAAGATCTTGTCTGGGAAGTATTCACCCACCCGCTATATTTATTCACCAGAACTTGCTCCTTCAGATTACCACTTGTTTTAATCAATGGCACACACGCTTTCTGAGGAGCACTTTAAAACTTACGAAGAAGTGGAAAATTGGGTCTCTGAATGGTTTGCCTCAAAACAGGAAAAGTTCTACTGGAATGGTACCCACAAATTATTTGAAAGGGGAAATGTGTAGCTAGCAATGGACATTACTTTGAGTAAAGCACTTTTGATGTTCCTCTTGAAATTACCTTTGATTACAAAATCCAGCATTATTAACCAGTACACCTAGTTTCTCCCTTCAGCACATGTACACCAGGTGTTTATGCTGTTGCCTAAACGAAAGTCTTAATGCCATGGCCTACTATCTATGAAGATTAGAAGCACCTTTCACATCCTTGATGTTGAGGTCTCCCTCCTGTTTTTTTTGTATTTTCTGTAAATGTCACACTGAGAAAAGAGATAGAACAGAAGCAAAGCTTCTGCTAGAGCAGCGATTTCTAACCCTTTTCACCTCATGGCACACATAAATTAATTACTAAAATTTTGTGGCATACCAACAAATATTTTTTTTTTGCCGAACTGACAAAAACAAGAGGTATAATTTTGATTCTTTCACACGAGATGGCTATTGTTGTGTGGGCTGTTGTCATTTTTTAATTTTACAATCTAAGGGAAAAGAGATCAGTGCGCCTGACTAAATAGTTATTGCAGCACACCGGTTGAAAGTCACTGAGCTAGATGAACACCGGTTGAATGTTTTATATTGTTTCTTCTTATGGTTGCCTCCAGGACATTTTCATTTTCTTCCTCTGCTTGCCTATTCTCAAAGTCATGGTTTCCCTATCCTTGCTGCCCATTAGGATCACAGGGGAGCTTAAAAATTAACAATGCTCATCCTCTGGATCCCAAACCAAGAACAACTAAATCAGTATATCTGGGACTAAAGTGCAGAAATTGGTATGGTTTAAAGGCACCCCAGATAAATATGAACAAATGGGACAAGAACAAGTGCTCGTTAAAACATTGGAATGTATGAACTGTTATCTTCCTTACCTTGTGTAACTGGCATTACCTAAGAGATTGTCCATCTGAACTACATTCACAATGCCCATTAGGTGTCTCCCCAGACACAGCTATATGGGTCAAAGCTGCAAGTGAGGCTTTGGGGACAAGTGAGAGTCACTCACCTTAGTTTAAAGCAGCCTGTAACTTTCTATACCTTCTCTTTATCATCACTGCCTGTAGTACAAGCCTGTGACTACATAAAATGAAATCATTCAGAGGAAAGTTATGTACTTTGACTAATGTGATTCATCCTCAAAGCTTCATGATATCAGTAATAAAAAGGCTATATTTATTAGCCCCTTATATGCAAGACACTGTGCTAAGTATTTTACATAGACTACTGCATTTAATAACCCAAAAATCCTTAGGAAGCAATTATAGTTAATATAACCACTTTATAGGTGAACAAGCAGGCTCAGTGAGAAGAATGCCTGACACACTCTGGCCAGGGCTGCCAGACTCCAAAGCCTGTAAGAAACCCTGATCTAATCCCTATCTTCATAGAGATGGGGGAAGAATGAAGCTCTCCATATGTGGACATTTGACTCCAAGAATAAGGAGCCATCCTTTGATTCTGTATATGTGCCTGATAATACCCCTCCCTAAGAGAGACCTAAATAGAAGTCATATTCTGTGAAGGAAAAGCAGTATGGTGGTTAGTGGAGGCAAGATACTTTAAAAATCTTTAGATAAAAGTCTGTTGGTAACTTAAGAAATGTTTTAGGCATCAGTGCAGGTGGTGATATAAAATGTTTAAAGGCTCAAGTAACATCTGAAACAGTGAGCTGTGCAGCTACCAGGAAGTGGGTCTGTCTTGTTATTTACAAAGAAAGAAGAAGAGGAGCCATGGCTGTGTGAGTGATTGGAGCTGGTGTCAAGGAGTGCTAAGATGCTTTCCTGGGCACTTGAACCTTCAGTGGGCTTTTTCTTTCTGGCTATCTCTTTTCAGTGGAGACTTATCTTTACCCCAGAAGGGGCAAACAAGAAATCATTTTCTTTAGAAAGAGTAGAGAAGGTTGACCAAGGGAGTAAGAAAAGTGTACACAATTCAGAATTCCTTGGTTCTCATGGCACACAAAGTTGAACTGAAGCAAATGGGTTGAATTGGGAAGGTGTCCTTCACCAACAGAGAGGTGAATACTCTTAAGGGAAATGGTCCAGCTTGCTTAATGAGGTTTATGCATCTGAGGGGTTCTCCTCAGAATGGCAGGTTTTAGCAGCTATTTCTGTACTTCGAGCAAAGAGCTGCTGTGGACACAGACATGCTCTTCCTGCCATGCTGGTCTCAGACCTATAATTGTCCCATATAATCTAATGTGTCTAAACATTAAATAAGTCTCATGGGCTCTTTGCTTGACTTTCAAAGTCCCTCAAATTCTGGCAGTAAGCTGTTTTCCAACTTATTTTCCATTTAGCTATACTTCCTCTTCTAGACCATTCCACTTACTAATCTCTCAATACAACTGCAGAGGCCATTTTCCACTTCAAGGCCACTCCCCATATTGTGCCACTGTTATGAATGCCAAGAGCAGACAATCCTGACCATCCTCTAAAGGGTCAGTGCAAATCCTAGTTCAGGTGCCTTGTTCTTTGATCCACTGAGCCTATAGCAATTTCTTCCTCCTCTTGCCTCTCAGAGCATGGCATATTGGTAAAGAGGACACACACCGGAGCCCATTGCCTGGACCCACTGCTATTGACTATGTGACCTTGGGCAGATTACTTACCCTCTCTGTGCCTCAGTGCAAAGGGTGATAATCATAGTACTCACATTTCCAAGGGCTCTTTTGAATATGATGTGAGTTAATAAAGTGCATGGAACAGTGCTTGACATTTAGTAAGTGCAATGAATGTAATTAAAAAATAAATTACTGCCAAAACGGGTTTGGCTCAGTGGATAGAGTGTCAGCTTGTGGACTGAAAGGTCCCAGGTTCCATTCTGGTCAAGTGCATGTACCTTGGTTGTGGGCACATCCCCAGTAGAGGGTGTGTAAGAGGCAGCAGATCAATTTTTCTCTCTCATCAATGTTTCTGACTTTCTATCCCTCTCCCTTCCTCTCTGTAAAAAATCAATAAAATATATTTAAAAATAAATGAATAAATTACTTCTTCTGAGGCACCGATTATTGCTTAGCCAGTACACCACCTGATCTAGAAAAGGCAAATAGTGAATGTTCATTGAATTGTGTTGAACTATTGAATAAAAATATTGCATTTCTATGATTCTGAGAACTGAATACCAAAAAAGAGGCATTGGCTAAGTTTGAGCCCCTTCCTTAATCTATAGCAGGGGTGATGAACATCTGGCCCACAGGCTATATGAGGCCTTGAGAAATCATTTGGTCTAGCCCTTCAAGGCATTAGGGGGTGAGTTAAATAAATGTTTGACTAAATGCAGCAGGCTAATTTTTAAGTTGGTAATTTTGTATGGCCCAGGAATGATATTATATTATAAATTTCCAAATGGTCCTTGGCAGAAAATAAGGTTCCCCACCTCTGCTCCATAGGATGCTCACAATAACACAGAGAACCAGTGAAAAAGAAATATTTTCCTCTCAGTGTTGTATAAATTTTGGCTTCATATTAACATGCCTTGGGGAACAAAATATGTATTTACAAAAAATTTCTAGTTATGGCATATTGAGAAGTAATTAAATGACAATAGATTCGGTCTGCTGAGGGTTTTGTTTCCAACACCAGGTGTGTGGACAGCTGCACCCACAAACAGTCTATCCATGAGTCACAGTGAAAGACCTGGCTCACTCAACTTCTGGAATACAGAAATATCTTAGGAATATGAAAGAACGCAGCAGGCATTAGATTTAGTGATAGAACTCCACAAGTGAAGGAACCATATGTATTTCATAATGGAAGAAAGCATGCCTCTTTCTCCTCTGCCAGCTTTCTTCCCCCCAAAAAGCTCAGCAACTATGACTCTAGAGATGATTTTAGAAATTGTCTAGGTTGGTGGTTCTAAATACAGTTCCCCCTGGAGCTTGACATGTCCATATTAGAGTTTTAGGGGTTGATTTCAATTTTTAACAAGCTTAAAATTATACAAGCATGTATCTGCTGTATCTTGTTAGGTTATCACTTCAGTACGATGATGTTGGTTATGTCAGGCTACACAGTTTTGATTAGTCAGTGTGTATGTGTGAAAAAAAGAATGCATATTTAGTTAATAAATACAGGTTGTTTTACAAAATCTTCAGCACAAGAGGTCCAGATTCTAAAAATAAAACGTGGTCCTCTTGTTGATGAGAAGATTCAGGCTGAGATTCAGATGATGCCACCACTCAGATTTCCTGATTTCAAGTGTAGTGTTCCTGTAACTACGTTATAGCTGATACTTCTAACAGTAAATGTTCATTGAGTTGTGTGGAAGACTTTGCAGGGAGGTGACTGTGTTATTGTGTCTATCTTTGTATTTTATGCTATTTTATGCATAATGTATTTACATCTGTAGAACATTTCTTTACTCTCCCAATTTCACTTACAATGGCTTTCTTATTATAGTAGGTTCAGCATATGGACAACTAGAAACACCCAAACAGAAACAAAAACCACCTACCTACCTTCACACACAACTGTAATTTCCTAACTGACGATTCATTTTTATAAACTTTTTGTAATTAAATTTCAAGGGGTTTTCCCTCATTTTGGGCTTTCTGCCTTCATGTCAGATTAGGAAATAATCAAGGAATACACACACACACACACACACACACACACACACACACACACACACACGAGGTCCATTGCATGAAAATTGTGGACAGGGTGTGGGGGGTTCCCTCAGTCTTGCCTGCACCCTCTCTAATCTGGGATCCTTCTAACAATCCAGAACCACTGGCAAGCGCTCATCTGCCTGCCTTCCTGATGGCCCTAACTGCTCTCTCCTGGCCTGATCCACTTAATTGCCTATCTGCTCTTCCCTCCTGGCCTTTACACTCCCCCCCCCCCCCAAACTGCCCATCTGCTCTCCCTTCCTCTCCATGCCTTCTGACCCCAGCGCAGGAGTGCTGAGAGCTCTCTGCTGAGGCCACACCCCCATTCTGATGCCCACCCCTCCCAGGCTGAGCAGCGCTGCAGGCCTCTGCACACCTCTGCTAGGGGGGGCTGCCCCTGTCCTGAAGCCCCCTCGGGGCCTGGGCATATGCGTGTCTATGCCACTGTGGTTGCCCCAGGAGATGTGGTGGGCCTGTGCATGCCTCCACGAGGAGTAAACTCCACCTCCTAGGCAGCATGACCCCAGGGCTGGACAGGCGTGTGTGCACCTCCACTGGTGGTGGAAGTCCCTGCTCCTGTGCCTGCCTACCAGCTCCTATGTGTGCTCAGCCTATTGACTGGTTGTGACTGAGGCACTTTTAGGACGAATTAGCATATTATTTTTTTATATTTATACTAGTGGCCTGGTGCATGAAATTTGTGCATGAGGGTAGGGGGGAATAGGTGGAGGGGAATGTGTCCCTTAGCCTGGCCTGCATCCTCTCTATTCTGGGACCCCTGTGAAATCGGGCTTAAACTGGCAATCGGACAACCCCCTCGCAATCCGGGAGTACTGGCTCCTGACTGCTCACCTGCCTGCCTGCTTGATCTCCCCTAACTATTCTGCCTGCTGGCCTGCTAGCCTCCAACTGCACCCCTCCTGCCGGCCTGATCACCCCTAACTGTCCTCCCCTCCTGGCCTGATCACCCATAACCACCTCTGCCTCTACCCTGCTACCATGGCTTTGTCTGGAAAGACATCTGGAATGTTCAATTAGCATAATATCCTTTTATTAATATAGATAGGATATAACATACTGCCATAACTACAACATATCTACCAGTATTACCTATGAGAATATGTACTTCATGAGATAGGAAGGCATCTAATACATTACATTGTATATGTTGTAAATAGTAGGAAATACAGTATTTGTAGCAATAATACATATCCTGTGACTTCCTTTCCTGATCTAGGGATGGTTCCCAGGTCTTTGAACATTTTCTGGCCCCTAATGTTTTGTTTTGTTTTTGCCATTCAGAGTAACTTTATTTACTGTTTACTGCACATGATTTGAGGTCTTTAATTTCTAACCACCAAAGAGTCAAAGGATTATTTTTTCCATGAATTTTAACATTAACATTAGTGAATTTGTGTATTCATGTGTTTTTATTGTAAACATCTGACATATTCACATTGTCATAGATCCTGAACTCATAAGTGTGGACCATGCACATGCTGGCAGCAAGCCAGGAAGCCACTCTGCAAGAAAACTGATACTCTGTATAAGGAGAAAAGTCATAGCATAACATTTAATGTCTGACTTTAATTCATATACTCTCGGGGACTCAACTGCTTGGTTGGTGATGGGGTTGATTATTGGGAGGATTATTCCTAAAATAATTAAGGAAAGGGGGGCTCAATCTTTCTTCTTGGTTGCTTGCTCCTCCACAGCACCTCATCTCTTTGGGCAGCTTCTCCTCAGCTTCTTGGGCATCTTCTCCTTCACCTTCACCTCCTTCCTCCTTTGCATCCTCAAATTCTTTCTTTGCACCTTCTTCCTCTTCTTCTCCTTCCTCTTCCTCAGCCTCTTCCTTCTCCTCCTCTTCAGCTTCTCCTTCAGGAGGGGGTTCATCCTTGGTTTCCTCGGCTTTTGCAGCCTCAGTGGTCTCCTTCACCTCAATCTGCTCCTCCTGGACGTGGCAGGGGTATTAAGAAGGGAAGGTGTGAGCAGACATCAAGTAGGAGCTAGTCTATAAACCACTGTAGGCAGACCACCAAAGATCTGGGAACTCCAGTAGTAGACTCTGACTATGCTTCCCACGCAGGTGAAACTGAGCAGGGTCTCCTCACCTTCCAAGAGTTTCCTGTAAGCTGCAATGTCAATGTCCAAAGCCATCTTCACATTGAGGAGGTCCTGGTATTCTTTTAAATATCATGCCATTTCACTCTTCGTAGTTCTCAACTCATTTTCTAATTTGTTGGTCATGTCCTGCATAGTGCTAACATCAGAGTTCTGCTTATCCTCTAACTCTTGCAGCTGCTTTCCCAGTGCTTTGTTCATGCCCCGGCATGTTTCCATCTCCAGGGTCTTGGCCTTGAGCATTCGCTGGCCTGCACTGCATAGGTGTTCTTGACAGAACTCTTGGTCAGCATGGTGAAGTGGCTCTTGTACCATTCTTCATCATTCTGCATGTTCTTGACAGCCAGCTTCTTGTACTGGGCATGGATGTCATTGAGCATAACAGAGAGGTCAGACTTGGAGAACATGTCCATCTCCACAGAGATCTGAGCATACTGGATCTGCGCCTGCAGCTTGGTGATCTCCTCATTGTGCATCTTCTTCAGAAAGGCGATTTTGTCCATCAGACTGTAGATGCACTTTTCCACCTCAGAGCCTGCAAGAGCCGCCTCATCTGCACCTTTGCTCACCTCCACCAGCCAGCCCTCTGCATCCTCATGATTCAGCACCTCTTCCCAGTAGCATGCCTGAAGATTGTTCCAAGCCACTTTAGAGCCCAGGTGCCTCCTAACTGCCCACTTTCTTCTCCTCTACAAGGACAGGGCATGGTGGGCGGGACACAGGCATCCCATTTTCATTAAAATATTCAACCCAGGCCTGCTCCACCAGTGTCCTCAGGCAGCCCAGGGGCAGACAGTGATCCCAGAGACCCGGGCCACCCCTGTCTATGGACCCCCAGCGACTTCAGGTGCTGTCCATGCCACCTGCCTGATCCCTATCACCACCTGGACCCCTTGAACAGCTTTAGGAGCTGCCTGCTGGAACTGCTCAGTCCCAATTGCTGCCTGGACTCCGCGGGGGCATCAGGCGCTGTCCATACCACCTACCTGGTCCCAATCAATGCCAGGACTTTGCGGGCAACATCAGGTGCTGTCCCCCAGGCTTTCCTGGTCCCAACGCCTCCTGGAGCCCATGGGAAATGTCAGGCACTATCTATGCTGCCAGTCCCATACCGATTGCCACCTAGATCCAGGCGGGTGACATCAGGAGGTGCCTGCTGGAACTGCACAGTCCCTATCGCCGCCGGGACATAGCAGGCAGCATCAGACGTTATCCATGCACCTGCCTGGTCCCAATCACCATGGACAGCGTCAGGTGCTGCCTCTCAGGCCTGCCAGGTCCTTATTGCAGCCTAGACCCGGCAGGCAGCTTCAGGCACTGCCCGCCAGGTCTGCCAGGTTCATGGTGGCCTGGACCCTGCAGGCTATATCAGGTGCTGCCTGTCCTGCCAGCATGTGCAAATTTACCCGCCCTAGGAACCCTGCCATTGCTGCCTGGCCCCACCCTCTGCCCACCCAGGCCTACAGCTGGGTCGAAAGGGCCTCTCCTCCGGGGAGAGGACTTTTTGGACCTGGCTGTAGGCTGGCCACCACACTGCTATGATCGATTGGGTGGCCCCGCCATCACTGCCAGGTCCCACCCCACCCACTCCACCCTTCGTGGGTCTGAAAAAGCTTCTCCCCAGAGGGGAGGCCTTTCCGACCCGGCTGTAGGCCGGCCACTGTGCTGCTGTGATCAATTGGGGGGCCTGCCATCACTGCCTGGCTCCGCCCCCTGGGCATCTTGCCATCACCCTGCGATTGGCTGGTAGGTGTGGCTGGTGGGCGTGGCTTATTTGGTGTAGCGAAGGTGTGGTCAATTTGCATATTACTCTTTTATTAGATAGGATATTAAAAATCTAGACAGTGAGGCAGATAGACAGAAAGCAGCAGCTTTCACAAACTGTTTCCCTAGGAAACCAGGCAAAAATCAGGATTTTGACCAAATATAGAACTGGCCATTAAGATGTTGAAATAGAAACTTTGTATCATGCACTGGTGGGAAACCCCAACACCCCATCTCTGCAAACCACTTACAGGAGGTAAGCTTAGAGGTTGTGCACTTTCACAGTGATGATTCCAGGAAGAGAAGCACCTATAGTTCTCCAGTGAATCTCCTGAGTCATTGATGAGAAAGGGAACGGGAAAGAAATGAAATCTTGCTACCACTAAGAAGCCCAATCAGTGAACTACAGCCTGACTCACGGTCAAATGCAGAATTAGACTTGTGAGTTTGGACAGAAACCCCTTTGACCTCATTAAGGTTTGTCTGAGTGAATATGAAAAGAGGCCTTGGAGTGCTTCTGGACTACTCACTGCCATTGCCTCAGAGTCAGTGACAACATGTGACTTAAAATCTCCTTTGTGCAGTTTTCACTGACTCATCCCTACCCAAGTGGAGTTTAGATAAAAGCAAGTGCTTATACTTTGATGTAGTATCCTATATAACTGGACAACTCATTCCCCTTTAGAGACATCCTGCTTTAAGATAAAAGAAAACAAATAGGTGTCTGAGACTAGAAAGGGACTGTTGCTGCACCTCAATTTTGCTGCCAAATACAAAATTGAAGTATAGCAAGTTTCTTCCATATATTAGGGCCATAAGGGGTATTCTTGCCTGGCTGATATGTATGTACCACATCTGGGAGCAAAGATAGAGAGAGACTGCATGTGGTATCTGTCTGCTATTTCAGTAAAAAATGATATTTCATTTGAATTTCAAAGCCATTATTGGCATCCTTGGGTATTCAGGACAATTTAGTAATTTGCATGGGTGTTTACTCTGCTTGCCAATGTTAGCTAAAATTAGGGTGAATACAAGCTTTCTGCAGCAACAAACCAGCCTAGTTTTACTCCTGAAATGCTTGCTGTCCAGCTTCCCTCAAGCGCTTTGCACTTGCCAAAGTCACCATAGCAAACCTTGCTATAGGTTTCTATGTTTTTGCCTGACCAAGCAATAGCCCTGACAAGCACTGAGGATGGTCAGGGCAAGAAGAGCCTAATAAAAGAATTAATAAGAGACTGGAAAAGTACAAGCTGAGAGCTGCATAGTGTGCGTGAATGTGCACTGACATACATGACAATAAAAGCAAGAAGGTTGACAAGAAAGGCATTTCCTCCAGAAAGTCACACAATCTGTGTTACCATTGGATTAAAAAGTCAATTTCTTGTGTGTGCATTACAAATTTAAATTTGGAAACAAATTTCCCTTGTGTGACATTTCTAGCTTTGCTACTAATATAGCAAATTCCCAGAATACAAAAAGAATATGAAAATAGAAAATCTGCATTCAAGTCTGGTTTGGCCAATAAGTAGAAATGTGACCTTGAGCAGGCTTCAAGGCCTCAGTTTTGCTACCTTCCCCAAGAAGGATATAGTATGACTATTATATTTACTTCACAAGGCTATGGTGAAGGTCAAATGAGGTAACCTTCATTCATTCATCTAACAAATATTTATTGAGCTTTCCCTTCTTGTCAGTCACTGTTCAAGGAGCTGAAGATATAATTGATCATTACAATGTCTTTGCCTTCACATTCATGTGCATGTGAGAGTGTGTGTGGGAGGACAGGGAAAGATAATAAGAAATACACACACAATAAAAAGATACACAGTCATATACACACAATATACTCATGCAAACAATATCAGCATAGTGATCAATGCTATGGAAATAAACACAAAAAAACTGTAAATAATAAAGTAGTATAAAAGACAAAAATATTATTTAAGATTATTACATTAGGGCCTTAGAGATATTTCCTTCCTTTCCTCCCACCCCAACATCCCCGCCTCCCCAACTTTAGGATACAATTAGGATATGCATTAGACTGCAGATCCATAAGAAAGTAGATAAATTAGAAGCAGATCCTGTCCTCAGGAAGCATACAAATGGCATAAGTGTAGGGCCATAATGGTGAACCTATGACACCCTTATTAGCACTGACATACATAGCCATTTTCCATAACATGCGGCCGATGTGGTCACATACAGAGAAGTATGGGGCCTCATGCCAAGAAGGATGTTTCATCCTCAGCTACTGTACGGCCAGGCACAGTAGCCGAGGATGAAACATTTGCTGTAGTATAGACACTCTGTGGTAGAGGTCTGTAGGCCAAAACAACAGAACTCCAGCACAGAGCACCTAGTTCTGGAACTTCCCATTAGGCCTTTAGGGGATCTTTGACCTCACTTCCAGCTGGCGGACCAGAAAGCAGGAGAACGCCATGGGGGACGCATCTCTGGGGGCCCTGTGATCGCCATTACCAGCAACCACATAACCACAGCAACCATCATCCAATCTACTGTTCTGGGATGTTGTGGATTTCTAATTGACCATCATTACTGAGATAAGTGAGGGGGAGGCTAGGAGAGGCAAGGGCCAGTGCTATGGGTGCCGTTTCCTCACCATTAGAAATAGTGGCAGCCTTCTTAATTTATATAAAGGAATGCCATTTGCAGCATAGTGCAGACTCTATTTCACAACTATTACTGTTGTGCATTCTTACTAACCCCTATTTCTCCTTATTAACACTGCCTTTTCCTAAAAGACAGTTACATGTGCTATCTTGTGGTCAGTTGGGCTAGTTAACCTCTAATTGCCTGCAGGGCTAACAGGCTATCTATAATTCTATCTCCTGTCACTGCCCCCTGATGAAGAACTCCAAAAATAAAAAAAAACAAGGTTAAATAAAGGAAGTGGTAGTAGCAGTAGCTGACTCTTTCAAAAGACATGGACCAAGATATATGGCATTATAGAAAAAAATGGCAGGTCATTTTGCATTCCATGTACTGAAATGGTAGTAAGCAGAACGTAGAATATAAATAGACATTTTGAAACTAATCATTCCCAGCTCCTGAAAAAAAGTGAGGATGAAAGGAAGGAATACATTTCCAGGCAGCTACACCTTTATAAGAGCCAATCTAATTCTATCCTTAAATTTATAAAAGGCTCTCCAAATTTAACATCTGCAAGTATGAGATTGCTCCCTCCATAGCTCAGCATGGAAAAGCACTCAGTGAGGGAGAACTTATTAAATAAACTCTCCTCAGATGTGCACCAGTTCTATTTCACGATATGCAGAATAAAGATGCAATTATTAAGAGAATATCTGATTCACGGTTCAGTAGAAATATCATAAAAGACCATATAATGAGACTGAACACAAACATATAACATCAATTAAAGAGAGACATAATTGTAAATATTTTTCAATCTCTCTTGATGAAACTATTGATGTCACATCACATGCTCAGTTGGCCATTATGGGTCGATAATCTGATGGTCTCACAATGAGAGAAGAGTTGATAAAGTTAGTATCAGTGCCAACAAGTACATCAGGCAATGAAATATGTAAGGTTGTTATACAAACATTCCGGGAACTAAGCATTGATATCTCTAAAGTTGTGTCAGTGATGACAGATAGGGCACCAAACATGGTGGGGGGAAAAGTCAGATTTTTCAAATTGTTTATGGAAGCTATTGGACATCCAATTGTGCCTTTTCATTGTATTATCCATCAGGAGGTTTTATGTGCCAAGACAGGATTCACCTAATTAAATGACTTAATGTCAATTGTTACATGAATAGTTAATTTAATAGCTGCTTGCCCCCTTCACAAACGATAATTTTCTGCACTTTTACTGGAGGTTGATTCCACCTACAATGGAGTGCTGATGCACAATAATGTAAGATGGCTGAGTCGAGGCAAAGGTCTTGAGCACTTTATGGAGTTCTTTGAAGAAATTAAGGTATTTCTTGAGGATAAGAATCTGGGAAACTTTTCTCAGCTCCATGATGATAAGTGGGTCAACACCCTGACATTTTTTATAGATCTCTCTGTTCATATTAATGAACTGAACTTAAAGTTAGAAGGTTTTGGCAAAAGTATTGACATTATGTTTGGATACATAAAAGCTTTTGAAAGTAAACTTAAAATTATCAGGCAAAATGTAGAAACTAAAACTCATAAGTATTTTCCTCTAGTACCAAAGTATTTTGAGAAGGCCAGTGCAGCTGTACAAAATGAAATGGAACCCTTACATATAAAGTACCAGCATGTTTTAGACTCATTACTTGACCAGTTCAGTGATAGATTTAATCAAGTTAGAAGCCTAGAACAGACCATAAAAATAATTAAGTATCCTGATGTACTAGTCTAAAGTAGTTTGGAATTAAATGGTTTCCAATGGATGCAAATTGATGATTTGGAGATACAACTTGCAGAATTTCAAGACAGCATTTGGGCTCAGGTGTTTGTGGACTTGAGGTCAAAGCTTGAGAATTTGGAAAGGTGCCACTTGAAGAATCAAGAGGAGTGCCACTATGAACAGGAAATTTGGAGTGCCTGGAATGGATTACCAGACACATTTAGCACCCCGAAAAATATAGCAATGGCTTTACTCACAAGTTTTCCCTCTATGTACTTTTGTGAGACCTTATTCTCAGTGTTAAATAATATCAAAACCAACAAAAGAAATAGATTGACCGATGAAGTTAGTAACACTTGCTTGGGCTTGAAGTGTACAAAATACCAACCTTCAATTGAAGGTTTAGCCAATGAAATTCAGCAACAACAAAGTCACTAATAGGCAAGTTAGTTAAAGAATTCCCCCTGCCCCTCACTTATCTTAGTTCATGGCACCCCACACAAATTAAACAATATCAAGACCAACAAAAGAAACCGACTGACAGATTAACAAAGAAGTCACTAAGCAGGTAATTTAAATAATTAGTTTTTTGATTTATTAAATACAGTTATATGTTACAATTATATATTTTTGTTATTTAAACTTTAAATATGAGGAAATTATGTTTTTTGTTTTGTTTTTTTTTTCTCGAAGTGCACACCGTCTGAGTTATGCTCGTTTTTTTTTAATGAATTTTGACACAGCAAGCTCAAAAGGTTGCCCAACACTGGTATAGGGCATTATATAAATATACCTCTCCCAGGTATATCATGATAAAGCCACAGAGAACAATAGGTCTAATGCCATGGAAATGCTTCCACAGAAAGATCATTATCACTTGGGAGCAAACAGGTTTAGAAGTTGCCTCCTAGAAGTGAGTGGAATATGCAGGGTTTAGAGAAGAGGGAGGGTTGTCCCAGCAGAAAGAAGAAGTTAGCAACAGGAGAGTACACTAACATAGCCTGGTGACTCCTGGTGGTTCCAGGTATACAATAGAGAAATGAACCTTGGAAGACTGAGCACAGGATCCATCCTCCCCAACAGTGGATAATTTGCCTACTTCATGTTTTTAGGTCCATTTACTCTGTAATAGAAAGTCCTCAGTTGTGCTGGGAAACTCAGTTCTCCACACTCCAGATTCTTGTCTTAATCAGATCAAAATAAGATATGTATTTCATAATAAGATTTTCCCTAATTTTGAAGTTTTTGGTAACTATATAGGGTAATAATGGTACAAGGAGCCTTATGATGATAATTTCTAAGTATAATGATAAGTAAAGGCATCTTCCTCAATTGGGTCTGCAGCTCACCTTCTTTTCTAAAGATATGCTTTCAGGAAAGCCTAGTTTTTCCTACAAATTTAAGCAAGTGATTTTTTTTTCTTTTTCTTTGTGCTGTTCAAGTCTGAATGCATCACTGTTATTTCCTGTTGCTGATTTGGGGATAAGAATGAGTAGTAAGAAAATGTTCTTCCATTATTGCAGGCATCTGTAATATGAAGTTAGAGAAGTAAGTTATCCTTTTTGGCTTCATTTCAAACACCCTTCTTATTATGAAGGGTGTGAACTGGAAATGAAGATGTCTTCTTTCAATTGAAAGATTATGAGTGCTCTTGCTTAATAGTCCAAATAAATGGCTGGAAGCTGCCAAAAGTATGTGGCTTCAAATCAGCTTGTTCTTAGAGCCATAGAAAACTGAGACAATCTGAGATGATCCAATTAGAAACACTTCTCCAATTGTTAGGATTTAAGAACAAAATATTAACAACCAATCCAGCAACACATTAAAAAGATCATATGCCGTGATCAAATGGAATTTATCCAGGAATGCAAGCTTAATACAATATTCACAAATCAATAAATGTGATATAACACATAAAGAAAATGAAGGATAAAAACCACATGATCATATCAATAGATGCAAAAAAAAAGCAATTGATAAAACCCAGCACCCATTTATAATAAAAACTCTGCAACAAAGTGGAAATAAAAGGAACAGAACATACCTCAATGTAATAAAGGCCATATATGACAAACCCACAACCTACATCATACTGAAAAAGCAAAAAGTACAAGCATTTCCTTCAAGATTTGGTTCGAGAGAGGATGTCTGCTTTTACCACTCCTATTTACTGAAAGTCCTAGCCACAAAATCAGACAAGAAGAAGAAATAAAAAAGTCACCCAAAACTGTCATTATTTGCAGATGATGTAATACTGTACATAGAAAACCCTAAAGACTCCACCAAAAGCTTCTAGAACTGATAATGAATTCAGTAAAGTAGCAGGATAAAAAATAGATATCAAAAAATCAGTTGCAGTTTTCTACTAATAATTATCTATCAGAAAGGAAAACTGAAAAAAAAATCAATCCCACTCAAATTGCTTTATAAAAATGAAATACCTAGGAATAAATTTAACTAAAAATATAAAATACCTATGCTTGAAAAATTTAAAGATACTGAAGAAAGAAATTTAAGAAGATACAAGAGTGGAAACATATACCATGTTCATGGATAAGAAGATTTAACATCATTCAAATGTCCATATACTATGCAAAAGAATCTATAGAGCTAACACAATTGCTATCAAGATACCAAAGGTGAATTTCACAAAACTAGAACAAATATTCCAGAAATGTATATGGAACTACAAAAGATCCCTAATAGCAATACTAGTAGTAATCTTGAAAAAGAAATAGAAAGGTGGAGGAATCATGCTACCTGATATCAAACTATGCTGCAAGGCCATAGTAATCAAAACACCATCGTCTGCTATAAAAACAGACATACAGATCAACGTAATAGATTAGAGAGCCCAGAAATAAATCCACCTTTATGGTGAATTAATATTTAACAAAGGAGGAATAACATACACTGAGATAATCTATTAAATAAATGGTATTGGGAAATGAAACTAGAACACCTTCTTAAACCATATATAAAGATAAACTCAAAATAAATTAAAAACTTAAATGTTAGACTAAAAATCATAAAAATCTTAGAATAAAACATGGTCAGTAAAATTTTGGACATTTCTCATAGCAATATTTTATTTTTGATATATTAGTTCTGGCAAGAAAAAAAAGAGAAAATAAATAAATGGAACTACATGAACCTAAAAAGTTTTTGAACAGCAAAGGAAACCATCAACAAAATGAAAAGACAACCCACTGAACGGGAGAACATATTTGCCAATAATATATTTGATAAGGGGTTAATATAATCCAATACCAAAAGAACAAAACAACCAAAAAACAGTTCAGTTAAAAACTGGGCAAAGAACCTGAATAGACCCCTCTTCAAAGAGGACATACATGCAGCTGGCCAATAAATATATAAAAAGATGCTCAATGTCACTTATCAGAGAAATGCAAATTAAAACCACAATGAGATATTATCTCATACCTGTCAGAATGGCTACCATCAATAAGTTGGCAAAAAAGTGTTGGGGAGGATTTTTAGAAAAGGGAACCCTTGTGCATTGTTGGTGGGAATACAAACTGGTACAGCCACTATGGAAAGCAGTATGAAGGCACCTCAAAAACTTAACAATGGAAGTGCCTAATGACTCATCAATTTCACTTCTAGGAATTTATCTAAAGAAACACAAAACACCAATTTGAAAGAATATAGAACCCCTATGTTCATTGCAGAATTATTTACAATAGCCAAGGATTAGAAGCAGTCCAAGTGTTCATCAGTAGACAGATGGATAAAAAAAGTTGTGCTACAACTTACAATAGCTAAGATTTGGAAACATCCTAAGTGCCCATAAGCAGTTGAGTGAATTAAATAAACTGTGGTACATCTACACAATGGAATACTATGCTGCTGTAAAAAGAAAGAACCATTGCCATTCACAACAGAATGGATGGACATGGAGAGCATTATGCTAAGTGAAATAAGCTAGTCGATGAAAGATAAATATCACATGATCTCACTCATTTGTGGAATATAATGAACAACATAAACTGATGAACAAAAACAGATCTAAAGACAGAGAAGCATTGAACACAGCTTTAAACATCAGAGAGAAGGCAGGGGAGGGTGGGATAGAGAGTAAGAGAACAACCAAATTATTTATATATATGCATATGAACATAACCAATGGACACAGACACTAGAAGGGTGAGGGCATGTGCTGGAGGATGGGGTTGGCTGCAGAGAGGTCAATGGGGGAAAAAGGAGACATATGTAATACTATATGTAATACTTTAAACTATAAAGAATTAAAAAAAAACCCACCCACTTAGAATTCATATTGAAAGCACTGGTAAATATATAGAAAAAAAATGTTGTTCTTCATTTTCACAATGGAATATGACTTGATCATAAAAAAAATGGAAATCTTACCTTTTGCAGCAGCATGGGTAGACTTGGAGAATATTATTCTAAGGGAATTAGGCCAACCAGAGAAAGACAAGAACCATGTGATTTTATTCATGAATGGAATATAATCTATGCATCCTATCTAATAAAAGAGTAACATGCAAATTGATTATACCTTCGCTACACTACCAGTCAGTCAGGAGCAAGAGGCAGGGCCGGTGATGTGAGACAGGGGTGGGGCCTAGGCACGGGCAGCAGCATCGGAGGTGTCCCCAGGGACAGGCGTCAGCGGCATCTCCACAGCACCAGGTCCCCAGGCATCAGGACGGGGGAACCCGAGGCTAGGCCAGGGGACTTAAGGCTGTGCCCTTTGCTCCTGCACTGGGCCAGGGGACCTGAGGCTGCACCGCCTGCCCGGAGGGGCTTGATGGGACACCTGAGGCCACATCCCCCACCTCAGCACTGGGAGACCTGAGGCCAAGCTGGAGGTCCTAAGGCTGCATGCCTGCCAGGGCCGAGGGAAATGAGGCTGTGCCAAGGAACCTGAGGCTGGACCCCTGGCGCCTGGCCAGGGAATCTAAGGCTGTGCTGGGGCACCTGAGGCCATGCTCCCTGCCAATAGGACTTGATGGGGGACCTGAGGCTGTACCCAATGCCTTGCGGGGCTTCATAGGGTGGGGCTGGCTGAGTCTGGGTCTTGTGCGATTTCAAGGTGAACACAGGTGGGGTGAGACTTGACTCTGGGTCCCGCGTCATGCCCCAAACTCTGACAGGAATGGAGATTTTCATATACATTTTATTAATTTTCTTTCATCTCTGACACTTCTATTATAAAGGGAAAATAGCAATATTAAAATATTTCCTCCAATTAATTCTCTTTTAATGTGCACCGGGTCACTAGTCCTATATAATAAAAGAGAAACACGCAAATTAGACCTTACTTTCTACACTACCAGCCAATCAGAAGCAGGGGGCGGAACCACATGGCGTGCAACCCCGCCCCTTGCGCCGCCTCCACACAGCCTGGGGAACGGGAGCCACAGGCCTGGGGAGCAGAAGCTGCGCTGGCGGTCCTGGCTAGCCTGCGGTGCCCATTCCTCAGGCTGCGTGGCCTGGGGAGCAGACGCTGCATTGGCAGTCCCGGCAGGCCTGTGGCTCCCATTCCCTAGGCCGCAGGGAGGCTGGTGGGAAGGTTGGCCACTGCTGTGCTTCGCTGCAGTTGGCGAGGGTCCCAGATCGCGAAGGGCATGCACAAGGGTCCCAAATTGCTGGCATGTGCATGAAGGGCAGGGCTGTGGGAGGCCAGGAGGAAGACCAGCCACAGGCACACTTTGCCATGGGTGCCAGGGTTCCCAGATCACCATGGTGGTGCTGCCAAGGCAGAGGCCGTTAGGGATGATCAGGCCAGGAGGGGAGGGCAGTTGGGGGTGATCAGGCCAGGAGGGGAGGGCAGTTGAGGGTGATCAGGCTGGTGGTGGGGGCCAATTGGGGAAATCAGGCCAGCAAGCAGAGTGGTTAGGAGTGATCAAGCAGTCAGGCAGGTAAGCGGTTAGGAGCAGATTGTGAGGGGGTTGTCCAAGTGCCAGTTTAGGCCCGATCCCACAGGGGTCTCAGATTGGAGAGGATGCAGGCTGGACTGAGAGACAACCTCTCCTACCTCCCACATGCACAAATTTTGTACACCAGGCCACTAGTATATATATATAAAAGCCAAAGCAACCATTCAACTGTTTGACCAGAAACTATGACACACACTGACCACCAGGGGGCAGGTGCTCAACACACAGGCATGGAAACATGGAACAGACTGATGAATCTCAGAGGGAAGGGGACAAAAAGAGATTACTCAAAGATCTTATATGCATACTAGAAGCCTGATGGATGGATTTGTGTACCAGTGGGTTCCCTCAACCAAACTGGCAGTCTGTCATCGCCCAAGGGGTCCTGGATTGTGAGAGGCAGAGGCCTGGACGAGGGACCCCATCAGCACACAAATCTGTGCACTGGGCCTCTAGTGAATAAAATAAACACAAACAAAACAGAAACAGCCTCATTTGATACAGAACTTAATGACAGCTGTCAGAGGCAAGAGGGTTTTCAGGGCTGGGTGAAAAAGTTGAAGGGATTAAGAAAAAAAAATCATAAACACAGACAACAGCAAGGCAATTACTAACCAGAGAGGAAGGAAGTAAGGGGAGATAGGAAAAGGTATAGGGGGAATAAATTGTGATGGAAGGAGAATTGACTTGATCTGTATATATAAAATACAATTGATGTATTATAGAATTGTATACCTGAAACCTATAAAATTGTATTAACCAATGTCACTGCAATAAATTCAATTAAAAAAAATTTAGCAAAAGGTAAGAAAGCATATAGCCATAGTCCAAGTTTCCATTTCCCTGAGAGTTTGAAAGAGAAAGAAAAAAAAATGTAGATAATGAAGAAGCAGCCTCAGCTCTGTGTTTGTAAAATATTGATTTAAAAAAAAAAAAAGGTTCCAGAATAACACAATTCTTTCCTCTGATTGATATTCCTTTAGTGGCAATAGGTTTCAATGCTTATTGACTCATATTCACCAACAATCCTAATGACCATTTTGCTGCTTCTTCCTCATACCAGAAGAGATTAGAACCACTAAACATTAGAAGGTGGTAGAAAGTACTCTGAGAGGCAGTGCAGTGACAGCACAAATGGCAACTGACAGCCTGAGGGGACAGCCAAGAAAAATTACTGAATTTCAGAACAGCATAATAACCCTAGAGCATGCTGATGCCCTTGAGTCATCAAAAGGTTTCAAATGCTTAGAATGACTTCTATGGCCAGAAATAAATATGAAATACATTTTAATTAAGTTTTCATTCAAGGCCAATAAAATTGTTTATTATTATTATTACTAGAGGCCCGGTGGACAGGGCCGGGGGTGTATCCCTCAGCGGAGCCTGCACCCTCTCCAATCTGGGACCCATGGAGGGATGTCTGACTGCCTGTTTAGGCCCATTCCTGGTCAGGCAGTTGGACATCCCTCTCCCAATCCAGGGCTGCTGGCTCCCAACTGCTTGCTTGTCTGCCTTCCTGATTGCCCCTAACTGCTTCTGCCTACCAGCATGATCACCCCCTAACCACTCCCCTGCCAGTCTGATTGATACCTAACTGCTCCCCTGACAGCCTGTTTGCCCCTAACTGCCCTGCCCTGCAGGCCTAGCCCCCCCAATTGCCTTTCCCTGCAGGCCTGGTTGCCCCCAAATTCCCTCCTCTGCCAGCCTGGTCAACCCTAACTGCCCTTCTCTGTAGGATTGATCACCCCAACTGCCTCCCTTACAGGCCTGGTCCCTCCCAACTGTCCTTCTCTGCTGACCATATTGTGGTGGCCATCATGTGTCTACATGGGGGCAGAATCTTTGACCACATTGGGGCAGCCATTTTGTGTGCTGGAGTAATGTTCAATCTGCATATTACTCTTTTATTAGATAGGATAGAAGCCTGATACATGGGTGGGGACCAGCTAGTTTGCCATGAAGGGTGTCCTGGATTAGGGTTAGGGTTCCTTTGGGATGTGGGGGGCCTGGGTGAGGGTCCTGGGTGAGGGGTCTGTGGTGAATTGTAGGCTGGCCACACCCCCTGGTGACCCAAGCAGAGGCCCTGGTATCTGAGATTTATTTATCTTCTACAATTGAAACTTTGTAGCCTGGAGTGAAGCCAAGCCTCCTGCTAGCTCCATAGAGGCAGAAATTTCTGTTGGGGTTTATTTATCTTTATAATTGAAACTTTGTAGCCTTGAATGGAGGCCTCGGCCCACCAGGGTGTGTGGAAAGCTTGGCTTCCTCCATTGCTGGGGAAACCCAAGCCTCCCTCCTGCTCTCTCTATGGCTGCAGCCATCTTGATTGGGGTTAATTTGCATACTCACTCCTGATTGGCTTGTGGGTATAGCAGAGTGATGATTAATTTGCATACTAATCTTTTATTAGGTAGGATTATTATTATTATATTATGAATTTTGTCTCTGATAGAGGAGAAAGCTTAAGCACTATGGAAAAGTTAGGTTTAAAGTACAAAGTGACCATACAGAACATCTATATTTATGTGTACAAGAAAATTCACCAGACTCCTAGAGAGGCCACACACACATGCATGAGTATTTAAAGTATTGGCTAACTAAAACAAGATAATGACAAAGACTAAAATGCTTTTTGCTTGGCTAGAGTAGACATAGGAATACCATGATTTTAAAAATACGTGAAAGGACACATGATGGTTTGCCAGTTAAGTGCTCACCACTTTCTGTATTTTTTCATTCAATCTTCCAAAACAATTTATAAGGAAGAGATTATTAACCCCTATTCTTCACATGATGAAACAGTTTCTGGAAACGTCAAGTAACCTACTTATATCTACAGATTTATAATCTACTTGTACTCATTCAAGTAAAATGAGTCTGGCCTTCATTTTTTCCATCTTTCTCTTTCTTACCACAAAACTAAGGATTTAGCCTTTTTAATTATCTCTTTCCTTCTAAGAGCACATGCTAGGCCCTATTCACCTACATATCACTTATTGTATTTAACACAGTACATTGCATGGGACAATAGTGGTGCAAAGAATATGTTAGCTGAATAAATGTATGTAATTCATGGTAAAATTATAAAATTTGAAACCAGAAAGATTACAATTTACATCTCTTCCCTGCCATTTATGAGCTTTGCATACCTGGGCAATTTTTCACAATCTTCAGGTGTTCTCTGCTCACTAGTGAGGCAGAACTATATGACATATTCTGACCAGAAAACAACTAGTATTTTCCTTGTTAACGTCCAATTGATTTCCCCAGATTCTTTTGAGTGACACTTTCAGAAATGTTTAAGTAATAGTTTCCCAAAATGCTTAACTTATAAAAAGAAAAAAAAATCAGAGCTATGTATAGCTTTATCTTATGAAATGTCCTTCAAGGAAAAAAGAGATTTGTTTGTTACACTAATACTTAAGCAGTCTCAACTGCTTGTTCATTCATGCAGAATTGAGGGAAACTAACTATGAGATAGTTCCATCATAGAAACTGAGGCTCCAAAAAGAGGAGCACTGCTGATTCTAGAACAGAGACTAGAAATATGTGATAGCAGTTATAAAAAATGACTTAGAAAGTGCTATTTTGAGGAACTTTCTCAATAGTTCATAAATTCCAATACATTGGATGAGTGAAGAATGTAGTTGAGGGATTGGCAATTTTCCACAGAATTTGCATGACCACATGAGGACCATGTTTAGGCCACTTCAAGGGCTACAGCTTATTTTAGATTATCAGAGTCCTCTGACATTTCCAAGTGGTCAAGCATTTGTCTTCCAACACACTACAGCAGGGTCACCTAGGTCACAGAGACAGTTGTGAAAGAGACATTTCTAATACTTAATGATTTTAAATTTCTCTGTGTGCTCTAATTGCCCATTGTATTACATAGACATATATTAACTACTTTAATATGGCCAGCTTGGGTACCTGTTCCACTTCTGTAACATTCTTTATACTGAAGATTGACCTTGTCCAATGGCTTTTTTATTTGAAGACACATCTTACTATGATTTCAAACTTAATTTCACTAGTATGCAAATGAGAAAATCATGAAAGATAATCTCCTCACCCCATTTTCCAGCAAAGGAATTTCTGATATCATAACCACAGGAAGATTAAAAAAAAAAAAAAGCTTTCAAAGTGACTCATCTTCAAATTATTTATCTGGATTCAACAATAATTAATCAATAATTTTCAACCTTATCCATCTGGCTTATAAAGTAGATTCAAGGGACACTTCCACTGAAGAGATATCAGAAACTGAATGACAATTTGTTCTATATAAAGCCACAGGTGAATAAACTTTTAAAGTACTCTTAACAATTTTAAAGAGGTGGCTACAAGCGAAATTCACTTAGTAATTAAGATGAAAAAAATTTTGGGTTCAAAAATAACATGGGTGCATTAACTATCTGTTGCTGTATAGCAATGAAAACTTCATGGAGTGAACAACATATATTTATTATCTCACAACTTATGTGGTGCATACGCATAGCCATGGCTTCACTGTATTTTCTTCCTGAGGCTGCAAGAAAGAAATAAGTCTGGTTTGTGGTCTCACTATTAGGCTCAACTGGAGAAGAGTGTGCTTTTGAGTTTACATGGTTGTTGGCAAAATTCAGTTCCTGCAGGCTGCCCTGAACTTCTTGTTACATGGCCATCTCCATGTGGCAGCTCCTAACATGCAGTGTGTTTCTTCAAAGTTATCATGGGGAGAGTCTTCACATAAGATGGTGTCACAATCTGATGTAATGTATTTATGTACAAATGCCCTGCCTGTACTAAAGGGGAGTTCCATATACCAAGACATAAATATCAGGAGGTGGGAATAGTTGGGAGCCACTCTATCTATCTATCTATCTATCTATCTATCTATCTATCTATCTATCATCTATCTATCTATCTATCTATTTAAAAATATTTTAATTGATTTTTTACAGAGAGGAAGGGAGAGGAATAGAAAGTCAGAAACATAGATGAGAGAGAAACGTCACTCAGCTGCCTCTTGCACACCCCTTCCTGGGGATGTGCTCCCAGCCAAGGTACATGCCCTTGACTGGAATCAAACTTGGGACCTTTCAGTCCACAGGCCCATGCTCTATCCACTGAGCCAAACCGGTTTCGGCAGTTGGGGACCACTTTAGAGTCTGCTTGTCTTCAAAGACATTTTCTATCTTCTATGTAAACATCTTCTATATGGCTACATGGTCGTACATGAAAGAGAGAGGCTTTCATTTTCTGATTGAGAAATACCTTTAGGTATTGATATACATTTTATCGTGTCATAATTTGCTTGAAACAGGGTGCATATTTTTCCCTTTGTCAAGCACAAAAATAAAGAATGAATAAAACTCTTTTGCGGTTGATGTTATTTAAATCCTTTACAATAGAACTCTTATACAAAGTTAGAGAACTCAGGTTTTTGGTTTGTTTTATTTTGTTTTGTTTTTGAAATGTCTTAATCCTCTTCAGAAGTTCAAGCTTATACCAAACTTTGGGGCTAATGGCCTGTTGTATACCCACCTTAATACACATAAGAAGTGAGGACACACAGGGTAGGCAATTGAAAACACTTAGGAATTAATACAACTTGCCCTTGGTCTGAAGTGTACTTGTTTTAATAAGTTGAAGCACCCTCTCTTACCTAAAGCATTCCACAAATAGACAAAAATACAAGGATTGGATTCCACCAGCATATGGTAGTGACTGCTACTTATTTTTTTCTTCAACATGTTACTGTTTTTAATGTTCTCCTCTTTAAAATATTATATTTTTCATGCATACAAGTCCTTTGGTTGATGAATATAAGCCTAACCAAAGGACATGAACACCAGGGGGGTAAGGACATGAGTAGCGGGAGGGCTGGGGGGTAAATAAAGGGATAAGGACACATATGTAGTATCTTAATCAATAAAGAAATTTGAAAAAAATAAAAATATTATATTTTTATCTATCTATCTCAACATAAAATTTGAATAAGAAATGAGAAAATTTTCACTCCTGTTATTAATTGTGTAATAAAAAGAGGGGTTTCACTCATAAAAATTTAAATCTGGCTTCCAGTTTAAGAGGGAAGAACACCACAGCAGAGATATTAAGGTAAAAGCAAAAAACAGAAAATTAAGAATTCTGAATACATGATTCCAGTTTGTTTTCTGTAACAAGGTCAACCTTTAGCATTTTTTAGGAGAAAGAGCACACCTCTTTTGTTGCATCTTCAAGTAGTTAATATGTACGGTATCTCACAAATATATATATACATTTTGAATAACTATTCATTCCAATGGGTTAAATTTGAAAAGAAAAGAAACATCAAATAAGCTATCAGAAAAAGTGTGTATACATTTTTGGGGACATCCTGTTTCTGTAATGCATTGGGCAATTAGAGTACACTAAGAGCTTTAAAATTATTAAATGTTAGAGTTGAAATATAACTGTATGATCATTTAGCCCAATTCTTCCTCAGGAGGGCATTGGGGGCCTGAGAGGTTATATGACTTGCCTACCTCTAGGCAATAACCCAATGGTAGAGCTAGAACTAGAATTATGGTATACTGGTTTTTCACCTTAACATAATTTACCGCTATCACTTCTTAATGTATTGTCCTTCATATACAAGCATTCATCCATGATCCAAGATATACAGAGTGGAAGCTATTTCTACAATTTTCTTGAGCATTATCTTACTCTCCTCTTTCCAGCCCTCCCTCCCTACTTTCCATTCTCCTTCCTTCCTGTGTTTTTCTATCTCTATCTATTGAACACATAAGAAAGTACAAGAATAAATATGAAAATTCAGGCTACCTGTTCCTGTATTACCATTCTTCAGGACTAGATAACATCACCCACTCCATCTGTGAGGTCTTTTCAGTGTACCTCAGCCCACACCAACTTGTGCACTGCCTTACCTCTATTGATAAATTTAATGTGTACCCTAAGTCTGACCATTTAAATTATTTAATTATTTTAATCCTCCCATCATTGTATCTAACATCTGGTAGGACTAGCCTCTGCTTCCCTTTTATGCAAATAAGTAAGCCTAATGTTAAGTAAGTAACAATTGCTGAAAACTATTTCTGGATTATTCCTATGATTTCATAATAATAATGAGTTTAAGTAATTCAGGATCAGAATGGCATCAAAAGGTCATTTTGCCAGTGACTTACACAATTCTAATATGTCATTCACACACCTCTAGTTGCTAAGGCAGTGTGCATGCTCAGAGGTTGTAAACTTTGAAGTAATAAATATGTCATAGCCTCTGAAGGCTCTATGTCTCGCTCCTCTGCATGTGTTTCCAGGAGATGAAAAGAGCATAGACTTTGAAGTCAGAGTTGCCTGGGCTCAAAGCTCAACTATGTCACTTATCCTCAGGCAAGGTATTTAATATCTCTGGGCTCCAGATTCTATATTGTAGAGTGGAATGGTAATCCACCTTCAGCAGAGCTATTGTGAAAATTAAATGAGGAATTGTATAAAAAGAAGCCTAGCACAATGTCTGTTGGCACTCATTATATATCAGTGTCCCTATCTTCCTGTCACTAGGAGCATGAGGTTAATTTACCTAAGCATGGGCACTCCACTGTCAACAAAAACAAGTCAAGTTTACTAGTGAAAAATTTCTCTAAAGCATTTATTAAACTCATTACTGTATACCCAAGGAAGGGTGGAGAACAGGGAGAAAAGACAAGCAATTCTTGCTCTGCATGCAAAGTGAGAAGAGAGAAGGGAAAGAAATGAAGCATAAAATAAGGAAAAATTATGCTAGGTATATATACAAAATAAGTTTAAAATGAGGAGTTTAAGAATAGTAGGATGAAAGAGAATTAGGAACTTCAAAGTTGGGAGCTCCTTTGTCCACAATTGAGAGTTTAAAGGTTTTTAACTACATTTTTTGAAAATTTCTATATCCCTAGTGTCCCAGAATATACTATGTAAACACTTACACAAATATATCTTGTTCAAAATAGAGCAACTCACTTCTTCCCTACACTATTCACGAATTAGATGCACATAATCTAGGCAATGTATTTCACCAGTCATCTCCTGGAAGAATAAAACTTTAAAAATTTTAAAGCAAGACAAAAAAAAAGTATATTAACAAAAGCAATAAATAAATAAATAAATATGCTCTAATTTTCCTTAAGAGATTGGGTGTTGGTCCTGGCCATATTTCAATTTGCCGCTCTTCAATCACTCAATCAATAAAACTCCTCCTCCAGATACAGCAGAGCATGTTAAGGTTTCACTTCCTGTACTCACTATGGAGGAGTAACTTGGTCCTTTTCCTCTTTGTTCAAAAGGGGTAAAACAGAATCTAGAATGGTCGAGATCAATGGGTTAAAGTAATTCTGCAAAGTGGCCTCATCCAAGATGTTTCAAAAGACTCAAAGAGAAAATATGAGTTTAATTATCACTGATATTGTTGATACTAAATTAAAATGGGAAAGTATAGAGAAAGTACTATGTTCATTAATTATAAAGGCTGTATATTGGTAAATCATTTTATACTTATTTAAAAGTTTATACCAATGTTGATGTGGGTGAACACAACTTTATTTTTCATTGACTCAATTCTACAATTTTGCTTCTTTGTTTGTTTGTTGTTTTTTTCCACATACAGAGCCCTCATTCATTCAAGAGATTATGTAAATTGACCAAGCTCAGAGAGGCTCTTAGAATAAAAAACTGAAAAAAAAAGAGAGCATTCTCTTTAAAAAATTATTGATTTCAGAGAGGAAGGGAGAGGGAGAGACAGAAACGTCAATATAGGAGAGAATCATTGATTGGCTGCCTCCTTCATGCCCCACACTGGGGATTGAGACTGCAACCTGGGCATGTACCCTGATCAAGAATTAAACCTTGTGTGACTTCCTGGTTAATAGGTCTACCCTCAACCACTGAGTCATGCCAGCTGGACAAAAGAGAGCATTCTTTATTCTGAATTTGCTCAATTCAAAATGAACTTGTTCTGGTTAACAATAAGCTTTGTCTGACTTGAACCTCCCCAGGTTTTCTTATTTATATTTCCCTAAGTATACCCATCACTTGTAAAGATATTATTTATATTTTCTCTTCTTAAACTGATAGAGCATGTTGCATATTAGTGTCCCAAATGGGACTCTCCCCCCGACTAATGGAAGAAGAAAACCAGTGTTCATTTTATTAAATAGGACTTAAGATGATTAGAATTCTCAGTGAATGAGCATCGAATGGAAGCAGAACAAACAAACAAACAAATAAATAAATAAACAATAATGTAATTAAGCAAAAAAATTAACAAAATAAATAAAACAAAATGTTAATTAGTTTTATCCTTGGATATACAACTTTAAAGTTAAAGTGATTCATATCTGTGTTGACTCATTTCCTCCACTTGCTTTTTTTATAGGGCCCATACATTGAGAAGAGTTATCATGCATGCTATTTATTTACCAACAGCTCTGGAACACACCTACAATGTGTTTTCAAAACAGTAAATAGAAATAAACAAACTTTTTTTGTGTGTGTATTAAGAACAAGTGATTCAAGAATAGTGTGGATGCAAACCTTCAAAGGCCTGGGGGAGGTGGGAGGGCAGGGAAATACCTGCCTGCAACTTCCCTTGTTAGGGAATAAATTGTTTTAAATAAATAGAAACAAAATGGTAAATTTAAAATCACTCTTTACCCCCCACAGCACAGACATTAAATCTGAAGAAGTAGCAAAGACAAATGCCTTTCATACTTCTAACCCTTCCTATTGCCATAGAACAACAACAACACGACTAATCTAAAGAGTTAAAACAAAAAAAGAACCAAGAAGACAATGTAACCAAACTCAACAGAATGAACCCTGAGAAATTAATGAGGATAGCGGTGCCCTTCCATTATTTCCCTTCATTTGCTTTTACATTGGGTTTCTTTAAAAACACAAAAACAAAAACAAAAAAAAAAACTTTTATAGCAATTTAAAAATTAAAAAGAAAAAGCTCACACAAAACAGCATTTGGATAGTGGACTGTCATTTCTTAGAACCATGAAGGATTCTAATAAACCCGAGTTCTGCATTCCAGGAATGCAAATAGCTTCCTCATTTCTACTCCTCCCAGTTCTTGCTTAAATTCTTGTACAGTTAGTTCAGACTCATTCAGTCCCTTGATATCTAAAGTTTGAGTAGGAAAGCAATCAAAATGCAAAAATGAAGATTAATGGAGTATTTTTAAGCAATTATTTTTGGCACAGACTATATTCTTGTTCTCTGCAGCAAGAGACCACTGAAGAATACTTTTTTTAAAAAATTTGTGGGACATAATTAGATGTCCGACAAATGCAGTAAAAGGTGCAATAGAGCACAGTGTTCAGAGCTGTAATTCATGATGAATGCTACCTTCAATATTATAGCAATCTGGACCTGAGGCACTTTATATTTCCATCCAATGTGGGGAACTATCACAGTTATTTGTCTAAAATAAACTCCTTGCTTTCAGGAGAGAATGGGTCAACCTCTCCTAAATCAGTGCCATTTAAATATGAGAAAAAGGTATCGTCTTTTTAAAATAATGTGCTACTGCCTCTTAATTGCTTCTCAGTGTCATCACCTTTATTTACCTCTCCAAACATATATAAACACGTTTGCACACACAAACAGCAGAAAAAAAATCATCTTTGTTATGGGGCAGATCATCAAGAAACTCTTTTGAAAAATAAAAGGTGATACATGGGAACTGAAGTTAAAGCACTCACTCACAAAATATTTACTGCATCTGTATATGGAAAAAACATTGTGCTATGTAGGCAATAAAAAGGCAGAAGTGACACAGTGAGGTCAAAAGTGTAGACGTAGAGAGGCAAGTATTTAAGCTTTAGCACAGGGCATTTGGATGCCGTGGCTGTCTTTTACAACCATACAATGATTACTGATGTAAATAATACTAGATGTAAAATAGTAGGAGTCTGGACATCTTTAAAAATTCTACAAAAGCTCAAAATAAGAAGGCACTCTGCCAGTTGTACATAGAAAATGTGACATCTTTTATTCCTCTCTGTCCCTCCCACCTCACACCCAATTCACTAGCAAATCCTATCCACACTTCTTTTGAAATATACTCATGACCTAAGCACCTCATTTGATACCACCTTAGTCAAAGACACAATTCAGCTCATGCTCAATCAACCTACTATAATAGCCTGTTAATTGTTCTTCTGCTTCTGGTCTGTACACCTACAGTCTATTCTCTACAGAACAGCAGGGGTTATCCCTTTAATTTCATCCTAATTTGGAAAAGAAAAAAAAAACACCCTATGTTCACTGCAGCATTATCTACAGTAACCAAGATATGGACGCAACCTAGGGGTCCATCAATAGACAAATGGATAAAGAAGATGTGTTATATACAGGTTAGGGCAAAAGTAGGCTTACAGTTGTTCATATGAAAAATATAATAATACAAGAATAATTTCTATTTCACCGGCTCAAAACTGTAAACATCTTTTGCCTGACCCTAATACATACACACACACAAACACACTGGAATATTACTGATCAATAAAGGAGAATAAAATCTTGCTATTTACAATATGGATGTACCAATGGACCTATAGGGTCTATGCCTAGTGAAATAAGTCAGAATGAGAAATACAAATACCATATGATTTCACATATATGTAGAATATGAAAACAAAACAAACAAATAAAACAAAAGAGGCTCATAGAAAGAGTAATCAAAATAATGGTAGCCAGGGGAGATGATTAAAAGATGAAAGAGGATATAATCAATAATGAGATCAGTCTGCACTGTGACAGGTAATTACTAGGCTTAGCAAGGTAATCATATTGGAAGGTACATAAATGTTGAGTCACTATATTATACACTTGAAACTAATATAACTATGTTTAAATATAACAAAACTTAAAAAGAATATACTTCTGCTATAAAAAATAAAATTAGTTTAGTTCATGTCACGTCTCAGCTCAAAACCTTCTTATGTCTTCTCAACTAATTCAACATAAAATGCGAGTACTCAGCATGATTTATAAGACCCTGCAGCTTCTGGTTCTTGGCTGCCTCTCCTATCTCATCACCTACCACTCCCCTACATCACAACACTCCAGGCACCTGTGCTTTCTTGGGCCTGCATATTTCAAATATGCTTGTGCCTCAGAGCCTTGCATTTCTGTTCCCTCTGTCTGGCATGCTGTTCCCCAGATCCTTCAAACATCCTATAGTTCATTCAAGTCTTAATGTAAATGGCAATAGCCCATCAATAGTCTAACCCACTATACTCCTATTCTATCATCTTGCTCTCTATTTTCCTTTTTATTATTAAAACTAGAGGCCCAGTGCATAAAATTTCTATATGGGGGGTTTCCCTCAGCCGGGCCTGCACACTCTATAATCCAGGACCCCTTGGGGATGTCCGACTGCATGTTTAGGTCCCATTCTTGCAATCTGGGACTGCTGGCTCCTAACCTGATCACCTGCCTGCCTGCCTGATTGCTCCTAACCACTCTGCCTGCCCACCTGATCATTCCTAATCCCTCTACCTCAGCCCCCAACACTAAGGCTTTGTTTGGAAGGACATCCAGTCTATCTGGTCTAATTAGCATATTACCCTTTTATTAGTATAAATCATTGAACCCACTATGCTTATTATTACTTTTTAATTTTTATTGTCCTTCCCTACTTTCTATTGCTCATGTCAAGTTTTCAATATCTAGTGTCAGCTACATAACTGTAATCCAAAGTAGATTTTAATCAATGCTATAAAAGAGGCAGATGGTACATTTTAGGCTGGGTGGTACTTGATCTGAGACTTAAACATTGAAAGGATGTTTAAAAGGTAGAGAGAGAAATCCAGAGAGCACTAAAATGCATAGATAAATTTCTGCAGAAGAGACAACTTATGTGCAACATGTGGGGGAAAATAAAATTGGGCTATTAGGTTAGAAACCTATAATGGCTGAGAAGTAGCATTGAGAGCCAAGGCCAAAAAGGCAACAAAAGACAATTATGAAAGGCTTCGGATAGCAATGAGAATAGCATTAGTCATGGAACTGACTAAAATAAAAAGACTAAGGCCATAAGACTTGGCAGTTAAGAATCCCTTTTCTTGCCTTAGCTAGTTTTTCTCAGTGGATAGAGCATCAGCATGTGGATGGAAGGGTCCTTGGTTCGATTCCTTTCATGGGCATATGCCTGGGTTACAGACTCGGTCCAGAGGCAGCCAATCAATGACTCCCTCTCATCAGTGATGTTTCTATTTCTCTCTTCCTCTCCCATCCTCTCTGAGATCAATAAAAAATGTTTGTTTTTTAAAAAAAGAATCCTTTTTCTTCACTTTACCTCCTCACCTACCTCTTCTAGCTATCCAGGTTAAGGCAAAAGAGGCTGCATGAAAAAATAACTATAATCTTCAAGTATGCCTGTGGTCAAACCTTTAGCAACAACCACATGTGCTAAATCCAATAGCAAAGTATAAAGGGGAAGAGGAAGGAATGTATGTGCCAACAGGGAGGTGAGTTCAGTTCAACAGGGGATCCCTGTCTCAAAAAATGCCCTTATCTGGAAATAGTTCAAACCCTACTGGCTAGTCTGAAGTAGCCTTGTGTAACAGTGTACACAAATACAAAACTAAAAGTAGAAAGACTAGTGGCTTGAATGATGAGAAACTTGGGTTCTCATCCTAGGTTTTTATTAAGTTAACTAGAGGCCTGGTGCACACAAATTCTTGCACTGACGGGGTCCCTCTGCGGGTTTAGGTCTGAAACCAACTCTCAAATATCCCCTGAGGGGCCCAGATTGCAAGAGAGCACAGGCTAAGCTGAGGGACCCCACTGGTGCCCAATCAGGGTCAGGGAGGGACCATGGGAGGACTGCAGAGTGAGTCCGGCCCATCTTTTGCAATCCCAATTGGCCAAACCCCAGAAGGAAGCTAACCTACCATTCAGAGTGTCTGCCCCCTGGTGGTTAGTGTGTGTCATATCGATGGATCACAAGTTCGAACAGATTCTTGGACATTTAGCATATTAGACTTTTATTATATAGGATCTTAAACATCTGTGCTACCATTGGCAAATTCCTCCTTCATCCAGACTCTTGCTTTTCTTATCTGTACACAAAGCACTCTGGCTACAAGATTTAGGATATCTTTTTGAGCTTCAATAATCTGAGGTCTCATGTTAGGGCTCTGATGAAGTATGATTCTCTAACATCTCAGAGTGACACGGAATTTGAAGTAGCTTCTTCTGTGCCATGATCCCACTGTTTCTGCCCAGTATAAAAAAGCTCCCTACTAACTTTGTCAGTTTCCCCAAAATTACACTTTTAGGCACTCCTTCTCTACTAGTCTGTATTCCTAGTGCAGGGCATTATAAATAGTGATGTTTCATTAAATATTCATGGCAAGAAAGGATGAATGAAATGTCAGAATTTTTGACAGAGTTTATATTCATCGGAAAAATTTCCACAGAAATCTTAGAAGTATTAACAATAAATATCAAGGAACATCACATGTTGCTGCTCCTATTATATTTTACTTTCGGATATGTCTTAGAAAATTGTTACAGAAAAAGAAAGTAATTGTCCCATGGAAAAACAGCCAATTACTCAACCATCTTGCACTCGTGGGCCACATTGAGATTGCAGGCCAAAGGCTTGATGCACAGATTCATGTGTCAGAGAGACAAGCACAGCCAGAGGATGTAACTTCCAGTCTCACCTCTTCAGCTCAGATGCCTAGTAAAGAGGCTGATTACATTGTGGTAATTCTGGAAATGAGAGTCGTTCTGCAGTGAAAATTACTTGCTTATAAATGATTACATATACTGCACAATCTAAGTCATCTAACAACTCCTTAATATCCGAAAAGTTACACAGTTCACAGAGAAAATGCACCACTGCGGGCAGCACAGAGACTAGTCATAGCGTCTGCTATAAACACCTCCCGCCACCCACTCTGCATCGCACATGGTAGGTGCAAACTAAATGACTTCCCATTGTACATTGTTCATGTCACAGGCATACAATTATAAGAGTTTCCATCTTCAGAGTCAAAAAAAGAGGAAATGGGAAAAACGAATTTAACACATCATCTTTGAGAACAAATGAGGTTACAAATCTACATTTGGAAGAACAGAATCTAGTCCATATGTACCAGATACCATTTCCCCCCCCCAAACTCAAACTCCGGATTCCAAAATGTATACTCCCTCTCTATACTGAGGCGACAGCTTGTCAGAGAAATGTGGCACGCAGCAGCAGGGCTCGCACAGCAGATGGGTAGTATTTTTATTCTGGCTTTTAAGTGATAATGTGAGTTTACATAGGGTCATCCTAAATATTGTTCAAGTGCACAGAATGACTCGAGTCACTGTCTAACCTTGAGTAGGCTGTTTTGCTTTCAGATCTTTTTCTAAATTTGCTACTGTCAAGGTTTCATTGAGAGAACTCTATCTTTTCTTGTAAATAGGAGCTGCACAAATCTCTTGGAAACTCATTTCAGATGTCTATATGTTTCAAACTGACTTTAAAACAGGGTTAGAAAACAGCTAGGAAAATCTCTCTGGTTAACACAGTGGACTAACTTAGTCTCTGGCAAAAGGTTATAAAGGATGTATATTCCAGGAGAAAAACAATACATATAGCACTGGACGGTGGTTGGGAGCTTAAATTTTAATTTCAGCTACTCTACTAATTGGCTCCATAGCATCTCTGAGCTTCAGTTTCCATATTTGAACCGTGTGCTTGCCAGTAACTGCAGTGTTGTTAGGGTGGGAGGTATTAAAGCAAATAAAGCCCCTAGCAAGACTTTCAAGATTCAAGTTCTTCCTTTGATGCTTGAGCTTAGTTCACTTCATAATAAAATGGAGGGGATAGTCTTGCTGAGGTTCAATTTCAGAAGATTTTATGGATTTTAAAACAATCCATGTAACCAAAACAAAAAATTTTATGTTGGTTATTTGCAAATGATGCACAACAATATGTTTTAAATTTAAACTCTTTATTTTATTTATTTTTAAATTTTTTTAAAAAATATATTTTACTGATTTTTCAGAGAGGAAGGAAGAGGGATACAAAGTCAGAAACATCGATGAGAGAGGAACATTGATCAGCTGCCTCTTGTACACCCCCTGCTGGGGATGTGCCCGCAGCCACGGTACATGCCCTTGACCAGAATCGAACCTGGGACCTTTCAGTCCGCAGGCCAACGCTCTATCCACTGAGCCAAACCAGTTTCGGCTAAACTCTTTATTTTAAAGAGTTTAAAGTATTACATAAGTTTCCTTTTTCTCTCATTGACCTCTCCCTGGTACCCCCAACCCCCAGCATATGCCTTCACCATGCCCCCATCTGTGTCTATTAGTTATGCTCATAAAAAGCTTCTGCATAGCAAAAGAAAACAAGAAAGCCCACTGCCTGGGAGAACATATTTACCAATGTTATATCCAATAAGGGTTTAATTTCTAGAATTTATAGGGAGCTCATACAACTCAACAAAAGGAAGATAAACAATTCAATCATAAAATGGGCAAAGGACCTAAATAGATACTTTTCAAAGGAAGACAAACAGAAGGCCAAGAGACATATGAAAACATGCTCAAAGTCAGTAATCATCCCAGAGATGCAAATCAAAATGACAATGAGGTACCACCTCACACCTGTCAGAATGGCTATCATCAACAAATCAACAAAAGAATCAGCAAATCAAGTGCTGGTCAGATGTGGAGGAAAAAGAACCCTCTTGCATTGATTATGGGAATGCACACTGGTGCAGCCACTGTGGAAAACAGTATGGCATTTCCTTAAAAAATTAAAAATGGAACTTCTATTTGACCCAATAATCCCATTTCTAGGAATATATCCCAAGAAGACATAAACACCAATCAGAAAGGATATACGCACCCTTATGTTTATAGTAACACAATTTACAATAGCCAAGGTTTGGAAACAGCCTAAGTACCCATCAGCAGATGAGTGGATTAGAAAACTGTGGTACATCTACACAATGGAATACTATACTGCAGTGAAAAAGGAAAGAATCCTTAGCATTTGCAACAACATGAATGGAACTGGAAAGCATTATGTTAAGCAAAATTAACCAGTCAGAGAACAATAAATATCATATTATCTCACACATTTGTGAAATATATGAACAACATAAACTGATGAATATAAATAGAACCAGAGTCATAGAAGCATTGAACAGACTATCCAACCTATGAGGGAATGTGAGGGGGCGGTGAAGGAGTAAGAGATCAACCATGGGACTTATATGTATGTATATAAACACATCAATTTAATAAAATCTTAAGGCCAGGGCCTGCTTGGCTCAGTGGTTGAGCATTGACCTATGAACCTAGTGGTCACAGTTCAATTTCTGGTGAGGGCACATGACCTGATTGCAGGCTAGATCCTCAGTGTGGGAAATGCAGGAGGCAGCTGCTCTATGATTCTCTCTCATCATTGATGTTTCCATTTCTTTCTCCCTGTCTCTTCCTCTCTGAAATAAATAAAAATATATTAAACACACACACACACACACACACACACACACACACACACACACACACACACGCCCGCGCGCGCAAACACGCACAAAGAAAAAATCTTAAGAATATCCTAAAATAACTCTAATCAATGTTTTTTTTTTCTTTGTAAGCATACCTGAGGGATATAATATGCAACCACTAGCAACTGTGGATTCCTTTAAAGCAAGACTTCTCAACTGGGGATGGATAGGGTGGAAGGGAGTAGAGCAGAAGTTTTAGTATTTTATCAATGTATTAGGTATTATTTTCTTTGAAAAACCGGGTCCCCAATATAATAGTCAGAATGTAAGCCCCAGGAGGCAGGTATTTTTTTAAATTAAACTAAATTTTATTGTTGACAGTATTATACATGCCCCCCAATTCTCTTTTCTTCTCCCCTCCTCCCAGCTCCTACCTCTCCCCAGGCCTTCACCACACTATTGTCTGTGTCCATTGGGATATGTATGCATATGAGTTATTTTATTAGTCTCTTCCTGACCCCTCCCTCTTCCCTTTGAGATATATCAGTCAATCTGTTCCATGCCTAGGAGACAGATATATTTGATTATTGTGCCCAATAGCATATCTCCAGTACCTAGAAGAGTGATTAGTACATAGTAGGCATTCAAAATATTTATTGAATGACCATTGAGTAAATGGCAGGCCCACTCAAGCATATCACATTCATTATTCCCTTAAAAATCATTGTTCTAAAGAGATCTGTGAGGTATGGCCTCCCCGTCGTGCCTCCCCCCCAAAAAAGAAATATATATCACTGTGTTCAGAATGAAGCATCTTACCTAAGTTTACATATCCAGAAAGTGCCTGAAGCAGAAAACCATCTTAACTCACAGTGCCCTATTCTCTCTATTAAGCTATATAGCCTTCAGAGGCATTAAAGGCTGAAAGGCATGGGGATCAACTAATTTGACCATGAACAAGGCTGTGAATCTCTGACCTTTCAAGGTCCACACCTGTGAGGGTTGATGACTTAATACTTCAGAGAATCCTTGCATCAAAGGAGATCAAATCCCGCATGAGTAAATGGAGAAATGAGAATATGTTCTCAGATCTCTTGGATACAAATAGACATATGTGATTTTTGCTTTGTATCTTTCAAAACACTGCAGAAATATTGACCATTAGCAACATCATGATTATTAGGTTATAAGTTTCTTGAGTCAGGGCACTTAACCACCTCAAAACTTGCATTTTTAAAAACTGTATTGATGAACAAAATAATGTTATCTATGTTGAGAGAGGAAATTACAATTTTCTAATAGAACAGTAACTACTCAAACTGGAATTGTAGGAACTATGATGAAATAAAATAATTTGCTACTACCTTCTTTCATTTGTCCTAAAATCCTACCACTTGGTTACCTGGAAATTTTACATTTTCTAAAAGTTAACAATAATAATTTCCAACAATTCAACACATACAATTCAATTTTAATTAGATTTATACAGGTAGGTCACATAAGCCACATAGCAGCAAAGTTTGATTTTTAGAGGGGTGAGGGGAAATATAAAAACAGCCCAGGATGCTCAGGCATCCCTGAATCACCATCAGTGTTAGTGGACCAAAAATCTACACAATGGTTCTCAAGGGATGTGGGAGGAAGAAGATATAATCCTCCAGGGAGCTTAATGCACTGGGTATTTTTCATTGTCACAATGGTTGTGTACATGGTGCAGTGATACTGGAATTTAATGGGTAGAGCCCAGGGATGCCAATGCCCTGCCAATACACTGGACATTGCCCCAAACTGAATACCCTCATTCTCTTGCCCTCATTGTGAAGAGAACCAGTTAAAAAACACCAGACCATACTCTGATTTATCCCCCAGTTTTCCATAATTTTATCCCTTCCATCTTTTTACATGTCAACTTGACTAGGCAAAGGGATGCCCAGGTAGCCGTAAAAGTTTAGTTCTGGGTGTGTCTGTGAGATGAGCATTTGGATCATAGGCTGAGTAAAAAAGATCTGCCCTCGCCAATGTGGGTGGGCATAATCCAACCCATTGAGGGCTTGAATAGGGCAAACATGTGAAGGAAAAGTATATATGCTTTCAGTTTAAACTGTGATAATCATCTTCTTCTGCCCTCTGGCCATTAGTGCTCCTGGTTCCAGCGTCTCTGAATTTACTACCAGCTGGCTCTCCAGCTTTCACATAGCAGACTGTCATGAGAAGGCTAAAAGGCCAATTCCAATGTAACCCTGATATTTGGATGAGTGGGGGAGGGTGCTAGCAATCTCAATATGTGCCAGCAAGCCCAGTGTACATTCGTGATAATCCATAATTAGTTCATTACCTCTTTCTCCACAAACTAGTCTTGTAAGACCTGGTACCTAAATCCTCACATTTCACAGAGGCCATCAACAATGACACAGCCCCCAGAGGGGAGTTGTCAGTGCTGATGTCAGGCCAGGCCCTTAGGTATGGTCTCAAGACTCCCAACATCTGGGGCTTTTTGCAAAGCCTACCAGAAGTATAATCTATATTCGGGAGACAAAGACACCAAAAGAGGATCCACCTTATTGGTTTGCTCAGAATTTGAGAGGCAACCTCGTCTGAGTCCATTGGCATAATAAAGCTGTGTAACTCCATTTCTCTAAGCATTGTTTGGTTTTCCTCTGGTCTTCTACAACAGTAAAATTTCTCACAATCTCTCAGTCTCCATAATCACTTGAATCAATTTCTCTAATCAACTTTTCTTCTGTCCTTCCTTCTTTCTTCCTTTTCTTTTTCTCTTCTTTCTTTCTTTCTTTCGTTTCTTTCTTCCTTCCTTCCTTCCTTCCTTCCTTCCTTCCTTCCTTCCTTCCTTCCTTCCTTCCTTCCTTTCTTTCTTTCTTTCTTTCTTTCTTTCTTTCTTTCTTTCTTTCTTTCTTTCTCTCTTTCTCTTTCTTTCTCTCTCTCCCTTCCTTCCTTCCTTCCTTCCTTCCTTCCTTCCTTCCTTCCTTCCTTCCTTCCTTCCCAACACACTGTTTGAAAGAAAAATCTATCTTTCATTTTAAAAATTACTAAAACAGAAGATATACATATTTCTATTGTTTTAAATAACTAGAAGGCTGAGGGCTGAGCCAATAGGCCATCAACCTCTCCTCTCATATGCAGAAATCCTTTTTTTTTTTTTCCAAAAAAGGTAAGGGTAAGTAAAATTTTAAAAAATTGTTATGATCAGGACACTGAGTGTGTGGAAGTGTTAGAATACATAGAACTTGAACTTCACAGTTGTTTTAATAAAAGCATAAGTCTTTTGATAGTCAGAATGATAGGTCAACTTGAAACACCTTATGTGATTTTGTTTGTTCATTTGTTCAAACATGGTTATATGACCCCTTCCAAGTTTTAAGCACATAGCAGCATACTGAAATGAATCAGTAAAAACTCCCTCTCACCAAATTTTATATCTAAGAAAGGCACAAAGACATATAACTCCAATAGGAAGCAGAAGATTAAAATTTCCATTTAAGGAGAATGATTAAAGGCAATAGGAATTAAAAGAAGGGATAGTCACTTCTAGCTTGAGGGTATGAAAAGGTTTACAGGTAAGATGCCACCTAAAAACAATTTTTTTCTGCTGCTCTACCCTCCCTGATATTCTGAGTATGGCCTGTGGCAATAGGGGGCTTGTAATGGATTTAGTGTGCATACTAGGTAATAACAATGGTAAAAATTCTAGAGCCAATTCATTACATACAGTACCTTACAAAATATTTAATCTCAAATGCAGTCTTCAAAAAAAAATCATTGTGAAGACACAAATGACATTTTTTTTTTCTTTTTGCCACTTAGGATAACTGTTCTTACTATACCAGAAAAGCATCAGAACCTCAGGTTCTGAATATATATGTAATATTTATCATGTGAACACATGCCACATATAATAGTCCCCTACTTGCTACAGTTTTAAGAAGCAATGTGTTTGAGACTTAACATGAAAATATACAAAGGGGAACAAAATACATTTGTTTGAAAGAGTGTATTTTTAATTTATTGGGTGCAAAGAGTTTCAGAAGGCAAAATAATACAGCCACCCATGAAAACATTTCATTTACCTAATAGCTTGAAATCTTTACTGGGGATTATCTTGTAGATGAGGCTCCCCCATGACTTTTTGAATTTGCATATTGCATTTAAAGGAAATAAAAGCCTTACAGCTAGAGATTCCAGGGCACCTTAATCATCCAGCACTGAGATACACACATACAGCTTCAGTTTCAGATAAAGGTGCCTTCCAGTGATTTTCATCCTCTCACACCCTAATCCCTCTCCAACACACACACCTTCTCTGTTGTGGGGTTTTTCTCCCCTCTTGCTTCTCCATTCCCTTTGGTTTTTCAGGGGACTTGGACGGTCTTTTGTTCTATTTGATGACACGCTATGACTTAGCTCATTTAGTTCAGTTCAGAAGTTCATTAAATTCAAGTAACACATCATTATTGCAAGCTGACTGATGTTTATTAATGTAACATGTGAAATGGCTAATTCTGCAGGGAGTGTGAGCACCCCTCTTTTTTTTTTATCACTCAAGATACCTAGAATAATGCAGTGTGCCTGAAATTTGTCAGGAGATTTATAATAGTATTTACATATTTAAAGAATTCTTGAAAGTCACATGCCTTTGAGAAATTCAGGAATGCATTCATGGGGCAAAAATAAATCAGATTTAGGCAACATGCTGATTCATACATCTCTAAATAGCTTTGTTTTTTTGTGCCTGCATTGTGAGAAATGAAGAAGGAAAGAAGGGGGCAGGAAGAGGCAAAAAGAAGATCATTATATGATTAAGCATCGGGTTTTTAACAGTTTTATTTACAGCTACACTAATATTAACCTTTACCTTTAAATAGTGGGTGCAATTTCCAAAGTCTTCCTCCCACCTTACTTATTATCCCATTAAGCTGAGGTCTTCTACAATGCTTTCTGAAGGATTAAAATAAAGAAGAATAAAACAAATCTTAATTGATCTATCACTCAGTCACTTACACACTCTCATCAGCAGGAAAGGCTTCCAAGTACAAGTGATAAAATAACTGGAACTCACAGAAATGCATAGTACTGAAGGAGAAACCAAGATGGCGGCATAGGTAAACACCTATTGTGCTACCCTGCACAATAATTCCAAAACTACAACATAACAACAACAACACAAGCATCATCCAGAATCACCGGAAAGCTGGATGAGTGAAAATTCCACAAATAAAAGTAAAGGTGGGATACTGAGACTCAGAAGAGCAGCGGAGCGCAGCCTTGAAGATATGCCCGGAGAGAGGTTCAGAGCCCTGGGTGCGCGTGGGCTGTAGGGCTGGCAGCAGCAATCCTGGCTGGATTTCTCCAACGGGGAGGGCGGAGACGTCCCACTGCACAGATTTCCCAGTGCCAGGCGAGGTGCGAGGTGCGGGGTACACACCCTAAAAGCCGGGTGTGGCAGAGGTCTCTGAGTTTGAGGAGAGTGAGCGTAGCTTGGAACAGCAGTTTGCGAGTAAAGTGCGTGACAGCACAGACACGTGACTTGCTCCCTCATTTGGGAGACCACCGGACTGCTTTGTTATACAACCCTGGACGACACTTTGGGTGTGCAGACTCATTTGTGGAGAGGCAGAGTTGTCTGGCAATGGGTGGAGACTAGCGGCAGCTTTCTCTTGGAGGTGCCTGGAGCCATTACCACCCAACACAGAGACCCGCGCGCCACATAGGGTGTAGCTGATGCTGACACTGCCTGCTCAGCTCAGAGACTCTGCCCATCCAACCTGAACACAGTTTCCCTGCACAGCCAATTGGCCTGGAGGTCAAACCCTCCTAGGGCTAACAACAACAACCTGGGCTTAAATTCAAAAATACTGTACAACCCATAAAGGATTGCTGTAAGAGTATCCACCTCAGGTAACTGGGGAGGCTGAGCCACTGTCCCTTAGAGGACATCTACCACACAAAGCTAATCGACCAACTCAGGAAAGCAGCCACCATGCAGAGACATGGAAATAAATCAGGTGTGAAAGAAATGGAGGAAAAAAAAGACGACTAGACATAGAGTTCCAAACTACAGTTATAAGGCTTTTCAAGAGGCTCCTAGAAAAGGCCGATGAACTTAATGAGAACTACAAGGAAATGAACAAGACCAACAAGGAAATGAACAAGACATATGAGGAAATGAACAAGACCTACAAGGAAATGAATGAGACCTACAAGGAAATGGACAAGACCTAGAAGGATATGAATGAGACCTTCACAGATATGAAAAAGGACCAACTAGAAATCAAGCATACACTGACTGAAATAAAAAATATTACACAAAGTCCTAAAAGCAGTCCAGAGGGCCACAAGGACCAAGTCAAAGATTTGAAATACAAAGAAGCAAAATCCACTAGACTGGAAAAGCAAGAAACAAAAAGAATCCAGATAATTAAAGATAGTGTAAGGGGCCTCTGGGACAACCTCAAGCATGCCAACATCCGAATTATGGGGGTGCCAGAAAAAGAGAGAGAGCAAGATAATGAAAACCTACTTGAAGAAATAGTGACTGAAAACTTCCCCCACCTAGTGAAAGAAACTGAATTAAAAGCCCAAGAAGTACACCGAACCCCAAAATATAGGAATCTAAAGAGGACCACACCAAGACACATCAAAATTAAAATGCCAAGAGCAAAAGATAAGGAGAGAATATTAAAAGCAGCAAGAGAAAAACAGTTACCTATAAGGGAGCACTCATACGATTGTTAGCGGATTTCTCAACAGAAACGATGCAGGCCAGACAGGAGTGGCAAGAAATATTCAAAGTGATGAATAGCAAGAATCTACAACCAAGATTACTCTATCCAGCAAAGCTATCATTCAGAATTGAAGATCAGATAAAGTGCTTTGCAGATAAGAAAAAATAAAGGAGTTCATTGCCACCAAACCAATGTTATATGAAATGCTGAAAGATATTCTTTAAGAAGAGGAAGAAGAAAAGGTAAAAATATAAATTATGAACAACAAATACACATCTATCGACAAATGAATATAAAAATCAAGGGAATTAATAATCTGATGAACAGGATAAACTGGTTAATGTAACAGAATCATGGGCATAGATTGGGAATGGACTGACAATTCTTGGGGAGAAAAGGGGTGTGGGAAGTACAGCAAGAGACTGGACAAAAATCTTGCAACAATGGGAGAGAAAAGTGGAGAAGGGGAGGTGAGGGCAGAGGGTGGGATGGGTACAGGGTGGAGGGGAGCTAAGGGGGATAAAAAAGGGGGAACAATGTAATTAATAAACTGAACAATAAAGATAAATAAAAGAAAATAAATGCATAGTACTACCATCTATAGGTCTCCCGCACATCTTCATATCTTTTGTGTCAATGCAGCCCATTGAGATAAAGATGCTGATGAGAAGCCCAGTGGTGCCATAACACTTCAGAATTAAAAAAACTAACAAGTTCAATTCAAGAAATACTACTTTTAAATGCCTGCCTGTTTGGCACTTTAGATACTATGAGATAAATAAATATCTTCCTCATAAGGAGATCATACTCCCTAAGTAAGAAACAAACAAATGCCATGTCTGCATAGCTGAGAAAAATTATTTAAATATTGCTACTGTTTCAGATAAGTAGAGGACTGAGCCACTGGTTCTTCCTTCTTTTCCTCTTTCTCTCCCCATCTTTCTGCGGCAACACTAATAGCAGCTGTCGAAATGTCAGCAAGTGTGCACAAGTGCATTGCAACAATAGTCAAAAGTTTTACTTAAGTGTTAATAAAAAGATTAAGTACACACTAAGCATCAAAATATTTTTCTACCTCCCAAGCCTGTCTTCTATTGAAAGAAAAATAAATGAGTATAACCTTTTCCAAGCAAAAAAAAGTTGATCTTTTTCACTTATTGCAAGATCCACTATGGATGACAGAAGCAACATTGCAGTAAATATGGTTGGTCAAAGCCATATCCGTGTCAAGAAAATGAGAAGACAAGCCACAAATACAAATAAAATATTTTCAAAATAAATAGCTAATAAAAGACATTTATCCAAAATATACAAAAAACTCATAAAACTCAACGATAAGTAAATGAACAACTTGATTAAAAAATGGGTAAAAGAACTGAAGTGATAAATACCTCACCCAAGAAGATATAAAGATGGCAAATATGAATATGAAAATATGCTACACATCTAATGTTATTAGGGAAATACAAATTAAAATAACAGGGAGATATACTACCTGTCAGAATGACCAAATCCAAAACACTGACAAAACCAAATGCTGGCAATGATGTGTAGTAACAGAAACTCTCATTCACTGCTGTGAAATGCTAAATGAAACAGCCATTATAAGAAAACAGTTTGACAGTTTCTGACAAAAATAAACATACTCCTACCATAAGATCCAACAGTCACACTCCTTGATATTTACCCAAATGAGCTGAAACCATCTCTACACAAAAACCTGCACATGGGTGTTTATAGCAGATTTTATTCATAATTGCCAAAACTTGGAAGCAAGCAAAATGTCCTTCAGTAGGTTTCTGTGCAAAAAGAGAATACCATGCTGTTACATTCATTGTGGAGAAATACAATCTTAGTAGTGGTGACAACCCTGTGATTGTTGGTCTTAGAAGCATTTTCACACATCCTGAGGACAAAGGCAAAAGTAAAAAGGTTGGGACTATATATTTTTAAAAAATAAATAAATAAAGCATGCACATAAAAGCAAAAAAAAAAAAAAGAGTTGTGTCATTCCACACTTCCATTTATTCTCACATCTTTATGCCTTAAAAAGCCTAACCAATGTGGTTCAGAATAAACTCATTTCTGTTATATGTAAAGTAAAAACACTTCCATAAGATATGAAGAAGGGGGGGGGGGGTTGGATTAAGAACAATAAGGATTTGAGGACTAAAAGATGTAATAGATTGCAAAATCCTTTCTTGTTCTCAAATTGTGGTGTGTGTGTGTGTGTGTGTGTGTGTGTGTGTGTAGGATCCGATCCATAAGCAGGACCAATAATATACTAATAAACAATAAACTAATCAAATATTTGTCTTTGCAATGGCTTCCACACAAGAACCTGATCTTGAGAACCTTTGCCAAGCTGTGAGACGTTATCAAGAATCTGGCCGAGACCGGTTTGACTCAGTGGCTAGAGCGTCGGACTGCGGACTGAAGGGTTCCGGGCTCGATTTCAGTCGCGGGCATGTACCTTGGCTGTGGGCACATCCCCAGTGGAGGGCGTGCAGGAGGCAGCTGATCGATGTTTCTGTCTCATCGATGTTTCTGACTTTCTATCCCTCTCCCTTCTGCTCTATAAAAAATCAATAAAATATATTTTAAAAAAAAGTATCTGGACCAATCCTCAGGGAGGGAGAAGCAAGACTGGCTATACTTCTAGACTCTACTGGGGCTTATCCTGCAGCTTCCAACATACCTGTCAGCCTGCCAGACTCTTACTAAGTGTAAACTGATCTTTGCAAAACAACAGAGGGAACACTTGTTGAATTAATTAATAAATCAAAGCAACAAAAGAACATATTAAAGGCCACCCCAGAGTCCTTTCTTCACAAGTTGAGAGATGCATGGAAAATTAAAAGACCAGCTTACTTGATTGTCACACAAAAATGACTCCAGCGCAAGGAGTACTAATCCTATTTTGCAGATGCACAACCAAGGCAGTGAGAGAAGATGCAACATGAGAAGATTGCCTTTCACTGATTAATAAAGGAATATATCAGATAACCCCAAAGAAATCAAGGAAATCAGAATTTAGCAGGGATATTAAGACTACACTCACATAAGCTGCACCATTTTTATATGCCACTATTTACTGCTCATCCATAGGGCTACAAAAGGGGTTCAATAATGTGCTGGGGCTATGCAGAAGTTATTTCCATCTGAAGGAATCTGGGAAGGTACCACTGAGTTGGTATCTTTGAGCTTAGCTAACCTAGATTTGGGGTTGAGGGGGAAGGCATTCTTCAGAGAGAGTCAACTGGGTTAAAAGTAGAAGAATAAATGACAGATGACAGCGCTTTGTATGCATGGGGTCTAGCTCTTTAGTCTGAGTAAACTGTAGGGACTGTGATGGAATATTGGGAGAAGAGACTGGAGATGTAATAATATAAAAAAAGGCCATGAACATCAGTTGTACAGACTTGATTCCCTAGTAATGGGAAGCTGTTCAAAGCTAAATTAATGATAGTAAAGTGATTACAGCAAAGTTAAAAAGCATATGTAACATGAAAACTATCAGTAAAGCTAAATTTATACTAGCCTTATACAACTATATAAAATACTGAGAAAGGCCAGGTATATCAAATAACGTAAGGGCAAAAAATTTAAAGTTATAATAATAGTCACACAATCTTTTGCTTTTTTGTCGTGTTTTTACCCAGGTCCAAGTAAAATAATTACTATGAGTGTCTTGTACTGTCTCTTTTGAAGTACACATTCCTTGAGAGCTTTGAGAAACTAATACATCACTATAGTGAAAAGGAGACTGAAGAAGAAAGAGAAGAAAATAATTGAATTCAGGTATGATATCCTAGAACAACTTAAACTCCTCAAACAATTAGACAATTAATAAATAAAACTAAAAACTTGCAAAATATCCCATGGCAATAGACCAACATGGACTCTATTTGGAAAGCCCTGTGAGAAAGTAAGGATCTGGTATCTTCAAAGGATTTAATAGAATATCTTTTTAAGGAGCTATTGAATGGATGGTTAACTTAGAAGCAAGAACATACAGTAGAAAGAGCAAGTGATATAATATTGGGAGACCGAGGTTTGAATTCTTGCTTCATATATTACTGGTTCTGTGATCTTGAGCAAGTCTCCTCGCTAATCCCATTTCCTCAGCTGTTTCCCAGGGCTGTTTGTGAACCCCTTGTGATATACTACTCCCAGTGAATGTACAATGTCAGTGCGAGTCATTATTCACTATCTCCTGAGGTGAAGAGCTTTTTCATGGAATCTTCATTCCAAATGGAGAACATGAGTTTCATCTGCTCAATACCACAATGCTAGCCAATGAGAAAGCCCTCCAGATTTAATCACCAGAAATAGTTCACCTGTCCGTAGGACATGATCTGATGTTATTTGCTATAATTTGGCAAAAACAGAAGCTTAGCCAAGAGTCCTTGGCAGGTGAGCAAAAAGGTTGCCACTATTTTTCCCAACACTTGGTTTTTAAATGTAATTGTTTGTTTGCTTTTTTTTTTTTTTTAGTTTACACAATCTGTTCTATGATTTGGGATTTTAAACAGTTTGCTATTGCTTCATGGCTTTGAAGACCGGCTTGAAGAAATGAAATCAAAGAGCTGTCACAGACTGTGAGCATTGATGCAGCCAATATTTGCAAACATTATGAGAGGAAGGAGCACTCAGATTTGTCTTCAGGACCCTCATCTGGAGGCCTGGCATTGCCTGGGTACTCTTTGGCATGGGATGTCTTCTTATTAGTAAAATCAAAGTGTTTTCTAAATGTGACATGTTCTCTGCTTACTATTTGGACAAGAAAATGTCAACATCATGGGTTGTTTTCCAAAGTCACAGTTTAAAGCTGCACAGAGTAGTTATTGCCTGAAAAGTTCAGTGCAGTGTCAGCATCATCTAACTTAAATACATTTCCAGATGAACCAATTCTCTCTACTCTCTAATAGATATTTTTCTCTCTAAACTTTGAGAAGAACTCATTTGAAATAGCAGAATTTTAGAATCTTCAGAATGAAAACAACTTCCTTGGTCACCTATTTGACTCCAAGCTCTGCTTCATTTGATGGCTGAATCCCTGTTAAATCTTCCAGACATTCCAGGGATGGTAATCTCACTATTTTCAAAAGCATGGAGTCTTCTTTCAGAGAGTCATATTTTGGTTTTTCTGTAATTGAGCAAATTTATGTTTCCTCTATGCACCTTCTACCCATCAATGATTATTAAGCAATGGTTATTAAGCAGTCTCCCTAATCTGTCTACAATTTTGTCTTTTTCAATACTAAGTCCTACCTTAAACTTTATTTATCCTGTAAAGCTTAGCAAGACTCTTTTACCACTTTCTTGAACTTCATAGCACTTGCTACCAAGTTCTGGGCTTTTTTGTAGGTGCTACTGGGAGCTGAACCATCTCTTCTGGGCAACATATTACTTTATAGTTAAGGGAGGAAAAGGGTTATGTTTTAGACCCACATTGATATTAGATGACTAGAATGTATAGAAATGTCAATTAAGACTACAGAAATAGTACAGCAGACCCTTCAGTGCAAAAGAAAACAGGAGGTTAAGAAAAGTTCATTTTGCATCTTCTATTTATAGTTGACTTCCCAGTGATATACATACTTTTACCTGATTGATAACTTGTACCATTTTATTTTATACATGTATATGTTTTTCCATAAAATTACCTGGCTTTCCCCCATCCCACCTCAGGGCACTTTTGTCCTTCTATAGGATGCTAGCCCAACTCCATGAAACTCTTGGATGGAACCTACATTATTCTATGTTATGCATGTAGCTAGGATTGTTTCCTCCTTGTTGGTATAACCAAGTGAAAAAAAATCTTCCTAATTCCTCAATGACAATAGGTTTGGCAAGTTGAGGAGGTCTGAAAGTGACCTTGTACTTGCAAGTATGAAATATTCTGTCCTTAACTACTTACCCAGGAAAAACTGGCTAAGGTATTAGAGACCATATAGACACTCAGCAGGACTGAGAAATATTGATGCATTACACCACTTTGCTGAGTGGAGTGCTAAAACATACAGTTATTTTCAGAAAATTGTGGAAAATTACTCCATTTACTATTGCCATTGATTTGTGGAAATGTGGAGTGTGTGTGTGTGAATGTGTGTATATACATTCACAATTCATAAATATTTGGCTGTATTTTAAGGGTTTTATGGATTTTCACCCTAAAGTATGTAGGAATCTTGAAGTGAAATGTGGCTACATTAATAAAATGTATAATTTTTAAGGCATACTAACAATCAAAGACAGGTATAATTTCCAGGATGTCTTACTTCCCTATGTTTCTTCATATTATTTCCTCTATCAGGAATGCCACTTGCCGAATGCTCCCTACCTTACATACTGAGGTCACTAATCGCCCAATCGCTTTTGAAAAGACCCAATCAACAACCACTTTCCTTCAGAACCTCTTCTCAAATACCTAAGATCTTTATTTTTCATGGCACTTAATATACTTTGCTTTCCATATTCATTTGTGTATTGGTGCAAATCAGTTGGACTTATTTTTGCATAAATCTCAATACTTTTACTTGTTTGATGTATATGAGAGATTCATCCAGACACCTTTCATGAATTATTTCCAAAGTATAAAATAGATGTCACGGACATTTTACAAAGCAAACAATAGAATACCTTCGTGGAGTCTGAGCTCTCAAATGACAGGAGATGCTTATATAGTCATCTCTCACCCGCTCTACCACCAAGCAGTGATTATAATCATGGCAAATAACTAACTGAGCTCAGTTTACAAGCCTGAAGAGAGACATGACAGGACAAACAATTAAAGATTTGTGAGTGTTACATCTAGACTTACAAGCAGATACCATCTAACTACTGACTCTCATTTCTTATTAACTAAATGAAGAAATACATAAAGTCAAAATGCAAATAAGCAAAAACCAACAGGAAAATAAATTTACTTCATAATTAAGTGACTGAGGACTGCACACATGATCCTGATTGGTGGCATTGGGACAGGTGTATTAGGAATGTCATGAATGCAAATTCAAAAGTACAGTCCATTTAGCAAAAATATTTTTGCAGTCTTCCAATTATCTTTTACCATCAGGCTACTTCTTCAAGTTGGACCGTCTCTTATAGATGAGTGATTTCCAGCCAACAGTTTCTTTGTAACTCAACTGTTTGGAATGCAAAAATTCATTCTCTCAGAAAAAAACAGTTATAATTGGATATTAGCTTCTAAGACTTAATCCAAAAATTGTATTAAACCCATGATTATGTTAAACATATTTTCAGAACCCAAAATGAAGACATGGTCTGAAAAGTTCAAGTACAAAAGAAAAGTAATGATTATAATAATAATAATTAAAACTTTCCCAGCCAGGAACTGTGCTAAGAACTTAACATGTGTTCATTTAATTCTGAAAACATCCACATAAGGATATTTCAAGCCTAGAGATTTTAGGAGAGGTGCTCAAGGTCGAGGGCTATTAAATTAAATAGCAGAACTGAAATATTGGCAGTCTTATCCCATAGCCCATGCTCTATGCTCTATTATTTCTGGCTAGGAAAAATGTACTGAGAACTCCAACTTAATTCTTCAAGACAATTCCTGTTGGAGTAAGAATTGGCAGAAGAATGTGTCAATTAAAAACGGAGGGGCAAGTGGGGAAAGAGACACTTCCAACACATATTTCCAACAGTGTTAGAGGTTTCCATGGCCCAAGACAAGAGAGCTAAGAAAAAAATAGAGGTTTGGGATGGGAGATGAAGAGCTTGAACATTTGGAGTTATGAATCTGGAGGGGAGACTGACATATAGAATTGTCCTTGGTAAGGGCAATAAGCATAAAGAAGGATGTCTATGTAACTAGCATTATGAATAATGGGACTTGGTGAATGGTAGGATTCTTCTCACATATATTCCATTCCCTCTGTCAAAAACTCCATTAATGGAGAAGAAAACTGTGTGTGAGTGGGCACACTAGGTATAGAGGGTCTAATAGCTTATATCTGCAACAAGAAAGGGGAGGGATAAAAGGTAGAGAAATTTCCAAGGAAAGTTGAGAGTAAAAAAGAGTCCTATGACAATCTAATCAGGGCACCAATATGTATAGAAGATGGAAGCATATGGAATCCAGACCACTATTATTTCAAGTAGCAGCATGTGCAATGTCAGATGTGCAAAGCATTTCTTGGCAATGTCTGAATGCAGGTTACTCTAGTGCAGTCAAAGTAAAGAGCCCTTTTCTCCTGTATTTCAGACCAATTACAAGTTTCAGGGAATATTTGTAGACTTAAGCCAGGGACATTTGACTCAGGGAGACAGTCCTGTGGCTTTAGAGTAAAATAAAGAAAAGGTCAGATCAGATTTTTTGTTGTTATTTATAAGCAAAGAAACATTGAACAACAAACTTAACTGGCCTCAGTTCTTAATAAAATGTAGAAAATTATTATAAGAAACCTCCATTGTAAAGACCAATGAGATTATGGATGAGGTAGTATTTCATAAACTGTGATGCAGTTATTAATGTACTAAATTATTTCAAGGTAATGCTGAAGTTTCTAGAAATAAAACATTTGTGTCTACCCTTACTCATCTATCAAGGCTTATCCTTTCAGACACAGGTCAAATTTCAACAATCCTGTAATTTCTCTCCCAGAATTCCAGGAAGACAGGCAACTGCTACATCTTGCCTCCTCTCTGCATCTGAATGCTATTTGATGCATAGCATCTATCACTGAGAAGTGTTTGCTGGTTTGTATGACCATCTTCACTAACAGACTGTAAACTCAGATTGTGTTGTATTTGCCTGAATACCCAGTACTTGGGATAAATCCTTGAAACATACAATATCCTTAGAACAAGATGGATGAAGAAGAGGGGATATTATATTCTATCGATCTTGTCCATCATCTCTTAATCTAGTTTTTTTTTCTTTCTCTCTTTTCAATTGTTCTCAGTTTATTGACAGAGTTTCAGAACAAAATGTAGTATAACTGAAAAAGATAATTAGGGATATAAAATCTTTTGCCTCCCCCTCTTTCATAGATTCATAAGTTTTTCTAGATTGGAAAACTTCTTTTATAAGGAAGCAAATTATGCATATTGTAGGGTTTAAGGGCCAATTCATCTCTGTTGTGGCTACTCAACTCTGTTGTATATGGAAAAATCTACTGTAGACAACACATAAACAAATGGGCATGATGAGTTCTGATAAACTGTATTTACTAATGCAGGTAGAGAACTGGGTGTAACTTTAGTTTGTTGACATCTGTCCTTGATACATAACTCAAATCTCTATTTCCAACAGTCCGAAGTCACATAGATTATTTGAGAAATGATGTATCAAATGCCCTATTGCTCTGAAGACCAATTCTAAATTGCAACCAAGTCATTAACACTTGTCTCACACCTTTTCACAATACCTGATGTATGTTCATTGAAATGCAACCCCAAGGACAGAAGATAATAGGAAAGACAGACTATGGAGCTAATCCCTGGGCTATGTTGAACAAAAGCAGGGGTCTAATCACAATGAGAAGCATTGGGGTTAGAAATAATGTCTGTCAGAAGATTATATGCCCCTACTTTATGCTAGTACAGTGTCTGACATAGAATAATGCAGAGTATGCACTCTTGGAAAAGATGATGAGAAAACACAATGCTCAGTCAGAGGCATCATTCTCAGTAGGGACTGCCTGTTTATGATTATAATGAAATAACCATCAAGAAGCTCTCCATGCCTTTGTCTTTAACTCTTTTATAGGTCCATAACATTTTCTCAACTGTTTTTGTCTCTATTACTAAATTACATATTACTGCCTAACTAAACTGTGAGTCTTATTCAAGATATAACATAACATCTGTCGTATAGAAGGTATGAGATTTGGTAGAATGAATGGATAGGTGGATGGGTGGATGAGTAGATGGAGGCAAGGGAGCAGTCATACTCTATTGGCAAGTGAGGAATCTTGCCTGATCTGAAACATGCCATTAGGTGGGAACTTGATTCATGGATAGATAGGTAGGATAGAGAGATATTAAGTGGTAATAGAGATATAGATATGGGACAAGATGAAAGCCAAGTTAATAATTATTCCTTACTAGAGACCCTGTGCACAATTTGTGCATAGGTGAGTTCCTTCTGGGTGGCCTGCAGTCAAATGCCACCTTCAGCTCCTACCTGCCACTCCCACTCATCCTGGCCCCACTGTACTTGCTCCAGGCTTGCACCCAATCAGTCCTGATTGGTAGAGGCTTGAGCTGCCACAGCAGCTCTTGCCAGCCATGAGCCCTGTAGCAAGCATTCTCTTAAGGGGAGTGGCCTCTGGGTTTGGACAGAAACCAGCTTTCTGACATCCCCCAAGGAGTCCCGGGTTGCAAGAGGCCAGGCTGAGGGACCTCACTGGTGCACAAATGGAAGGATCCTGGGAGGGCTCCAGGGCATGTCCGGCCCATCTTGCTCAGTCCGAGTGGCCAAACCCCAGCAGCAAGCTAACCTACCGGTTGGAGCATCTGCCCCATGGTGGTCATTGGACATCATAGCACACGGTTGAGCAGCCTTAGCATACTTTGACTGGTTGCATATTACTCTTTGATTATGTAGGATGGCCTAGGCAAATTCCCTCAGGAACAATTCATTAAAGACTCCTATGTGCTTCCTTCATAACCTGCTTCATTACATTTCGCTTACAACTTTGTAAATAGCTGTTTACATATCTGCCTCCATTCCTCATCTTTGATGCCCCTGAGGATAGGACTCAGTTGATTAGTCTCTATCTTTCTCTGTCTCAGACCCTACTCATTGGAAGGCCAGATAGAGTGAAAGCCTCCATATAATCTGAGGACTAAAGGATTTGGCAAATCTGACAGAGGAATGTAGAGATTTTGATATCACCTTAGTGCTACTCTTTTTTTTAAATATATATATATATTTTATTGATTTTTTACAGAGAGATAGAGAGCCAGAAACATTGATGAGAGAGGAACATCGATTAGCTGCCTCCTGCATACTCCCTACTGGGGATGTGCCAGCAAACAAAATACATGCCCTTGACCAGAATCGAACCTGCGACCCTTCAGTCTGTAGGCCGATGCTCTATCCACTGAGCCAAATCAGTTTTGGCAGTACTACTCATTAGTTAAGTCACAATCTCACCTGTGGGTATCACTTCCAATAGGGAGCTAAATTTCACTGCCTGTCTTATCTCTCCTATATCTCTCCCAGAATTCCAGGAAGACAGGCAACTTCTACTCCATGCCTTCTTTCTTACCTTAATTATATCTGCTGTATAGCATCCATCATTAAGAAAAGTGCTGATTTGCAAGACCATCATCACTAAAAGGCTGGAGTTCTGAGTTCTCTTATGGTCAAGGCCAGTCTCCTTTGGGGAGGCTGAGATAAAGGCTGGTTTGGTTGCAATTGCTGACACTACAGAAACATTAAGTCAAAGGGCCTCAATTGTCATCCAAAACCTGGAGGCCACTCTGGCAAATACATGTTATCTCCATCTTACAAGGACACCATTTTTTTTGCATGAGTAGTTACATTGTAACAATAACCAGAGTTAAGCATCATCTTTTACCTGTAAATGGTACTGTCAGAGAGAGCCAGATGCAACTGGAAGTTTAAGGCTATTTTAATTTTAGGGTTTTGAGAAATGTAAAACTAATCAGCATTTTTTTTTGTTTGTTTGCTTGCTTGCTTTTCTGCATTTGAAAATTATTTTTTAGAATTTACTTAAATTATCAAATACCTTCAATACAAACAAAACATTCCTGCTATTAAGCTGAAATGACCATGATGATAGCACTCTGACAACATAACAGGATGATAAAGCAATCTTACAGCAAATATTTCATATGCCAAAATTAGAATCAAGCAAATACTCTTTTGTCATATGGAAGCATTCTGGAAGAGGGAAGACCTTGTTAGAGAGAAAGAAAACATAATGTTTGACATATGCATCTTAGCTTGGTTATAAGAGCCAAGCAACCAACACAACCTAGCAACACATTGGCCCAAACCTACCAACAATGAAACAGAAAGGAGAGAAAATAAACCTCAATGCCAAACCCACCTCAAGTGGAAATTTTCTTGGTGCTTGTACAGTGGAACCATCAGTAGACTTTGGAGAAATATGCCAGCCTTAGGAATACTGGAAGCAAATATCCAAATGAGGATGCCATGTAGGAAACTATTTCAGAAAGTGTGAGTGTATAGAGAACAGCAGAGGAAATCAAGCAAGGAGAGACCAGCAAAACAGAGAATAAGGTTTTTCTTGCAATGCACCAAAGCTGGTGTCTTAATGAAAATTGAGTGAGGTCCACCGATCTTCCTTGGTGAGCATTCACTATCTGAAAATAAAGACACCAGAGGCTAGCCATGCATGAGTAGTAACAAGGATTTAACTTCTCATCCTAATTTTGCATCACTTAAACCCCTGTGAGCTCAATGAATTCTCAAGGGCTTAGGTTCATTTTCTATAGTCTGGAAATAAGGCACAGTCCTTTGGGAACTTATTCTAGAGGTGGAAAGAACTCACCATCCTTTCTGCAGCCTGTAAAGCCCACAAATATGACACCTATAGCTCATTTTCTCCAACTAAATCTTAGGTAAAGTTTAATCTGAAATCAACTATATCAAGTGCTTAGAGCAACTACCACTATAATGTAGAGTGACAACTTATTAATGGAACATGAGGGACGTCCAATAAAAATGTTCCTACTTATATAATACTCAATTGTCCATACAAGGCTTTCACATTGAGTCTCACATTTAAACCTCACAGAGGAAGAGTGAAAGAGACAGGTCAAATACAATCAGTCCCAAAGTCCAAATCAAAACATTGAGGCCCAGTGAGACCAAACGCCTTAATGAAGTCCTGTCTTCTGACCACGGGTCATGTGTGCTGGCCAACAAACCACCCAGCTTCCTCCACTCATGCTGCCTGGTCTTTAATTAAGAAAAAGTCACACTTTTAGAGAAGGGAAAAATACGCTAGGGTAGCCAAGATAGAGCAGAGAGATCATGTCAGGACAGCAGTGATACATTGGGGAAATGACCAGCAGTGACCCTCGGACTGAAAGAATGTGCTTGAGGTGAGCTCAGGTGCTCCTGTGGCCTCTATTAAACGCTTGTGGACAAGGTGGAGGTGGTGTTTGTTCTCAAGCCCCATAATCACCAGGACTCAAGTGAACACAGGCTCTGTCTCACACCCACATGCCTTTCATTGTCTCTTAAAGATGGCCAAGAAAGGTTTCTCTTAACCTTGGAAAGGTCTCAGTACTAGCTGTGTTTTAAGGTGTAAACACACTAAATTAAACAAAAACTAAGAGGGCAAAAGAAAATGAGTTAAGTGAATCAAGTCTTCTCTTCTGTTTACAGTCCCTTCTGGCAAATATTTGGTTTACTAATAAAAGATCCATTCATGAAGTCCTATCTCCCAATCACTTTCAATCACGCTCTGCCCCTTATTTAGATCAGGCCAGATCTCCTGTTACAAGAAGCAGGATGCTAGCATCCCAAGAAAGGCAGTGTTCTATACAGCACAGGGCCTGAGCCATCATGGTGGGGGCTGGAGAGGTGGAAGTAAACTATGCTTCTCTCCAGATTACACAGGAAAGTCCAGAGTAGAAGTGAAGAGTTCAAAACAGCAGTTCCAATAGCCTAAGAGGAGGCATGAGCTAACAAAAGGAAGCACATATTACAGGAGCCTTTATTATGGACCATGCATTAAGGCAGACACTGTCTGTTATCTTGCTTAACATGCTGCTTGGCACATTTTATTCACAGTGAAGCTCAGACAGAGGAAGCAACTTGCTAGACACAAATACCCAAGGAATGAAAATGAGATTTGCACTGAAGTCACAATGATTCCAAAGCCTATATTTGGTCCTTTTATAGTTTTCTGATGATTTCTTGGGTTTATGTATCTAACCCTCAGTATAATATAATGTAAAGAGAATGTGTGTTTTGTTTTCAGTTCAGAAACTTTTAGGACTTCTTCTACTAAGGGGTGCCATCAGATGAGATGATTTCTAAGGAACATTTCATATCTGGAAATGCTCTAATTCTGTGGAACTCTAGGGGCTTTTTGCATCTAAATATAGCAAGATAACAGTGGTTTTGAGGTAGTGCACCACAACATATCAGCTTACCCTGAATAACCCTATTTGGATTCCTTGCCTTTATGAGCAGACTTACATCTATGGGCTTTTTGCCTCATTTATAAAACAAAAGCAGTAACTCTGCCTTATTGAGTTTTATATTCATTTACCTATTGTTAAAACATTACCCCCCTGAAAATCTCTCTCACATTCAATCAATCAATCTCTCTCTCTCTCTCTCTCTACATATATATATATATATATACAGATAGATAGATATAGATAGCGATAGATAGATAGATAGATAGATAGATAGATAGATAGATAGATAATTCAAGATAAATTTCAGAGACTAGCCAGCATGGCTCAGTGGTTGAATATGAACCAGGAGGTCATGGTTCGAATCCTGTCAGGGCACATGCCTGGGTTGCAGGCTCAATCCCCAATGTGGGGTTTGCAGGAAGCAGCTGATCAATGATTCTCTCTCATCATTGATGTTTCAATCTCTCTTTCCATCTTCCTTCCTCTTTGAAATCAATAAAAATATATTTGATAAAATAAAAATAAAATAAGTTTCAGGGATTTCCTTTTCTTTCTTCTTTGTTATTGTTCAGGAATGATATTTTTTCATTCAGGGCAAGATAGACCATATAATCCTCTCAAGGAAAAAGAAGCATACAACAAATTTCTTCTTAATGTACTAACAACCCTTTATAAATTAAATAGGAAATATTTTTTTCCTATGAGCAAAATAAGAAGGGCTCAGCCAGTTTCTTTAAATCTACCCTCAGTTACAAAGGACCACATGGGAAAACTGATGTTAGAGAGAAGGGCTTCAGGTTCCTACACAGTAGAAACTATTATAGGGCACCTGACATCTAATAAAAAGTGACAGTGCACTCCACTGGTGAGTCCACAATGTAAAGACAGCATCTGATTTTGAGCCATACATTTCTTAAGAGACTGAGGGCAATAACTTAAATACAACTGGTCCTCAAAATCATATTAACGAAGAAAAGGACTACTGATGGCCACTCAAATGAAGAGAGTGCTGAAGGCATCTGTTAGTGTTGTCTTCAATATATAAGCAAAATGTCAAATGGGTAGAGATGTCTGTTTCTTTTCTTCTCTGTATGACACAATAAGCCACAACCATGTAAAACAGATCTTTAAAACAAGGACATGGTTCAAAAGAACTGGTTATCCTTTTGTTGAGTGAATTAATCTAAGTTATAATCAGTTTTATGCCATTTATCACCCATATATGTGACATTTCCTCCCAATTGTTAATCCCTTGAGTTAAAGATACCATAAGCCCAGAAAGCAAGCCTCCAACATGAAACCAACATATCCTGAATCCTTAACATTAAAGGTTAATCTCCTGAACAGAAACCTCCCAAACACAGCATGAGGACATTTATTCCATTTCTCTTACTCTGGCACTGTGTGTGGCTGCAAGAAAGTTGTTGACTACTAAACGCTAACCAAACATCCCATTTTTAGAAGAATTTTTAGCTCCATCTTTATAGTGTCTGGACTTGTAACTACCCATTTCTTGAACATTAAGCCGAGCCACACCAGAAAATTACTACAGTGATAGTATTTCCAGGGCACACTGAGTCATTGTCCAAGGTCTAAAATGGGAAATAAATAATTAGTGAGGATTTGTTGGCACAATGAGAAGGAGGGTACTCCACTGTTGGTGTTCTGTAGCAAGCCTCAGGATTTAATGTGAGGAAGATGCTCTGTTTCCCCCAAAAGCAGGCTGTTAACTTTAAAATATATATACACCTATACACACTTCTGGTTTAAGAATAAGAAAGTAAGAGTAGATCACAGTATCACCAATAATGATCAAGCTTAACTGCTGTAAAAACAAGGATACGGTTTTCTTCTGATGGTAATAGGCCTCCTTGGAAGAATGAATTATCAGAGTCGCTCCACCCAGCAACCAGCCAGGAGAGAGGCCAAGGATCAAAGACCTCTAGTTTCAAATCCCAGACCACACAGAAAGAAAGGGGTTTCTATCAGAACAGACCAAATACCCCAGCTATTGTGGGAGGTTGCATCAAATTAAGAGAAGCCTATGCCTGCACTTCATGTCCTTCTGAAACCTTTCTTTGCTGCATACTTTACCTCAAAAAAAAAAAAAAAAGAAAAGAAAAAGAAATAAAATAAAACAACCCCAATTTATTATACAGTAATGTTCCTGTCTTCATTGTGGCCAACACTGTCTTGACCAAGCTTAAGATTCTTTAAAGAGCATTCTCCAATAAATGCGTCTCTACAATTTTGATCTTTTCATAGGTGAAAAGGAAGAAAAGAATAAAAGAAATGAACAAAACTCAAAATACTATTTACACTCCCAACAGAGCAGCATGGTGTAAACACAAATAATAGTTACATTTCTGGGTTCTGAACCTTTTCAGTGTTGCTGTGGAAAATAATTTTAATGGTGAAATAGAGTCTTGCTAAATACATACCTAGCCATAATAAAATGAGTTCTTATCCTACAGCTCCGACTAGACCACTTCCATTCAATAGTTGTAACTAATGACTTGTTTTTCCTAACAGGTATTAGGGGCCCTGTTACTTTGCTAAACACAAAAGGTACCTCATTTTATTTTCCTGGTCATGCTTGCCTCTTTCACTGATGACTGTAATTCGATATTTATGAAATCACATTAAAATAACCTGTAATCCTCTCTATAACCCCCTTTCAAATTGTATAATATTATCCCAAGTACAATAGATTAATGTACACTCCAATGCATTTGTCCTTTCTCTAACCACTTCTGAGTCACAATCTCTCTCATCCACGTGTGCACTTTCTCTCTCTTCTTCTGTCTGACTAGAAAACACACTGTACTTTGGAGATAATTGACTGCGGAATATGATGATGTTTATTCAAAAACAGGTCACACAGACTGCAATTTGAGAGTCTTCTTTTATTCTCTTTACTTACTGTCATCCAAGGGAAATGCAAAACACTGTTTCCTGCATATTAGAAATGCGGAGTCTTAATTACTTCTTTAGATTTAACCTACTGAAAAAAAATCTACTGAAAATGTACCCTGTCTTCCCTTTTAGAATGGCAACACTTAAAAAAACTAACTGCAAATTACTCATTTAGAACAAACTGGGATGAGAAAGTATGTGCATTCATACTATTTTAACAGCATGTTCTATTGCGAAAAGAGCCCTTTATGGTATTAGACTTTGTTTTCTGAGAAATAACACAAATGGACAGTAATTACTGGGTGGAAAGTTATGGTCGAAAAGAGTAATCTCTGGCTATCAATAATCTCTGCCATTATAGACATGAAGCCTGGCCTCTGACATGAGGGTAGTGCTTTTTCTCCAGACTGTTGCCAGTCACTGTCATTCTGGCTGATTCCAGTAAAAAAATGAGTTATCCAAAAGAGATACATGGTAAGGCAATAAGAATTCTCCCACCGGAAGTGTGCCTGTGTAAATCTCTTCTGCTGTAAAAGAGATACCATATTGAATGGGTTGGATTTTCATCCTTTAAATTTAATTATGTGAGATGTCTTTAGGATCTAGTTTTCAATTAATAATACCATTCAACATTCATTTCAAAGACTGGGCCATACACTAAGACACTGGGTGAAGCATATGACTAATAAATGTTTATTGTATACTGGTTAATTCTTCTGAAATGTGCTAGATAATGAACTATAAACCTGAAGTTTGGCAAAGAAGTTAAGGCTTGACTTCTAATTTATCATTTCACATATCACTGTTGATATTTATTTCCATCATATCATACTTATAGTAATTTTTGATTAATTTTATTTATGTAGATTCCATAGCCTCTTTAGAGCCTTTTATTCTATTACTAGTGGCCCAGTTCATGAAATTCATGCATGGGGAGGCAGTGTCCCTCAGCCTGGCCTGCACCCTCTCCAATCTGAGACCCCTTGTGGGATGTTCAACTGCTGGTTTAGGCACGATCCCTGTGGGACTCTCCCAATCTGGGACTGATGGCTCCTAACCATTCATCTGCCTGCTTGCCTGTTTGCCCCTACCCACTCCGCCTGCTGGCCTGCTCACCCCCACCTGCCCTCCTTGCTGGCCTGCTCACCCCTAACTGTCCCCCCTACCAGCCTGATCATTCCTACTGACCCCTGCTGACAGCCTGCTTGCCCCCAATTGACCCCCTTGCCAGACTGATCATCCCCAATAGCTCCCCCAGTGGCCTGATCACGCACAATTGCTGTTTCAACCTGACCTGAACAGCCACAACTGCCCTCTCCTCTTGGCCCCTAACTGCCTTTACCTTGGCTGCGCCACCATGACTTAGTCCAGAAGAAAATCTGGAAGGTCTCCTGGAAGGTCTCCCAGTCTAATTAGCATGTTACCCTTTTATAAGTTAGATAGATACCTGGTGCACAGGTGGGGGTCAGCTGGTTTGCCCTGCAGGGGGGTCCCAGATCAGGGTTGGGGTTTCCTTGGGGGGGGCAGGGCAGCCTGGTCAAGGGGCCTGTGGTGGTTTGCAGGTCAGCCATACCCCAATGCAGTGGAGGTCTCCACTGGGGATGGTGCCAGCCTGGGCGAGGAGCTAGGGCAGTGTGCAGGCAGCCACGTCTCCATGGGGTGAGAGTTCCAGCTGGGAGTGTGTGGCCAGCCTACATGAAGGGATGAGGGCCATTTTCAGGCAGGCCATGCCCCCCAGTAGAGACCCTCACCCCAACGGTGGCATGGACAGCCTAGGTGAGTGCCATTTGCAGGCTCCTCCCTCAGCTGCCAACCCAGGCAACCCAAGCCTCCTGCATGTTCTGGCCTGCTCCGTGGCTTCCACCCACAGGCCCCTCCTTTGGTGGCTGGCCCATGTGGACATGAAGCTTGGCTTCCTCCATTACTGTGGGTGATCCAACCTTCCTACATGCTCTAGCTGGCTCTAGGTCTGCTGCCATCTTTATCCCACTAATTTGCATATCCCCCTGATTGGCTGTGGGTGTCATGGAGTGATAGTCAATTACCATATTTCTCTCTTATTAGTATAGATTATATATATATATATTATTGATTTCAGAGAGAGGAGAGAGAGAAAAACATAAAAGAGAGAGAAACATTGATTGGCTGCCTCCTGCAGGCCCTCTACTGGGGATTGAATCTGAAGTCCAGGTATATGCCCTGACTGGGAATCGAGCCCTGACTTCCTGGTTCATGAGACAAGGCTCAACCAACTGAGCCACATTGACCAGGATCTAGGGTCTTTTGAAAAAAAAAAAAAAAAGTAGTCCAATATCCTGTTTTATAAAACTGAGAAAAAAATAGATAGGTGATTTGTCTAAAATCACTTATGGATTACTAACTGGAGTGATAGCCCAGCACTCTTAGACTATCCTGGTTCTCTATCCTGTGTCCCCCAACACTTCATTTTTCAACAGCTTGGTCACTAAAATACCTCCAACACTGAACTCAAATCAGGTATTAAAACTCACTTAACAAACATCCATTGAGCATTCATGGGGCCATTTAAGAGATTCTAAGTTATTTAATAAATCTTCATTATTTCAACTCAAATACACATCACTCTTCCATACTTCAGGGTATCTCTTCATTCCTCATTGCATTACGTCACACGAAAAAGGACTTCTAAATCCCAGTATGTCAGAAACAGTACATAGGATATTGATTTATTGAGGAAGTTCCCCAACCCATGTGGAATAGAACTCCCTAGAGATTCAGTGTTGTCTGCATTTCCTCTTAAGCAAATGTTCAGCTCTCACATGGTTCAGAATACCCTCTCTGAGCATGCCATACTAATCTTACAGTGCCTGTTCTCACAACATTTCTGGAGTGACTAGAACCAAGTGTATTGAGAACAAGCTGTTTTGTGAGATTTATGCTTGTAAACTCAAATGAAATAGCTTTAGAAATACACCCAAACTCTGAGTTTGTCTTGATGCAACTGCAAGCTTCCTAAGCTGCCCCATTTCTCACCTATGGCCTGAGAAGCATGATCATGAAAGGGAACCTTTCTAATAACCCAGGACATAAGATCAGACGCTTTTGAGAGAGCATAGAAGTCAGAAATATATTTTTTCTCTTACAGATGTCTATGGACTTAATACTGGATACAAATATATATTTTAAGCATAAAAGTTCAACATGGCATGCATAAAGTTTGTAACAAGGAACGGAATTATTTCAGTCCAGCTATAAGTTCTGGGCTATGTTTTGGGTTAGGGAGATGGGGTGGTCAAGAAGAAGCAGGAATGAATGATGTGCAGGAGACGTTTTACTAGTTCTGATACTATGCCTATAGGAACTTCTACAGATCCCATAGGCCTTAGTTTCCTCACCTCTATCTTCCCTCCTGATATCTTTGTGAGTAGGGGTTATTTTCCATCTTGGTATGCAATATCTAGCACAAGGTCTGACAGGTGGCATGTGCCTAAGAAATGTCTGTGGAACAAATGAAATGAATAGGGCTAGAACTAGATGTTGTATAAACCCCTTTCCTTACTAAAGTTTAGTTTAGCCAAAAAATAAAATAAAATAAACAAAAAAAAAAACCAAAAAACATCAGGGTGGTCACTTGAATGTCTAAGATAAAGGATGAAAGAACAAAATCTTTGATTCCAGTATCTAAGGCACTAAGTGCTTCCTAGTACTTTCTTTTTATTAAGGTTTATGTAACTACCCTTAACATGGAACATTTTCATTTGGCCTTTTGTAGATTCCCCCTAATATAAAACATGTGCAAACAGCTACTGACTGAAGCAGGTAGTGCAATCAATTCTGATCTCATCCAGCTATGCTGTCGATCTGAGAGTTCTATGGCAGACAGAACAAGCCATGTGTAGTACAAAACAAAAATTGAAATCAAAAAGTTAAAAGCCTACCAATTAATTATCATGACCAACAGCAAAAGAGTAAAAAGGAAGAGCACTCTATTATAGTATATAACATATTGATGAGGCATCAAAGGTACACCTGTGATAGTTTGAAGAATTTTTGTATGAATGACATATATTTATATTTTTAAATTATAGCACTGACATTTTCTTCTAAATATTGTTACTGTATTATCTGACACTTGTCAGACAAGTTATTGATTCCTTCATTGGCAGGTTTCCCTTATCCCACCTGATTTTATTTTAATATACTCATGCCATTTGATGAAATTATGGGGAATAAAATTATGTAGGATCTAAATGTGATGAAGACAAGTGTATTCATTCACTGTAAGTGGGAGATTTAGTTTTATCTAGTCTTTCATATTTTTATTATTATTCAAAAACCTCAGTATACAGATAGCCATTCCCACCAGACAGGGATATTAATGGTATTAAACCTTAAAAAACCAGGTATGTCAGCAACTGATTCATCATTATCTTTAGTCCTCAAATTACAGTAATAACAGTATGAAATCCACAGCAAAACCAACATTTACTAAACATATGCACTATGCAAATAATTATGTTTCAACAGTTAAGGGGAGGCACTGGCTTCTGTTTAGATTAGCTGGTGCCTGTGTCCTATCAATCATGAAGACATTTGGTATTTTACTACACAGTACTTTGCCCTCATACACTTCACAAAGCAGGAAATCTGACACAATGTCTCTTTCACAAAGATTAAACTTACCAATAGATCTATATTACTTGGTAGAATCATGCAAAGATTGAACATTCAAATATCTCTACAGGTTCTGTGAACAGGTCACACTGAGAGGTTCTGGGCCAACCATTTGACCAGATTCCATATGAAAGAGGCACTTTGCTATACTTTTCTCCCTCTGGGACAAGGAAAGTTCAGAAGGGTGGTTGCACCCAGACTGTCCTTGAAGGGAGAAAAAAGAGTCACTGGAATAAACAAAACAAAACAAAACAAAAAGCAAATAGGAAACATAGACAACTAAAGTAAATACTAAATTTGTGAGAAAGTTCAGGACTACAGAGAAACAGCAAAGGATAAGTCAGTCATAAGTAGAACATCAACCTTGCCACCAAATACCATTGAAATACAAAAAGGCCATTTGTCTGGGGTTCACATATTGAAACATGATGTCTTAGTGAAAAGGTTATCTGAAGTCTATTTCTGGTGAAGTGGATAAAACTAATAGCTTAAATCCATGAGATGTCACTGAACTACTTATGAAATCCCAGAACAAAAATATGATCGGATGATTGGAACCTTAAGCCGTAAAGAGGCATCAAACTCTAATGTACATTTCTCAAAAGCAATGATGTGGCCACCAAATAAGGGACTTTCTTGAGTTCACTTGTTTTGGCTATGAAACCAAATAAAACTTTAAATGTTGTAAGTACAAAACATGTCATGTTGAGGTATAGCCTTATGCAACATCAGCTCTCTGGAATATCTTCCCCCTTCCCAGTATCACCACTCCCAATCCTAGCTTTGGTTAGGGCAAATCAAATGCCACTTCCTCATAAAATCTTTCCCAATCACTCAGCTGAATGTGAACCTTGAATCATCTGGATAGCTAGTAGACTGTACCTTAAACAACTTTGGCTACCCCAAACTTAATACCCGTGCTATAGAGATTGTATGTGTCTAAGCCCTCCAACTGTAGACTCTAAAATATGGTGTGCACCAAATAAATGTTTGGGAAAAAGAGAGGAAAGGAAGGGCAAAGAAAAACGGTGGGGGATAATTTTTACCCCTAACAAGTACCCAGAGTAGCAGAATAACTCAAATATAGATTGACAAATGAAGCTTCAGGGCTCTCCACTTGCTTTGCCCCCTTCTAAAGTCCTGGATGGGGCCCAGTCATGTGTTCACTGCTGTCTCTTGCTACTCTGACTACTCACTGCCACATAATCCTGAAGCAGTGTGGAAATGCTCATAGGGATTTGGGTTTTGGTTAGGGGAAGTTCGGTCAAAGATATAATTAGTTGAGTACAGAGGTATACTACATTTACAAGGTTTGTGATCACTATGGCATATGCATAAGCCATTTCCAGTTATCATTGTATGGGAACGAGTATCTAGAAATGCCTCTGGGCCCACCATCCTTCTAGCTCTGGGATTCAGAGGGATGGAGCCAGAAATCTTATGACATGAATATGTCTCACAATACTCAGAATATGGATTTTGCTGGTGAAGGAGAGAAGTAGATGTGAAATGTATGAAGTAAGAAGCTAAGTCTGTTGATCAGTCCACCAATTACCAGATGTATAAAAATATACACACAAAAGGAGATATTTTATCTTAGGAAGAATGTGCTAAACTATGTACTAGAAGAAATTAAAAACTCACTATTCACTTGATTTTCTTTGTTTAAATATATTTTTATTATTTTGACATGATTTAATATATTATAAGATTTCAGGGAGGAAAAGAGAGGGTGAGAAAGATAGAAACATCAATGATGAGCAAGAATCATTGATCGGCTGCCTCCTGCACACCCCCTACAAAAGATTGAACCTGAAACCCGGGCATGTGTCCTTGACAGGAATTCATGGATTTAACCAGGGACCCTTCAGTTCACAGAAGGGTCCCTGGTTAAATGCCCTATCTACCTGAGCCAGTTTGGCTTGAAATAAAATCCAGCCCCCGCCAGTTTGGCTATGTCCTATCTACTGAGCCAAACTGGCGAGGTCTTGATTTTATTTTATTTTTAAAGCAAATTTCACAAGATAGAATTTACCAATAGCTCACATATTTTTGTAACAGCTTATAAATAAATGTGAATAATTTCCTCAAATTTGATAGCCATCAAGTTTCACAGTTACCAATAAAATGTTGTGCAGATTAAATAAAATTTTCCAAAATTTTAATAATAATCCATTTAAAATGTGTTTTGGCCCTGGCCAGGTATGCCCTTAGTTAAGGCATCATCCTAATATGCCATAGTTATAGGGTTCAATCTCCAGTCAGGGCACATACAAGAATCAACCAATGAATGAATAAATGAGTGGAACAACAAATTGATGTTTCTCTCCCTTAAGTCAATTTTAAAAAGTAAAATAAAATGAGCTGTGTTTGCTTTTCTCATTTGAAATATTAATTTTCTTAGTTGTTATAGGATGAATTTTGTCATCTCTCAAGATTCATATGTTGAAGTACTAATTTTCAGTACCTTAGAAGGTGATTATATTTAAAGATAGGTCTTTCAAAGAGACAATTATGTTAAAATGGGATTATTAGGTTGAGCATAATCCAATAGGACTGATATTCCTATAAGACAAGGAGAGAGAGATCAGGACACAGACACACACACACTGGGTAAGACCCAGTGCTGACACAAACAGAAGATGACTATCTAACAGCTAAAAACAGAGGCCTCTGAAGAAACCAATTCCCTCCCACCCAAACATCTTCATCTAAGACCTCTAGCCTCCAGAACCATTAGAAAAATAAATTTCTATTGTTTAAGACATCCAGTCAGCCCTAGAAAACTAATGGAATAATTTTCTGGTCATAATTTTTTTGTATTATGTTTATTATTTTTTAATTTTTTTATGTTTTAAAGAGGTCTCCTGAAGGTTATAAACTTCAAAGCTTTAGGTTTCACATTGGAATATATCTACACACACACACACACACACACACACACACACAATATTCTCACTATTCATTGTTGGGTATGTTAACTATAGTAGCTAAGGGCAATGCCATTTGGCAGAAGCCATTATTTTTTATACATACTTTATTTACAAACACTTTTCATCTTGAACAGGCATTTATACTGTAGTAACTACTAAATGGTGAATAAAATTGAATCATTTAACCAAAAGATTTATTTGGCTTCTGAAGTTTGTATAATCTTATCCCTGGCAGAGCCATCTAAAGATTCTTCTCAGATGGTATATTGAAGAACACCTATAAATGACTAGATGAGCGCAGATCTTTGATGCATTGCCCTGTTTAATTATCTATTTTTAATCTAAATATTTAGCAACTGCAAGGGGCATTCTGTGAACAGAAAAGCTAACAATTGCTATGTTTTTTAGTTCACTTGTTTCATCCTATGGATTTTACAGATAAGAGATACAGATTCCATGATGTATACAATGTGAAAAATTGGGGAAATGACTTGAATTCTCTAAAACTGTGTCATCATCTGTAAAATAGAATAATTATTAATTCTCTGTCCATCTCAATAATTTTTGAGGAGCAAATAAGACAATAAATAAGAAAATGCATTGCATACTAGAAGAATCCACAGGCAGCAAAATCTCAGACATATGCCAAAGCAATTTCTCTTTGGATAGCACTCCTAGGGAAGTGGAAACTAAAGAGTAAATTAAAAAATGGGACTACATCAAAATAAAAAGCTTTTGCACAGTAAAAGAAACCAACAACAAAACAACAAGAAAGTCCACTGTATGGGAGAACATATTTGACAATGTTGTTGTTATCACCGATAAGGGTTTAATCTCCAACATTTACAGGGAACTCAATACAACTTAACAAAAAGAAGATAAACAACTCAATCAAAAAAAAGGGCAGACCTAAATAGATACTTTTTGAAAGAAGACAGAAGGAAGGCCAGAAAACATAACAAAACATGCTCAAAGTTACTAATTATCCAAGAAATGCAAATCAAAACAACAATGCAGTACCGTCTCACACCTGTCAGAATGGCTATCATCAACAAGTCAACAAATGACAAGTGCTGGTGAGGATGCGGAGAAAAAGGAGCCCTCGTGCACTGCTGGTGGGAATGTAGACTGGTACAGCCACTGTGGAGAACAGTATAATTTCCTCAAAAAATTAAACATGGAACTCCCATTTGACCCAGTGATCCCACCTCTAGGAATATATCCCAAGAAACTAGAAACACCAATCAAAAAGTATATATGTACCCCTATGTTCATAGCAGCACAATTCATCATAGCTAAGATTTGGAAACAGCCTAAGTGGCCCATCAGCAGATGAGTGGATTAAAAAACTGTGGTACACCTACACAATGGAATACTACACTGCAGTAAAAAAAGAAGTTCTTACCATTTGCAACAGCATGGATGGAACTGGAGAGCTTTATGCTAAGTGAAATAAGCCAGTCAGAGAAAGACAAATACCACATGATCTCACTCATTTGTGGAATATAATGAACAAAATAAACTGATGAACAGAGACAGATCCAGAGGCAGAGAAGCATTGATCAGACTGTCAAACCTCAGAGGGAAGGCAGGGGAGGATAGGGGTAATGGGGAGAGATCAACCAAATGACTTGCATGCATACATATAAGCATAACCAATGGACACAGATAATGGGGGGTGAGGGCATGAGTGGGGGTTGAGAAGGAGCAACGGGGGGATAATGACACATATGTAATACCTTAGTCAATAAAGAAATAAAAATAAAATGTATTGCATTAAAATTTTCACTGTTATTTTATTAAGGGCAATGATAAAACACTATCTATATAGACAATGAATCATACTTAACACCCTAAATTCAGAAAATTATATTAAAGTACTACTTCTGCTGGCAAACCTTGAACAGTCATTCTCTAGGTCTTCATTTCCTGTGAGTGGAGAAAATGGTTCCTTAGGAAACCAATAATAACACATTTACTTCATCTCTGACTGCCTAAAAATTTATGAACTCCCCATTACTGAGCAAATTTGTTGAAGTAATTATTAGGTTCCAAAAGACTATTAGGAAATTTGTTTTAATTTCTAGGCCTTGTTTTTGACTTTACGAGAGGTTAACACTCAAAATAGAAAAGCAGATGTCTGTTTTTAAGAGGGAAGGTTAACATTAAGTGTGGATAAATCATTGTAAAAAGATGATATAAAATGGAAACCAATAACATCTTTACCTGATAACCTCTTGGTAAAAAAAGGGGGGTGTTTTTAATTATGATCCATGTAGTTAAAAAAAATACACACACAAAAGAGAGAGAGAAAGAAAGAAAGAAAGCAAGCAAGCAAGCAGCAGTAGCACACATAGAATTGACTCCCTATTAATAGCCTTGTACTAGGACTCATAGAACTGCTACAGAAGGCTGAACAGTCTTGGGCTTTTCATGTGATGAAGTTCATACTTCCACGTCTCTCCAAATAGGGATTTCCAAATAAACTTGGCTGAGGCTCACTCATTAGGAATGCAACTCAATGTTCTACTCAACAGTTTCAAGAATGACAGTTTTAGGCATTTATTAATTTATATATTTTCTCAGTACAGGCTCATTTGGAATCAATGGCAAATTTAATTGGAAATGGAACATTCACTTTGCCCGACTGTAAACTTTGGATATAAATGGGTTGGATTTTGCAGCACACTTTAACATTATCTTTTCCCTTCCCCCTTTTCAACCAGATCTTCATAGACATTACAAATTACACATACAATTAATTATACAAAACAATGTTACTCCAGGCATATAGCAGCAGTTCACATTTTGGGTGAAATTATATCACTCTTAGAAAAAAATAATTGTTGGTTTTGCGACAAGTCCTTCCGTCTCACTGGGAGAGATTGGGCTGATACCGTGCTTTGACTCTGAGGAGGTCTTTAGCTTGCCTTGCATCTCTCAAAGCTCTCAGAGGTTCAGGTGATGAGATAGACTCTATCTCTTTGACATTCTACTTAACTCCATTCCACAGCCCACTGACCACAACCAGCACCCCACCAGTTGTTTCATTAATGCCTGGTAGGACAGAGTGATAGATGAAAAGTGTAATCCACACAGCTTTAAAACACTTAACAGTCTCATCTATTACTTAGATTTTTAGTCCTCCTCCTTTAGATTAAGCCTTTCAAAATATAGTCATAACCTCTCATGTAGGTGTGGCATTTATAGTCAGAAGCACCTCCACATTTGTCATCACACTCAACTCTACTTGGAGTTGGGAGCTCAAAGTCAGATTTGATTTGAATACTTTATTTTTTCTAGAAATGTAAACATTATCAAAATAGATAACATGGTGTTAAAAGGAGGGCTGGAAAGCTAAGGTAGTGGAGGGTTGGTATGTGGGAATATAAAATTTAGGGAAATCTTGCAAAAAGTGAGTGCTATACACTGGGAAAACTCAAGGCTTCACACCCTTTCCACATAATTGTTATTTGGATAAAAAGTTAGAAGAGGAATGATTCTGTGCTCTGCACTATCTCATTTCTTTATTAACTCATCCTTTCTGAGGACTTACTATTTTCCAGACTCTGCACTGTATAGCAACTAACAAAACAGAGAAATATTTCTACTTCCATGATATATTCTAGGGGGAGAGAAATGAAAAAAACATCATTGAACTACATGTGAGATATGACAAATATTACAGGGAAGATTAAATGAAGCAGGGCAAGGGTAAAAGAGAAGAGCACTGAGAGGCAGTGATGACCGGACAACAGGGAATGGGTCTTGGACCAGTAGCTGTGGTGAAAAATGATTGGATTTTACCAGAGGAACCAAGATGGCAGCATGGGTAAACACCTATTGTTCTGCCCCATGCAACAATTCAAAAACTACAACAAAACAACAAAACAAACATCATCCAGAATCACCAGACAGCTGGCTGAGTGAAAACTCCACAAATAAAAGTAAAGGCGGGATACTGAGACTCAGAAGAGCGGCGGGAGCGCAGCCTTGAAGATACGTGCGGAAACAGAGGTTAGGAGCCCTCGTGGTCAAGCGCGTGGGCTGTGGCTGGCAGCAGCAACCCCGGCTAGATTTTGCCAACGGGGAGGGTAGAGGCGTCCCACTGCACATATTCCCCAGTGCCAGGTGAGGTCCGAGGTCCAGGGGACGCACCCTGGAAGCCGGGCGCGGCTGATGTCTCCTAGTCTGAGGAGAAACCAGGTTGCTTGGAAAAGCAGTTTGCGCGCGTAAACTGTGCGACAGCACAGACGTGCGACTTGTTCAGCACAGACGGAGAACAACGGACTGCTTTGTTTTACAACCCTGGGCGAGATGTTGGGGGTGCAGACTTATTTGTGGAGAGGCAGAGTTGTCTGGCAAGGGGTAGAGACTAGCGACTTTCTCTTGGAGGTGTCTGCAACCATTCTCATCCAACAGAGACCCGCGCACGAGGCCCGCATAGGATGTAGCCGAGGCTGAGGCTGCCTGCTCAGCTCAGAGACTCTGCCCATCCAACCTGAACACAGTCTCCCTTCACAGCCAATTGGCCTGGAGGTCAAACCCTCCTAGGGCTAACAACAACAACCTGGGCTTAAATTCAAAAATACTGTACAACCCATAAAGGATTGCAGTAAGAGTACCCACCTCAGGTAACTGGGGAGGCTGAACCACTGTCCCTTAGAGGACATCTACCACATAAAGCAGCCACCATGCAGAGACATGGAAAGAAATCAGGTGTGAAAGAAATGGAGGAAAAAAGACGACTAGACATAGAGTTCAAAACCACAGTTATAAGGCTTTCCAAGAGGCTCCTAGAAAAGGCTGATGAACTTAATGAGAACTACGAGGAAATAAACAAGACCAATGAGGAAATGAATGAGACCTACAAGGAAATGAATGAGACCTACAAGGAAATGAACATGACCTCTGAAGATATGAACGAGACCCTCACAGATATGAAAAAGGACCAACTAGAAATCAAGCATACACTGACTGAAATAAAAAATATTACACAAAATCCTAAAAGCAGTCCAGAGGGCCACAAGAACCAAGTCAAAGACTTGAAATACAGAGAAGCAAAATCCACTAGACTGGAAAAGCAAGAAACAAAAAGAATCCAGATAATTGAAAATAGTGTAAGAGGCCTCTGGGACAACCTCAAGCATGCCAACATCCAAATTATTGGGGTGCCAGAAAAAGAGAGAGAGCAAGGTAATGAAAACCTACTTGAAGAAATAGTGACTGAAAACTTCCCCCACCTGGTGGAAGAAACTGACTTAAAAGCCCAAGAAATACACAGAACCCCAAAATATAGGAATCCAAAGAGGACCACACCAAGACACATCAAAATTAAAATGCCAAGAGCAAAAGATAAGGAGAGAATATTAAAAGCAGTAAGAGAAAAACAGTTGGCTACCTATAGGGGAGCACCCATACGATTGTCAGTGGATTTCTCAACAGAAACGATGCAGGCCAGACGGGAGTGGCAAGAAATATTCAAAGTGATGAATAGCAAGAATCTACAACCAAGATTACTCTATCTAGCAAAGCTATCACTCAGAATTGAAGATCAGATAAAGTGCTTTGCAGATAAGAGAAAGCTAAAGGAGTTCATCACCTCCAAACCAATATTATATGAAATGCTGAAAGATATTCTTTAAGAAGAGGAAGAAGAAAAAGGTAAAAATATAAATTATGAACAACAAATACACATCTATCAACAAATGAATATAAAAATCAAGTGAATTGATAGTCTGATGAACAGGATAAACTGGTGAATATAACAGAATCATGGACATAGAGAGAAAATGGCCTGAAAATTCTTGGGGAGAAAAGGGTGTGGGAAGTACAGCAAGAGACTGGACAAAAATCTTGCAACAATGGGAGAGGACAGTGGGGAGGGGGAGGTGAAGGTAGAAGGTGAAATGGGTACAGGGTGGAGGGGAGCCATAGGGGGATAAAAAAAGGGGGAACAATGTAATCCTGTCGCCATGATCATCCCCGTGCGCTGCTTCACGTGCGGCAAGATTGTTGGCAACAAGTGGGAGGCCTACCTGGGGCTGCAGCAGGCCGAGTAAATTGAGGGGACACCCTGAATGCACTGGGCCTGAAGCGCTACTGCTGCAGCTACATGCTGCTGGCCCATGTGGACCTCATTGAGAAGCTGCTCAACTATGCACCTCTGGAGAAGTGACATGCGGGCCGCAGAGGGGACCCCGGCGGTGTCTGGCCAGAGGCCCGTGTGCTGAGATGTGGGCAGCTGTAAGCAGGGCCTGCCCACAGCCCTGTGAACACTTGGAGGGAACTGTCCAATAAAGGTCTTTGCAGAAACACACAAATAAATAAATAAATAAATAAATAAATAAATAAACAAACAAACAAACAAACTGAACAATAAAGATTAAAAAAAATGATTGGATTTTAAATAAACTTCAAAGGTGAAAATGAAAGGACTGGAAGACTACAGATTCAGAAAGGCCCGGAGGGCTGGCAGGCAATGGGGAGTGACTGTTAATGGGTATGGATGGGATTTTTTTCTGAGACCAGGAAATCTTGATGTTGGTTGTACACTCCATAAATGTACTTAAAAAGAAAAAGAAAAAAAAAAGAATTGTACATTCTACATGGGTTAATTCCATTGTATGTGAATTATAGCTCAATGATGTGTTACATATTTAAAATATCCAATAAGGTGCACATTATCATAAAGGGAAAAAAGTGCAGTGAGAAAATTTCAGAGGGAAAATTTTGGAAGGGTTGGGTGAATGATCAAGCTTCTGCAATGAGTTATTAGAAATAAATCTTGTAATCCATACAGAAGATTAAATATGAGTTTACTAGGCTGGGAAAAACAGTATGTATATACCCTTCTGTAAAAATCAGATTAATTTTGGGTTTTGATATTTAACCCAAATTCCTACTGACTATTGTGGAAACCTCTAGCTCACAAATCAGGATTCCCTGGAAAGAAAAAGAATAGCTGAGGAAATATTCAATCAATTTTAAGGAGAATGTGAGTTTTACAAAGTCCTTTCCATATTTTAGTAAAGGAGCATGCAGAGAATGTTTTAGGATTTCAAAAACATACCAACTCTGTAGCAACTTCTTCACTTTATTGTTGTAGTGTGAAAGCAGCCACAGATTATACATAAGCAAGACAGCATGGTTGTGTTTCAATAAAATATCATTGCCCTAACCAGTTTGACTCAGTGGATAGAGCATTGGCTTGTAGACTGTAGGGTCCCAGGTTCATTCAGATTAAGGGCATGTACCTTGGTTGTGGGCACATCCCCAGTGAGGGGTGTGCAGGAGGTAGCTGATTGATGTTTCTCTCCCATTGATGTTTCTAACTTTCTATTCCTCTCCCTTTCTCTCTGTAAAAAAAATCAGTAAAATATATTTTAAAAATATTATTGAGGAAACCAGCCTGCCTTCCTGAACTCTTCTCTAGGTCCTCCTGATCACTAGCAATTTTCCTGTCTCTTCAGGGATGATCAGCTTCAGCTGTGCTAGACATTCTGCTTAACTAATACTTCGTGTCCTTTGGATGGGCTGGATTACAAATGAGGGTTCCTCTATTGAAAATTATCAATATCGTTATAGTAACTTTGAGAATATTAAAAAAAATAACTGCATGTAGGTATCATGAAAATTAAGTAATACCTAACAGATCCATAAAGAATGTAAATATCACACTTATACCCTTTACTCCTACAGGTATATAACAAATACACAGGAAGGAGACCAATTATCTTGAACTTAGATTTGGGGTATAATTGTATAATTGTAACTCCTTGACTCTTGAACTCTTGATAAAATTTGAATAAATCTTGGATTTCAAATAATATAATTGATGCCCCAGAAATTCAACTGTAGTGTTTTATTCTTTAAACTAGATAACTGTACAATGAGTTAATACATGCAATGGAGGCAAGTATCATGGAATGGAAAGAAGAGTGAGCTGGCAGTCAAAAGACCTAAGTTCTCATCCTCCTCTGGTGTCTCTTATTGGTAGGACAATAGACAAGTTGCCTCTGGACATGTTATAGAGTTGCCAGATATATAAAAGCTTTGAAAATTTTGTAAGATGTTATAAAAATGTTACATATCATTCATATATATTTTAAAATGCTATTTAGAAAGTAAACTTATGCAATCAAAACATAATAAGAAAAATTGTAATTGTATGTTCTGAAGAATGTTCTCTGAATTTCAAGGATGAACTAGAACAAACATCATATTACATGCTACAAGTATATCTAAAAGTTGGGTTTTCCATATTCCAGAAAACCAAAGAGCTAAAATAACAAGTAAATGTTTATTTCTGGGACAATGGCATTTTTGGAAAGTCAAGTATTTGACTTTTACTATGAGATACTTCCCAATACTCTCTGTGTAAAAATCTTTCTCTATTTTTATATTCACCACTAATCATGATACATCATTATTGATCAAGTTTCTTTATGTGTTGGGAAAGAGGACAATACATTCTCTCCTTAGAAATAGGACAGTCTGAGTATTTGCAGATGGCCAAGAAGGAAATGAGGTGCTTAAAGGGACATATGCATGAGTTGGGTGATGTTTTGTTATAGAACTGAAGTAAAATTAAGCAAAACACTTGTAAATTAAAGTAAGTTCTCTCTGTAAAAACAAAAAGTTACATTTTGCTAGAACCATTCCTTTAGTTTTCTAGGAAGGTTAAGGACCTGGGACGTTTTTAAATATCTAAATCTATGTAAATGACTAGATGAGTAAAATGAATAAATATTCACAGACATCCTAGTATATTAGGACACCCGTCTTGAAAGTAACTTAAAATTATGAAAAGAAGAAATTACTATATTAGACAAAATCAAATAGGCCCTAAGAATTAGTCCTTTCACAGGGGTGACTGTGAAACAGAACAAGGATCATAGAATGTTGGCCTTTTCTATTATCAGGATGCCTTACTAAAGTTAAGGGATAAGCTCTTTTTCATAACAGTTATTATAACTTTTAAAGATCCTTTACTACTTTTCATCTCACTGATCTTGAATAAATGTAGAGAGGAATTGTGGTATAGAAAGAAGTGTTAATTTTCTAATCAAATCTACCACTTACTAACTATAACTCTTTAGGCCTTGGTTTTTCTCATCTGTAAATTTGAGGGTTTATAACCTAATGATTGTGAAGGTACCTTCTAGTTTCACTAGGCTGGTTTAGAGAAGTGAAGAGTTAAGGTTTATTATTTTTCCCAATTTATATTCTTCAAATTTGTGGGAACCAAACATAGAAAGTTGATGGATAGACATACATAAAGGCAAAGAGCAACTGTATCAGATGAAATGATTAGGTAGAAAGTCTAATAATTAAAAAGAAAAACAGTAAACCTGTTAAATTTAGTATTCATAAGCTACAAAGTTATTATTAAAAATTTAATTGTATTTCCATATATTAATGGTAAACAATTACAAAACTGAATTTAAAAATAGTATTTATAATAGATCCAAAATGTAAAATGGTTAGGGATCATTTAACAACATCTATTCAGAGTTACAATAAAATTTTTAGAGAAATTAATGAAAACATAAATAAAATCGGAGATATACCATGTTCATGGTTTGGAAGACTCACTATTGTTAAGATATCAGCTTTTTAAAAATTGATTTATACAGTCAATGAAGTCTTAATCAAAATCATAGTAGGTTATTTTGTGGAAAGTGGCAAGCTAATGCTAAAATTTATATGGAATTGGAAAGGATTTAGAATAATCAAAACACTTCAGAAAGAAGATGGAAAATGTATACTGCTTGACTTCAAAACCTGGTATAAATGTCAGTGATCAAGATAATATGGCATTGGCTGAGGGACAAATAAATAAGGTAATGGAAGAGAATAGAGAGAGACCAGATAGATCCACACATATATGGTCAATTGATTTTTGTCAAAGGTGTTTAGGTAATTCAATGGGGAAAAGAACCTTTGCAATAAATTTTCATGCTGAAAGAACTAGTTATCACAATGGGAATAAGTGACCTTAAACTGAAGTGAACCTTAACTCTAATTTATAGTGTTATACAGTTAAAATAAAGCATAGAGTAAAATGTGTGCAACCATGAAGAGACAAACGGAGCTAAAGAAACAAAAAGCACAAAATATAGATGATAAAAATGAAAAACTGAGCTTCATTAGATTAAACATGTCTGCTCTTCAGAAAGCAACATTATGAAAATGGAAGTCAATTCACAGCCTAAGAAGAAATATTGGCAATGAATATATTTAAGAACTCTTACTCAGAACATAGTAACAATGTTCTCTCACAAGTCAATAACAAAAAATAATAATAATCCAAATTTAAAATGGGATAAAAATTTGATGACTTCACAAAAAAAGATATAAGAACATCCAATAACTGGATGAATAATGAGTGCTCCAGGCCATTAGTCAGAAGAAGGACACAACTATAAGCCACAGGGAGACAGATATATACAGCATGAAAAAGCTAAAATTAAGAAGAGTGACAATACCACGATTGGTTGCAAGTAGACATCTTACACACTCATGGTGACAATGTAAACTGGTACATTTAGGAAAACAGTTTGACCGTTTCTTAGGAAGATGATTGGAGAAACTGGGTCATATAGTAACTGGGTCATATAGATGATTGGAATTGCTGGGTCATATAGTAACTATTTAACGTTAATAGTTACTATATGACCCAGCAATTCCACTCCTAGTTATTTATCCAAGAGAAATGCAAACTATGTATGTACAAATACATGTACCTGAATGCTCATAGCAGCTTCATTCATAACTAAAAATGGAAAAATAAAAAAAATTGTCTTGCTACTGTGGGTACTGAATTACCGATGTGACAATACTTGTGTTATTGACATCATCTTAACTGATTTGGTAAAATAGGTTTCAGTTTTGTCATTTTGCTTACTTCTTATTTTAAGAAGACACAGGAAGTTTCTCCAATCATCTTCATGTTGAATGCATTATGCACTGTGTTAGTTGTTCTGGAAGAACCAGGGTTGTTCAGATACCATCTCTATCCTATAAATATACAAGTCTAATACATACTGGGACATAGTTTGGTGGAAGTCAAATATATAATTGATTCCAGTATAATGAAAGGTGTGAAGGCATCTACCAGAGAAGATAAAGTGAAACTTGTTTTCAGGAAGAGGAAAATGGAAATGGGAACTTTAGTTCGGTCTTACTGGATCACATTTGAATAATGCAAATATTTATTTTGGGGGAGTTCTGAGGAGGTATATTCCATGAAGAGTTCCTTGGCCAAAATTAGAGATGAGAAACTAGGAATATAAGTTCTTAGCTGGAATCCCACAAACTTAAAAAAGCAAGATAAAACTGGAAATCCAGGCTGGGGTTTCAACTTATTCCACAAGTGGCTGCAGACTTCTGAAAAATTTTTAAAAGCAATTAATTAATGACCAAGGCAGAGCTGTGCTGTAGAAATATTAATCTGGTAGCATTTGTAGAATGAATAGGTGTGGAGAGAGATCAGAAGTGGAGATACCTATTAAGAGGACATTTCAACAGTGCAGGTGAGAAATGAGAAATGAATTAGGACAGCCACTAGGGGATTTAGATAAGAAAATAGATTTGAGATATTGTGAAATGAGAAAGAACCTTGGAACAAATTGCACATTGGATAATGAGGAAGTGGAAGTACAGCCCCGAGGCCTCAAGCCTGGTTGCCTGACAGGGATTTAATGGGTGCTTCCTCTCCAACTGTTGATCTCATGGCATTGCACGACAAGGCGAGAGATCATTTAAATGTCTGCTTATGACGTGGGCCATGATGAGTGATGCCCGGATCCATGGTTCTCCAGGGGGGAAGCATGACAACTTCCAGAAGACCTGGCTTAGAGTTGTGGCTCTTTCAAAAACTAGAAATATGATCTTAGTTCAGTGACTCTCCTCACTGACTTTTGAACTTTCAATAGCACAAGAGAGACAGAAACATCTGTGCTTAATGCTCATGGATTTTGTGAGGTTCACAACACTATGGAAACCGAGAAGCGTTGCATAAAAGTAATTACTAATATTGTCATCAGCTTCCTCAAGCATTATCATCTCCACACTAGTGCAGGTACTGTCAATTGCCCTGAGGCATATATCCACATCCATCCTTCTCCTTGTCCTTACATCTCTTCCTTTGTATTTCTCTAATCCCAAAATTGAGAGATTTAGCACATAAATTAACATAACACATAGTTCTCTTCAAAATACCACCAATTCTTTGCAATATACCATATATATATATATATATATATATATATATATATATGTGTGTGTGTGTGTGTGTGTGTGTGTGTGTGTGTGTATCTTATATAATAAAAGCCTAATATACTAAGTATCTGACTGTTCAACCAGTCACTATGACATGCATTGTCCACCATGGGGCAGACACTCTGACCTATAGATTAGCTTGCTGCTGGGATCTGCCCAATTTGGACTGTGTGAGACAGGGTGGACACACCCTGTAGCCTTCCCTCAGTCCCTCCCCAGCCCTGATCATGAACTGGTGGGGTCTCTCAGTTTGGCCTGCACCTTCTTGCAATCCAGAACCCCTCAGGGGATGTCAGAGAGCTGGTTTCAGCCTGATTCCATGGGCCAGGCCAAAGGATCCCATTGTTGCACAAATCCATGTACCAGGCCTCTAGTGAAAGTTCCACATACACACACAGAGTGAAACACTTTAATATTTTTTGAATGTCTGAAATGCTACTCTATCAAGATTGTCAAAGATTTTCTTAATTTTAGCGAATTATAGGTTTTAGGAACTCTTCAATATTAAACTCGGGCATTTCATTACCTTGACATTTATCTCTGACCTATGAAATATTCCCTATTTCAACAAGTAAATGAAGAGCAGTGATCTGTTTTAAGTCTGAAAGAGCTTTGTTAGGTTTACTGAAAGGTAGTTTGTTGTTCTCCAAGATCTCACTTTCCTGAAAGATTTTTCAAGGACATTTTAATAATAGATGATTTCAGAAGTTAATCTAATCCCCACATTAGATGGGCCTCTAGATCTTTCTGGGGTGTACAGCATCAGTTCCTTTCACACAGTATGGGGCAAATTGCTATCTTTTTACCTGACCATAAGCTGCCACAGATTAGTTTCAAGACAAGAAAGTGAGTGCCAGAACTGCCCTGTCACTTTGGACCTAAGAGTGATGACTGGCCTCGGCTCTTGGCTCTGGGACTTTCATTTAACCCACCTTCTGAATAGTGGAGAAAAAAACCCATCCCAGGAATGTGAAAATAATGCATAGAACAAGAGCTCCATGAACCACACAACAGCATGCAGATATTAGCTTTTATACTAGTAAAACAGCAAAGAGAAGTTTCCTATATTTCTTTAAGAGGACTGTCAGTGAGAAGAGAACATTTCTCCCTTATAAAGCCTTGCTTATAACAATATTTTTCAAGGAACTCAGCTCAGATGGTGCAGGAAACACATTATGGTCTACTGTGGTATGCAAATTCACTGCTCAGCACACAGGAACACAAATCTAATTATGATTCCTCCAGTCTCGCAGTTTCTGATTGTACCTCCTTCCTTTCTTCATTCTCATTTTTATTTTTCTCCTGTCTTTTTTTCTTTTCTTCTTGCCTTTTTTCTTCCTTCTTCTTCCTCTTCTTTTAAACTGCTCTATGATGTAGAAAAATTAAAGCAGCTCATCTCAAGTACAAGGGAGATTTATTTCTTTCATTAAAAAATTCCTCAATGAGTTAAAGGCCAAATTCCTCAAAATTGTCTCAACATAACAAAGGGTCATTGTTGTAAGGCATGAAGGTAAGTTTTCCATCAGTGAGGAAAAATTGGAAAGAAAGGTAAGCCAATGAAAAATGAATAGTCCTCACTTAGCAATTATTCAGTCTTTGAAAAGTTCAAAGCACTTTGCAATCATTAATTAATTAATTAGAGAAGATGTTGCCCCACTTTACCCAGTATAGAAGTGTGACATAAAAAGGTCTAGAGGTTTCCCTCAAGCTGAAAGAGGAATGTCACAGAAGGAACTGGGATTAGACTTGGGAGCTCATTTTCCAGCCCGTAGTCACACCACTATGCTAAGGAGAGTCAATATTGGGACAATAAGGTCCTCTGTGCACAGGTGCCATTGAATAAGAGCAGTGTTCTGCTCAAAGACTAACTGTGAAGGAGCCCATTCCCTCTGTCACTAGTGCCCCACAACACAGAATATATCTGTAGCCTCATCAGCCTCCTTCTCCTATCCTCAAACATAGACAGATGGCCAAATATCAACCTCTAAACTACTCTCCTTATTAATAGCAGAGAAAAGTACATGATTTGATTTCACATTTTCAAAATGTGCAATGTAATGTTCAAACAACTGACACTGTTGAAAAACAAATATTTAAACAAAAAAATTAAATGACATGGGATTCACTGATATCCAAAAACCATAATAATAGATTATCCTGAATAATTACGAAAAGAAGGAAAATAAAATTTTATGCTTTCTGGTGAATGGTTAATGAAAATTCATTCCATCACCCTGAGTAGATTGACCAAGTCCAAATGCCAGTAATGTGGCTGGACCCAGCATCTTAGATCCAAGTCATGCTCTGGATGTTGATTTTTACCTGCACTACTGGATTGGTTCCAATGTTGAATGAAGAGGGGCTTTCCAGAGTGCCCAGTGACATGATGGGAAAACAGGAAACTCAAAGACTAGTTTACCACTTCTCACAAAATTATTCCCTCCAGGTAGACATATGTTTGCTCTGTCTTAAGTCTGCTTCCCTCAGGTGAGGGTGATAGGATTCTAAAACAACTTTGGGCCTATTACTTTCCATTAGTACCATTAGTACCATTACTCAGCCACCTGAAATCAGGTTGTTTAGGATGCAGCAAAACTGCATTTATGCTATTTGAGCTTAAATGTTAGTGTCAATGATCCCAACCTAAACTTTTACTCTTCCATAGGGGAATTTATTGCAGTTACACTAATGTGAGATAAGTTGAATAATGCAATTGTTTTCTGGCCTGCTTGCCCTGGGGACCAGGAAGGATTGTCAATTCATTGTAATGTTAACAAAGGGCAAGACTATCCAGGTTGGCTATTTTGGACAAACTTTATTTAAAAACCAAACACACAAACAAACTTACTGACATTTATTTTCATACAAGGATTTTAGAAGAGAAAAAAAAAGTTTTCCAAGAGCAATGTTTCCAAAACACTTAACATTTAAACTAGGAAACTTTAAGTTGGAAAACGATCATGGCTGGACCACTTTCATGTAAAGAGTATTCATATAAAGAATGCACTTTCAGAGAAGGGTTCTTTTCCTCTAAGGAGCCTAGAATCTATTTTGGAGCACCATTAGAAGAGCACATACTTTCATTTGAAAATAATGGTTTAGTAAACACACTTGAGGGAGAACAAGGACCTGACACTTTTGTTATAATGTTGGAAATGTGAATGAATATGTCTGTAAACTGATAATGTCAAATGTGTTAAGGATTAAAAATATATGGATAGTCCTTCTACCAATGTTATACCCAAATTACCATTCAGCTTCTATCTGATTTTTCATAGCTGCAAATGAAAGGAAAAGCGGCTTCTGTTCCAACCCAATAGCTAAAAGCTAGCGTGGTTTATCCATCTCACTTCTTCCAAGTAATTCTCCTTGGTTCTTCTAGTCATGGTAAAAGGACATATCATTATGCTGGTTCAGGTAATCATGAAAAATCAAAATTGTAGGTGAATAGGTATGTATAATATCATATCTTACCTATTCAAAGGAACTTAATATGTTTACTTAAAAGACATATATGCTTGCAAGTAAATAAAACAATGAAAAAAAATAACATAAAGAATGTTTTAAATTGCCTAATAGAGTTAAAGGCTAGAGAGTAAGATTCTTCTTGCAGGATATGTAATGTGGATAGACAAGGGGTGATAAACAAGTGCCATTATACTGCAGCAACCTCTTCCTAAAGGAAATTAGACAAGGGTTCTTCATTACCTTAGATTTCCTTGGACTTACCTGTCTCCTGGGCTGTTGACCACTTGTTGAGTCGTAGCAACCATTTTAGTACCAACTTTGCTTGAGTTCTGACCACAGTCTCATAAACCCAAGCTGACAGCAGCTCACCTCATGTTTACCCTGCATACTTCTCACCTCCAGACCTGTTGATATCCTGCCCCTGTAATGCACGGGGTGTTACAGATTTGTTTGGTGTCCAAGTAAATGATGCCAAAGTGTGAGGAAGTTTCTGACTCACAGAGAAGCTTTTGGTTCAAGAGGAGACAAGAGCTGGTAGATAAATTATTTTCCCCTTTTGGCCACCATACAAAGATTACCCTGAGTTATTAGAATTCATATGATCTTTTGGAAGATGATCTTTCAAGATTGAAAAAGTAGATGCAATAGGTACTAAACAAGAGCCATATTGGTAACATAAACCCATATCCCCACTAGGATCTCCTTCTTTTCCTACTTCACTCATGCTTCCCTGGGATTGTAGTTTCCAATGAAATTGAAAGAGCACATACATTTTTGCCTTAGGCTCTGTTCTCTGGGGAAGGCTGCTAAAATAGGCAGACCTTTATTTCTGTCACTATGTCACTGAGTATCTTACCTTTGGCTGCAGTGGTGGTGCACAGGGGGCTGGAACAGGATCTGTGATATAGGTCTTCTTGGGACCAGCAACTGGATACATGCCAGTAGGGTGCTGGTTTCCTGTACCAGAAGGAGTGTATCCTTGTTCCCGTTTCCAGGTATTGGGGTGACCTTGTTGACCATAGGCAGGATCAGAGTCATTTTTGCCTCCATATACAGGCCCTGTTGGGTTATATGCTTCATAATAGCGTCCTTGGTTAGGGGCATACCCATAACCAGACTCAGGTTGAAGACCTGGGAGTGGATTATATGTATAATCCATGCCCCCCCGTGTTGGAGGAGGTGGACCTTGACCAGAAACAGGAACTGGTTGAATGTTATAGCCCTGGTACCCTGACCCTGGGCCATAAAATTGTCCTGGTGAAGGGGCAGCCATATAATGCGAGCTGGGCTGGGCTGACTTCACCTGCACATTGAAGGTAGGCCGTGAAGGGGTGGATGCTGTAGTGTAGGAGGCTGGGACTGGCTGTGGCTGGGGTTTTAGTGTCCCTATTGGAGCCACAGGGATGGGCCCAGCCTGAGGTGCAGGCTGTGGTTTCAATGTAGACTTTTTGGTTGCTGTTAGAGGGGGTTGGTTTGGTATGACCATTCTCTTGTGTCCCGTGACAGGGGTGGAGACTGGAGGAGAGGCTGTTGTACTGGCAGAACCCTGAAAAGGGAGAGAAAGAAAAAGAGAAAAAACAACAGCAGACATTATTGCCAATGGAAAATTTAAAAAATGTAAAAACTTCTAATTCTTATTTTTGTATTAACTCCACAAAATACAAATATAGCAGGGCCCTTGGCTTATTAAGAGTTCAGAGACTAACAAAAAATCAGCTGCATTTTTGTGAACTACCAATGGAAAATCTGTAAAGGAAGTCAAGGAAACAATTCCATTTATAATAATATCAAGATAAAAATTCTTAGAATAAACTCAACCAAAGAAGTAAAAGATGTAATTTTATATTGAAAAGTACAAAATGATGCTCAAATAAATTAAAGAAGACACCAATAAATTGAAAGCCACCTGAGTTCATGGGTTGGAAGACTTCAATATAGTTAAAATGTTAATATTTTCCAGAGTGATTTACAGATTTATTTGTTATAAATAATTTTCAAAATCTCAAGGGTGACTTTTTATGCAGAAAATAAAAAAGTCCATTCTAAAATTCATATGCAATCACAAGAAACTCTGAATAGCCAAACATTTTTGAAAAATGAAAACAAAATTGAAGATTTCAAACAGCCCAATCTCAAAACTTACTATATAATTATAATAATCAAAATAGCATTGTAGTAGCAAAAAGACAGATATATAAGCCAATGAAATAGAATAGAGAATCCAGAAATAAACTTTTGAATGCATATTAAATTTATTTTTTACCAAAGTAAAGTGGGAGGAAAATAGCCCCTTCAGTAGTGTGCGAACAATTGGCCATCCACATGCAAACAAATGAAACTAGATCCTTACTTTACAACATATACAAAAATCAATCTAAAAATTTACCACTGAACATAACAGTGCAAACTATAATATTCTTAAAAGAAAACATAGAGGGGTGGCTTCATTACATTAGATTTGGCAATGTTTTTGTTTTTATTAAATATGTATAACACTGAAAACACTAACAGCAAAAGAAAATATATTGAACACCATAATATTAATCAAATTACCCCAAAACTTAGTCACCATAGTGCTGAAGGAAGGTAGTAGAGAAAGAAAGCTGAAGGACTGGGCAATGGAAACCAAAATAAACAAACAAAGAAACAAGCAAATAAATAAATATTGCAAAGAGAGTGTTGAGAGCAACACTCTGGCACAACCCAGGAGATGCTAAATTTTAGATCAAAGCGTAGTTTACCAAGGACCACTGAAACACAGCTTTGTCCTCTTATATCATCCTGATGTCTGTTGAATTCATTCCTTCAACTCAGAAATACTTACTGTACAACTAAATATTACTCAGACATAAAAAAGACTGAAAGCTTACTATTTGCAACAACGTGGCTGGGCCTAGAGGGTATCATGCTAATTGAAAAAAATCAGTCAGAAAAAGACAAAAAATTATATGATTCCAATTATAGTTGGAATCTAAAGAACAAAATAAATAAATAAACAAAACAGAAATAGATGCATAGATACAGAGAACAAATTGATAGATGGCAGATGGGAGGGGGTTTAGGGTATTGGGTAAAAAAAGTAAAAGGATTAAGAAGTACAAATTTGTAGTTAAAAAGTCATGGTGATGTATAAAGTACAGCATAGAGAATCCTATCTAATAAAGAGGAAACATGCTAATTGATCCTCATGCTGTCACAAAGATGGTAGTGCCCACAGCCAATAAGGAGGGGGTATGCTAATTGACTGATTCTCCCTCAAAGGTGGCAGTGCCACAGCCAATAAGGAAGAAATATGCTAATTGACTACCTTACCCTCAAAGATGGTAGTGCCCACAGACAATAAGAAGGGAATATGCTAATTGATTGCCATGCCCTCAAAGATGGTGGTGCCCACAGCCACAAGATGGTGGCACCCAGTCTGTTCAGCCCTGCCAGCATGCCTGCCTCTGGAGTCCCCCAGTCCCCTCAGCCCCCCAGTCACTCAGGGCTTGCCTGAAGTACAAACAAGCCACCAATGGTGGCTGCCTGGTCACCCAGGGCTGGCCTGAGACACTGATAACCAGTGCTGGTCAAGGCTTGCACTGCCTGTAGTGGCAGCAGAGAGGTATGATGGGGGTGTCGCCTTCTCCTGATTGCTGGGTCGCATCCCACCCCTGAGAAGTCCCGGGCTGTGAGAGGGAGCAGGCTGGCCTGAGGGACCCCACTCCAGGGCATGAATTTTCAGGCACCGGGCCTCTATTATAGTCAATAACATTTAGCAATTATATATTGTGCCAGGTGGTTATTAAGACTTATGGAGTGAGTCACTTTGTTAAGTTATGTGAATATTTACCCATGATGCTGTATTCTTGAAACTAATATAATATTCAATGTCAACTGTAATTGAAAAAATAAAATACAACCTTATGTTGTTACCACAAAATTAAAAACAAAAAGAAATACTTACTGAATGTCCTAATGACACAAAGATCAAATTACCTTCCTTCTGAACCATGGGAGGCTAAAATTATGATGGGAGATAAGTCAAGGTTAGGGAAAGTTTGGAGATCCAAACATTTGTCCTCAGGCATTAGTCTGTTAGGAATCTGCAAATATGCAAATGATGCAATGTTTTAATTTTGCTCTGAGATACTAAGATTAGATTTGTTGATATTGCAAATAAGTGAACAGACTCTAATCTTGTTGTTTATTAATTTCCATGCAAATTCCAGTATGTAGAGGAAGAGAAGATGCAAGACTTAATATTAGTCTATTGTCATTTACTCACACCAAACCACAAGAGATAATAGACATAAGGAAAAGATGATGCTAACTGCTTTCTCATCATACACACTCTCTACTTCAATACTCAAGAATTTCAATTTTGCTGAGGGTAACTATATATCTACTTAATATATTGCCCAATACTAATTTGTCTGTAGGTGGAAGCTGTCATGTGACATGGTTCTGGCCAAAGAGATGTGTACTAAACATTTTTGAGAAAATTAGGGCTCTACTGACATAAGTATCACCCCTTCCTACTTTTCTCTTTCCCCCCTTCTTGCCTGGAATGTGGATATGGGGCTGTAAATGGTGCAACTATCTTGCTCCCACCTTCATATATAAAAGTCTATTATTCAAATATTTAGTGTTTGGGGAAGAGCTTTTTGGAGATCTAGGTTGGTTCAAGATAAAGATTAAAACATTCCCATGGCCATTTGGTTAACATTTCACTTCCAGTGGTTGTCAGTTAGAGAGGAAACTAACTACTGGCCAGGGAAACTTCAGAAATGAGTCAATATTTTTTTATCACAGTGACTAGGGCATGCTATTATCATTAGATGGTTGGAGGATAAAACACATCACTGTCAAACCCAAGAAAACAATACTGCCCCTGTTAACATTGATAGACTCTTGGGACACATATCTTTTGGCAAGTTGACTGTGAGGTTGCCAGTTGCCCGGAAGGATCACTGGTCCTCTCTAGAAAATACCCTCTACAATAATCTATCTTTCCTGGTCCAAATAACTTCTCTCTGCCCTGGTCCCCTAGAGCCTAGAGGAGATGACAATTCTGACACTGCTAACCCAGATCATCAGTCTGTTCCTATTACTTCTCTGTGCTTCTATTTATAGGATATCTTTATAAATTATCTCCCAGAGAGAAGCTATCTTTCCCACATATTGGTCACAGTTGCTGTTTCCTAGGGAATTTAAAAATCTTGATTTAGTTCTGTAAGTTACAGGAGGCTATTGAATAGAGTTATATGTTTCCCCTTTTTCAATATTAATCTTTGAAGGGGAAGACTTGCAATTCATATTTGTAATTTAAGCAACCTGAATATTCTTGTCTTGGTACAGTGAACTTTACCTTCTCCATAAAGGTGGTCGCAATAGTGCGCAATGGAAAGAGATGCAGTTTTCTCATTAAAAAACTTTTTGAAATGTATATCCAGAAGAAACTCTAAAATCAATACTCATTTAAAAGGGTCAGGATTTCCTAGTCAACCATGTTAGTCTCTTAAAAATGTAAGCATAAATGACTTGAATGAAAGGGAAGGAATCAAGTTTTTCTTTGATGACTCAAGATCAGCAGAAACTCTGAGTTCCTGTTTGGAACATATTAAAAAAAAAAAACTATAAATGGAGATGGTGACTGAGCACCAGGGCTAGTGACAGGCATTCTCTGCTGCAGCTGTAAGAAGTCAGCCCCCAAAACGATGCCCAGAAGTGACAGATTTTGAAAATGAAAATCAATCAGGACTGGGATCAGGCCTAAACGGGCAGTCGGACATTCTTCTCACAATCCAGGACTGCTGGCTCCAAACTGCTCACCTGCCTGCCTCCCTGATTGTCCCTAACCACTTCTGCCTGCCAGCCTGATCACCCCCTAACCACTACCCTGCCAGACTAATTGATGTCTAATTGCTCCCCTGCCAGCCTGTTTGCTGCCAACTTCCCTCCTCTGCCATCCTGGTCACCCTAACTGCCCTCCCTTGCAGGCTTGATTACCCCCAACTGCCCTCCCTTGCAGGGCCTGGAAATCCCAATGGCCCTCCCATGCTGGTCATCTTGTGGTGGCCATCTTGTGTCCACATGGTGGCAGGATCTTTGACCACAAGGGGGCAGCCCTCTTGTGTTGGAGTGATGGTCAATCTGCAAATTACTCTTTTATTAGATAGGATAGAGGCTTGGTGCATGGGTAGGGGACAGCTGGTTTGCCCTGAAGAATGTCCCAGATCAGGGTGGGGGTTCCCTTGGGGAGAGGGGCAGCCTGGGCAAGGGGCCTGTGGAGGTTTGCAGGCTGGCCACACCCCCCAGTGACCCAAAGGGAGGCCCTGGGATCTGGGATTAATTTATGTCTACAATTGAAACTTTGTAGCCTAGAGCGGAGCCAAGCCTTCTGCTCACACTGTGGCGACAGCCATTTCTGTTTGAAACATTGTAGCCTAGAGTGGAGGCCTAGGCCAGCAATGGCAGGCGGAAAGGTTTGCTTCCTCCATTGCCAGGGAAACCCAAGCCTCTGTTCTCTTCAGCTCAGTGGCTGCTGTCATTTCTGTATCTTTTATAATTGAAACTTTGTAGCATTGAGTGGAGGCCTAGGCCTGCAATGGCAGGCAGAAAGCTTGACTTCCTCTGTTGTAGGGGAAACCCAAGCCTTCCTCCTGCTCTCAGTGGTGACAGCCATCTTAGTTGGGGTTTATTTGCATAATCTGCTCCTGGTTGGCTGGTGGGCATGGCTATGGGCTTGGCTTGTGGGTGTAGCAAAGGTACGGTCAAATTTGCATATTACTCTTTCCTTAGATAGGCTGTTTTGCATGGTTAAAGAAAGCGGTGGCAGCACTTTCTGGGCCCACATAGTCAATTCAATGCACTGTGATTTTTTTCTAATTATTGGATTTGTTGGCACTTCCAAGTATGTATTTTTGGCATTTTACTTCTTTGTTTTTGCAGGAATCCTTAAAGTCTTTATCATGATTTAACTTTTTCATTTTGAAAATTGAGTACATTTAAATATTAAACTCATATAAATACATGTCTGTGTGTATGTGTTTTTTTTTTTTCTGAGACTTGAATCTATGTACCAGTAGTTGAATGTGGTTATTTTCCCATTAACTAGTTTTAAACATTTTCAACATGTAAAGGTCTATGAAGCTATTGGGAGGAGAAGAGTATCCCAGGATCAATAGTGCGCGTCTCCCTGTCCCTCAGAATTTATGGAGTGGTGGAAGGGCTCATACATAATCAGTAACTGTTGAACCTGTCTTCATTACAAGGCAGAATTGTGGCCATAAGACAAGAACACTGTGTGAGCACCTCTTGTGCTTACTTCTTAGAGCATGTCGTCAACTTCTTTTAAGCCCAAGTCAGGATAATATCTTACATTCATCCATCTCCCTTTTCCCTGCCCACTCATGAGCTGAACTCACCTGTACAAACACACACCCACCCCTAATCTCATCTAATGCAATCTAACCTAACCTAATCTATATGTAACACTTGATTATTTCTCACTTTATTCCAGTTTTGCTTCTCTCCACTAAATATGGTCTTCATTACTACTATCCTGAGCTATTTATTACCAAGATCCAACCTTACTTCTTTCTTATCTCTCCTCTTTAATACTGCTACAACGATCTAACATGAATATCTGATTGTGACTGGCTGATGATCCAAATCTGGCAATGGACTCTGTCTTGTGTTGAACTCTTTGCTTTTTTATTTTCCACATACTTTATAAAGATTTTACAATCAAGCACTTGCCTCACTCTTCAGCCACATTCACTTTTTCACAGCATGCGCTCCAGCAATATTAACCTCACATAGAGAGTGGAATAGACAATGCATGTATGTCTGTACTCCTATCTGTTAGCCAAAACCTCCTTCTATAGCCTGAGATCCATTCTATACAACCCCTCCCTGGCACACCCATGCTGCTCAAACACAGTCATCTTCTAACTGACAATTGCCTGCATATTTTCCAAGTGTTAGATCGAATAGTCCTTTTGTCATTTCTTTCTTGACTCTCATGGAAGGATGTTGAAGTTCTTTCTATGGTTCTTCACTTATACTCCCATTAGACTGTTTTCATACCTCCAATAAAATAATCAAATGATATTTTAATAATTGACTTACATGTTTTACAACTTGGGAAGAAGTCAAAAGGTAAGTGATAAAAATCAAATTAACATGGTCTTAAACAGATATGTTTACGTTTTGTAATAGAAAATCCAGGGATAGATAGTCAAGAACTACTATGTCTGCTCAACAGTGACAGTAGGATTCAGGCTCTTTCTGCTAAAAGTACTTTTCTAAACTTTCTGTATAATTGTTATTGATAATATTAGATAACATTTTGCCCAGTGGACACTGAATAATTATATTCTTTATCTGAGAGGGTTTATTCTCCTCTCTCTCTTCAGTATCACAAAGAACATGCCTACAACCGAAAAATTTTCCATTAAGAAGACTCTCTTGAATTTCTATCTCCAAAATTATATGAATTCTGAATGTTAAGCCCAGATATTCAGTTATTTTATGTGAGTACCTAGATGTGTCATATGTTCTTTAGGCTTAAGATGCTAAAAACTATTAATCATATTCCTTGGATCTACTTTTCATGCTTTTTTTCTGACTTTTTTTTTCTCATCCAGGTATTACTCAAATACCAAGACTAGGAGTTATTCTTGATACTCTCCTTCACATCCCATTCAAGAACTAAATCCTGTTCCTTGCATAGAAAATATTATAACCCTCATATATGTCCACATTTCACTATTCCCACTTCTGCAACCTTATTCCAAGATACTACCACCTCTTACCAGGAATGCTCCAACATTATCCAAATTGGTGTCCCGGTACCTACTCTTGTTCCCCTCACTGAATCCTTCATTCTATAGCTAGAGTGATTTATTTCAGGTCAAAATATGATCTCATTACTTTCCTGAATACAAGTCTTTAAACTCAATCTTTCTCTCCTGCCTCTGCTTGAGAGTTACATGACTTGTCACTCTCTGATGCTGACTTTCTTTCATATCTAGTGTGCCAGGCCCCCTTCCATGTCAGGACTTTATCCAGGAGCTTCTCCACCTCTCTCTGATTTCTATCTAATTTCTAACAATCCCTTAGGTCTCAACCTGAGTATCAGGTTCCTCAGTGAACTGTTGCTGAATCCTCTGGCATAGTGAAAATTCTTTACAACTCCCCTTCTGCACAAATCATATTTGTATATTTCTGTTAGGGTTAGAGACCATCCTTTTGTTCTGCGTCCACAGTGGATTTTATATATATACTAGTGGCCCAGTGCACAAAATTCATGCACGGGGGAGCGGGGAATGTCCCTCAGCCCAGCCTGCACCCTCTCCAATCTGGGACCCCACAAGGGAGGCCCAATAGGATTGGGCCCCAATGGGCAGTCGGACATCCTTCTCACAATCCAGGACTGCTGGCTCCAAACTGCTCACCTGCTTGCCTCCTTGATTGCCCCTAACTGCTTCTGCCTGCCAGCCTGATCACCCCTAACCACTACCCTGCCAGCCTAATTGATGTGTAACTGCTCCCCTGCCAATCTGTTTGCCCACAACTTCTCTCCTCTGCCAGCCTGGTCACCCCTAACTGCCCTCCCCTTGTCACCCCCAACTGCCCTCCCTTTCAGGCCTGCTCCCTCCCAAATGCCCTTCCCTGCTGGCCTGATGGCTCACAACTGTCCTCCCTTGCAGGCCTGGAACCTCCCAACGGCCTTCCCCTGCTGGCCATCTTGTGATGGCCATCTTGTGTCCACATGGGGGCAGGATCTTTGACCACATGGGGGCGGCCCTCTTGTGTGTTGGAGTTATAGTCAATCTACATATTACTCTTTTATTAGAAAGGATAGAGGCATGGTGCACAGGTCGGGGCTAGCTGGTTTGCCCTGAAGGGTGTCCAGGATCAGGGTGGGGGTTCCCTTGGGGCATGGGATAGCCTGGTCAAAGGGCCTATGGTGGTTTTCAGACTGGCCATGCCCCCCAGCAACCCAAGTGGAGGCTCTGGTATCTGGGATTAATCTATGTCTACAATTGAAACTTTGTAGCCTAGAGTGGAGCACAACCTTCTGTTCGCTCCATGGGGGCAGCCATTTCTATTTGGTTTTATTTAAATTCTATAATTGAAACTTTGGGACCTAGAGTGGAGGCCCAGCCCTGCTAGTGCTGCAGCAGCTTGACTTCCTCCACCACCCGGGCAACCCTAGCCTCTGCTCTCTCCAGCTCCATGGCTGCCACCATTTCTGTTACAAGTCATGTAACTCTCAAGCAGAGACAAGAGAGAAAGATTGAGTTTAAATCATCCACTAAACATTTAAAGACTTGTATTCAGGAAAGTAATGAGATCATAATTTGATTTGAAATAAATCACTCTAGCTATAGAATGTATGTATCTTCTATAATTGAAACTTTGTAACATTGAGTGGAGGCCAGCAAGGGCAGGTGGAAAGCTTGGCTTCTTCCATTGCTGGGGAAACCCAAGCCTCCCGCCTGCACTCAGTGGCTACAGGCATCTTGGTTGGGGTTTATTTGCATAATTTGCTCCTGATTGGCTGGTGGGTGTGGCTGTGGGCATGGCTTAATCGGAGGTATGGTCAATTTGCATATTATTCTTTGATTAGATAGGATATGGCTATATATATATATATATATATATATATATATATATATATATCTTAGAACATAGTAGAGGTCTTTAACAAATATTTGAATGCATTAATTAATGAATAACAGTCTCCCAAGAAAAATGTATTTGTCTTTTCAGATTATAAAGTACAAACTATGAGCTGCTTCATTTCTCCTATTACTTGGCAATCAAAAAACTCTGTGATACATTTAATGCATGCTTAATTACTGTAATCTTATTAGTCTCTCCCTCTAAATAGTTTAATGACTCTACTCTATGAATGGGTTAGTAATCTACTGCTTAATAACTTAATCCAAATGATTTATTCAATAAAAATATTGAAATTCTGCTATGTTGTAGGCAACAAGATAGATTTTAAAAACACAATAAAATAAAGGGAACAAGAATCCTTGCACTAGATGATTTTTAGTTGATTCAATTTTTTACACTAATTTGGTTTATTGAGCAAACATAACTTCTACTTGAAAAGGAAATTTTCTAAGGTAAAAGAAGCAGAAAGTATACAGAAACTAAAGGTCTATACATAAATAGCAACATAAAACTCGGAGTCCCTTCATTACATTTTTATTTCAGCTAAATAGCTATGTGGAGAAATACTTAAGATGTTAAACATAAATGTCAAATACAGAATGTTAAATGAAAAATACAGAATGTGAAAGCAATCCTATATGCAATGCAATTGAAGCTACATAAAATATGATATTTCCATATGGAAAAGGAATAAACAAAATATGGGAAAGGAAATGGTGATTTGTTAGAAAATAGGATTATGGGGGAGAAACCAAGATGGTGTCATAGGTGAACCCCTAAACTGCTGCCTCATACAATAATTTCAAATCTACAACTAAAAGACAAAATGGAAATCATCCAGAACCACAGGAAAGCTGGCTGGGTGAATATTCTACAACTAGAAGGAAAGAGAAAAGCTCACGGAGAATCAGAGGAGCTGCAAAAGTCTGAGGTATGGAGAAACACACAGAGAGAGGAAGGCTGGCTGAGCCTGGCTGGCTTTCTCTGGCAGGAGAGAGAAGGAAGCTCCTGACTGCAGTAAACCCTAGTTCTGACTGCACAGAACCCAAGTTCTGGGCAAAAACCTGGGACCCAGGCTCATTTGGGGGAGTCTGAATTGTCAGAAAGACACACAGAAACTTGGGGGAGCCATGGAAGGCAGGGGTCTGGAGGCACACACGTGAGTGTGCACAGAACGAACTGTCTACTAAGGTTGCTGCTGGCTTTCTCTAGTGGGAGGGAGTTGGAAGCTCCCGACTGCACTGAACCTCAGTTCCGACTGCACTGAACCCCAATTCCAGGTGAGAACCTGGGGACTCAGGCTCATACGGGGGAATCTGAACTGTCAGGCAGAAACTCAGGAGAGCCGCAAAAGGCAGAGGTCTAGAGGTGTGCAAGTGAGTGTGCACAGAGAGGACTGACTGCTGAGTGTGCAGCTGGCTTTCTATAGCAGGAGGGAAATGGAAGCTCCTGATTGCACTGAACTCCAGTTCTGGACAAGAATATGGGAATCCAGATTCTTTGGCGGGGGGCGGGGGGGAACCTGGAGTGTCTGGCAGTGGGCGAAACTCGAGGGTGGCTTTCTGACAGAGGTGCTTGCAGTGATTACCAAGTGACACTGAGAACCAGAGGCCTCATAGGGCAGGGCTGATGGGAAGCCAAGACTGTCTGCTCAGCCCTGAGACTGCCCCATCCAAGCTGAGAACAGAGGTGTTTGCAATTTTGCAAGTCTTGTCTTATAAGGCAGTCTCCAGCACAGAAGTTATCCTGGTGTAGCCACAGCTGATCCTCACAGCCAATTGGCCTGGAGGTCAATTCTTCCAAGTGATACCAACAACAATCAAGACTTAACTACAACAAGGCTATTAACACAGTTTACAAGGAGGTGCACCAAGAGTGTCTACCTCAGGTAACTGGGGAGGCCAAGCCACTGAACCATATAGGACACCTCACACACAAAGCTACCCTACCAACTCAGGGAAGCAGTGAAAATGTGGAGACAAAGAAACAGATCACAAATGAAAGAAATGGAGGAAAAACAAATGACTGGATATAGAGTTCAAAACCCCGGTTATAAGGTTTTTCAAGAATTTTCTAGAAAAGACTGATAAATTTAGCGAGACCCTCAAGGATATAAAAAACAACCAACTAGAAATTACAAATACACTGTCTGAAATTAAAATATATATATATTATACAGAGACCCAGCAGCAGACTAGAGGAATGCAAGAATCAAGTCAAAGATTTGAAATACAAAGAAACAAAAAACATTAAACTGGAAAAGGAAAAAGAAAAAAAATAATCTAAAAATTTGAGGACAGTGTAAGATGCCTCTGGACAACTTCAAGTGTACCAACATCAGAATAATGGGGTGCCAGAAGAAGATAGCAAGATACTGAAAACCTATTTGAAGAAATAATGACTGAAAACTTCCCCCACCTGGTGAAAGAAATAGACTTACAAGTCCAGTAAGCTCACAGAACGCCCCCCCCTTCCAAAAAAATGGAATCCAAAGAGGAGCACAGCAAGCCACATCATAATTAAAATGCCAAGAGCAAAAGACAAAGAGAGAATATTAAAAGCAGCAAGAGAAAAACAGTTAATTATCTACAAGGGAGCACCCATAGGATTATCAATGGATTTCTTGACAGAAACTATGCAGGCCAGATGGGAATGACAAGAAATATTCAAAGTGATGAAGAGCAAGAACCTACAACCAAGATTACTCTACCCAGCAAAGCTATCATTTAGAATTGAAGGTCAGATAAAGAGCTTCACAGATAAGAAATAGCTAAATTTGTTCATCACCACCAAACCAGTATTATATGAAATCCTGAAAGGTATTATTTAAGAAGAGGAAGAAGAAGAAAAAGGTAAAGATAAAAATTATGAACAACAAATACACATCTATCAAAAAGTGAATCATGCAACTATGGGAGAGGACAGTGGAGGGGGGTGAGGGTGAAAAAAAAAGGGAACAATGTAATTAATAAACTGAACAATAAAGACAAATAAATAAATAAATAAATAAATAAATAAATAAATAAATATCAAGTGAATTAAAAATCTGATGAACAGAATAAACTGATGAATATAATAGAATCAGGAGCATAGAAAGAGAATGGACTGACAATTCTCAGGGGGAAAGAGGTGTGGGGGTGCAGGAAGAGACTGGATAAAAATCATACACCTATGGATGAGGACAGTGACGGGGGAGGTAAGGGCAGAGGGTGGGAAGGGAACAGGGTAGAGGGGAGCAATTGGGGGTGAAAAAGAGGAACAATTGCAATAATCTGAACAATAAAGACTTATTAAATTAAAAGAAAAAAACAAGAAAATAGGTTTACGAGTATTTCATCTCTAATTTTACTTTCAGGACCATTGTTTAAAGTTATTTGAACAAAATCTGATGTCCATTTTTCACTTTTAGTAATCAACTTTGTTTATGTATCCTTCTGGCAGGAAACACAAACTAAAATACCTCTTAGTAATGAAAAAAAAATGTTTAATAATACCAAACATTTAAAAAGTATTTGCTTTGTGTAAACATTCTGTGTTTATACTTAATCCTTACATGCATCCTTGAGACAGGAACTATAATTATCTTTATTTTTCAGATGAAGATACTGAATCATAGAGAAATGATATCATAGCCCAAGGTTAAGTACAAGCAATTTGCAAATCCAGGATTCAAATCCAGGTAGCTGGGCTCCATTGCTTGGGTTTTAAAAAACATTCTTTCTCAGGTAAAGAAAGAGTGAAATAGACTACATATAAGAACATAAAAATAATAAAAGGTCTTCTCAGTTTATTTATGATTTTCCTATTTTTAGGACATGCAATCAGGATATGGAAATACAGAAAAATATTTCTCTCCAGGAAAAAAGAAAATGGAGTGAATGGGATAACAGATCTTCCTGTCACCACCTGGGGAACAGCAGAGTGATAGGGACTCTATAGAAATGAAGACTTCATACACTGTCTAAAGCTGAAATATCAACCCAGTGTTCCTCTTCTGACTTTTGTTGCAAATACCACGAAGCTAAACAGAGGGTTTCTGTAGGTCAAATGTAGTTTGTGAAGTGTTCTTTGCAACTTGCATTCTAAGTTAAGGACACAATAAAACAGAAATATCACCTCGGAGGATGAACAATGACATTGAATGGTCATGCACTAGAATGCAGGAGAAAAAAAAAATCAGGTTTCCCACTGTTTAGAGTAAAGTGACATTGAAAAAGTCACATTACTTCTCTAGATTGACTAGCCATCAGAAATACAAAGAAGATTTAAAAGTACTGTTATTCCTGCTCTTATGATGAAGAGTCTATCTTTTTCTTCATATTAAAGTGTTTCTATAACCCAGATAAAAGATGAGCTTGCTGGATGACGCACAGGGTTGAGAGACCACCTACATGCTTTTTGTTCTTCTAATGCTTTCCTTTGTAAAAGAAGACATAATGTCATTCAAAATCCAGTGATTTCAATAGTAAATCCTGAATATCTGCAATGAGTTTTAATGGCCAATAAGAGCTCATTCTCATCTTTAATGATTCATACCAGACAGGTACTAATAATCACTGGATAAATGAATGGATAGATTAGGTTTCTCAGTTTCTTCAATAAGAAAAATATGCAAACACAGCTTACTTATTTTAGTTGTAATAACAGCATTTCTCACTTAATTCTTGTTTTTTGCTTAATAAAAGATTACTTCATCATTTTCTCTAAAATAACTTAAATTTGCCTTCTTGAGTCCCTTCATTAATTATCTTCCATAATTCAGTGTTTATTACTAATAGATCCATTTCTCACTGATTTCGGCCACTTATACTATCTACTTGATAGATGACTCCAGGATGTGGTTATGAGTAATGGGAGAGAGTCACTCCAATTGTCTTTAAAGGAAAATGTTTATGTAATTTAGATTTAGGAACCAAGGTAATGCTTGCATGTTTCTATAAACTCCTTATGGACAATCTGTCTGTGGGTTAATTTAATTATATGTACATAAACATGAAAAAATCCATATATTTTACTACTAGAAATTTAGCCTAAATAAATTACTACAGATGGCATAAATATTTAGTTTTTTAAAATGTTCATGTTAATTTCATTTTTTTAAATGGAAGACTATAAAAATTTAAATAATTACATAAAAATTGTTTAAATAAATTGTGGTACATTCATAGAATGGAATACTATGCAACAATTAAAAACCATGTTATTATCATGCCTTAAAACTACCAACAACCATACAATTCCACTTCCAGGTATATATCAAAAGAACCCAACGCAGAAACTTAAACAAATATCTGTATACTCATTCTCATAGCAGCATTTTTCATAATAGCCAAAAGAAAGAAGCAACTCAAATATCCCTTGACAGAGGAATGAATAAACAAATTGCTTATTTAGCTTAAAACAAGAAAGAAATTCTGACACATGCTAAAACATGAATGAACTTTGAAACATTATGCTAACATGAAACAAGCCAGTTATAGAAGAACAGACATTGAATGTTTCCAAATATGGCCAAATTCATGAAGACAATACAATGTAGGTAGCAGAAGGGTGGGAGAAGGGAGAAATGAGAAATAATTATTTAATGGCTATCTATTTTCATTTTCAGAAGATAAAAGGTTTTGAAGATAAATGGTGGTGACTGTTGCACACCACTTTGAATGTACTTAATGCCACTGATCTGTATTCTAAAAATTGGTTAAGATGGTGAATTGTGTTATGAATATTTTACTGGAAGGAAGAAAGGAAGGAAGGAAGGAAGGAAGGAAGGAAGGAAGGAAGGAAGGAAGGGAGGGAGGGAGGGAGGGAGGGAGGGAGGGAGGGAGGGAGGGAGGGAGGAAGGAAGGAAAGAAGGAAGGAAGGAAGGAAGGAAAGAAGGAAGAATTTTTAAAAATCAAGAATTTTATATGTTTTAAAATCATTTTAGGAAATACTATTTTATATATGTTAATATATGCATTTCTATCTCTCATATGCACATACATAAATATATAGCTAGAAAGATTTATTCTCAAACTTATAACAGTTTATTTTAAGGAGGTGGATTTTGGATGTTCTGTGTACTTTCCCTATTTTCCAAAGTTTCTATCTCAACCATATATTAGTTTTTGAATCAGAGTAATATATACATCTATATATATATACACATACACATACATACATATGAGTATATACTTAAAATAACATATGAAATATATATATTTAAAAATAGCACACAATAAAAATATCACATTGCAATATCCCAGCTTGTATATGTGGGTACATTGATAAAAAAAGAACATATACTAAAACATTAAAAATAAATTTAAAATATTTTAAGAGGTTATGTCGAAACTGGTTTGGCTCAGTGGACAGAGTGTCGGCCTGAAGACTGAAAGGTCCCAGGTTCGATTCCGGTCAAGGGCATGTACCTTGGTTGCGTGTACATCCCCAGTAGGGAGTGTACAAGAGGCAGTTGATAGATGTTTCTCTCTCATCGATGTTTCTGACTTTCTATCCCTCTCCCTTCCTCTCTGTAAAAAATCAATAAAATATATATTTTTTAAAATTGCATCAGCTGAGGTAAATAGAAGTTTTGTTTTCTTCTTAATATTTTTTATTTTCTACATTAAAATGTTATCTCATAAATGGTAGCAGAAAACTGGTAAGTGATCTCAAAGATTTACTTTTAAAATTAAAATCACAGAAATTTAATTTGTGCCACTAAGTTTCAAACACTGCTACCAACACAGGAATTGTACTAATACACTGATTTTCTATTCTTGATGGACACCTAAACCACACACACATGCACACACAGACACACACACACACACACACATTCACATTCTTGCAAGTTGCACATAGAATTCTTAGCAGAGAGGTGCAGAAATAAATATCTAGCATCTGTACATTGGATCAATACTTGGTCATTTCACAATGCAGTGCTCTGCAAACACATCCTACATGCACCACCGCCACTAAAGGGCTTTTTTTTAATAGCTTCAGAGGCAGAAACAGCAAAAACAATATGGTCTGGGTTGGCAATGCAGAGCAGTTTTAGTCTTAGAAGCTTTACCATTTAATTAGTTTTGACAACACTTCTGAGCAGGTATATGGTGCTTAGAAGACAAGCAGTTCTAAGGACTACTGAACACACCATGCCAGTATTCCAAGATATCCCCCACCCCGAAATAAAATCAAGTCAACTGGGAGCACCAAGTTGCCACTTTGAAAATCCTTATTTCTTGATCCCTAACTATGGAACAGAGAAACAATGACCCAAGTGTGGCCCTGCACTCACATGTCCATAAAACTAGTATATATTCATAACTAGCAAATATGGAAAACCAGTATTTTAAGTAGTATCGCTTCCCTCCCCCTGTCAATAACTGTTGAATGAGATGGCATGAACATGAGAGATCTTCGAGGCTCTTGTTTATACAAATGGACATACAGCACAGTACACTTAATTCCTAGCATGCATGTGGCTGGCACTGAGTAAAATGCCTTTGTGATGAGGCTTAATTTAATCTGAGTGTGTTCTATAATCTAGGCATGTAATGATTAAAGAACTTATTTCTACAGCAAGTGACCTCATCCACTGAGTCATCCCTTCAAGGGCCTAGCCACTTTTCTCCAACCAGGCCAGAGAGATAGAGAAAAGTACTGAGCTATAGTACAACTCAAATCTTGATTAGAGTGTGATAGTACATGTGCACGTTTACACGGCTGGTGGCACTGGAGGAGAAAATAATAATTCTGATGAGTAAACTGGCAATGAAGAATCATTAAAATACCCATAACTTATTAATAATTAATTATTATTATTATTAATTAGATAGTAGTTCAGGAAATCATTGGACATTTGATCTGAGGAAAGGTTGCACAGCTGGTGTAGATGCATTCAAGGACAGATGCATTCAAAATAAGTCAATAAAGAAAGGTAACATAAGAGTGTATAGGTATATTTTGTAACAGTAATATTTTTAAGGAGATATCTCAAAGACTTAATGTAATGTGACTGAATGTTATAAATGTGCCCAGACCACTTTTTTCTCCTTCATAGTATAGAGACTTTTGATTCTACATCCTAATTACCTTCAATGTTTTCAGTTTTTACTACCAATGCATTAGTACCTTAGTGCAGTCTACTATCTTTAGTGCCCTACTTTACCACATTTCATATATATATATATATATATATAATTACATATATATATATATATATATATATATATATATATATATATATAATTCCTCTGAAGGTGCCACTACTTAGCTTTCTAGTCTCTTCTCCTAATTTCCTTCACCCCACCTTGATGTCCCAGTCATCCTGTGCATACCCTTCTAGAAAACTTTTCAACCTGATTCTACCTCTCAAACTACTCAATAGTGTTCACCCTTCAGGTTTCAAATGAATGACACTCCTGGAAAGCCAGTCCTGATTCACTATGCGTAGATGAAATGTCCATCACTGGTATCCCTTGAACAGACTGTACTTATCTTAGACTACCCAGGTCCATTGTTTTGCAATTCCTCCTTTAATGTTCTTCTCCCCTCTAGTTTCATATAAATTCTTCCTTATTCAACATGGTACCTTTAGTGTCTAGCAAACAGATACTCCATAAATATTTGTTCAATGAATAAAACTTATTTTGATAATGCATTATTGACAAATTCTATGAGAGATATTCAGTAAAACAATAACTGTCATAGTGGGCTAAATTATAACCTCCCCAAACCCTTCTCCTACACATTTTTGTAAAGACAAACTCTTTTCATCTAAGAAGTACTTAAATCAGAAGGTTTTATCATTCAATTTAATTTAATAATATATTCTGAGTTAATTTATGTATTTTAGGTTTTTTACCTGTAGGTAATAGGAAATGTGATAAGCGTGTTTTAGTAGATTTGGTTGTTATAAACTACTATCATAGAACCAACTATTCTAATCTGTCACTGTTTTTCATAGACTATTAATACAAGGTTGGGATCATTTCTTTCAGGAAAATCCTGAATCATAAAAAGTTTTGTAACTGCTGAATACTAGTGAAAATGTGACTATCTTTGAGACACATCCTAAAAAGACTAATCTGGGCAGACAGAGGTAGGCACAAAGGAATTTTTAAAAAAAGAAGAACTAAATCTGGTTTATTTGTGAATAATTAAAACATACAATAGTCTTATGAAATCGTAGAGGATAAGAAATAAATGGAATCTGAAGACCATATTTCTTCTCCTCAAGGAACCAAGGGCAAGGAAAGATTCATTGCAAAGACTAAGGCCTTGTCAGGGTCAGAATTAGAACCCAGTTTCCCAGATTCTAAAAACAGTGTTCCTGCCATTACAGGCTTGGGAACAAGCCTACAAAAAGGCAACAGACCTGGTTTTGTATTTTTTCGATAAAAGTGAACCTCAATATATGAAAACGAGGCAGCACTGCATGGAAATCACCAACAAGAAACAATGGGGACAAGTTTGGTTGCTGTGTTTTTATACAGGAGTTTCCAAAATAGTAGTGGAATTCAGTAAGGGAAGCCACAGTGTGAGCAAGTGGCTATATTTGCTTCAGTGGAAACAAACCGACCTTCGTTCACATATTTCCAGAGGAATTTGAGTGACCAAAAGCGAAGCAAAAAAGAAATAAGTTGTATGTTAGAATCCTTAGAGAATTCCAAAAGCAAAATTTGCTAAGATTTATCAAATATTTCAAGTAAAATATTAAAAGAACTCCATAAACCATTAAGTGCTTGCTAGTTGTTGTTTCTCTCTCCCTCTCTCTCTCTCTCTTTTTGTGTGTTTTTCAGAAAGCATGCTCATTTTTATCTGATTAGGGTATTATTAAGATTTAAATGTGCATCATCCACATTATATATGGTATGGGAACAAAGTTTTTCTTCTTCTAGAATATTTGTTCTCAGAAATGGAGGTTGTTTGTCCACTTATTGTAGATGGATAAAGAGGCTGAATCACAGAAGGGCATAATTTTCTAAGGAGAGTGCACTTAGGCCACAGAGTAGAAGGAAGGGTAGAAAATGTTTTCATAAAAACTGACTATTAAGGACAAATAAGAGCTCTATTCACCAAACCTGTACATATCCCTTTATCCTTGTAAAACAAGCTATGAAAGCACATAATGACTAACTGCAGCAAAATTACTCACATTCTAACTTTGCATAATCACTAAAATGGTTCTGTTTTTTTAACCCTCCCCCTTCAACAATTCTACACTCTTAATTTTTTTTTTCAAGCACAGCACAAATGGTTACAGCAAACGAGTGTACCAGGCACATCTGCTATTCCAGAAAGAATTCACTCTCCTGTGCCAAATCCACGTCTGTCGGAAGAAATAAAAATAAATTGTGAGCAGGTTCAGCAAATGCCCAGATAAATCCTTCAGTGACCACATGGGGTACATTCACTTCTGCTAGTTGGTGTGGCCAGAGAATGGTGAGGTGATGAAGTTGATCTGGAAGCAAAGATTTCTCTCATGCCTGTCTTTGTCAATCAGTCAGAGAGTACACAGTGGCTGTAGTAGCTCCCTTCTCACTCTCTCTAGGCAACTATTCAGATAATAGGGTTGAGCTTATAACCTCAGAGGTGAAGGAACATTTGCAAAGTGTTTTTGTAATATTTGAATAGTCTGCTTAAAAACAATAGCAAGGCAACAATAGTCCAAATAAGAATGGTCCCTCAAACTACTCCTTGCTATTTTGTCCATTTATGATTTTGAAAGCTTTGATGATGTGGTCCCTTTAATATTTTAGAGCATGCAGTACAGTAAATGTGCTAGAATTTAAAAGCAGTAAAAAATGTGTTTTCTCTTTTCTAGATAGGCACTCTCAGTTGGAAATGCCAGAATAGCTTGTGGGAGAGATCACCCTTATTTTGGCCATGACACAGGGTGACCAAGCTCCATCGATGAAAGAGCAAGGGAATGTCTGGTAGGCAAAGAGCACAGCACTAAAGCACTTCAACACTGAGAGGTACAAATGGCTGACAGAGTTCAATCATTTGGGACTCATTCCTCCAGTGGAACTTTCTTCTGAAGATAAAATGAAGACTTATTCTATCCTTTATTTTTTCTTTTATAATTGCAAAATGGCAAACAATAACAGATTCAAGATAAATATTCTTTGGGACACAATTTAAAATTGGGTCAAGAAAGTTTAAAAGTCTTGGGTCAAAACAGATTCACTTATGCTGTTCTCTGGGTTTTAATTTATTCTTTGTAAGATTAGGGGATTGAATTGGGAGAACTAAAAAATTCCCGGTAACTTAAAGTGTCTAAGGAATACCTTTTATAAAAATATATTTTTACTTATTTCAGAAAAGAAGAGAGAGGGAGAGCTAGAAACATCAGTGATGAAAGACAATCATTGATTGACTGCCTCCTGCATGCCCCTACTGGGGATTGAGCCCACAACCTGGACATGTGTCCTTGACTGGAATTGAACTCAGGACCTTTCAGTCCTCAGGCCAACACTCTATTCACAAAGCCAGACGAGCTAAGGACAAGGAACACCTTTGATCCCGGAAAAATTCTGACACTTGACATCATTTAGAATGCATATAAAGTGATCCTTCTCAGTCTGATACTACTTTCAATACTGACTTGGATAAATCTCAAAATCTATCTTATGCTATAATGTAGAAAGATATAAACTTGTACATATAGCATAATTAGAGTCCAGTATCATAAAAAATTTTGAGTGGTAACTTTTAGGAATATATGTATTTTGCTCTTTTTTTCTTCATTTCCTTTTTAAAAATGAGTATTTATATTTATATTTAAAATAAAATAGCTTTATTTAAAGAGAAAAACAATATACCCAAATATGATTTTCCAAAACCATCTAACAAGCAAAGAAATATGATATGAGTTGCCTCTAAATATATGACTTTAGAATTTCTTTTTGGAAAATGGTGTCATTCAGACAGTCACCAACCATTAACTGACCACCTTCTAAATACCAGGAATTTTGCCAGCTCCTGGGTAACAAGTTACCATTCCTGGTCTCAATGAATTCCACTATAGTTGAGGGAAACCAGTGGAAACTTCTGGCAAATTCTACTTGGAATACAATGCTCTACTGAAACCCATTCATTTTTTAGATGTTGAGCTGAGTTTCAGCCAGACAAAAAACACTAGTTTAAGAGGCCAAGAACCAGGGTCCTTCACTGTACTCTGCAACTACCGGATAAAATTAGGCAAGTTCCTGTCTTCTGTGTTAGCTCCTTCCCCTTCAGAAAGGGTAAATGTTTCTCCATACCTAACATTGGTAGCAGAATTCAAACTTCTGCTAGCCTGTTCTTACTCTAATATACTGTGTAGCTCAAATAAATGCCATCACCTAGGTCAGTGGTCGGCAAACTGCGGCTCTTTGGCCCCTTGAGTGTTGCTCTTCCACAAAATACCACGTGCGGGCACACATGTACAGTGTGATTGAAACTTTGTGGCCCATGCACAGAAGTCACTTTATAGCTCTCAAAAGAAATTTTAATCGTTCTACTGTTGATATTTGGCTCTGTTGACTAATGAGTTTGCCAACCACCGACCTAGGTAATGCGTATGTACTCTCAAGTTTTGAAAACTGTTGTTCTAAATAATATAACTCTAGAGCAGGACCATATTCTCATATCCATCTATTTCTTCTTTCATAACACTTGAACATGATAAGACAAAGATTAAGCCACAGTAGGCGATCAAAACATCACTGAGGAATGCATGCATGAATGAATGAATATATTCAAGTATGAAGTTGTCCTCATTTTTCTTAAAGTTCATGAGGGGTGTGTGTGTGTGTGTGTGTGTGTGTGTGTGTGTGTGTGTGTGTAAGCATCCTTATGCTTTTTTTTTTAATATATTTTTATTGATTTTTTACAGAGTGGAAGGGAGAGGGATAGAAAGTCAGAAACATCGATGAGAGAGAAACATCAATCAGCTGCCTCTTGCACGCCCTCTACTGGGGATGTGCCCGCAGCCAAGGTACATGCCCTTGACCTGAATCAAACCCGGGACCCTTCAGTCCGCAGTCCAACGCTCTATACACTGAGCCAAACCGGTCTCGGCCATCCTTATGCTTTTTATGAACGTGATAGGCAGCATTAACTATTGTTGGTGAGAAAAGGGGAAGATCAAATGAAAAAAATGGGAAAATACCACAAATGATCCTACACATAGTACTAACACTATTACTAGATTTCTTCACTCAAAAGCGAGGGATACCACCCATTGAGGACAAGCAACAAAACTATTCCAGAAGACATTTTGCTATTATAAAAAGATAATTCAACTTTGATTTTATCTACTCCTGTGCCACTCGTGATTTTTAAATATATTTTATTGATTTTTTACAGAGAGGAAGGGCGAGAGATAGAAAGTCAGAAACATCAATGAGAGAGAAACATTGATCAGCTGCCTCTTGCACACTCCCTACCTGGATTGTGCCTGCAGCTAAGGTACATGCCCTTGACAGGAATCGAACCTGGGACCTTCCAGTCCACAGGCTGAAGCTCTATCCACTGAGCCAAACTGGGTTTGGCCACTCGTGATTTTTTAAAATGAAGTTTGAACAAAATGGTAACATTGACTGTTCCTTAGAGTAGTGAATGAAAGTTCTAGGTGAGCCCTAACATAAGATACTGTTTTTTGAAATAATAATACTCATTGTAGAAAATATAGAAATATTAACAAAGTTGGAAAGAAAATGAAAAATACAATTAAAAATCTTAATGAGAATAATTGTTAAATTTTAGTTAATTCCCACTTTTTTCTATGCATTTACATATGTGTGTTTGTGGTTTTGCATGCACATATGTATGATTTGTATGGGCAGCGATATTTAATGTGAATCCCTTTATGTGCAGTTTTTTAATCTTTTTTCATTGACAAAGCATAGATTACACATTGTAAAATTATTTTAAGAAACTGATTACAATGTGATAACCAAGTAGTCAATCTACTTTAACAGATATGAACATTCAAACACAATAACCTACTATTTATCATACATATTTAATTGCAAAGCCAGGCTCCAAAACATTAAGATTTCCCCACTGTACTTTCTTCACAAAGCAGTTTGTTCCTGATAACAAAGATCTGAGGAGGTGCAATGGTATATCAAAATATCAGGAAATCAAAATGTCAATTCCCCACCTACTCACTTCTCATGAATATCAGATGATCTTTCACTCATAATTATGCAATTCAGACCCAAGCCAAATGCCTCAATGTAAAATGCTCTGATATTTAATTCCAAAAGCCTTGTTGTCTCAGGACATTAGATATTTGAGATGGAGCATCTAAGAGAATTCATTTATCATTATTGTTATCACCATTATTAACATTATGTATTATTATCACATTCATTCTCTGTAACCGGTAGGTTGTTAGTGAGGAAGCCAAATGCAGAATGGAATGAGGAAGGCTGTGTAGAGGAAATACTATTGAGGGAAAAATACATTTTTAAAAGATATAAGTAGGCTAAATAAGGAGCTAAGACAAACAAGGCCAGAAATGATTAAGTCCTAACAAAAGACAAAGTTTGAAGGACAAAGGACCCTAGAGCATCAACTAGATTGTTTATACCTGTACAAACCCTCACCCAACATATATTTTCCTAAAAATGTTTACTTTGCATAATGATGTTTCCAAATATGCACAGGTATGGAGCAAATGGCTGATTTGAAGGATACAAGAAAATATGCTAGAAACAACCATTGTTAAGACAGACACTAAAAGGGGTCTCAAAACAAAAATAAATTTAGTCATAGGATTAGGCTTTGTTAAAGTTGAAGGCATCAAACCAAGTAATTAAAATGAAGTGATATTATTCACATTTAGTGAACTATGGCTCCTTTAAAGAAGAGGATTATTTGTTTATTTTGGGATATCCAAGTAGTATGATAATCATGCTTTTGACTTAGTAGAGAGCTAAACAATTTTTTGAGGAAGCACAACAGAAGTCAAAATTCAAAGATATAAGTTTGCCTCTGATTCAGAAAGCTGTCATATGACTATGGAGAGTCCCATGTGAAACTTCAGGGGAAGGAGGAAATTACAATAACAAAACCCCCAAATTATACCGTATTTATTTCACATACCTATTAGACTTTGTCTACACATTTCAACTAAAATTAGGATTTGGGATTAGAAAAGAGCCACCAATTTAGCATTGTTAAATAAAGCCCTAAACTTCCAGTGGTGCCAAATCTCACAAATTGAAGGACTTAGAAGTTGTGGCCCATTTAAATAGAACTCAGTTCCAGCAACATGGAGTCTTAAGTTTCTACATGCATCTTAGTTTAAAGCTGCCACATTCCTCACCACACCCTAGTATTCTCCAATCAGAGGCTAGGTGTTAACCATCTCTCTCCTTGCTGGCACTAAGTCCTTTCCTAATGATGTATAATATCAAATACTTCTTTTGTAATAGCTTGTCTGTCAAAAACAAACAAACAAAATATGGAAGGCAACGTAAATTATACTTAGGTGTCCTCAATGTAAAAAAGAAGTATCTATGGAAAGAGAGAACATAACTAATTACAATGATAAAACAAAGCATGCTTTCGGGGTGCTTTGATCACTTACCTACATCTGTGATATAGAATTACTGCCCTCAAGTAAATACACTGTCATTCTGCACTAAAGGAAGAGAGAAGCTATCTAAGTCTACACACAGAGTGCTGTGCAGAGCAACAGAAAGGCCAACAATAATGCGAAAACAAACACTGAGAACAGAAAACAAAATCAGTGAAAATGCTACAACAATAGAAAGGCCTTTGTATTTTCAAATGGAGCTATATAAGTTAAATGTTTCATATAGTCAATTCAAAATTTATTGTTTTTTTAAATAAAGTCTACAGTCTTTAAAAAGTGCAATAATAAAATATCTGCCAATAGAATTTGTGAAACTGTCATGGTTTCTGATTTTATGATTTGTTTTCCAAATATGATCAAATAAATAGCTTCCATGTATAAAAAAAAACTATTTTGAGCCTCACACATAACACAAAATAACTTATCATGGGATATACAGTGTTAAAACTATTTCAGAGTATTGTATTTTTAAAGACGTAACAGCATTAGAGTTTTCAGAATATAACTGCTGGTTTATAACCCACATGAATATGACACACCAGAAATCATACAGGTACTGGGAATTTCTTGCACAGTTTTTATAAATACAGTATATATGCAGAAAAACTGTACATGTATGTAAATATTATATTTATCTGATTATTCATTGATAAAGAATGTCATTCTTATGATAGAAGTAACAGATCTGCTTTAATTTTCCTTTACATAAGGACTTTGTCATTCTTTTGCAAAACTATGGAGAGCTGAATAAGGGAAGGAAACACAAGAGGAACCCACAGATTGCTTAAATGGACTAAATGTATTTATTTTTGTTCCTCCTAATTTTCTGACCTTTGCCAATGTCCAGAAGTGAAAAGGGTTGGTGTAAAAATAAAATAACCCATCGTGGACAATCAAAAGTGTCTGAAATAAGACACATTAAGAACCACCCCCCCTCAATTAAATAAGAATCAGGTCACAAGGAACTGGGGTCTTTGGAGTAGGAAGACATTCATCATATCAGTTCCCTGGACTCCAGGCGCTCACATATCAGCAAAAGAGACACAGTAACACTAGCCAATGCCTACAAGGCAACAGTTAATATACTGAGAAATACGGCAAATGTATTCAGGTTTATACAGAACATTCCCAGACTGGCAGGCAGAGAGGTTCCCTGAGAGGTTCTCTGAGCTGTGCTGTGGGGTGGATAGAATAGAACACAAAGGTGGCCTCCTGTGCTGTGAGCACATGTCTGTCTGCATCACAGGAGAAAAGTAGGTGGATTCTGCTCCAAGCACAGGATGTGAGAAGAGGGTCTGACAAAGGGTAGGGAGAACAATCAAGTTTGGGAGGCATTTAATAATAGCTGAGGGCATAATATGAGGTAGTCCTTATCCATTAGCATTACATACAACTGAGGAAGGGACTGTCATTGTCCCCAACTTATAGATGAGAAAACTGAGGTTAGTTTATACTTAGTGAGTTTAAATAACTGGTCCAAGGACAGAGAATAATCTAATGTTGGTATCTAGTCTAGATTTTGTGCTTCTGAAGTTGTTTGTTACATTTCTACACTAAAAGCAAGAACAGAAAATAAAGCTGCAAAATTAGATTAGGGCAGATTGTGAAGGGTAGCATCTGCCTTTAATTTCAGTTGACAACTAGCCTGATAAAATTAAAGGACAGACATTAGAGCAAAAGGAGAGGGACTCAGTGCTGAGGAGGGGGAAAATATATATATTTTCAACAATTACAACAGTTACTCTCTGTAGAGAAAGACTGTTTCATTAAGAGTAAGGACACACACACCTCTGACACACACACACTTCTACTTAGGTGAGGGTGAGATTTCAGTCTTGAAAAAAGGCAGCTTAGAGAATGTTGTTTTATTAAAGCCCTTATTATCATGGCTATATCCACTATTCTTATTCCAAATATGATCACAGTTTAGAAGATAATATTTTTTTAAATATCAATTTTTTCCAATGTTGTGATATCATTTAAAATCTTTCCTCATAGGACATCCAAGGGAATTTAATTATCATGTCAACATACCGAGAAAATTGAAACTACATCACTGATGGCCATAGAACCAGAAGCATGACCTCCCCTTCATTAAGAGCCATCACAGTCCAATGTACTATATGTATTGCTTCAGTTTTTTAGGAGTGAGAGGATGTGGGAACACAAAGCAAAAAAGGTGAATTATTTTTTGAACAAGTTAAATAGTAAACTATTGAAAAGGCAAAAAAAATCTATTTTTATTGTAAAGGAAGCAAAATGACACTAGATCCTGCAATATTCCTTGCAAATTTATAGTCCTGAGTACATTGCAGCAGATAATTCTGGCCATCAATCTCTTAATCAAAATTCAGATTTAACAGGCTCTAAGCACTAATAATCATCTTAGGAAAGGCTGTTTCAAACACACTGCCTTTTTATTAACCTATTATACCAAAATCATGGTAATTTCTTAATAACGTTATGAAAACAGGCCACATTATTAATTGTTTTGCAAATATAATATTTAATTAAAGATACATTATGTTTATAGAATTTAACATCTGGTGCTTGGTCTTTGCAAACTGTACAGAGTAACAACATGGAAATAATCACAATAAATGCCCTCTTGTATTCCAGTGCTCAGTAGAGTCTTCTTCAGAACATTTAAGGTCCATTAAAATTTGTAAAAAATTTCTAGGATGAGGGAAGAACTTGTCAATGATTGTCACATATGACAGCATACTGTGGGCCTATTTCTCTTAGTAGACATAAATAGCTTTTATATAATCATGTGTTGGTGAAGTGGATGCTGCTCTGGGGACCCTCACACATAATCAACTATTTCTAATTTTTAAAACACACTCTGCAATGACTTTTCAGTTTAATCCTGTTATTTTTTAACTTTAGTTTAACACTAAGTTGTTTTTTAACATAGATGTCCCAAATTTTTCCAGGTCCCTTTCTAATGTCACTTAAACATAGTTAATGGTGAGCTAATGAGACTTATTTAGTAGCAATTCGTAATTTATTGCACTTGTGCTATTTCCCACAGAGCTTTTCTTCTCCCACTAAACCACAATCATATCTCATTACCGTTGCTTCATGTCTGCTTTCTGGTCTAAATTTTGTCACTGGCATTTAGTTTGTTAAAAAGGAATGAATTTTCCATAATATCTATAGAAACTTTCAAAAATGTCAAATCAAAGCCTCGTAACTTCAAAATACTGCAGTCAAATTAACACAACTAACCTCAACAACAACAGTAAAACAACAATAGCAAAAGAGGGCTCTTTCTTCTGGTTTATGGTATGCCATGTTGCTATTACAAACCTGCACATAGCCACTTATGTAGACAGCAATGACCTTGTTTTCTACTTAGAAGTAGAATGTAAAGGATTTTTACACCCCATCCTGCCCCAAGGAGGCACCTCTAGAACTGTACTCCTTACTTATAAGATGCAGTAGGGGACAGCATCTTGAAGATGGATGAAAAAACTGTACAACTACAGTGTTAGCTAGTAATGCTGCACTTTATGTAGATTTCTATATGCATATGAGCTTGTGTGTGTGTGCAAATATTTCACACACATTTAATGAAGGGATGGAAACAATCATGGTGATTCAGACATAAAACAAGTACAGTCACGTGTCCTTATTTTTGCTTCTATGGGATGCTTATATAAATATACAGTAATAGCAGGTTTTTAATTATACAATTCTGATAGTTTCAACTTCAGAATTCTAAAACCTGGGTTTGTAGCTTGGGAACAAAAGTGCTGTGTATATCTAAACTTGAGGACTAAGAGAAGAATGCCAATTCCCCTAAGCTGATCTGTTCAGAGAGAGGAGGAAGTCTTCTATATTCTTTCTCCTTCTTCATAGGGGGGCAGTGCTATGGAGTTGTGGGGATCCTAGCTACACTGTCCTCCCATCAATCCATTCAGTTGCCAAGGGAATGGTTCAAGCTCATAAGTTAGTCCTCAAAAATAAGTAAGAAGAAGAAAAAGACCAAAACAGTCATAGCCTAAGACACCCTAACATAACATACTTTTCCTACAGCTCAGCTGCCTACAAATTCTCTCTCATCCATGACTCAACAGGAGGGAAAAGAAGCTAATGAAACTCAGGAGTAGAAAAATGGAAACAAAAGAGGGTCAAGCCAGTGTGTTTTAACAACTCACGAACTTGTGATAGAAACCAGGCACTGAAATTTAAAAGGCAGAAAGTTTAATAAACTTCTAACATGTTATTCTACCTATTCGAGGACTCCGAATAATCAAATGAGTCACTGGTTCTCTGTGGAATTATAAAAAAGCTAAGTAGGTTATGCCATGTGACTTATTTATTCATTTGTTTCTTTAGGTTGCCAGCTGAAAAGCATGGTCCCCAGAGAAAAGTTCAATGACATGTTTATTTTCTGGAACTAAGTGGGGAACTCTTTACATCTCAAAGCCATTTTAAGAAATAAACAAACAAACAAACAAACAAACAAATAAATATCTAAGCTTTTAAAGCAATGATATTCCATTTCAAAGTTTTTTAAAACTGTTATAGAAAGGTTACACTACTAGATTTTCAAGAGTGAGAAATTTATATCACAGAAGGAACTAGACCATTTTTGTGAGTTTTAATGTAAAAAAAAGTAGTTGAAGAGATCTGGTGTTGAGAAATAAGATGATGTGGAAAGTATTAAAAAGTAAGACCCAAAGATAGAAACATGAAAGGGGGAAAGAGTGAGGAAGCATGATATAGAAATGAACAATTTAGATCTAAAACATGAGGAATGCACCTTATTAATAAATAGACATAATTTAAATAAAAACATCCTATGATTGTTTTAAATCATGACTAAATTCATACTCATACAAATAGACCAAAAGTAAAAAATTAAGATAACAACACATAAACCTATTTTTTCAAGACTAAACTGGAAATAGAAGCCTTACTTTTTAAAGAAAAAAATCCCTCCTTTAAGTTTTGCTCTTATCTGAGAACCTTCTTTGTCAGTTTTTAACAGCAGATTAATCACTTTCACAACCTACTGAAAAAGTTTTCTGGAAAGCATAACAGCCTGCAAGTGTAAATGACAGTTTTACTTTTCCTACAGCTCAGCTGCCTACAAATTCTCTCTCATCCATGACTCAACAGGAGGGAAAAGAAGCTAATGAAAAGGACCATGTTTCCTCCTAAAATTTGTGAACTTTTTTCAGTGTGCAGAACTGCTGCTAAAAAAAAGAAAAAGAAAAAAAGAAAGAAAGAAAATATCCCCCCAAAGCTCCACAGAAAAGTAAAACAGCTCTCCATAAATGTTTGTCAGTTATAGACCTAGAAACTTCCACGTAATGCTAGAAATAGTTCTGTTGTTTGACCCCACATCTGTGGCTTAACGTTATAATCTATTGGGAATTTAGTGTATAGACATGTCTACATTATAATTATAAGTATTATGGAGGGAGAAAGATAAACATATTGCTTTGCTGAAACCAAGATTTCAAAAGGAAAACTAGAAAACATAGAACTTTGTGGTCAAGAGAAGGGACTTGTCCTGGGGCTTTCCCTCCTAGTAAAATACCACTTAATTTGATTGTGTAAACTGTTCTCTAGAAGCAGTCAGGTTCCTAGGGAGCCATTACAGAGGCAGGAGAATTATATGCCATGATACATTTTATCCTATAGAAGGAAATATGTGACCACTTTGTTTGAAATGTATCTGAATTAGTGAGAGTCTCATTTAAAAACATCCATTAAATATTTTCTGAGTGCCTGTTTTTTTGCTAGACAATGTGCTAGGCACTGGGCAGCAGGGAGCTTAACAAGATGGCCAAAGTCAATAGTAAGTGTCCTCATGGAACTCACAAAGCATGGTGGTGAGTGGGTGATCAAGTGAGGAAGAAGACTGTAAGGAAGTGAGCATCTACAGAACAGGGTGGAAAGTGTGGAGACTAGGAAGTTCAAGAAGATATGGGAACACACAGCAAGAGCACCTAAACTAAGTAAGTACAGAGGAGGTTGCTAAACATTTCTCAAGGGAATGGCATCCAGGTCCAGATATGGCAATACAGGACATGGACACTGTACCTGGCAGAGAGATTAGCATATGACTGTCAGGTGGCAGTTCATGTCTTAGGGAATCTCAGAGAGGTCCAGTATGGCTACAGCAAGGAGTAGCAAGAGAAGCTAAAAATGCACAAAACATCTAAGAGGAAAGTGCTATTACTGTTCCTACTTTACTTACGGGAATCACCAACAAAAACCAAACCAAAACAAAACAAATGACTAACTTGTCCAAGATCACAAACTATGTAAATGAGATTCAAACCCATTTATGTTTTATTTCCAAGCACATTTTCTTAACCCTTTTGTTATACTACTGGGCTGAAGAGATAAGGTGTTAGACAAGAGAGTACTACAGTGAGATTTGCATTTTAGGATCAATTGAGTATAAATGAAGAAGCTGGGACAGGGGAGTGGCTGCAAGGAAATCAGTAAGGAAGGTAGTGTACTGCAAAACCAATATGATATATGTGAGATGATGGTGATCTGAAATTGTTTATAGACAGTAGAGATGGGGAGAAGTAGAAAAGTTTGTGAAGTGTTTAGGAGGGAAAATTGACGTTAAGAAAAAGAAAGGAGTGAGAAATAATATCCAGCTTAGAAATATCCTGGTTTAGAAAACTGATTATATAGTGACACCATTCAATTTAACAACACAGGAGTAGAAGAAATTCCAGGGAGAAGTTGATGAATTTATTTTGGACATGTTGAGGCTAAGCTTTCTGTAATATATACAAACGTGTCTAGCCAATAAACAGAAAGATCTAAATCTGAAGTGAAAGAAACCTGGGCAAAACAGATTCATGTAACAACATTACAAGTAGTTGAGACAACAGAAGTAAGAATCTCCACACCAAGCATGGGAAGTAGAACAGACTGTAGGAATGAGGTCCTCATTACAGCCACCAAAGGAAACCAACGTTGAAAGAGAGGAGCTAAGGAGATCACATAGAGGGGAATTGTGCAGAAAGGTAGGAACAAAACCAAAAAATCATGAAAACCTAAAAATGTTAGCAAGATGTCTAAGTATGCCACAGGCATAGACAGGGCAGAAAGATTACAGTGAAGCTCTAGACAAGTCTACTGAAAGAAAGTCAGCAGTAGGAAAAGCGAGCTGAGGTATTGAACCACAGGATCTTATTTGGTAAAAAAAGAAATACAGATAGGGATTGATGGAAAAAGAAAAATAAAGATAGTGGAAGGCAAAGATGCTGAGGAAGAATGAGAGCTGGAAGAATACAACATTATATTCAGAGAAAAGTTTTTGTTTTATTTTTCTGTATAATTTTATGATTAATCCACCAAGCAATGATAAGATCCAGGATATAACCCTGGGATTGGTGGCTGCAACTAAGATAAGAATCACAGAAGCTAACAGGTCCAGGGACTGAGAAACCAGGGAGTTGATCTCTGGTTTAATACTGAGAGCTTGGACTCAGAGGGAGGGGAGACAGTGAGCCACTGCCAAGTGCTCAAGAAGTGTCAGCCAGAACCAAGAGATTAGGGGATGATAGCAGTGTGAAAGGAAATGTATATTAGTCAAGTGCTTTTCATCTTGAATATGGGTGTATTACTAAATTGCAACTCAAGTTAAGAATGCCAAAGAAACCATCACCTCTGCTCTTTGTAATTTAGAACACAAAAGAAGTTATCTGACAATTAATAGTTCTATCCCCAACCCAGTATGCCAGCCTCCTTAATATATACCTGAGGTAGACTAGTTTGTGCACATTTACTGTACCCTACATCTATTCTCATGTGCAGCCACCATCCCCAAAAATGATGTTGGCATTCTCACGATTCTTCTTGTACTTTCTCTGCTTTTCCTGTTTCTTACCTCCAAGAGCCCATGACTCCTCTAAAATAGAATGATCTTCTGTAGAAAATGGCTAACCTTTTGTGATGGTCTGTTTTCTAGGCTACCATCCTGTTATTCAAACACTAACCTAGTTATGACTGTGAAGGTACTTTGTGGATCTAATTAAAGTCCACACTTAATTCATTTTAAGCAAGGGAGATTACCCTAGATCATCTTGGTAAGACTGATGGAAGCCGAACAGCCTTGACAGCAGAGCTCAGGCTTCTTTAAAGAAGAAATTTTACCTGACAATAGTGTAAGTTCCTGCAGTGAAGTTCCAGCCTGCTCTTCCTGATAGCCTACCCTATGGAGGTTGGGTTGCCTAGCAAGCCCATACCACCACATAAGCTAAGTTTTTAGAATAAATCTTTTAGTATTAATCTCCTATTGGTTCTGATAAAATACTGACCAATAATATGCCTTTGGTAGACAATATCAGTCACACTGGTTGATCTTTGACTTTTGGTAGAAAATAAACCATTTATAAGGACTGTCAATATTGCTGCAAGACTATACATATACCATGCTTGCTGCATTATAATTTCCTCCCTAAATACAACTGTAAAGCTGCTCAAGAATACTAAGCATATATCCTCAAGGGCCTTTTAACAGGATGGGGAATGCCTGGGTCCCTTGAAAGGTTTTAGCAGGACCTCGAAAAAAGGGGAAGAGCAATTACACACTATAGAAAGCCACCAAAAAATACTATAATACTCCATGTAGGAAATAAAGTAATTAACATTATGAAGAGGGAAACAAAAGGATTGAAGTGATACATTCATCTTTTGTAGGTTATATCTATCTATAATTACAACTCAGTAGTAAATGTTTTGGGTCATATTTTTAAAAATTGAGAATGGAGGAATCTGTTGAGAAAAACAATTTCAGCAGTATTATGTTCATGGAAAATATGGCAAATGGTGTTACCTGTGATAAAATAGTTCTTAGTACATGTCAATGATATTGAATACATATTATAGTTTACATAAACCATAGTTTGAACCTGGGCTCTTAACTGAACAATGTCTTTAAAAGTATCTTTAAATTCAGAATTGTTAATAAAATGAGATCTTAACTAACTAGATGTATCTATATATTTTTTCATTTAAAAAGTGTAATTCTTTTGTTCACTTTTTAGTTTAGTGTGGTTTAGTTTTTAACACAGAGACGTGCACGTGCATGGCCTTTCAGTGCAGGAATAATGGGAAGCACAAATGTCAGTGATGAAGGAACTTGGACTGTCATCCTTATTTTGTACATGAAAACTGAAATTCCAAGGAAAGTAGGCAACTTTTCAAATATCACAGAGATCAGTTGGAACCAGGACTAGAATGTAGGTTTATCAGCTTTTTGCCAGTGCTCTTTCCACTACACATGGCTGGGCAAGAAAGCTTTAAAACACATCCACATACACACCTACACATCCTTTGCTTTCTCTACCCTGAACAAAACCCAGGGGATGCTTTTGGCAGGATTTAGAGATTGCTTTGGCAACTCTCACCATATTCCTGGAACCCATTTGCATATGCTGGTCAGCAGAGACTACTTCATTCCCTTTTTGGTATTACTCAGTAAAGTTTAAGTATATGTGAATTATGATAAGTTTATTTTTATTCTCTCTCACACACCACCACCCCCCCTTTTTGGGGTAATGATCATTGACTACAAGGCACAGGAAATACATTTCACTGAATGATTTTCTAAAATCAAAACTCCAACTGGGCTGGAACTGAGATACATGTAGGGATGATCCTTTATAACATTTATATCAGTTTACACTATGCCTTTCAAAAATAACCAGAATGGGGAAAAGGACTCCAACTTTTTCTGAAGGTGCTTCCCTGGTTGAATCTTGCATCCCCCAGGATGGGATGTGCTATGTGCAGCAGCAGGACAGGCAGCTGGTGATCGCATTGTGAGTCAGTGCACCATGGGAGAGAGGGTCAGATGAGGAACCAACTCAGAATCATAGAACACAAGTCTCAATTAGCAAGTACTAAGTGTGGCCTCTTAGATGGACAGATCAAATTGAAAAAAGAAAACAGTGAGAGGATAGACTGCTAAAGTCAGTCTCCCGGGAGGCCATGAACAATAATATTTCTCCATAAAAAATCCAGAGAGACACACAAACACTTGCTCTCTTCACTCTGAATTAAATTATTATTGTAATAGCTAAAATCAATATGCATAACATGGACTGATGAGAAAAACATTATACAAACAAAGAGATATAAGCAGAGTAGGGGGTGGGCCCAGAAAGAGAGAATATAACCCATACTCATTTCAGACATCTGGAGAGAGAAAATAAAGTCTATAGGCTTTAGCTATTAAGACCCACACTCCTGGCTGCTACAAAGCTAAACAACAAAGATCTAGCAAACAACTTAACAAGAAAGAAAGAAAAAATCATGTGGCTGCTAGGAACCATAAATTTCATTCAGATTGGAAGTGGATTACTGTAACCATCAGCCTTGCATTTAAGTGTTCTGTTTTCTCTCTCTTCAGGGTGGTTGGGAAGGAGAGTCCCTTTTTTCATTAAATACTGAAATTAGTGTTAAAAATCATAGGTATACTTCAGTTTTGATATAGGTTCATGTACCATACTGATACATGGGTGCAAGGACAAGCCAACTCCTCTTAGTAAACTCAGGGTATTTTTCTATGGTTTCTGTGATAAAGATGAAGGTTTTTTCAGTATATATTCTGAAAGATACTGGGCAGTGACGAGAAGAGGGAGGGCGGTTGGGAGAAGTAGGGGGAAAAATAAGGGAGAAAAGGAAAGAAGGGGAAAATTAAGTTTTTAAAATTATCCCTTATAGATGTTTATTGCTAAAAAAATATTTTAATTTGTCAAAATACTAAGTATATGCATAAAAACATATATATTTATATAAATTTATAAAATATACACATATCTATATACATTTATAAAATCATATATATAAATTATGATATACATGTAAAGCAAAATTAAATTAGGCTCATTGGAGAAACTTTAAAGATAGGTAGAAAAATGTAAAAAAAAGAAGTCTTATCTCCCAAACCCAGGAGTAATTCATCCTCACTGAACAGCCCTGGAGCAAGCTATATTTTCTATCTTTACATTTTCATTCTCTATAAAATGGAGCCAATGATAGAGCTGAGTTAAAGTAGCAGAAATAATAGCAATACTCCCAGCACAATGTGTGCTACAATCCTTCCAGTTACTATCTAGGGGAGCAAACTGGACAACCAACCAGATTACAGAATGTCATTTCCTCTGGACCAAACTCTAACTACATTCATTCCATTCTCTTTAAATACTGTGTGTGTAAAGGAAAGTCACCAAGTGGATTGAAGCAAAGCAAATACTTAGTCGATCTAAAGTCTGTAAAGGGCCAAAGAATATCAAAGCTCCATGGCTTTCCCTGAACCACTCTGAATATAAACCAGTGGCCTGGAGTAAGACCCACTCAAACAGAAGACCATGAACCTCAGCCATCCAGCTGAGAGCCCTAAATGAAGAGACCATTGCGGGGAGAGGATGCCTACTCAGAAGCTGGAAAGATCCAGTCAGTTTCCTTCCATGTACTCCGTGCATCTCCAGCCATTGCTAAAATCCCCCAAATCCAATCAGTCACCCAAAGATGCATTTTTGTTTGTTTAATGGAGTACCAGAGAATGATCCCAAATGGTTCTAAGAAGCAAGAACAAAGGGTGAGAACTCATTTCAAATCACCCTTTCATCAAGAAGTCCACTCCATCAGCAAGTCTAATTTAATAAAACTTGAGTGATTTTGCTATAATTGGACTGTCATTTGTCATTCTAGCTAGTGAGTTTCCAGGGTAACTATGTTTTTGCCAGGGATAAAATACACCTAGTAACACAAAGATTAAGGTTTTGGGAAGCGTTAGCATCCAAGCACAGATCAAGAATCCAGGGTGAACAGAGCTATACCAAAAGCAAAAGAGTTACAGTGGACTGGATTCAATGTCCCTTCCCTGCCACATACTGGCTATACGATTTTCAGAAATACCATTTAACCTCTCTAGGATTTGTTTCCTCACCTATCAGATTAGAGTAATCATGGTATCTTGTTTCAGGGTTGTCACAAAAATAAAACAGGGAATTTAAAAGCCATTTTTACATCTTAAAGCCTGACTACATATTTGGGGGGTTGGCGGGAACAGTGCTTTGATAGTGGCCTCTATTCAGAGATCTTAAAAACTAGAAAAAAATAACTGCTGTTTTATTTTTAATTTACTATTTTGGAGGAAAGCACCCCAAAAGCTTCTGGTAGGAGCCAAAAATGACTGACACGCCACAGTGTCTCAGGGCTGTGCTCCTGTTATTCCTGCCCCCACGTCCCAATTTCTGGGAATATGCTGCCCTGTCAGAGGCAATTCTGCAAGTCTCAACTGAGAAGAGACAGTCTTCAGGCCACAAATTAAGGATCGGGAAATCATCCTTGCTTAGGGTGTAACTGCTAACTGGAATGTTTCATAGCCATAAATACAGCAGGCCCATTTAGCTGGTTTCCCCTCAGGGAAAAGACTGCTGCTGCAAAAGTAACAGTTATGAAGAAAAGGGGGAGTTTTCCTTTTGAATAAAAAAAGAACCAGAAAAGAAAAATAAGCACTTTGAAAGATGCTTTAATGTATGAATTTCAGGAGACGGTGGTGGGGGGGGGGATACCTTTTGTTATGTCTATTACTGTTAGAACTGATGTCTAAAAGTGAATACCAAGAATTACCCTCAGCTATTAAAACCCATCATGCTGCCCCTACCCCCATGGGAAATTGAGCTAGCAAAGGAGAGAGAGAACAATATGAATATATGCCTGTACTCACACTTGCAAAACAACTTCCAGGCAACAAACAGCAAAGCAGTGAGAAAGACAAAGTTTGAGAATAAGAACAGGAACACAAAAAGTTTCTGTGGTCCTAAGATTAAATGCTGAGGCAGGAAGAGATACTATTCTTGAATCAAGTGAGAAAAGATGGTGAAGTGCGATATTAAAATGCAGCACACTGGAATAAGTTTGCCTCTATAAAAACTGCTATGTTCTGTATGTGATTTAAATTAATGCCTATATTTGTTGGAGATAAAATTAAAATGAAGACAAACGGTGCCAACCTATAACGTGTTTGCTGGAGCGATAAATAAGGCGGTGAAAGGTACTTTACATTTCAGTCACATCTATCCCAACTAGGAGCTCACAGCATTTCAGGGATGCTTGTTAATTACATACCACAGTAGCCTTGTGAGGCACCCAGACTGTTAGGATACTTGTCAGTTAAAAAGAGACAGGGAGGCTCTCACTAATTTAGCTCAGTGGATAGAGCATTGGCCTGCAGACTCAAGGGTCCCAGGTTCGATTCCAGGTAGGGGCATGTACCTAGGTTATGGACACACCCAGTAGTAGGGAGTATGTGGGAGGCAGCTGATTGATGTTTCTCTCTATCGATGTTTCTAACTCTCTATCCCTCTCCCTTCCTTTCTGTAAAAAAAAAAAAAAAAAAAAACAATAAAATATACTTTAAAAAAAAGAGAGAGACAGGGCGGTTCAATGACCCCGGGGCCTTCTGGAAGGTGCTGACATGACAGGGTGATGGAAGCCACATGCTTACCTCTTCTCTGCTCAGTGCCTCAGCTCAGAACATACAGCTCCTTGTTTCTGTCCCAAACAGACCTCAAATGTCTCAATATCTGTTTATTAAAACTACCTCAGTGGCTGGCAAGATTGCTTTTAGTTAGTTTTGATATACATTAAAAACAACTCTCCTTTCCCCCTTTACCTTGCAAGAATGTCCCATGAATTATTAAATACTGTCACATCATTTGTCCTCTGCTTGAGAACTTGTCTGAAGTATTGATTAGTGATGCCCTCTCTTCAAAGTGATCTCTTTAATCCAGTTCTCCATGTGACTACTCCCACCCTCCCCAGCACAAGGCCACCACTGACCAGGCAATTTCTGTTTTGTGAGTCCTATTCTCTGAGCCCCACAAACCCAAGGAACACAGTCTGTGTTCAAAGCTATGCGTGATAAGCAATCAGGTTAACTCACATACATGGAATCAAACAAGACTGGGTGTGCCTGGATAATTGTGTATAATAACTGATAATTGGGTTCACTTCTCCTTTTAGATTATGTTTGAAATTTTCCAAAACAGAGAGTTCAAGTAAGTCAAAAGGGGGCATTCATGGAAATGTGGGTAGCACAGTTCTTATGACAACGCTCCTCGAGATGCTGGGAATGTGCTGGCCATGGAGGGCCCCCAGCTCCTGAGGAGGCTGAAAAATATATACAGGGGTCACTTTTTCTGCAGGTCATTTTAGATTAACCCAGGTGAAATTTTATGTAGCCTTAGGAATCACCCACTCCACTCCCTTTCTCCACCAGAACAGAAGAATACAGAACTAAAATGTACCTTTTTTTTTACATTTTTAAAAATGCATTCAATTCCATTAGAGTTTGATGTACATATCATTGTAACAGATGTAAAAAATCCTTTCTCTGCCTCCTGAGCATCTCTTAGTCAATCCTTAGTCTACCACACTGTGATTTGATTTCCCACTGAATCAGCTTGGGCAAGTCATGCTGATACAGCTACAAGTCAACTTCTCTAGGCTTTTGGTAAATCCAAGGTATTCTTTCAAAGCACTCTACTTAGATTCAGTGTATCTTTGACAATGCACCTACCTCCATTAACCTCAACCCAAATGCTAATTAGAATTACTAGCATTTACTGAGTGTTTAAGGCAATTTTCCATAAGAAAAGATGCCACTAATTATAAAATGCATAATCAGTTATTATACCACTACAGACAGAAACTTCTGTAATTTAAATTATATTGTTTTGGTATCTCTTAGAATTTTTATTGTATTCCAATTCAAATAAATGTCTTTAAATTATTTAGACATAGATTTGTTAATCATATGTCACCCCATTTCACATACATAAAAATAAGGAAACAAATTAAAGCATTGCTAAAGCTTCTTCACATTCAGAGTTCAACCCTTAAACTAGTTTTCAACTGGAAATCATGGGAGTTCTATTTTTCCCCTAATAATATCCTCTGTGCCATCAAAAGTTGCTCTAGTCTCTACTGAGCAAGTTTTGATTAGAAGAAAATATCGTAATTGCCATCACAGTAACAGTAATTAGAAATGTTCAGGATGTGAAATATGGGTCTCAGAGTTGACAAATATAAGTATGTGAGACACAGAGTGCTTAAAAGACCAGTAGACAGTACTGATTTATTCCACACTAGGGGCCTGGTGCACAAAATTCATGTACTGAGGGTGGGTGATCCCTCAGCCCAACCTGCCCCCTCACAAACACTGGGAGCCCTCTGGCCAAGGCTTTAGGCCTTGGACACCCAGCCATCACTCTGCAATGGGGCAGATGGCTGGCTCCATCCTAGGTCCACACCTCCACCCCTCCGGCCAGGGCCTTAGCCCCAACCAGCTCCCCTCCAGCTGGGCCTCGGCCCCGCCCACCCAGGCCCAAGCCCAGGCCACCTCAGACATGCCCTTCAGGCAGGCTCCAACATGCCCCCCTGACCTCCCCAGGCCCTGGCCATCTCGGACTCACCCCCACTTTCCCTCCTCAGGTCAGGGTTGCCTCGGTCATGCCCCCAGGCCCAGCCGCCTTGGCCATACCCCCATGCTCCTGATTGGCTAGTGGGCAGGCTGGTGGGTATAGTGAAGGTACAATTAAATATGCATATATTTATACTCTTTTATTAGATAGGATAACAACTGCATGAGGATATGTATTGTGTTTTTATAACCATTTTGAAATCAGGCCTGGAGATATTATGCTGCTTGCTGAAGGTCACCCAGGTAGTAAATGAATAACTCAGAGTTTTAGATTCCAGGTAGTTGGCATCTTTAGGGTAACTGCTCTCAGCAATCATGGGGTACAGCTACTCATACTAGCAATTAGATCAGCTTTTTTTTTTTTTGATAGTGGAGGCACAAGAATTACAAAGTATTAGAAAAGTGCTCAAACACTTTAATCTCTTACAATTTATACTTTGGACTCTTTATTTTGTTAAAAGCAAACCAAAGGGAAATAGACTTTAGTATTACTGCTCACTCTTTTTTTTTTTTTAATCCTTACCTAAAGATTTTTTTTTTAATTGATTTTACAGGGCTAGGGGCAGGTAGAAAAATATAAGGAGGGAAGGAGGGAAAGAGCAGAGGAAGAAAGAGACATTGATTAGCTGCCTCCTATACCCATCCTGACTGGGGATCAAACCCCCAACCTAGTTATATGCCTTGACCAGGAATACAACCCGAAAACTTTTGGTGCTCAGGAATAACACTCCAACCAACTGACCCATCTGGTCAGAACTCCTTTTTGATATAAATGAACAATTTAGCATATTATGCCTCCATCTTGAAAGAATAATTGGAAAAATTTTCATATTGCCTATATTTAATGAAAATACTATGATATATATGCAGTGAACACAGAAATATAACATTTGTATCTACACTTACAAAAATGTGATAGATCTTACAACACATTTTTTATCACTTTTAGTGTTTTGAGTGTCTATGTCTCTAAATGGACATTCACTCTGGAAAGGCAAAGGATCACCATTATTAACTATTTGAAGACCAAATGTGTGCTTGATATTAATTTCATGGAGCATAAAGTTAGACTTAATCTATGCCCAGAGAGGAAATCCATACTGAACTGGTATAACAATTGCTTTTTTTTTTCCAGTAGTATTTTATCTCTTCTCCTTTTTTAAGGACATTTAGCACAACTGAACAATTACTTAGGAGGTATAATGCAAAATTTTAACTGCAGCTCTTTTATACTTATCAAATGAGTATTATAATTTGCTATAATTCTCTCACCTGATTACATACAGTAGCTATTTCATTCTATAAGTAATATCTTATATATTTTTTTAAAGTCGCTTAAATTGCTTAGGAGGAGAATAGTAGACTCAGTTTCTTTGAAGAGTAATACAGTGGGAGTGACTGTATAATTTTCTCTACTGGGTTCTCACCCTCTATACAATGTTGTCTTCCATACCTACTGCTATCCTGTCAAGAGCTCCAGTTAGTACAACTAAACAGCACACAGGAAAATGAGGCAAGAAGATTTTACGTTTAGCTTGGGATGGAGAGAATAAGAGAAAGAAATACCAAGGTCGATCAAATCTAGAGCATTTGCAAGTTTTATTTTCAGCCATTTTAGATAAATGTGCTATCAAATAGGTCCAGTAATTCAGACATTACCATTACTTGTATGACAGTGTACTCTATGGTACATTCTACTTGAGATAAATTGTCCTTTAAACTACTCCATAGCTTGGTTATTTTATGCTTGGCAATTACTAGTATATTCTGGATAAAAAATGTTATTTCATTTAAAATTTATGTAGATTTTATTTTCAAAATGCCAAGCATTCCAAATGCTTCATATATACTAGATTTTTATGAACAGTTCAATAGTCTCTAACGGAAAGAAATTTAACACAAGTCTTCAACACATATATCGGGATTTCTAGAATTCCATTGTCCAAACTTGTCTAATAATGTGTCTGTTTATGTGTCTGCTTCTCCAAAACACTGATGATTAATAGGCAAGTTAGTTAAAGAATTCCCCCTGCCCCTCACTTATCTTAGTTCATGGCACCCCACACAAGTTAAATAATATCAAGACCAACAAAAGAAACTGACTGACAGATGAACAAAGAAGTCACAAAGCAGTTAAGTTAAATAATTACTTTTTGGTTTATTAAATACAGTTATATATTATAATTATACATTTTTGTTATTTAAACTATAAATATCGTGAAATTATGGTGTTTTTTTTTTCTCTCAAAGTGACACACCACCCAAGTTACGCTTGGTTTTTTGAAAATTTTGACACATCAAGCTCAAAAGGTTGTCCATCACTGAGCTAGAATGTCTTGACTCAAATGCCAGTTCTGCCTAACTCTGAGTTATACTTCTCTGAACCATAATCTCTCATCTGCAAAATTAGGGGGGGAGAATGATGCAACCTCACTGGGCTGCTGTGAGGATCAAGTGAATTAATAAATTAAAATGACAGTGTACTCAAGAAATGTTGGTTATCTTTCCATATATTTTATTAAATTATAATTTCTTAATATTAAGAATGATAGACTATTTCTGTAAAGTTTATTGACAAGTAGAATTGTATATAAAAATATTGATAAGTATTTAGGTAAGTACTATCCTAAACAATATAGATGGCATATCCCTGAGTTTGATTCACCATCCAGGGTTTTTCCAATTCAAGTCTCTTCAAAGATAACTTTTCTAAAACTTTTAATGCTCTAGTTTTCTCCCAAACTGCTGTCCCTACCACCTCTGACTGCCAACGGGAAGCAGAGTACAATGTATAAATTCATTACATTGTACAGAATCTGTTTATAAGCTGCCTTTACAATCCTTGCCTATGTATTCTTTCTTTTTCCATATATTTTTGTTGATTTCAGAGAAGAAAGAAGAGGGAGAAAGAGATAGAAACATCAATGATGACAGGGAATCATTGATTAGTTGCCTCTTGCACACCCCACACTGGGGATCGAGCTCGCAACCCGGGCATGTGCCCTGATCTGGAATCAAACTGTGACATCTTGGTTCATAGGCTGATGCTCAACCACTGAGACACGCAGGCCAGACTCAACTATGTATTATTTTGGTTATATTCCTTCTCTGTTTCTCTTAGCTCTGACAAGAGAAACTCTTCAAATGCCTTATCTAGTTGAAAACACCATCTTTTCCACCTGTTTATTTATTTATTTATTTATGTTAACATGCTTTTTATGTTTTTATTGTTTAAAGTTTTACATAAGTCTCCTTTTTCCCAGATTGATACCTGCTCCCTGCCACCACCACTCTCACCCCCCAAGGCAAGCCCCAATGGCCCCAGTGTCTGTGTCCATTGGTTATGCTAATATGCATATATACAAGTCCTTCTTTTTTATGGTGGCATAATATTCCATTGTGTAGATCTACCATAGTGTTTTAATCCACTGATCTGCTGATGGGCAGTTAGGCTGTTTCCAAATCTTAGCTATTGTAAAATGTGCTGCTATGAACATAAGGATGCATATATCCTTTCTGATTGGTGTTCCTGGTTTCTTGGGACCCACCCATTTTCTTCTGCAATTGCAGTTTCTTCTACCTGGATTAACTGTAGTCTGCCTCAAAAAAAAAAAAAAAAATCCTAAACATCCTTTGTGCCAAACTCAAATGTCCCATCCTCTAGCATTTTAATTTGTGATCTCACAGGAAGACACATGCATCTCTCCAAAAGGACATATTGACAGACTCTGTTCTTCAAGCCCAGGAGAAACTGTCCTTTGCACACTAGCCCCCAGGCTTTAATCCTGCATGTGGTTTACATGTCTCAACTCTGTGCCTTGGCACATTTTCTTTCCTCTTCCCTAAACACTCTTTCTTCTGTTTTCCCAATGCAATCAGCTTACCAAACTTCCAACAGGTTTCAAAGAACTCTGAATAGAAATGGCCACTTCTCACCTCTCCAAACACTGAACATGCTTTGTGGCCCTGATATATTCCCTGACTACTACTGTTGAACTCGAATCTTAATGCATATTGTGTAAGAGGCAACTTTTATAAAAATGTTGTCAATCTCTATAACCCCAGCAGCTAGAAAGTTCCTGATAATGGCAGATGTTCATAAAATAGTTATTAAATAAATATATTAATGATTTATTTAAAAATAATTTGAGCCAATCAATTATGTGGTAAGTGAATTATTCCTCAAAAAAGATATGCATTGCCAATGTATGCTTTTTCACTGTAGTTTGACATCTCAGTTGTTGAACAGATATCTTACATGTTTGTATTCTATTTTGTATCCCAGTACATATAAGATGCTCAGTTATATTAGCTGAGATTTAATAAAAATGGTATGTTATGCCAGGTTGTAAGCCATTGAACCACTTTCTAAAAGTGACAAATTTGTATGATGCTCCTCAGTAGGTAAATTGATAGTGATATCACATATCACATAGCTGAAAAAATGCATTTATTTCAACATTTATATTAATAAGGAATAAGGCTCAGTATAAAAAGTAAATAACCAAGCTCATGTAGACCTCAAAAGAATGCTTCTCCCCAAATCAATACAATTAATGGTGTCTGATTTAGAAAGATTAGTGTCATAAATAACATCAGATTTAGTGTTATGAATATGGACCATGCAAGCATCAAATACTGTTGCTAAAAGCTATATTTAGAAATAAGCACATCATCAAGTTTCTTTTTTTCCCTCTTCAATATGATCAGATTAAACATGATAATCTTGAAAAGAGGACTTGATATGAGTCATTATTTGATGGACTATTTTAAGCCAGAATTGAAATTTCTAAACAGCTAATACCAAGTGAGGCAATAGCAAAGAACCACAGAGGTTGAAAAAAATCGCTAACAATTTCTTTTATGGGGCAATTCCATAGACTGAAAAGTTACCACCTAAGGATTCATAGTATTAGAAATTTCCATTTGGAAGATTCTAAGCTTTTAGAAACCCCCCAAAACTGACCCCCAAGAGGAGGTATGTGACTTAACCAGATTACCACTAGCACTATATAACATCCTACCTAATAAAAGAGTAATATGCAAATTGACCATCACTCCAACACACAAGATGGCTGCTCCCATGTGGTCAAAAATCCTCCCTCCATGTGGACACAAGATGACCATCACAAGATGGCCAGCAGGGGAGGGCAGTTGGCGGGGGCCAGGCCAACAAGGGAGGGCAGTTGTGAATGATCAGGCCAGCAGGGGAGGACAGTTTGGAGGAACCAACCAGGCCTGCAAGGGAAGGCAATTGGGGATGATCAAGCCTGAAGGGGAAGGCAGTTAGGGGTGACCAGGCTGGCAGAGACAGGAAGTTGCAGGTGACCAGGCCTGCAGGGAAGGGCAGTTGGGAGGGACCCAGGCCTGCAGGGGAGAGCTGTTGGGAGGGACCAGGCCTGCAGGGGAGGGCAGTTATGGGCAAACAGGATGGCAGGGGAACAATTAGGCATCAATCAGGCTGTCAGGGGAGTGGTTAGGGGTGATCAGGCTGGCAGGCAGAAGAGTTTAGGGCAATCAGGAAGGCAGGCAGACAGGCACGCAGTTGGAAGCCAGTAGTCCTGGATAGTAAGAGGGCAATTGGACATCACTCTAGGGGACACAGATTGGAGAGGGTGCAGGCTGGGCTGAGGGAAACACCCACCCTGTGCATGAATTTCATATACTGGGCCTCTAGTTAGAAAAATAAATAGGAAAAATTATTTCATTTCCTTGTTCATTAGCTTGTTCATCTAGAGGAAAGGATAAAATGACCCATGTTCACATTTCTCTTCAGAATGCAAAAATCTCTCTAAAGCACCGAAAAAACAAACAAACAAAAAACAAACAAACAAACAAACAAACACCAGAAGCTTTTAAGGTATGGTAAAGAATATGGAAATCCTTTGTTCCTGAGAGACAAAACCTGGCGTCTGTTATCTGAAACATAAATCCACAGCTATTTCCCTCCCTCTCCCAAGACCATAGGCATCTATTCACCTGGCCCACCCTAGCTCATTCAAGTGCCTTAAATAATCTAAGCCATTCTTGGAGCCAGACACTTGCATTTTTCTGCAAGTACAAATTATCAACTTGACATTGAGGTGGCATTTCAAAAATCGATTCCTCCAAGAAGTATTGCCTGACTTCTCAGCAAAGATCATTTCAGATATTCCCACCTAAATGTATTGTTCTGTTTATCTACCTATGTTTATTTACTGGCATATGGTTTATATATTTACATTTCCCTAACCTCTCTTTAACATGTGAGGGCAGTCAAAAAAAGAATCTCATCTGCCTTAATTATTAACCCTCATCCCCAGTACTCAGAATTCATACAACATTGTAGAACTAAATAACATATACAATGGTTAAGACCTGGAAGCAGTGCAAGTGCCCATCAGCAAATGACTGGATAAAAATGCCATGGTGCATTTGCACAATGGAATACTACTCAACTGTAATAAAAGAAGGAAATTTTACCCCTTGCCATAGCATGGATGGACCTGGAAAGCATTATGCTAAGTGAAATAAGATAGTCAGAGAAAGACAAGGACCATATGATTTTACCTACATGTGGAATCAAATGAAGAAACAATAGAGATAGAATCATAAATAGAGCAGTCTGAAGCTGTCAGGGGTGGGTGCTGATAAGGAGGAGCGAAGGGATTGAGCAAAAAAAAAAACTCCTGGGTATTGACAACAGTGCAGTGATTGCCGGGGTGGGGGGGAAGAAGTATGGGAGGATATAAGGAAGATAAATAGTGATGGAGGAAGACTTGACTAGGGGTCATGAACACACAATACAATGTACAGATGATGTGTTATAGAATTGTACACCTGAAATTTGTATAAATTCGTTAATCAGTTTGACAACAATACTTTCAATAAAAAGTTAAAAAGTATGATGAATTTATTTATATATAAATATATATGATGTTGTGTCCAACCGTCCATTATGATGCACACTGGCCACCAGGGGGCAGATGCTCAATGCAGGAGCTGCTGTGACATGCACAGAGAAACAGCACCGCGGACCTGGTGCCCACAAAGAAACACTCAGCTTCCCCCAAGTGAGATACAGGCCTCGCTCCAACCCAGAGCGACAGCCCACCAAATTGCAGCAGATGCTGCAGAGAACCCATGACAAAAGATGCAGCCCACAGTGCTACCCAGCCCAGCCCAGAAACTGTTGCTATCTGTGCAGGGTAATGAATTCATGTAGCAATGCCCAGCTTCCTCTCCCCAGTGACAACTAGCCTCCTTGCAGTTTCTTTAGCCCAGGAACATGACTTGCTTTTTAGCCCAGTGCAAACATTTCACACTTTAACCAAATGTCTGTGACGTGTTTTCCATGCCTCATCTCATTTGATCCTCACTGAAGTTCTGGAGTAGGTAGATATGAGGCTCAGTAGAATCCTATTTTCTTTTCATTAGTCAGAAAACAGAGATTTAGAAAGCTTAGAAACTTTACCCAGACTGAAAAGAAGTAAGAAATGGTGGGCCTTGAAAATGACTTAAGGTTTTCTCACTGAGCAGAATATAGTCAAACACTGCTACAGCTAAAATAGTGTATCCTTTGTTCTCCCTGTGTGATCTACAATAATAACCTGATTCGTATTGATCTGTACTACTGTATTGCTGACAGTTACCTGAAAGAGAAGTTGGGGTGCTTCACTGGGCCGGAAAAGGTTTAGTTAAATAAGAAAGCATGTCTAATTAAGCAAGTTTATTCTCTCTATATAAAAGGCTAAAGTTGACTTGTGCATACATGATACATATAAAGCTCTCTCTGGCACCAACCGCACACATGTATTTCAATCTGTCATTGTCAATTGTGAATTAGGTTACACTTACATTATAGTGAATAGAGATATTAAAATATTTCTTCTAATTAATTGCCTTTCAATGTGCATGAATCTGTGCACTGGGCCACTAGTTTATAAATAAAGCTACCTGGATTCATAACCTAGGTCTTTCATTCACCAGTTGTGTGTTCTCTGGCAAGTCTTCCCAGCTCATTTAATTCAAATAAGATCAGAAATCACAAGTACATCTGCCTCTAAGTAAAGAAGTCAATAAGATTAGATACAAAAGTCTTATAAGCCATTTAGACCTATTGTATACCAGGTGTTGTTGTAATAAGTACCTTACATATGCAATATGATATGTTGATTGTAAGTGCATTTTTTAACCACTGATAAAAAAAAAACTACTAATATCAGTTAATCTATAACACAATGGTTTTTAATCATACCCATTATAGGGTATATTTCAATCTCAAAGAAATTAAACAATGAAAAAAGGTGCTTTATAAAATAGAAGAAAGCCAGTGTTATGCATTTAATATTCCTAACAATCCTATATGCTAGGTACTATTATTACCCCCATTTTTCATATGTGGAAACTGAAGAACAAAGATGTTAAATAATTTCTTCAAGTTTACACAAGTTTTAATGATGATGAGAAAAGATTAACAGGGGCATGGGAAGCTCTGCAGCTTCAACTCTCCATAAAATATCAAAAGTAAGTTTAGCTCCTTCTATCATCATTTATCTTTTCTTTTTCTTTTTTTTTTTTTACCTTATTCTAACTCCCTCTATCCCCCCTTTCCTCTGGTAATCACCATACTGTTGTCTGTGTCTATGAGTTTTGGATTTTTTTTTGCTTAATCCCTTCACATTTTCCACCTACCCTTATAGCTCCCTCCCCTCTAACAGCTGTCAATCTGATCTCTGTATGTATGAATCCATTTCCATTTTGTTTCTTTATTTTGTTCACTAGATTCCACATATAAGTGAAATCATGGTACTTCTTCTCTCTGACTAGTTTATTTCACTTAGCATTAGACTCTCCAGGCCCATCCATAAGGTTGTAAAAGTTAAGAGTACCTTCTTTTTTATGGCCAAGTAGCATTCCATTGTGTAAATGTATCACTGCTTTTTTATCCATTCATTTACTGATGGACACTTGTACTGCTTCCAAATCTTGGCTATTGCAAATAATGCTACAATAAACATGGGGTACATATAATCTTTCAAATTAGTGTCTTACATTTTTGGGGAGGGTTATATTCCCCGAAGTGGAATTGTTGGGTGGTGAGCAAACAATCCTATATAATAAAGAGCCAATATGCAAGTTAACCCTCACAAGATGGCTGCCTATGACAAGGCCAGAGAGGGGTTATTGAGGGATGATCTAATGACTGAACAAGCAGGCTGCATGGTGCAACCAGGGCAGCAGGGGGGTTAGTGAAGGATGACCAAACAAGTGAACAACAGGCAGCATGGGGCGACCAGGCTGGTGGGGGGGCCATGAGGGGCAACCATGCCAGCAGGGGGAGCAGTAAGAGGCAACCAGGCCAGTGGGGAAGGGCAGTTGAGGATGACCAGGGCAACAGGGAGTGCAGAAAGAGATGAACAGACCAGCAGGGAGGGGGCAGCTGGGGCGAATTGGCCAGCAGGGGTGGCAGTTAGGGGAAATTAGGCCAGCACACAGAGATATTGAGGGTCAATCAGGCCAGCAGGGGAGTGGGTAGTTAGGGGCAACCAGGCAGGCAGGCAGGTGAGCGATTAGGTGCCAGCAGTACAGGATTGTGAGAGGGATGTCCAACTGCTGGTTTAGGCCCAATCCCCAAGGGGTTCCAGATTGGAGAGGGTGCAGGCTGGGCTGAGGGGACCCTCATTCCCATGCACAAATGTTGTGCACTCGGCCCCTAGTACCATATACATATGATGTATTTTAGAATTGTATATCTGAAACATATATAATTTTATTAACTAATGTCACTCCAATTAATTCAATACAATTTGAAATAAATAAATAAATAAATAAATAAATAAATAAGAGTTGAGTTTGCTTATTTAAATGATACAGTTGAACCAGTAAGTTTCCTCACATAAGTGTATGGTTTCTGAGTTCTAAAAATTCATGTGGAAAATAAAAGTAGAAAGCAATTTTAAATACTGAACTTCAAGTTTTCTTAATTTGTATCTTCATTGCATTTACATACACAGTTTTTACCCTACCAATATGCACTCATTCAGTTTTCCCTTTAGTTTTTCTTAATCCTTTCATTTATCAGTCTTCTGTTATACATAAAAATACTGGAAGCTGTTGCGGGATGATAGTCTGTTTGTGTTTAGATATACTTTCAGCCATTTTCTTCTATTTATTCTCCTTGCTCTGAGCTTAGAGGCATTAAATAAAAGTTCCTGACTATTTAAAAGCACAAAAGAGATCTGATTTGGCATCATATCCCACAGCATGATATAAAAACACACACACACAAAACAAGCATATAGAATTGTTAGCATCTTGGAAATAATTAGTGGCAATCTTGCTATAATTTATATTTAAAAATGTGGCTTTTTGAATTACGCAGAAATATCCAAAAGTGTGGTGTATAGGCTCTGGTCGGGAGTGGAAGAGCAGGCTTTGATAAACAACACATATAACACTTTCAGAGATGTGACTGTAAGAATACCAAGACTTGTTCATTGAATAGCATGGTTAGATTGACCATAGTTGAGATTAAAACAAACATTTTTTGTTCTTATATATTTATTTTTAATATGCAGATGCAAGATCATTTTAAAGAAAAGAAACAGGGGAAAAAGATTGATATAGAGGCAAAGAAGCATTGAACAGACTGTCAAACTACAGGGGGAAGAGTGGGAAGGGTGGGAGGCGGAGTCTGTAAGAGATCAACAGAAGGACTTGTATGCATGCATATAAGCATAACCAATGGATACAAGACACTGAGGCGGGAGGGCAGGTGAGGACATGTGCTGGGAGGTAGGGGAGGCTGCGGGGAGGACAATCGGGGGGAAAAAAGAAAAACATATGTACTACTATTTCTAATACTTTAAAGAATAAAAATATTAAAATTAAAAAAGCCTGAATTATTTGGCAAGGTTATAAGAAACTATAATATAACTAACATATGAAATATGGCACAGAATAAAATAAGCACAGTCATCATTAATACTAATTTTCAAAAGAATATTTCCTTATGTATTAATACCTTGAAGTACAGAAAATTTATTTGTAGAGTACCACTTTCACATATGCAAGATAAAATGAGATATTCAAATCAGCTGTGATAGGCTGAGGGTTCCATCTCTGGTCTGGGCCCATATAGGAGGTATGCAAATGATTGATGTTATACTCTCCTTCTTGCTCTCCATTCCGTCTCTCTCTAAAATCAATAAGCATATCCTCCTATAAGGATTAAAAAATCAGCTGTGAAATTCTGACACACTTATTAAAAAAATGAATCAAAGTATAAGTCCTTTTATCTTATCATATAAGAGAAAATTAAAAAGAAATATAATTGTATAGTTTTTTAATTGTTCCTCATCAAAGATTGTGGCTAGTTGAGAAGTTATTGAGAATATAAAATTAAATCTTATTCATCCATTTTCTATCATATAAAAAGTTTTATCAACTACACTAAAACTTTCTTCCTCACATACAGATTAAAATTTCTAGTATCTCCCAAAATCCCTTTGTCTTTATATCTAAGGGAGATTATCCAATCCCCCACTCACATCATCTCTTAGTGGCAGGTAGAGTTGACTAGCATATTCTGGCAGAGAGCTTTTTTTTGTCCATATATGCAAAAGTTTGAAAGTTTTGTGAGTAAATAAATGTATATGCACTTTAATAATACATGTTTATAAAAATAACTTCACTCAAAAGTCCTTTTGAGTCATCAAATATTGAATGCTTTGAATTATTTTAATACTATGTTTTATCCAATAGGTTTTTCCCACATTCTATAAGACAGAAAATGTACATGAAACTATATTTATGAACAAATAAAAATTCTATACAGGATTTTATAAAAACTACTAGAAATACCAGTTTTAAAAGAATAGAAATAGTCACCTAGTGTGGTTCAGTGGTTAAGCATCAACCTATGAACCAGGAGGTTGTGATTCGATTGTCAGTCAGGGCACATAACTGGGTTGCAGGCTCAATCCCAAGTAGGGGGCATGCATGAGGCACCCAATCAATGATTCTCTCTCCCTCTCTCTTCCTCCCTGAAATCAAGAAATAGAATAAACTCTTTAAAAAGTTATCTAAGGGCAAACTAATATCTCACAATTGCCTTTTAATGTGCTCACTGCTGTATTAATTCTGCTTATCAGAAATTTGTAGTGTGTGTGTGTGTGTGTGTGTGTGTTGTTGCTAATTTGTCCTTTTTAAGGATTATTGAAATTTTGAAAGAATGTTTACTTGGACAAGCATTTATTTGCCCTACACTCATAGGTGTGTTTGTATATGAAAGAACATGCTCTGTGAAGAACTCAGCATTAGACAGGACATGATGGAGTAAATAATATAGAAGTGTCAAGGGAGCCAGTGTCTCCTGCAAAAATTTTATTCTATGAGCTTTGACTAAACTTCTATGGCTGCTAGTTTTATCATCTGTAAAAAAAAAAAAAAAAAAAAAAAAAAGCAAATACCAAAAGTTGTACTTGTATACCTTGAAGAGCCATTACCGTGAACATTGCTTGAAACATTGGCAATGACAAGAAGTCCAATTACTAATCATGCTGTTATAGGAAGATTTCCATTTTAGATGCTAACTAAATTTCACCAAGACTACATATCAAAACCTAAGCATCCCTTTTAATGTCTGGATCAGATGAAATGATTATTCTACAAACTCATTTGAAAATCTGTCAAATAGGTACATGTTCTTGCAGATATGTGAACTAGGCTATAAAGTAATATTGCTATTGGAGGCAAGCCCACAGGAACTTTTGTATAAATTCAATGTTAGGAACAGTCATATGGTCCACACTGCCTTTCACCTAACATAAAACTGGTGAGAGGATTGCCCAACTGAGTTATAGATCAGCAGTTTTTGAAACCACAGTGAAAACTAAGTACTAGTAGAATATGGACCAAGTCAGAGGTAGTAGGAAAAGGAGAGAAGAACTCTAAATTACAAAATTTATTAATTTGCAAGTACAGGGGGATAAATCCCATCTCAGATACCCAGTTCACTCTGATTTTATAACTTCCACCCCAGTTACTTTTCATGTCCACTCAGTAATATCCACCGCCCAGCTACATTCCAGACCTCTACTCCACTTATTATCACATTACCTCCAGAACATGTTCCCTTATTAACCATATTTCCTTTAGCCATGTGGAATCTCTTTGTCTTACAAGGCATCAAATCCCTCCATCTTTATCTAGGCCCTGAAATCCTATTTGGGTATAGCAGGCTCCAGACTAGACTCTGCTCTGATCAACACCGTGACATGAGGAGGGAAAGTTCATTCTCTACTTTGAGTTTTCCATGTAGAAGAATCTTCCAGGGAGAAACATTTCTGGCATGTCTATGCCTCTCATTCTTCTCCTGAGGAGGAGCAGTGATTTTATATTGGGGAATTTAAGGAAAGAAGCAGGCACAAGTGTTCGGCCCCTTTCAGAATTTCACTCATAACCTACTACCTGCTAGCTCACACTTTTCTCTACTTTTTCAGACTCTAATTGCTGGTGGGCAACTCTATATCGGGAAAACCCTGTAGGTGACCAGTTTGGATCACGAACAGGAGAGAAATCGGTATCTTCAAGGATAAAACAGTAGCATTTTTCCCTTGACCTCAGGCTAATGCCAATCATCTAAGGTGATTAGCCAGAAGGCTGACATTTTGGTGCCCATCTCTCTGACACATCTATATATCAATGGCTTCTGATGTGAGTAGATAAGAACGGTTCTACTGGTATTTACTGGGTCTTTAAGGTCACAATTGATACTCCATTAGCCTTGTTCCCTGTATTTGTTTGTTTTTGTTTTTGTTTTTTACCAAGCCTTTGGCTAACTTTTGATGAGCAGTCAATTATATTGTCTTCTTCATTTTTTATTATTTATTTATTTATTTACTTTGGTAGCTTTGGGGTTATACAGATTCATGAGAAAGCCAAGAAACAGTGCAGACCGGATCATAAGATTTTAAGTGGGCCTCAATGCCACAACATGACCTCTTCATGGATCTGTTCATGTTCATGCCATATAGTAAGTAGCTCATCTAAATGCCCTTACCTTCACACACTTCCATGCCTCCTTCTCCACTAATTACATTCCTTCCTACTTTTGAGAAGAGTGACACCATGCAGCATAAAGATTCTCCTTTAGATACTCTCTTCTGATCAACCTATTTCTGTTTGCATATGTGCTCTTCCATCCCTGAAGGGACAGAGACAATCTCTGCGCTAAGCAAATCTTCCTCATCATGCTATTGATTCTGGTCCCTGCTGTCTTCTCCAGAAGCTTATTCCCTCGGTCATTCTTATCTCACATTCATTAGTATCATCCATGGCTCCCACTTTACAAGTGCCTTCACTACAGCAATGTAACACAAACCTCACTTTTACTTGGGGTTGTAGAATAGTGGGCATTTAACTGTAGTCCTCCTCTTCTCTTAAGCCATCCTTCTCCCATTTATATAGAAAATTTCCTGAAAAGATAGAAAAACTGAAGCTTGGAGATGCAATCTAAGCTCAAGTAAATTTTCACTGCTGGTTAGAATAATATCAGGACCAGAAACTAAGTATCCTGAATGTTTCCTGAGCATGTGGACTTGAATACTGTATCTTCAGAACCTTTTATTTGGCTGAATTCAAAACTCACCATGAGCCCTGGACCAGTGGATCAATTAGTTGAGCATTGTTCCATACACCAAAAAGTTCCAAGTTTGACTCTTAGGTCATATACCTAGGTTTCAGTTCTGATCCATGCCAGGAGTGTCTAGGAGGCAGCCTATTGATACTTCTCTCTCTCTCCTTTCCTCACTCTAAAATTAATTACGTTTAAAAAAAAAACACTCACTATGATAGAAGAGTGCTTAAGAAAAGAGTTTCACATAGTTGTTTGTTTTTAATAAATACATTACCACAGTCTTGTAACAGATAATTTTGAATTCTGGCCACAACTAATTAGATCAGCAATTGAACCAAAAATCAGATTCCTCAGATGTGTTGGAGGAAGAATTCCTTCCCAATTTGTAATGGAGCAGAACTTACAAAAATAATGAATTCTATTGCTTTGAGCATTACATTTCAATGTATATAAAGAAAGAGCATCTGGTAGCAGAAATAGAATTGAACAAAAAAGCAAGAGATATACAGATTAATATATAGAAGCCCTGAAATAGGATGGGACATTTTGTAGTGAAAATCATGGTGTCCAAAGAGGGTTAAATAAAATCACTAGCAGGAAGAGAAATAGAAACCAGAAAAAAAGAAAGATAAATAAATAACAGAGACAAATGTAGTCCTAGGAATGAAGACCCACTGGACAAGAAAACACTGGGTGTTTACTTCTGAGGAGTGACAAAATTGTACTGTTGTCCTCAATCCTCCTATCTAATAAAAGAGTAATATGAAAATTGCACCTCTGCTACTCCCACAATCCACACCCACCAGCCAATCAGGAGTGAATGTGAAAATAAACCCTCCAAAATGGCTGCCAGCCAAGAGAGCAGGAGGGAGGCTTGGGTTTCACTGGTGATGGAGGAAGCCAAGCTTTCCACCAGCCCTTGCGGACTAAGGCATCCGCTTAAGGCAACAAAGTTTCAATTATAGAATCACACAGAAATGGCAGGAGCCTCGGAACAAGAAGAAGGCTTGGCTCTGCTCCAGGCTACAAAGTTTCAATTGTAGAAGATATATAAATCTCAGATACCAGGGCCTCTGCTTGGGTCTAGGTGGGCATGGCCAGCCTGCAAACCAACACAGGCCCCTCACCAGGCTGCCCGATGCCACAAGGGAACCCCCACCCTGATCCAGGACAGCCTTCAGGGCAAACCAGCTGGCCCCCACTCATGCACCAGGCCTCTATCCTATATAATAAAAGGCTAATATGCAAATCAACTGAACAGCAAAACAACCAGTTGCTATGATGCACAATGATCACCAGGGGTCTGACACTCAATGCAGGAGCTGCCCCTGGTGGTCATTGAACTCCCACAGGGAGAGTGCCACTCAGCCAGAAGCCGGGCTCACTGCTGGCGAGTGCAGAGCAGTAGCAGGAGCCTCTCCTGCCTCCATGACATTGCTAAGGATGTCCAACTCACAGTTTTGGGAGAGGAACTTAGCCATCAGTCAGACATCACCTAAGGGCTCCCAGACTGTGAGAGGGCACAGGCTCGGCTGAGGGACCCCCACCCCATGTGCATGAATTTCATGCACCAGGCCTCTAGTCTAATAAAAGAGTAATATGCAGATTGACCATCACTCCAACACACAAGATGGCTGCCCCATGTTGTTAAAGATCCTGCCTCCATGTGGAGACACGATGGCTACCACAAGATGGGCACCAGGGGAAGGCAGTTGGCAGAAACCAGGCCTGCAAGAGAGGGCAGTTGGGGATGATCAAGCCTGCAGGGGAGGGCAGTTGGGGGGACCAGGCCTGTAGAGGAGGGCAGTTAGAGGGGACCAGGCCTGCAGGGGAGGGCAGTTAGGGGTGACCAGGACTGAAGGGGAGGATAGTTAGGGGCAAAGAGGCTGCCAGGGGAGCAGTTAGGCATCAATCAGGCTCTCAGGGGAGTGGTTAGGGGATGGTCAGGCTGGCAGGCAAAAGCAGTTAGGGGCAATCAGGAAGGCAAGCAGGTGAGCAGTTGGGAGCCAACAGTCTTGGATTGTGAGAGGGATGTGTGACTGCCTGTTTAGGCCTGAGGGACTTCCCTCAATTGGTTAGGGGGAGATCAGGCTGGCAGGCAGAAGCAATTAGGGGCAATCAGAAAGGCAAGCAGATGAGCAGTTGTGAGTCAGCAGTTCTGGATTGTGAGAGGAAGGTCCGGCTGCCCTATTAGACCCAATCCCACTGGGATTGTGACTAAAAGGGCAGTTGGACATCCCTTGAGGGGTCCCAGATTAGAGAAGGTGCAGGCTGGGTTAAGGGACACTCCCCCCATCCCCCATGCACGAATTCTGTGCACCAGGCCTCTAGTCCTATCTAATAAAAGAGTAATATGTAAATTAACCATACCTCTGATCAAGCCACGCCCACCATCCACACCCACCAGCCAATCAGGAGCTGGGGTGGAGCCATCCAGTGAGTGTGCAGCCCTTGGGACCGGGCAGTTACTGGTGGCTGGGGCTAAGGCCAGGGCCAAGGGGGCAAAACCGAGGGGGCAGGCGAGTGTGCGGCCCCTGGGGCTAGGGTTGGGGCCGGAATGGGTGGAGCCCAGGCTGCCAGCGAGCATGCAGCTCTCAGGGCTGGATGGTTGCTGGCAGCCTGGGCTAAGGCCAGGGCCGGGGGCATGAAGCCGAGCAGGCTGGGTGTGAGCATCAGTAGGACATCCCCTGCGGGCTACCAGTATGTGTGAGAGGGCAACTTGGGCTGAGGGATCACCCACTGCCAGTGCACAAATTTCATGAACTGGGCCCCTAGTATTATTATAACTTTCCATGAGTCTGGGTTGTCTGGCCAATGACATGGCTTCTTGAACTTCTTTCCTCCTCTTTGTGTCCTTCTCACCATGTAAAGTCAGCTAAGGTTAACATTAAGCCCATCTTGGCTTTGTACAACCTAAAAGGGCCTAATGACAGCAGACCTGAGAAACAATGTCTTTATCCTAAAAGAAATTAGACAAATAGATTTCTGACCCATGCTGGTATATTATGGTTTAAAAAAATAACTAAGTCTTTTAACAGATGAAAAAGAAAATAATAAGATGTCTCTTTGCTTACAACAAATTATCCATGATTTGGGAAATAGCTATGAGAATGCTTTCCTGCAACCTAAATGCCATACAAGCTGTCCAGATGAGCTCTGTTCTCTTTCATCCCATATTTTCAAATGTTAGTCCTTTGTAATTATTTTTTATATAAATACAGAGCAACTGGGAAATATGGAAAGAGCAGGATAGCCTGGGAGATAGAATTGTCCCTCTGGGCCTTCACATCATATATTCAATACAGAAAGTTTAATGATTTTTTTTTCATAAAAGCCTGACTGTGTGAAAATACTTGTTTCTTAACAAAGAATAAGCTAAAGGTATTTTTAGTGCATTGTATCATTTGCATTTTGAATTATGACAGGTATTTTTAGTGCATTAAGTAACTTTTTCTAGCCAAGTAAAGAGTGTGGTTATTTTAAGTAAACAAAACTGTCACAAGAATGCCCTACTCTTCTTCCCAGTAAGTGCCTCTATCCAAACCATGGGGCCATGGAAAAAAACCTCCCAACATTTACTCTACTGGCCACAGTGTCTGTTTAGAAAAGTGTCTAGATTAGTCTGAATAACATATCCCAAAGAAACTAAGTAGAAGTTCAGGTCAATAACATGAGCTAATACATGCAAATTCTAACATTTGGAATGGTGGCTAAAACTGACTTTGACAAAGCTCAGTATTAAGAAGCAATTCTAATTCTGGACATTTAATTCTGGATTCAGAAAAACACAAAGATACATGTTCAAGGAAGCTCATCCTATATAATAAAAGCATAATATCCAAATTGACCAAACGTGTAAGCACCAGCAGAACGATAGGTTGCTATGATGCACACAAACCACTAGTAGTAGATGCTCAATGTAGGAGCTGCCCCCAGCCTGCAGGACCCAGGCTAGCCAAGGCAGGTACCACCAGGGTCCCCCAGTTTCCCCAACAGTGGCCCCACAGATCAGCCTTGATCGCCAGCCAGGCCTACGGACCCTACCTATGCACAAATTTCATGCATTGGGCCTCTAGTTTTAACATAATAAAAAAGAGCTGGAGCTTAACTTTAATACCCGTAATTGTAGAAGAGGTTCCATGAAAGTGCACTCATACTATGGAGCACTGGACAAGTGTTAAAAAAAACACTATGACTAATAAATCAATACTACTGTAAGAACTATGTATCGGGTCTACTGGGTACTAGACTTTGTAAGTTCCGAAAGTGTTTAATTATCATGTTGTATACTTAAAATTAATATAATACTGTATGTGAACTATAAGTGAAAATATTTTTAAATTTAAACACCATTATGGCAAATCCCTATTTATTGAAATAAAAAATTGATAAAAAGGGAACAATCTATAATGCTTTTAACAATAAAGATAAATTTTTTAAAAGGAAAAGTTGGGGATAACAGTTAATATTTTACCATGAATATATAAAATAAACATTGCCTTTATAACCAGCCATAACCATATATATAAAATCTCCAATCATTTGGTAAAAGAATGGAATGATGCACAACAAACAGACAATAGTAATAACTTCATGAAAAAATATGGAGTTGAAATTGGGGGAATAAAGTGAGTAGTAAGGGAGGGCTTTTAAGTTCTATTTTACATACTTCTGATACTGGGATATATTGTGATGAGATCTTTTAAAATGTTAATGCTTTTATTGATTTTAGAGAGAAAGGAAGGGGGATAGAGATAAAAACATCAATGGGAGATAATTAACATAGTTAGCTATCTTCTGCACACCCCTCACTGGTTTGAACCCAAAACTCAGGCATGTGTCCTGACCAGAAATCAAACTAGTGACCTTTTAATGCATGGGTTCAACACTCAACCACTGAGTCACACCTGCAGGGTGAGAATTTATTCATATACTCCATGCATATATATGATTCAATAAAGTTAAGAAATAGGATGTCTCCAATATGCTGCACACATATTTGACTGTTAAGGCCAGCATAGAATAGAGGAGGAACCACAGGATTCAAAATCCACAGACCAAGCATGAGGCCCAGCACTACCATTTTAAAAGTCGAATTTGGGTCAAGTCATTCAACGTTGTACATAATGCTGGGAAAATAGTTTCTGTCTGGGCACACTCACAGACTTTATGTGAGGGTGGAATGAGATATGAATATGAAGTCACTCTACAAATCAACTACTACTGTTATTATAGTTTGAATTATTTGCCCTCCCAGATTTCCCTGTAGATAAATGAATGTTTCTGGAAATTTGTTTCTAAACTCCTTAATTGTTTTTTTCCTCTCTGCCTCCCTTCACTAAGCCCTGAAATTTAAACAAACATGAAATGAGGCCGTAGGATTTTATTTTATCTGTCACATGCTGCTGTCACTAAACACACTTGAGATGAGTGGGTTTAGTTCAAACAAAACTGCTTCTTTCCCACACTCAACAAACATGGAGTGGGGGGGAAAGGAAGCCTGCACTTGAATCGTGCTCAGAGTACCACACATTCCATTTCAAGAAGCAGCCCCATCTGGCAGCTGACACAGTAATAAGTTCTTATAATTGTCAGGTCAGGCAGAGTACAGATCCAGGCTGTCAATTCTTCATTGCAGTTCCATTTTGTAACTGCTCACTCATTTTTTAAAAAGTTATTTTCCTTATTATTCTATAAGAGGGGCCAAGTGCACAAATTCACACACCTTGAAAATAACTGTGGTTCACAAGGCTGCAGTGGGTACAGGGGCTGGTCTTGGTCCACACTCCATGCCCCGCGACCTCCTATTCCCTGTGTGCTGGCAGCCCCACTCCCACACACTGACTATGCCAGCCCTGCTAACCAGCCCTGCTCACACCCACAGACTGCGTGGAACAATTGGGGCTGACGCCAGGCATGGGCAGCGAGTGCAAGCACTAGGCAAGACCACGGCTTACAGGAGCAAAGAATTTTTAGTAACCACCAGAAGCTTGCACTGATGACAATAACCAGCACCTCCTGCCTTGGTCTGGCACCCCCAGTCACCTGCTCCACCATCCTGCCATGGCCAATGCCTGCCATGTTCCATGTGAACCCCCTGGTAGTCAGCCCATGTCATAGTGACTGGTTGTTTGGTTGTTCCACAGTTTGGTCTGTTTACGTATTAGCCTTTTATTATACAGAACTAGAGGCCCAGTGCACGAATTTTGTGCACAGGGGAGTGTTCCTCAGCTCATACTGGGACCCCTTGGAGGATGTCCAACTGCCAGTTTAGGCCCAATCCCTGCTGGCTCCTAACCGCTCATCTGCCTGACTGACTGTCCCTAATCGCTGCTGCCTCCCAGCCTGATCACCCCCTAACCACTCCCCTGCCAGCCTGATTAACATCTAACTGCTACCCTGCCAGCCCGATTAGCACCAACTGTCCTCCCCTGCCATGCCACTCACCGCCAACTGCCCTTGTCTGCCAGCCCAATCGGCCACAATTGTCATCCCCTGCCACCTGGTCACCCCCAACTGCTCTCCCCTGACACCTGGTCAGCCACAACTGCCCTCCCCTCTCAGCCATCTTGAGGCAGCCATCTTGTGGTAGCCATCTTGTGATAACATGAGGGTGGCTATTTTGTGACGGCCATCTTTTGATGACTTCATGCATGATGCCACCTAGGCTTTTATTATATAAGACATCTTGTGATGACTTTGTGTGTGATGCCACCTAAGCTTTTATTATATAGGGTAAGAAAACCTATCTTCTTTCCTACTAAGAATCTGAGCAGGCAGCAAGTCAGTGCAACCAGCATTTACTACTGAGTGCACCACTGTGGTGAAAATATGCTTGTTGGAAATTCAGGAAAGAATGTTCAATAAATCCTGTCATGCAGGAAGTTACAGCAAACAGAGGAGGTAACTCTTACAAGCCAAAATAACACAAAGGTGCTGGCACAGTTGATTTTCTTCCATCTTTAAAAAAAAATGTATTATTGATTTCAGAGAGAAAGAGAGCAAGAAAGAGAAAAAGAGGGTGGGAGGGAGGGAGAGAGGGAGAGACTTACAGAAGTGAGTTTCTGTGATGTGTTTTTATTTTCTCTAATGAGAGATGAAGAGATTCTGGGTAACTTTTGCAAAGTACCTTTTTCAAAGTAAAACTATTTCTCTTACTGGCATGGTAAGAGAATAACAAAATATGCACAAATATAAATAGAGCAGGCTTGTGTGAGGAGTCAGAACAACTTGGACAATGGACAAGTTTGTTAATGACTTCGCGTGAAATAGTCTATGAAGAAAGAAATATAAGAATGGAAACAACACATTCTCCTTCGTTTTCCTTACTATACTCAGTACTCCATACTACAGCTCCAGGCTTCCTATAACCAGAGATTTTATTAGGCCATCATCTCTAATACATAAAAATCAAATTGTATTACTTCCTTTTCAAATATTCTAAGTCTTTCTCACTTGGTGCATATTTCACATATCATTTTACACTCTAATGAATATCCTGAATAGGTTACATCATATATACATTTGATAGAATATTTAGGACTCAATTTTCACCATCATTGAACAGCTCTATGCAATTCATATATTCAAACTATGTGAATAATCAGGTACTTGTGATCATGATGGTGGGCCAATTAAGAGCTGAAGGTTGGACCATATGTCATTGGAAAAAATTATTCCACAACCCCAACCAGGAATTTCAGGCTGGTGTGCTATGGCCAGAAGAGACACCAATAATTAACTCCTTCAGCTGCCACCTGTTACATCTGGAGAGACAAAGACTTAGAGTGGGGCAGGGATATACTGAATGAAGGTCACATAGCTAGTCAGGGGTAGAGAGGAGAACATACAAGAACAGATATTTTGTTCCTTAATCTCGATAATACCTTCTTGTCTCTCGCTTGAGACAATACACCGAGATCTTTGTTTTCTCAATAACTCCTCTTTCCCCTATGAATTCAGAATAGAACAAAGGCACTGCAGCTCAGAGAAAAGCAGTCATGCACACATGTCTCTCAGTAGATAGAAAGTTAATCAAACACAATCAGTGTAACCCATTGTCCTTTAAGTCTTTACACTCATTTTTGACCTTTAGGAAACCTGTGGTTGTACTTAGCTTTTATTTAGAACAGCAAGTGGGAGGCAAAAATGGCAAAATAACTATGACCTGGCAGTCATGGTAACTCTATTCACTGAATTGTTTTCAAGAATGTTGAGGGTTTGATTTCCCCCCCCCCTATCTTTTGTCATTTGTTCTGCAAACATTCACTGAGTACCTAACCCATACCAAGTACTAATGTGTTTGATACAGTATAAAACCCAGAATGGAAGCACACAAACATCCTTCACAAGTTTCCAGTCTAGTAAGAAAGCAGAATGCATACAGCTGACCCTAACTATGATATAGTCCAGAATATGACACATTTCAAATAAATGTGTGCATCAAGTTTAATAGGGAGGGAGGCAAGTCCAAGGGAAAGGGTGAAGAATGAGAGTGGTAGGCCGATAGTGATTAGTGGCACTACAGGTAGAAAACACTAATGGAGAAAAGACCAGCAGTTGGAAAATTACAGCCTATAGGAGAGGTGTGAAACAAGAAAGAGTATGAAAGAAAATGACAGCCCTGTGAAGTAGGAGGTTAAGGTATGGTGTTTTTAATATATAATAGTTTACCCAAAATTGATTTTTATGTAATGGAAAGACTTTTGTCCTGTGGAAGCACAAAAAACCTAAGAGACAAACAAGGGACTTAGTAGCCAGGATTGGAGATAATGTTTTGTCTATGTAGCAGTACACAAGCATGTGTGCACACATAGTGGCTGCTCTCTGCTCAAGATTATTGATATCTATTCCACATTAATAGGTGGGATCTTATACAAGTCAGTTCATTTCTCTGCACCGGTTTGATTTACGACATAAAGTGCTGAAACCTGCCCCTTTCAACCCCCATGTCTTCTGATGTTTTCCTTATTGTGTTGTTATAATACTAGAAAAGGGAATACCAGAAAATTCATTCATAAGCACATTCCATGGAATTTCTAATAGCTGAAAATTATAGGTTTAGTAACAATAAGATTTGACTTCCACAACCTTAATGAGTTTGAGTGAAATAGTTGAGTCTGTGAACATAGTCATGATTCTATTCCCAGTCAGGACAAATGGCTTCCTTCAGGTGCCTCTTGACACTTACCCTGACTCAGGAAAATATGATCACCAATTTCCTGTGGTCGTGGCATAGGCTGCACAGTGTTCTGAAGAAGAATAGGCAGTGGGAAGAGTGAATATAGCTTCCTTACTAGAAACTTATTCTCAGGAAGCAAACTGAGCAGCCAAATATATTATGGGAGAAAGGTAAGAAATAGCTGTTGCCATATTTTGAACTAGAAACTGAAGGTATAGGAATTGGAGCAGATATGTGCTCATTGTATCTCATTCCATCCATAGACACAGCTATTAAAACATAGCACTCACTGCTGGAGTTGGTGCTTAGTGCATTCTTCCTGGCCCAGTGTTCATTTAGATTTGAAAACCTGCTTTAATGACCCAATAAACATAGTTTTGCTATATTTCAGAGTAGCCTTTTTCCTATATTTCAAAAAAGAGAAAGGAAACAAATATCAACCCCTCTTTTTCTAATTCATGAAAGAACTTCTAAAACTGTTAAATGTATTATTTGAGCTTCCGGAACTATAAATGAATGGAAATGAGGGTTTATTTTTAAGTTTGAGGTACAAAAATAGAGTACATTAACTATATAAATACCTACCATGGGGCAAGACCCCAACCCCAAAAGTCAACTGTCCTAAACAATAGTTCAGAACCCCTGAGAAGGGTGAGAAAAATGACAAGAGTTTTATTTGTAAAGTAATCTAAAGAAGAAGGGAATGACAGACTTAAATAATTATTTTAAAAATTAAAATCAATTTCTAAGAAATTTCAGTAATTAAGAGTCTATCCCAGCATTATTACATTGAGTATCAGAAAAATCCTGCCGGTGACACCCAGGTAAATCACTAGGATATCTCAGATCACTTTAATTTCAAGTCTGAAGTGCCCAAAGTGTCAAGCCCTATGTTAAGGTATAAAATAAGTGCTGAACATATGACTTCTCAGGGAGTATACAATCTAAAGGGGAGAACTTTGTGGAAATAACTAGGTTGCAATGTGGTCATTTCATTCATGATGAGAAAATACACACATACACACACACACACACACACACACACACAAACACACAGAAGGTATGAAATACAATAACCAATTCAGACTCAACTCTAGCAAGGTATTATGTTATTTTCATGATAAGAACAAACTGTAAAGCAAGCTTATTTTTATTAATTTTCTGATTGTTTTATTCTATTGATCATTTACTATGTGACAATTACTGTGCTAAGTGTTTACCTCATTCAATTTTTCCATTAACCTGGTAGTGTCCTCTCAGGCAGTGTAACTACCGAGCCCTTGTATTTAACCACTAAAGGCCTGGTGCACAAAATTTGTGCACTTGGGGGGAGACCCTCGGCCCAGCCTGCAACTTCTTGCAGTCCAAAAGTCCTTAGGGATGTCCAACAGTTGGACATCCTGTGCAGTGCTGCAGATGCAGGAGAGGCTCCCACCACTGTCACCACACTCACCACCTGTGAGTCCAGGCTTCTGACTGAGCAGTGCTCCTGGTGGGAGCACACTAACCACCAGGGGGCAGCTTCTAAATTGGGAGTCTACCTGTGGTGGTTTATGCATGTCATAGCAACCAGTCATTCTACCATTTGGTCAATTTGCTTATTAGCCTTTCATAATATAAAACTAGAGGCCTGGTGCATGAAATTTGTGCACGGGAGGTGTGTCCTTCAGTCTAGACTGCACCCTCTCCAATCTTGGATTCCTCTCACAATTAGAACTGCTGGCTCCCAACTGCTCACCTGCCTGCCTTCCTGACTGTCCCTAACTGCTTCTGCCTGCCAGCCTGATCACCCCAACCACTCCCCTGCCGGCCTAATTGATGCTTAACTGATCCTCTGCCAGCCTGATTGCCCCAACCTGCCTCCCCTGCAGGCCTGGTCACCCCTATCTGCCCTCCCTTGAAGGTCTGGTCCCTCCAACTGCCCTCCCTTGCTGACCTGATCACCCACAAATGCCTTCCCTTGCAGGCCTGATCCCTCCCAACTGCCCTCCCCTGCTGGCCGTCTTGTGGTGGTCATCTTGTATCCATATGGAGGCAGCCATCTCTGACCACATGGGGGCAGCCATCTTGTGTGTTAGAGTGATGGTTATTTTGCATATTATTCTTTTATTAGATAGGATTATTTAGTGCAGGCTCTACCTGGACAAAAAAAAAAAAAAGTAAAGAAAAAGTGAGCCACCAAAACCAGTTTTGCTCAGTGGACAGAGCATCGGCCTGCAGACTGAAGGGTCCCAGGTTCAATTCCAGTCAAGAGGATGTACCTTGGCTGCAGGCACATCCCCAGTAGGGGGTGTGCAAGAGGCAGCTGATTGATGTTTCTCTCTCATCAATGTTTCTGACTTTCTATCCCTCTCCCTTCCTCTCTGTAAAAAACCAATAAAATATGTTTTTTTAAAAAAGAACATGTGAGCCAACAGCTCAGAAGAATGGTAAGAGCTGTTTTTGTCACTATATCTCCCACCAAAGATCTAAATCCAGAGTTGCGTTTTTTAATCATCATGGTATTTGATCAAACAGTGCAAATAACATGCTCACTCATTTATTCTTGCAACACTCTTTCTATTTTATTTCTAAAGTGTACATTCCTTTATTGTCCTCTGGCCTCTGTTCATGACATCCATAAATGATTCCTCTGTCTTTCTCAGACATCAAAATATTAGTCTCAGGGCTTAATCCATCACCTTAGATGATGTCACTCTGTCTCAAGATTTTACATTTACATCTGCTAACATCTAAATCTCTATCAACCCAAGACTTCGTCCTCCAACCCTATACTCAAATATACATCTGTTTGCTGAACCACTACTTGGAAGTATAACAGATAGCACAAATTTATCATATCCAAAACCAAAAACCTGATCATATTTTCTTGTTTTTCCTAAAAAAAAAAAAAAAAAAAAAAAAGCAAAGACAAAACTAAATATCTTGTTCTCCTCCTAACATCTCAGTACATAACCCCTCAGACTAAAAAACCTAGCAGCCATTCTGGAATCTTCCTTTAGTCTCATATTCTATATCTAATTTGTCAAAATCTTGGTGATGCTACCATTATAATTTATCCAGAAACCCACTGCTTCTTAGCTCCGTCATACATACCTGGTTTGGATTATTACAATACCCCACATTCTATTCTTCACAAAGCAGCCAAAATGATCCTTAACATAATTCTGATCACATGACTTCAAATGTTCCCCATTTCATTCAGAGTAAAAGCCAAAGGCCTTATAACAGCCTACAATGCCCTTTGTGGTTATCAGGGTCTCTGCTCCCTTCGGGACATCTTTTATCACTCCCCTTAAGATTACTCAGCTTACCCAGCTGGTGTTGCTCAGTGGCTGAGCATGAACACATGCACCAGAAAGTCATGGCTCGATTCCCAGTCAGGGCACATGAACAGGTTGCAGGCTGGATCCCCAGTAGGAGGTGTCTAGGGGAAGCAGCCAGTCAATGATACTCTCTCATCATTGATGTTTCTGTCTCTCTCTCCTCCCTTCCTCTCTCCAAAATCAATAAAAGAAATATTTTAAGAAGAAAAAGCCCTCAACTCCCTGAGATTTCTCTTCAAATATTTCCTCCTTTCTAGGTCTACCTTTTGTGTAGTAGCAACTCGTACTCCACACCATCTTAAGTATTCTCTCCCTTTTATCATGCATAGTTTTTCTATAGCACTTAACTCTAACAGATGTAAAAGTTTACAAGTTTATCTCGTTATTATGCTTCTCCACAGTGAACTGTTTGAGGAAATATAGTTTATTTTATTCATAGCTATACCCTCACCCTCTACAAGAGAGCTTGCCACCTGTCAAGTGTTCAAATAAGTATTTGTCATAAAATGAATAAATATCTCCTCTGCTTTCTCTTATTGGAGCGCTAGAAATAAGACCCAACTAGAAGGACCTGATAGTGTAAAAAGTAATGCAGCAGCGTAAGCACTTTTAAAAGTGGTCTGTTGATTTAGAATCAAAGTAAAATATTATATGTCACCATAGATTTGGATTGTGAGTCAGAGACTATTAAACTTGGAAGGCAGCCGTGTTGGACTAGAAACACAGTAACTGGGAGCCAGGAGATGATGGGTAAGTCCTGGAAGTACCATTGACCTACTGCATGACCTCAGTCAAGCAGCTTCATCTTATGGGTTCTCTTATTCATATAAATAAAGAAAATTAACCTCAAATTTTGAATGTTCTATGGTTTGATGTGAATATATCTAGCACCCATTCAAATGACATTCTTTCTGAGTTTGCATAGAGCACATCATTTCACTGTTGTCAATTCTACTTGTAAGATAGGAAAGAAGTCACATTTGAGATCGTGTGCCTTTTCTGAAAAATTATCTCACATCCTTAATATCCAAAGTGGGAGATAGAAAGTTCTTCTTCCCATAGCACCACAGGGGATGTGAGATATTATCAACTACAACATAGAAGGAACAAGTATTCAGGATGCTAAACTCTTCCAGAAAATAAATAAATAAATAAAATTCATACTTGCAAATCAACTTGCAGTTTTCCTTGGAATGTTCTCAGCTCCCATTCTTGATATGCAGTCTCACAGACTGATGTAAGGTAATGTGTTTTCTCATAAGTAGTATAAATGACCTTTAAAAATATACCCCCCTTTTTATTCTCCAGCCTGAAATCCCATGAAGAGCAATTCCACTGCTATTCTGCATTAACACTGCTGTGGTCAGATATAATGTGGGCTTTTTTATTTTATCTGTGTTAAGAAATCTTCATACAGTGATTCACTCTGTAGTATCCCAAGCACTGAGGCACTGAACACTTCTCTGATACCATCTCCTTTGAGACTGATTCCACTGTAGTGATATTATAAGACAACATCCTATGTAGCTGCTTTCCCCTGCAACACAGCAATGTAATTGAAACTGATTGAAAAATAAATCTTAATTTCCCTGTTCTATCAGGAGAATCTTTCAATTTACTGTAAGAGGCTCCTTCTATTTAACAGGCAGGTCTTATTCGGGGCAGGGGGAGTTAAGGGAGGGCTAAGAGGAATTAATGGGGAGAAAAAGGGACTTATGTAATACTTTCAACAATAAAGATGTTTTAATAAAATAAATAAATGTGTGTGTGTGTTTTTAAAGAATCATTCTTGAACAAGCACACAAGTTAACTTCCCACTCTTACATTAAAGGGACAGAGAAACAAAACAGTGTTAATGCTTCCATTAGATTTCCTAGATCTTTTCCTTAGTGATCCAGAGAAAACCAGGAGTTGCTCCTGGGGTGAATATATGTTAAAAAGCTACCCACCTCTTCACTCTACTATGTCAGCTCCAAGAAGCATGGATTCAATGTGCTGTTGTTCCAAGAAACAGGCATCTCTTTGTCCTCCTAAGTACCCCTTTCTGTTACCAAGTTCCAGTTTCCAAAATCAGAGGCAATTGTGCCCAATAAAAGTCTTCCTGAACTTTTACCCAATAGATCATAGATCCTAAATGGCATTCCCTCAGGCTTCAGGAAAACCAAGCAGAGGAAGAGGGCAGAAAAGAACATGGTTAAAAGGAATGCAAATATTAATGATATGCACATGGCATGATAATGTCTTCCAAGTATGTTGAGTCAAAAATTAGATTTAAAAAACAATTTTCCCATAGAAATAAATGTGAAGGAATGTTTGGCAGAGAGTTACTTATTTCAATAGCTGAACCTCATTATAGATTAAATATCTCTGTGCTAAATAGAATCCTATAATTCCCTAGTGCCATAGGATAACTTATAGAAGTCTTCTTTTTTTTTTGTTGTTGTTGTTTTTTGTTTTTTTGTTTTTTGGGTTTTTTTAAGCATAAAACACACTTCATGATGTGACTACTTTGCCTCCCCTCACTTATATTCTCACTTTCTATGCAAAACAATGTGAAATTATTTATATTTCCATAAACAAACTGACCAGTGGATTAATGGGCTCCCACAGGTTTCCACACTCTTAATTGCTGGAAGCTGTGAATATGTTAATATACTTAGCAAAAGTAATTTTGCAGTTGTGAGTAAAGTTAATTCCTGAAGTGGAGAGATTATCCTGGATGATGTAGGTAGCCCTAACCCAATCACAGGACGTCTTAAAAGTAGAGAACTCAGAATCCTTCCCAGCTCTGATGAGAGGACGCAGGGCACCTACAGTCACTGCTTCCTAATAGAGTATATTCTCTCCATCCTGAGTGGGCAAGTCAGTTCCTGCTTAGGCCTTGCTGTCCTCCCCAGTAGATTGAGGGACTGGATCCAGAAGTCCTCCAAGGACAATTCTCACACTGAAGTGTTGAATAGAGGGAAGTGGAGCTATGCTGCCTTTTACAAAAGGCTCTGCCATCAATATCATCTATGCCCCTCCTGCTTTCTACATTAACTTTTTTCTACTTTTCAAATTTGAATCAAACTATCCTGATTTTTCTAGAACAAAAGACACAGTGGCTGCCAATTTTCCTACTCCTAGCCTTCCTTTTCTGTCTTTCTTCTCCCTCTTCAACCCAAGAATTTCCTCATTCATTAGGCTCATATAGAAGGCAGCAAAACAAGACAGGCAGAAAAGGTCTAATAAAATATTTGAACCCAATGAACAAATTCATGGATTAAAAAGCGAGCAAGGCCCTAGCTGGTTTGGGTCACTGGAAAGAGTGTTGACCTGTGGACTGAAGGGTCCTAGGTTGAATTCCTATCCAGGACACATGCCCAGGTTGCAGGCTTGGTCCTTAGTAGGGGGTGTGTAGGGGGCAGCCAATAAATGATTCTCTCTCAGTAATGATGTTTCTATCTCTCTTTCCCTCTCCCTTCCTCTCTAATATCTAGTATAACCTATCTAATAAAAAAGTAATATGCAAATTGAGGGTACTTCTGCTACACCCATGAGCCATGTCCACCATCCAATCAGGAACAAGTATGCAAATTAACCCAAACAAGATGTCTGTGGCCAAGAAGAGAGCAGGAGGGTTGGGTTTTCCTGGTAATGGAGGAAGCCAAGCTTCCTGCACATCCTGACCATCTCAGGCATCAGCTGAAGGCAACAAAGTTTCAATTATAGAAGATAAATAAATCCCAGATACCAGGGCCTCCACTTGGGTCGCCAGGGGGCATGGCCAGCCTTCAACCTCCACAGGACCCTTACCCAGGCCATCCCACACTTCAAGGAAACCCCCACTCTGATCCGAGACACCCTTCAGGGCAAACCAGCTGGCCCCTATCATGCACCAGGCTTCTATCCTATCTAATAAAAGAGTAATGTGCAAATTGACCATCACTTCAACACACAAGATGCTGCTCCCATGTGGACACAAGATGGCCTACACAAGATGGCCAGCAGGGGAGGGAAGTTAGGAAGGATCAGGCCTGCAAGGGAGGGAAGTTGGGGTTGACCAGGCTAGTAGAGAAGGAAAATTGGGGGCGACCAGGCCTGAAGGGGAGGGCAGTTAGGGGCTATCAGGCTTGCAGGGGAGCAGTTAGGCATCAATCAGGCTGGCAGGGGCATGGTTAGGGGGTGATCAGGCTGGCAGGCAGAAGCAGTTAAGGGCAATCAGGAAAGCAGGTAGGAGATCAGTTGGGAGCCAGCAGTCCTGGATTGTGAGAGGGATGTCTGACTGCCCATTTAGGCCGGATCCTACTGGGACCCAGCCTAAATGGGCAGTCACACATCCCTCAAGGGGTTAAAGATTGGAGAGGGTGCAGGCTGGGCTGAGGAACACACACCCTCATGCACAAATTTCATGCAATGGGATATATCACACACACACACACTAGAGGCCTGGTTCACAAAATTTGTGCATAGGCGGGGTGTGGTCTCTCAGTCCAGCCTGCATCCTCTCCAATCAGAGACCCCTCGGGGGATGTCACACTGCTGGTTTAGGCCCAATCCCACACCGGCAGCTGGACATCCCTCTTGCAATTCGGGACCACTGGCTCCTAACCACTCACCTGCCTGCCTGCTTGATCACCTCTAACCACATTGCCTGCCAGCTTGATTGCCCCCAACTGCTGGATCACCTCCACCCCCCCTGCCAGCCTGATTGGGGTTGGGGGTTTAATTGGGATTAGGGCCAGCCATGGGGAGGGGCTGTAGTCAGTGAGATGGCCGATCATGTCCCTGAATGGAGTGGGTGTGCCGATTGGAGGCCAGCAGCCTGGGGTAGGAGCCATGGATGGTTGGCTGGCCAGCCCTACCCCTGATTGGGGTTGAGGGGGCAATATTGGGTTGGGCCAGGCAGGAGGAGGGGTTTCAGGAGATTGGCTGACCTCTTATTGGGGTGGGGAAGTGTGATCAGTGGCAGGCAGCTGCATGGAGGGGCTGTGGGCCTACTGTGGTGGGGCAGGCTGATCGAGAGCTGGGCTGGTATGGGAGGGGGAAGGAAGGGGGGGTGTTTGGCTAGTAGCCTACTCCCTTTTTTTGGCAACTTCAAGACTTTTATTTGTGGTGCCTTTGCTTTTTCTCAAAAATTCCTGCCCAGAACAGCATTAGGGAGGGGGCAGTAAGAAATAGAAGACAACCCTCCTTATTGCATATGGATCCTATATACAGGCTCACTTGACCCAGGCCAGCAGATGCTTGGCACATTCTTGGATTCTTGTTCAAGGGCTGGAGGGGTGACTGGTGGTAGCACACATGAGAGGGGACCTCTGGGTGGCCACTCTGGTTCTGGCATTTCCTGGTCCTCAGTTCCTTCCTGGTCCTGCCTGCAGACCTGGTCCCCCTACCTGGCTCAGCCTCCACTCTCCATCCTTGCCTCAGATGGCCCCCTTGGCTGCTGGGGTCTCTGTCCTCCCCTCCCAGCGTAGAGGTCCACTGATATACTAGAAATACCAGTATATTGGGAATTGTAGACAGAAGACATAAATTTAAACATGGAATTCCCTTTTGTGTGTGTGCGTGAAAATTAAGGCAAGTCATTTCACATTCCTGGTCCTCAATTTTGTCATATATCAGATGGTTGACAACTAATTCATATATGCTAAGTAACAGAAGAGACAAAGTACTATAAATGTGCTTTGTGTGCAGTGAAACACTTCCAAATCATTAGTGTTGGTGCATGATGCTATCATAGACAGGCCTAGCAGCTTTAAAAAGAATGCTGGAGGAATGCTCCACTGATGCTCAGTGGCTAGAGCATCAGCCTGTGGACTGAAGGATCTTGGGTTTGATTCTGGACAAGGGCACATGCCCAGTTGTAGGCTTGATCCCCAGTAGCGGTGTGCAAGAGGCAGCTAATCAATGATTCTCTTTCATCATCTCTCTCCCTTTCTCTCTGAAATTAATAAAAATATATTTCTTTAAAAGGATGCTGGAGAAAAGAAGGCTGGTCCTAATATTCCTAGTGACTTATAATTGGTGTGACTTTACTCTTATAAGACACAGGACTTTCTATCCTCCAACTGGACAGTTTTCAGATGAGTTACAAGTATTGCACTGTTTGCACTGAGGACAGATTGATACAGGGATCAATCACAGAGAAATGTAATAGTGTGTATCTTGGTTATTTGTTGCCTGAGATTCCTGGTACTGAGTCATGACTGTGTGTATAAGACATACAGAAACACAGAAAGAGGGGATGAATTTTCAAAAACTTATTTACTTGCCTTCCTTTCCAGGGTTGTTACACAACCCTTGCCCTACATACCCTGAGATCCAACCAGTCCCTTAATATATCTACTTAAATACAAGCACTGAAAAGCCTCATTTGACCTCTATAGAAGGGGAGTGAACCATCTTCCTCTATGAATCCATAGCACCTTGTTCAGACATTCATCATTGATTCATCATATATTCTTGTCATCTGTTTACACATCTGTTTCCTACATAAGAAGTTCTTTGTGTGATGGGAAAAGGTAGAAACTGCACTCCCTTTGATTTTAATCTGTAGTATTTGCATTTATTAAGATCCAAACAATTGCTGGTTGAATAAAGAATATGATTCAATGAATGAATAAATTGAAAAAAATAGCACATAATTAACTGTGGCTTTATTATTTTACTATAGAAGATTTTTCTTTAAGAATGGGTTGGAGTCGATGGGAGGCATCATGTTTACACATGGATCAGGACTCTTGTTTGTTGAAATGATGAGCTGACATGTTGGAGAGGTCCACAAGATGGAAAGCTAAGGTCAGAATGCTGCCAACAGCTAGCTGGAAACTAAAGCACTCAGTCCAACAACCCAGGAGAACCTGAACCTTGCCAGCAATAAACACCTGGGCTTAGAAGTAGAGCATCCCCCAAAAGCCTTTGGATGAGATGGTAGACTCTGGACCAATGAACCCTTTTTGCAGACTTGTGAGAGACTGTGGAGCAGATGGTCCAGCTGAGCTCTGCCTAGATTCCTGGCCCACAAAAAGTGACAAAGTGTGTGTATTTTTAACATGCTTTAAGCTACTAGGTTTTTAAGCAATTTGTTGCACAACAATAAAGAACCAATACTTCTTACTGTGCATTAATAAAGGAGAGCCTCTGAATATTACAAAAGGGAAAATTCACTATGAACAGGACAGCCTTGTCCCTGTCCCCACTACCCGACATCTCTACCCCAGAGGATCAGAAACAGGACATTGTCTTCTTATATTTCCATTCATACCAACAGAAACACGAACCCAACACAATCCAGAGAAGCCCTGATAGAAACCTGGACAATAGTTAGAAAATAGTTAGAAAAGTCAATATTTTCCTTAGATAAGTGGAGGAAGGATATAGTTATCAAAAAATAATTTGTTTAATGTGATATTCCATCTGATAACTGGGATGAATTTAAAAACCACTTGAATAGTGAGTGTTTTAACATTGACAAAATGATTTAATGCGAGTATGTCATTTAATTTTCATAAAATCATATATGCCAAGCAGAGGATGCAATCATATTGTGAATTAAGAAAATGAGGTTTATAGAAGTAAAACAATTAAATTTATGCTTCCAAACATGGTAGAGATTGAATAGGAATTCTAGTTTTCAACATTTAAATGATTAGTCCAAGAACTGCAGATGTAAATCACTCTCAATTGAACAAAAATTTTCCAGATTCTGTCAATTTTTTTTCTTTTTTTAAAATATATTTTATTGATTTTTTACAGAGCGGAAGGGAGAGAGATAGAAAGTCAGAAACATCGATGAGAGAGAGACATCGATCAGCTGCCTCTTGCACGACCCCCACTGGGGGTGTGCCCGCAGCCAAGGTACATGCCCTTGCCGGAATCGAACCCGGGACCCTGCAGTCCGCAGTCCGACGCTCTATCCACTGAGCCAAACCGGTCTCGGCGATTCTGTCAATTTTCTATGTAATCAGGGGAAGACACTTCTCTAAGTTAGGGTTTCCTCCTCCAGAAAATGAAGTCATTAGTCTAGTGTTTGTGGCACCGGCTCTAGCCTTGAGAGATACAACTGTAGTGATAAGAGAAAGGACAAAGAGGGGGTAGTTTACAAAACATTTGACTAGCAGCTTTGAAAGATTCCTAAAGTGTGTTCCCAAAATCAGCACATCTAGGAACTTCTTAGAAATACAAATTCTTGAGCCCAACTGCAGACCCACTGAATCAGAAACTCAAGGAGTGGAGCCCATCATTCTCTGCATAATAAGCTGTCCTGGGCAGTATGAACACTCAATTGAACCATCTATAACAGAATCACAATCTATAAGTCTTGATTTCTGTTTTTATTTTTTTTTAAATATATTTTATTGATTTTTTACAGAGCGGAACAGAGAGGGATAGAAAGTCAGAAACATCGATGAGAGAGAGACATCGATCAGCTGCCTCTTGCACGCCCCCCACCAGGAATGTGCCCGCAGCCAAGGTACATGCCCTTGCCGGAATCGAACCCGGGACCCTTCAGTCCGCAGTCCGATGCTCTATCCACTGAGCCAAACCGGTCTCGGCTTGATTTCTGTTTTTAAAGGAAACCTAATTCATCTACCAGAGTAATTACCTTGTAAACCACAGAAATAGGTGTTGATGATTCATGTGTGTGTCAAGACTGATTATCACCCTAGCTTTGCTTTTAGAGTCCATACATTAGAAGCCACTGCCATATCAAAAGGGTTAGACAAAGACTCAGGCACAGCTAGACCCACACACTTTGTAGTGTAAGGATGATGCCCAGTTTATATGAACTAGATAATCTGTTTCAGAGATTGCAAAGATATCACAGACCAAAATTATGTCGATCTTATAACATAAAAATGGTAACTGACAATCTATACTAATAAAAGAGCAACATGCTAATTGACTGTACCTTTGCAACACCCACCAGCCAATCAGAAGTTAGTATGCAAATTATTCCAACTAAGATTGTGAGATAATTTGCATACAGGGCAGGGCAGGATGCTTGTGTCATTGCCATAGTGATGATGCAGACGTTCCACACCTCTCCAGCCATTCAGGGCCTCTAGGCAGTGTGGGAAGGAAGAAAGGTGGCTCTGGATGGAGAAAAAAGGCCACTCCTGGCAGAAAAAAAGATGGTGCTGGCAGCCAGGGGAAGAAAGGCCCATTCTTGCATGAATCTCTGTGTACTGAGCCTCTACTCTATCCTAATAAAAGAGTAATATGCTAATTAGACTGGGAGAACTTCTTAGATCTTCTAGACGTCCTTCCAGACAAAGCCAGGGACTTGGATGGCCTGCAAACCACCCTTAAATGGCCATCAGCCCCTCACCCAGGCTGGCCATGCCCCCCAGCAAGGACCCCCACCCCAATGGGGGTATGGCTAGCTTGAATACTGCCCCAGTCCCTCATCCAGACAGGCACCACCCCCAGTAGGGGACCCACCCTGATCCAGGACCCTCTTCAGAGCAGATCAGCTGGCCCCCACCCATGCACCAGGCCACTATCTATACTAATAAAAGGGTACTATGCTAATTAAACCAGGAGATCTTCCAGGAGATCTTCTGGATGTCCTCTAAGACAAAGCCATGGTGGAGGGGCCAACGCAGAGGTGGTTAGGGGTGATGAGGACAGGAGGAGAGGGTAGTTGGAGATGATCAGGCCAACAGAGGGGAGGGAAGTTGGAGGTGAGTAGGCCAGTGGTGGGGGCAGTTAGGAGTGAACAGGCCAGCAGGCATAGTGGTTAGGGGCAATCAAGCAGGCAGGCAGGTGAACAGTTAGGAGCCAGGAGTCCTGGATTGTGAGAGCGATGTCCAACTATTGGGATCGGGCCTAAACTGGCAATCCAACATTCCCCAAGGGGTCCCAGATTGGAGAGGGTGCAGGTCAGGCTAAGGGGTACCTCCCGCTGTGCACAAATTTCATGCACAGAGCCACTAGTTTAAAAATTAGCGTCCACCTCCCAAAAATAAAATCTGTTAATGCAAGTAGTGCTAATGATATGCCAAGCACTGTTCTAAGTGTTCATACATGGTAACTTATTGATTCCTCATTACAATCTTGTGAGGTAAACACCATAATTATCTTCATTATAAAGATGAAAAATCACAGGTATAAAAAGTTTTAAGTGACTGATTCCAGATTACACAGTTAGAAAGTAGCACAATAGGAATTTGAACCCAAGGCAATCTGGTCTCATAGTGTATCATTTTAATCATAACAATATACTCTATTCAAATAATTTTAAACTCCATGAGTTTGGTTCCAAATCATTCTGAGGACCATAGATGTTGATGCAAATTAACTTTGGTGACTCTCAGCAACTTCAACCCAGTCTTAAAAAAGAATCTTCTATAGTAAAATAATATAAACACAGAATATAAAATCAATATAGATTTCTTTTACAAAGAGCCAAAGCCATAGAACTCAAAACTCAAATCACCAGAAAGGTCATCTCAGTCCTCAAGCCCATTTTAAAAATCTTAAAATAGACCCAGATTGGTAGTGACTACCCACGAGGCATCTTGGCCAATTATGGAAATTCTGGACCTCTTAAAACATCTTAAATAATTGTTCCTAGAATCCTAATCAAGTTATTTCACTTGCTTGTTTTTTTTAGGTTTTTTTTAATCTTTATTGTTCAGGTTATTAATTACATTGTTTCCTCTTTTTATCCCCCTATAGCTCCCCTCCAGCCTGTACCTATCCCACCCTCCACCCTCACCTCCCACTCCCCACTGTCCTCTCCCATTGTTGCTAGATTTTTGTCCAGTCTCTTGCTACACTTCCCACAACCCTTTTCTCCCCAAGAATTGTCAGTCCATTCCCTCTCTATGTCCATGTCTCTGTTATATTCACCAGTCTATCCTGTTCAACAGCCTATCAATTCACTTGATTTTTATGTTCATTTGTTGATAGATGTGTATTTGTTGTTCATAATTTTCATCTTTACCTTTTTCTTCTTCCTCTTCTTAAAGAATATCTTTCAGCATTTCATATAATGTTGGTTTGGTGGTGATGAACTCCTTTAGCTTTTTCTTATCTGTGAAGCACTTCATCTGACCTTCAATTCTGAATGATAGCTTTGCTGGATAGAGTAATCTTGGTTGTAGATTCTTGCTGTTCATCACTTTGAATATTTCTTGCCACTCCCGTCTGGCCTGCATCGTTTCTGTTGAGAAATCCGCTGACAGTCGTATGGGTGCTCCCTTATAGGTAACCAACTGTTTCTCTCTTGCTGCTTTTAATATTCTCTCTTTGTCTTTTGCTCTTGGCATTTTAATTATGATGTGCCTCGGTGTGGTCCTTTTGGTATTCTTATATATTGGGGTTCGGTGCACTTCTTGGACTCCTAAGTCAATTTCTTTCACCAGGTGTGGGAAGTTTTCAGTCACTATTTCTTCAAATAGGTTTTCATTGTCTTGGCCTCTCGCTTTTTCTGGCACCCCTATAATTCTGATGTTGGTATGCTTGAGGTTGTCCCAGAGGCCCCTTACACTATCTTCAATTTTTTGGATTCTTTTGGTTTCTTGCTTTTTCAGCTGAGTGGATTTTACCTCTTTGTATTTCAAATCTTTAACTTGGTTCTTGGGGTGCTCCAGGGCACTTTTAGGTCTTTGTATAATATTTTTTGTTTCAGTCAGTGTATGCTTAAGTTCTGGTTGGTCCTTTTTCATATCCTTGAGAGTCTGCTTTATATCCTTGAGAGTTTCTTTCATTTCCTTGTAGGACTCATTCATTTCCACGTTGGTCTTGATCATTTCCACGTTGGTCTTGATCATTTCTTTGCAGCTCTCGTTTATATCCTTGAGGGTGTTGTTCATTTTCTTGTAGGACTCATTCATTTCCTTTGTGGTCTTGCTTAATTCCTTATAGGCCTCGATCTTTTGTTGGAGCCTCTTAAAAAACCCTATAACCTTGGTTCTGAATTCCATGTCCAGTCGTTTTTTTTCCTCCATTTCTTTCACATCTGATTTCTTTCCATGTTGCTGCATGGTGGCTGCTTCCCTGAGTTGGTCAATTAGCTTTGTGTGGTAGACTTCCTACTAGGGATAGTGGCTCAGCCTCCCCGTTTACCTGAGGTGGATATGGGCTGCACAGTCTTGCTGAAGTTAAGCTCAGTTAATCGTTGTTAGCACTTGGAGGGTTGACCTCCAGGCCAATTGTCTGTGAAGCTCAGCTGTGCTCAGGTTGGGTGGGCGGAGTCTCCGGGCCAAGCAGACAGCGTTAGCTCTGCCCTGTGCGGCCCCAGGGACCCTGCGCCGGGGGCAATGGCCGCCAGCACCTCTGAGAGAGAGCCGCTGTGGAGCTCCACAGGCTGCCGGTTGCCGGGGAATTCAGACTTTCCCAAAATGAGTCTGCATGCGCAATGTCCCACCCAGGGTCGTAAAACAAAGCAGTCTGACGGTTTTCTGAATGAGAGACAAGTCGCGGTGCGCTCTCTGCGCAGTCACGCAGCCGAGCTGTTCGCGCAAGCTGCCTTCTCCACAAGCCGGGAGACCCGGCAGCACCCGAGCTTCAGTGTGCCCTCCCACTGTCCAGTTTTCACCCCGTGTGATAGTGGGTTCTCTGGACTTCGCCAAGAGCTGGAGAATCAGTCCAGTGGGACGCCTTTGCCTCCCCGTTCAAGAAAACTGGCCGGTTTTCAGCCGCCCGCCCTCTCCGCGGCGCGCACTCCAAACCTCTCTCCATGCGAATCTTTCAACGCTGTTCGCCGCTGCTCCTCCGAGTCACAGTGTCTTATCTTCACTTTTATTTGTGGAATTTTCACTCGGCGAGCTTTCTGGTGATTCTGGAAGGTGTTTGTTCTTTCGTTAAGTTGTAGTATTAAAATTGCTGATTATGACGGCAAGATAGGTGTTCTACCTTTGCCGCCATCTTAGTTCTCCCACTTGCTTGTTTTTTTAAGAAACAACATGTTCTTTGCAAGGCTAAAGGTATAAAATGGCCTCCTACTTTATCCTCACACTGCTTCACATATAACCCACCTCAGTGTTCAATCACAGTTCTATTGATATTCATAAAGACCATCTTCTAAAGTCATTAGAGTTGTCAATAACAATCTTAATAAATAAAACGTACATATCAGCTATCAGCACTGAATACTCTGAGGTTGAGTAGTTTGCCTTAGGAAGAGAGAGTCAATTTAGGGACCTGGGATAAAAAGAATCAAGGTCTTTGGTCTGTACTTCCAAGTTTCATATTAGGGAACAGAAAATTCCAAGGCCTGTAACCAAGAATGAGTGTACCATGAAATCCTAGCATCATTCAAATCAATCCTCCCATCTTCTGTCTGAATTCTGTTCCCAGAATTATTACAAAAATTCATTTGGTAATTATGATACTGGTGAAAGCAATAGTAGTAATTGAATAGTAGTAATTGTGTTATCATGTGCAAGATAGTATATTGACACATTATACACACACCCATTATTTAATGTGGTCCTCATGTCAACTCTGAGATGTGTTATTAGCTTAGGTTAATAACTGACGATTAGTGAGTATAAATCACCCACTTGGTAAATGCCAGAGTGTTATTTCAAATACCAACAATAAAGATACACTTGCCATCTTCTAAGTCAACCCACATTGAACTTCAGCTCCTCTTACTGTTAGTCTTTATATACTAAAGGCCCAGCATGTGATTGAAATCACAGAAGGCGCCCCGCCTTTCCCCTAGCAAGGAGGCCCCCCTCCCCCTTGGGGAGGGTTGGGGGCTGGAACCCATGCCCAACTCTTGCAGTATTGGCAGCCCTGGGAGTCAGGCAGGATCTGCGCTGCGGGAGGCCTGGACCAAAGTCTGACTCTCAGCATCTCTCAAACCCTGCCTGTGTTTGTTCCTGGGCAGCCTGAGCCACTGCACCAGCTTAGGCAAGCCCCCCTGTCTCTGTCTCCATCTCCACTCTGAGCCTCACTGCCTTTCTCAGCTTCTAAATACTAGACATTCTTCTGCTCTCTGAAGCTGCATAGAAGTCTTATCCTAGCTGTAGAGATTTCCTATACAAGTAATGATAGGAGGCAAAAAGTCATGAAGGCAAAGTTCTAACTCTACCCCTTCAAACAACATGCTATATGTTCTTCTTTCCTAATATGTATATTCTGTGTGGTAACTATCAGTTTATATTCTTCCAACTGGCTGTAAGATTCCATAGGGCAGGAACCATGTAAAATTTTATGTATTTCAGGCCCAATGCTCATTGCAAGTTTTTCTTTTATTTGAGCTATAATAACCAGTGGTCCTTAGTATATTCAATGAATTATCCAATCTAATTCCAAAATATTTTAAGTATTTCCAAAATGACTCCTGTTTCCATTGGTAGTCACCGCTTATTCTTCCCAACATCCAGCCACTTGAAATTACTAATTTTTTCTGTATCTATGGTTTTGGTTATTCATATAAATGCAATCATGTAATATTGTGTCTGGTTTCTTTCCTAATACATACAGTTTTTAAGGTTAATCCATATTATATCATGTATTAGTATTTAACTTCATATTATGGCTAAATAATAATCAACATTATGAATATAATATATTCTGTTTATTCATTCATCATGAGATATATATTAGGATGTTTCCTTTTTGGATATTATGGATAATACTAGTATATAATCATGTCCAAGTGTGAACATATATTTTAATTCTCTTGGGGATAATAGAAATAGAATTGATTGGTCATATAATAATTCTATCCAAAGTGGCTGCACCATTTTATAATCAACAAGCAAAGTATGACAGTTGCTGCTTTACTACATTCTTACTGACACATTTTCTTGTCCGTCTTTTTTGTTATAACCATCTTAGTAGGTGTGAATAAGTATCTCATTACAGCTTTGATTTGACCATTTCTGAGCTGAAAAACAATGACAGGCTTCTTTTTCTATGCATATTATCCTCTTACGTATCTTTGGAGAAATGTCTGTTCAGATCCTTTGTCAATTTTTTTTATTGGATCATTTATCTTTTTCTTATTGAGTTATGAGTCTCAATATATTCTAGATACAAATCTCTTATCAGATATATGATCTGCAATGTAATCTCCACAACCCCTAGGTTGCTTTTTCACATTCTTGATATAATTTGAAGCATGAAAGTGTTTAATTTTAAAGCCCTATACACTTTTTTTCTTCATATGTTTGTTCATTTGGTGTCACTGAGTAATCCACTGTCATGAAGATTGATCCTATGTTTTCTTCTATGAATTTTATAGTTTTGCCTCTTATGTTTGTGTCTTTGATGTATTTTAATTTTTATATATGATTCAGCTAGGAGTTCAATTTCATTCTTTCTCATGTGGATATCAAGTTGACTCAGTACCATATGTTGAAAAAACTGTATCCACCATTGAATGGCCTAGCAACTTAATCTGCTGAAAATTAATGGGCCATAATGTAATGGTTTATTTTGGGGCTCTTAGTACATATATCTATATCTATACACATATATATCTATATCTATACACATATATATCTATCAATATCTATATCTATATATATATACCTATATCTATATCATATATATATATATATATATATATATATATATATATAATGCCAGTACCATTCTGCTTGATTCCTCAAGCTTTGTAATACATTTTAAAATGAAGAAGGGTGAATCTTTGGTTTTCTTTTTCAAAATTGTTTTGGTTATTATGGGCCCTTTAATTTTCCATATGAAATTTTAGGATTCACTTGAAAATTTCTACAAAAAAAAAGCTGAAATTCTGATAGGGATTGCTTTTAATCTGTAGATCAATTTGAGGAGCATGTCATCTTAACAATACAGTTGACCTCTGAATATAAGGATAGGTGTGCTAAACACACAGTAAAACAATCCACATATAATTTTTGTCTCACCAAATATTTACTAATAGTCTACTGTTGACTAGAATCTTTACTGATAACAAAAACAGTCTATTAAAAAACAAACAGTCTATTGGCACATATTTTGTACATGTATTAAACTAAAGAAATGTTACTAAGACAATCATAAAGAAGAGAAAATACATTTACAGTATTTATTTTTTTTAAATGTTCGTGTAAGTGAGCCCACACAGTTCAGACCTTGTTATTCAAGGTTATTTTTCCATTTATTTAGGTCTTTTTATCTTTTATAAACTCAACAGAGATTTCATGTTCAAATACTAGTCAAAGAATAAAATAAATAAATAATCAAATAAAATAACTAACTAACTAACTAACTAACTAACTAACTAACCAATGAATGAGAGGATCCAAACACCTCTTGGAAAAACAGACATAATGATCATATTCTTGAATCCAATACCCTTCTCAGAAAGCCAACCTTAACCAGTTTTGAACATACATTGCAGACTTTTTCTCACATCTTCCTTCAGTTGTAAGTTCTATTGTTCTTTCTCTTTTGAACATGTGATATAATGGACTATGGTAGAAGGGTGATGGCCTGATTAACACATTTCCATTCATACCCTTCCTGCTCCAGGAAACTTATAGTAACTCAGCTACAAACAGACCATCCTGATTCACCCTCTTCTCTTCTTGCTGGCTAGCAGGTCTGATTTACAAGTAGACTTCCCATAAACAAAGTGAAACATCAGAACTTTTAGCTATAATAGGCTGACTGGTGAGAAAATGAGCCCTAAACTTAGCATTACATAGAATATTAAATCATGCAGAATGCTGTTTAATAAAACGTATTTCCTGTATCTGACTGTCTTGGTAAGAAAAAGTGCAATATGTTAGCCATTTGGGAAATAAAACTATACTTTATTCAGGTGGGGTGGCCAAGAAAGCCCAGGAGATTCCATATTGCTAGGAAGGTTAGCATCTCTAGCAGTATCTAAGACATATAATTTTTCAGTATTGTCATGTAAATAGTACACTATCAAGATGTAATCAGAAAAAAAAACTCAAGACAACTCAGGTAAGGATTTGTGCATCTGACTATTTCAAACTTTCTGAAATACCATATTTCTTAAAAAGAACAAATGAATATTCTATCTCTTTAGCCACTTTAAAGCTTATATTTTATTTTTATCACTTAATATGTTACTTAATGGAGTCATTGTTTACCATCAATATAAACAAAGAATCCATTTAGAATTAAATTACCTCTTTAAAGAAAAAATCTTAAATTTACATAGTTCAAGGATGTTCAAAGGCACATATACATGAAAATTTATTTCCATTTTAAAAAGCACAAGTTAGATGTAGGTAATTAGCTTTAAAATGGCTCATAATTGGCACATACTGATGAAATACAAAGTCAGGAGGCATTAGAAACAATGTGGTAAAGGAAGGAAGACATGAATCATGAAAATTCAAAGAGTGAGATGATAATTCTGCAGACTTTTTTTTTCTTTCTGAAAAAATGAAGCATATTCTCAGTTCCTTAGTCAGGTAACAGTCTCCTATCATTGAATCCAATAGTTTATCACATTGATCTTTATATTAGAAAACACTAAGTAACATATGGCACTCTCCTTTCAGCGTACTGTAGAACACACAAAAATAATTTGATGTTTACTTTTATATTACCCCAATAATATGAGAAAGGGTGTAGCATTGAATTATGACCCAAGATAACATCTCAAACAAGTGTACTGCTTTCAAGTGATGTAAGACAATGCAGACATAAAGATGGAAATTTTAGCTGAACCAGCAGATACCAATCAGTTGTCCTTAACAAAATTCATCTGTTGCAGCTACACTTATTTTTTATGGGTACAAATACATATTAATTATGAAAAATCAGAAATCAGGTATCCTTTGTCATTCACTAACTCAATGCCTACCCAGACTAGATTCCCTAGCAGATTCTAAAGTGTGGACACTTATTTAATTACGGGATTTGCAAAATAACATTCACCTGTATTTAGCAAATATAAAATTGTATGTCAGGAAAGGAAAGATCATCTTGCCTTCAGAACTTGAGTCTTGTGTTTACCACAATTCCTTCTTTGCTGTTAAAGCTTAAGGGATTGCGTGCTTTTATAATCTCTCTAGAAGGTATAGTCTGTGAGGTAAAATTATTAGAATTTTTACTGTACATTTGAATGATTTATGAGTCAGAACAACAAAACACTATCCAATTCCCTTCTGTCTTGAACCCCAATAGAACAGCATAGGTGCACCTGGAAATTAGAGCCCAGGGACCAGAGAGAAACAAATTCTAACATTTACATGGGGCCCTGTCTGCACCTTACAACTAAAAACAGCACCTGCTGGCTCCACAGTAGGATGTGCCCAAATTGTATCTTTATTTCAACAAAATCCAGTTTACAGTTTTATAAGGAATATGTGGGTTCAGATTATAATACACTAAGAATTCATATTTATAATTGATATATTCACTGAAAGAAGTGTATCTGACTTTCCTGGTCATTTTGACACTGTGAAAAGTACCATAGTAGTCATATGTCAATGTGATATTTGGTACAGAGGACAGACTAGTTACTCACCATGACAAATGGTGATATGTGGGACTGGTTATTAACCACCTCCAACCTTCTGTCGATAGAGACCTTTGTTATCATCATTACATGTTAATTTGGCTATAAAGCATACAAAGAAATGGGTGTCAAAACTGATAAAACAGTGAATATCTTATCTGAGGTATGGCTTTTTCCTTTAAAACATAATACTCCTATGTATTTGCCATGGTAAAGTCTAATCATCCTGTGCAAAAAAAAAAAAAAAAAGCTATATTTATATTTTATAGTTTATTTGCTTCTTAAATTAAAAAAGGGAGAGGTATAGGGTTTCAGACCAAGGCTACTACCAAAATAGATATTTCAACAATGGGAGAGGAAGAAAGAAATAGGAAAACCAGTCTTGACAAGAAAGGTCTCTAATTTTGCAAATGTGATGTGTGCTTCTGCATGGACATAGAGCTAATTATTTCCACTAAGATGCTGCTATGAAATGAAAAAGCTCAACAGGCAGTTTTGTGCATTTCTTTTTAAACCAATGTCTGAATCAACTGATTCAGTGCAAGGTAACAGTCAATGTCTTGCAAACAAATCACAGCTGATGACTACCACATGGACCATGCCCAGAATACCACAAAAGACTCACCCACCCCTCTCCAAGCTTTAGCACAGCTGGCTTCTCTGTGGTAGTCAGCAACAGCTGCCTGCTCAGCTTCCCTCCATGTTACTGCTAGGATCTCTCACTTATGCCACAAACACAGAGTGCCCTCTTAGACGAGAGTATGTAACATGGACATTCTTGTACCAAACTTTTGAAAAGGTCCAATCCCAGGTAGATTTCCACTCTGAAAATGTTACATTCAAAACAAAGATTTAAAGTTATGACACCACACATGACAAACATCATCTTCTAAAAATGGAAGGGTATAAAGTTATTGCAATGCAATTATATATAATCTAAAAATTAATTGCCCTTCATCAAACTCATAGCATGCAACTCTGAGTCAGGTAATAACTCCTCCACCCCCATCTCATTGTTATTTAACTACTGAAGTTTTTTGGCAGGTCCAGACTAATTCAGAATCACCCATATCTTCTAAACAGGAGCACTGAAAGAATTAGACCTTTGCAAATTTTATTTTACTGTACTCAGTTGGTATCTAAGATATGATGTTTCTAGAATGTTTTAACTTTTACCATGGCTCTGGAAGAAAGCTATAAGTAAGCAGGACACAAAAACACATTGGCAAATGCATTTTCCCCAGCAAATCACAATATGCTGCTACCTTTTTTCCAAGAGGATACAGGAAGAGGAAGCTGATACTACCCTCACCTATTATCTTTTTCAACAACCTAAGACCCAGTTTCTATCTCATTTAGCAAGAAACCTAATAAACCCAGCAAGGTCCAAATCCACAGGTTCAAACATGCATCTCATCACAGTGCCCACATGTAGGGGCTTTCACCTCCCAGTTGCTACTTGTTTGGGTTGCAATGAATAATATGAAATATTAAAAATAATTATTAATTAATCTCCCATGCAGTTGCTCATGACTTTTGCAAGCTAGAACAGGGAGCACAAGAAAAATGAAGATCCATACACCACAGGACTCCACCCTGATTATGCTGCCTGCAAGCCCTCAGACCATGTGAATTTCCAATAAAAAGCCTTCCATACAATGCACACACAACTGAAATAATTTCTCTGGTTGCTTCATAGGTTATTGCTTTGTGAAAGGAACTTAGTGTGGGAGTCCTGAGATTGCAGCTAAAGACATGTACATGTGACCATTTATGTACACAGTTCCCAAACAGACTGATAAGTAACAAAACTTTTTAAATGAGGAAGAAAAACACAGCATTTAGAAGGTAGCCAGCATTCAGAAAAGATAAGCCCCAGGCCTTCAAAGATCTGAAGCTTTAAAGCAAGCTCCAGACTCAACCTAATAATCCTAAAGCAAAATGGGAAGGATTAGGTGAACTATTGCTTAGAGCCAACATCTTATTTCTTATAACTCTAAAACAATATAGTATTTCTGCAATGAGGAATGATTGTAGTGACCATGCCCATTTTAGAAATAAAGAAAAGGAAGCTCAGATTAGTACAGCATGCAGTTCACGGAAATGGAGCTCTTTATAGAGAGGTAATTCCACAGAAGTGAGAAGACAGCACTCTTCTTACTGGCAGACTTGGAATCTAGGCTATTGGACTATGCCCAACCTGATCCTATTCCCTGACTCTCTATAAATGTTTTCATACTAGCCTAAATGAGGATAGTGAAATTGCATATGACCAATTCAAAAGCAGCTTGATTAAAAAATTACTAAGTTTCCAGTAACCCTGAAATAGTAATATGAAATATCTGAAAGTTTATCCATGTTACCTAAGCACCAGCTCTGACCCTACCAAACTCACTGCAGGGAAGAAAAGGAAGCTCTGTACTAAGTAAGTATCAGAAGTCCAGAACTCTAGCCCTGGCTCTCCCAAGAGAAGAAAAAACAAAAATAAAAGCATGGATTTATCCACTGTTTCTAAGAAATCAAAAGAATTTCAATCTGACCCCTGTATAACCCTTCCAGAAAATCTAAGCTGAACTTCTATTAACAGATGATGCCATTGAATGGGGTCTAGATATACAATGACTCAAAGATACTATACTGTCATAAGTTTTATATATACCTTTGACTTATGATTTTGATTTATCTATGTTTTTTTTAATTTTACTTTACTCTTTCATTATGATTCTAAGACATATTTTAGAGACTGTACCATAAAAGGGAGACATTTTGGAATAAACTAATTGAAATGCTAAAAAAGACCCCTTTTATCCCTTGGTTGCTATTATCACCGACAGAGAAGCATTAAGTCTTATCTCAGGAAAAAAAGGAAATAAGCAGTACTCCTGCTCCTTGTTGAGTAGTGCATTCTTTCTCTGAGCAATATATTTTCTTTCCTAAACATTTGGCTGCATGACCTGAAAGTCCATCTAAGCTACCACACTCTATGATTATATTCAGTCTGCAACTCATGCCACAATCACCTCCAAACTTCTTACATCTGTTCTTCTAAAAGTACTTCCTAATACAAACATTTTAAAATGGGTAGAGATTTCAGTTCCAAACACTAAGCTAGTTTAATTGCATAGCTCTGTGTAGTGATACAAGTGTATATTTTTTACATTTCATTTAAAATTTGCTGAAGCCGTTACCAAATTGTAGCCAAAAATACTATCACCTCTAAATTCCTCTTCTTGATATGGGAATCCTTAGGCATCAAGAATGCTACATAGGGTCCTAACCAGTTTGACTTAGTGGATAAAGTGTTGGCCTGCAGACTTAAGGGTCCCAGATTTGATTCCAGTCAAGGGCATGTACCTTGGTTGTGGCACATCCCCAGAGCAGGAGGCAGCTGATGGATGTTTCTCTCTCACAGGTATTTCTAACTCTCTATCCCTCTCCCTTTCTCTCTGTGAAAAATCAATAAAATATTTTTTTTAAATATTTCTTAACTCTTAAAAAAAAAAAAAAAGAAAGAGTGCTACGTAGGTACTAAGTGCATGTGATTTCATCTGCCTATCCAATTTGCGTTACACATACCCCATACAGCATTTGAACTAGCATGTCCTTCAAACAATACATTCCCTTTCCATTTCCCTTGAGTTTCTCATTACTGTTATTCTTATGCCTTGAAACCCATGCCTTTCCCATGACATAGGATTTTGTACCCATAACTCAAAGGCTCTCTGCAATCTTCCCAGACACTTCCCTAGAACAGTATACAATATAATGTTAATATTACTATATTTTATTTTCCAACAATTTCAACATCTGGTGAGTCACATGACAGCTTAAAGTAGCACACTAAAGCCCTTCTTTGGTGGCTTTTGAATTCTTTATGTGTTTGTTTCCTTTGTAAGAGTAAGAATTACTCTACAGCAAGGACATGTTGATACTAACTTTTTTGCTTCTAATACCTGATTCATAAAGGAACTCAATAAATGTTAGGTGAATGAATGAAAATGTGAAATTAAGCCATATTTCCCAAGTAAAGATATGAATAAATAAGTGAACAAAACTAAAGCTGGGAAATCTCACAGTATAAAATGCTACTTTGGAAAAAGGATAAAAAGACTATAAAAATCTATCTTCAAGTACTATGGGAAGCCACCGCTTTCCCAATACTATCATCAGAGTGTACCAAGGACTTGGAAGGCCTATGGTCCTTGGACTTAGCAGTGCTGTGTTGAGAGAGTGGTGGCTTGAAGCAATTTCCTGATCTGATAGCCTCAAAGTAAATTTTTACTAGACCTTATTTATCATTACTGAACTCTGAAATGGTCTATCTGCTACCTGTTTGCCATGCTTTAATGAGGGCAAGATGTATATCTAAAAGTGAATAAAAAGTAGACTGGCCAGAAGTAGGTGTGCCTCTCAAAGAGAGAGGTTTCCATCTGGCCACCCATGCCTTCTACATTTATATTTCTTATATAGCTTTTCATTTGTGTAAGGCCCCTTCTTCAGATCCTGAACCCTAGCCACAAAAGGTTGTGGCAAAGTACTCAGACATTTCTCAAAGTTATTATTTGAATAGAGCTCTTTTGGACCTCTACTGGTACAAACATTCCACATACAGTAAGATTTTCCCTAGATCAAGTAGTCAAAGTGGCCTTAATAAGGAAGTTCAGAAGTGGGTTCAGGAACACAAACAACACAAGCTTGAATAATGAGAAATTATAGACCTGGTAGTCTACTTTAAGTAGCCAGGTGATTCAATGGGTTTTATAATTTGCTTTGGATCAAAAATAAAAACATCAAAGTTGGGCATTAACATTCTACAGTTCTAGGACTTTTCAAGTACCTTTTAATTACAACACAACAGACATCATCTTCTTTTAGCACATATTTTTAATGTTAGGTGTGTGATTATCATTCTTACAGCATATAATTATGTTAACTAATAAATACTAACATATCTAATTCAGTTCCACCAGAGTGAAGATAACTCAGAAGAATGAGTTTTAACTCCCAATTAACTCTTGCTTTCCTAAAGTAGAATAATAAAAATGTTAGAAAGGATCACTCTTTAATTTCTGAGTGGAATAGACTCATTAAAAGTAGATTTTTACCTCAATTCTCCATTTATTCTACTTAAGGATTATCATTATTAATTTTTCTAAAACTTCTGAATGTTTTTCTTTTTATAAAAAAGCCTCTAAGAACATAGTTACTCATATGATTATTCCACATATTTCTGTAATTGATAAAAATGTTTTTAAAATACTGATATAGCTTAAAACCAAACACATGTGTAAATATATGATTTAGCTGTGCTCATATTTCAGTCCTATGTCCTAAGATAGGTGACTTATGTTATGTTCCTTCATTCCAAATCAGCATATCATTAATATCAGAGTTTCAGTCTTACTCAAGTGAGAATATATGCTTTACAATCAGTGAATCACTGTCCAAATATCAGTGATTATTAGTTTGAGTGCACAGTAAGATTGTGCAAACAAAAATGGAGCTTGTGAATAACCCATTAAAAGGCAGTGGTTTATGGGAAATATATGTTGACAGAGCTTAAGGAATTAAGGCTATATTAAGTAGAAGCTCCACAGTATATATTAAGAATTGAGGATGGAAAAAAAGATTAAGCAAAAACCCAATTTTAAAAAAGGTGAGGATCATGGACAGGTGACTACAGTGGAAAACTCAGTGATCTATCTGTTCGGAGAAACTAAGTTTGTGGCATGTGTCTGAGTAGAATAAGAAAAATGCTTAACAACAAACACTGGTTCATCAAAGGCTTGCTTGAGAATTTCTCAGATCTGGCCCATTGTCCTGCATCTTTCCAGAGCCCAACTTGTTTCCCATGTTCCTTTCTAGGAATGAAATTTGGCTTTCCCCTGATTGAGAACTTTCCACTATTCCCCTTCCTATCTAATAAAAAAAGAGTAATATGCAAATTAACCACCACTCTACTATACCACAAGCCATGCCCACCAGCCAATCATGGGGGGAGTATGCAAATTAACCCAACCAAGATTGTTGAAGCCACAGAGAAAGCAGGAGGCTTGGGTTTCCCCAACAATGAAGGAAGCCAAGTTTTCCGCACACCCTGGCAAGCCCAGGCCTCCACTCTAGGCTACAATGTTTCAATTATAGAAGGTAAATGTTCCAACAGAAATGGCTATCACCACAGAGTGAGGAAAAGGCATGGCTCTGCTCCAGGCTACAAAGTTTCAATTGTAGAAAATAAATAAATCCCAGATCCCAGGGTGTCTGCTTGGGTCACTGAGGGCATGGCCAGCTTGCAATCCACCACAGACCCCTCACCCAGGGTGCCCACACCCCAAGTGAACCCCCACACTGATCTGGGACACCCTTCAGGGCAAACCAGCTACCCCCACCCATGCAACAGGCATCTATCTTATCTAATAAAAGAGTAATATGCAAATTGACCATCACTCTAACATACAATATGGCTGCCTCCATGTAGACACATGATGGCCGCCTCAAGATGGCCAGCAGGGGAGGTTGTTGGGAGGGACCAGGCCTGGAAGGGAGGGCAGTTGGGGGTGATCAAGCCTGCAGGGGAGGGCAGTTAGGGGTGACCAGACTAGCAGAGGTGGGAAGTTGGGGGCGACTAGGCCTGCAGGGAGGGCAGTTTTGGGCAATCAGTTTGGCAGGGGAGCAGTTAGGAATCAAGCAGGCTGGCAGGGAAGTGATTAGGGAGTGATCAGGCTGGCAGGCAGAAGTAATTAGGGCAGTGGTCAGAAAACTGCAGCTCTGTTGACTAATGAGTTTTACAATCACTGGGTTAGGGAAATCAAGAAGGCAGGCAGGCGAGCAGTTGGAAGCCAGCAGGCTGGGCTGAGGGATACACACCCTATTCACGAATTTCGGGCACTGGGCCTCTACTCTCTATATATCAAAGCTTAAGCAACCATTAGGACTGGTCGATCACTCAACCAGTTGCTATGACATGCACTGACCACCAGCGGGTAGACACTCAATACAGGAGCTACACCCTGGTGGTCAGTAAACTCCCACATCAGGAGCACCACTCAGCTGACCTAGGGGCACCATACACTGGGCTCATGGCTGGTGAGTGAAGCTTATGTGGCGCAAGCCTCTGCCATCTCTGTGGCAGCAGGTGGTGGCAGCAGCAGAGGCAACAGGTGCAGGGGGGCTAGGATGAGCGGAAGCAACCCAAAACTGGCAGGCTAAAACCCCCAAGGGTTCCTGGATAGCAAGAGGGTTCGGGCCAGGCTGAGAGACCCCACCAGTGCACAAATCCATTCACCAGGTATCTAGTTGCTACAAAAGGCAAGGCAAAAATCTTAATCTGGCATTCAAACTTGTGCCCAGGCTGTCATTAAAAAACCTCCCAATCTTGTTTGTACTTCAAGCCTTCAGTGACCTTGTCCTCAGCCACCTAGAAACCTGGACCTTTCTCCTGAATGTCTCAGGCTGTTCTCCATTATTGTCTCCATTATTACTAGTCCACCATCCATCAATCTGAATATAAAAACCTTCTCATAAATCTCATATTCTGCCACCTTCAAAAGTATTTATCACACTCTTATTTATGTTTCTACAATATCTGCCATAGTTTACTGTTATGGACCCCTGGGCAATTTTCATAGGGTCCTATTTATTTCTCATTCAACCATCTACTTTTCTTCTCCTAACAGTTTCCCAAAAAAAGACCACAGTACATGCTACATATCTGCAGTTCAGTATGTTTATAGAAATCAAGTGTATTTCCACTACCAACAGGTCTGGTGGGGCTAAGAGTAATGATAGCAAAAGAAAAGCTAAGCTCTACTCTTGTGTGTTTTGCTGACAGTCCCATTACAAGTCTAGGAAAAGTGATGGGAATATATCTAAAGAGGAAAGCACTGCCACTTTATGTGCAGTTCAGTGTTGAAATGACTGACAACTGAGAAGCAGTAATGGTTTTTAATTCATGCAAGGAACCATTGTGAACACAGGAGCTGCTGTTCAAAAAGGGAAGTAAACTCAGCATGTCATATACACTGTTACTAAGTCAAGCAAGCATCTCACAAGACAAACATGCAGTGATAATTATGCCAGTCCAGTGTGTGCATCTAGAGTTCCTCTGGCTGTCTTCTGAGGACATGGAGGCCTGACATAGATTTCCCATGACCATCTCAAGACCTGAGATTGACAGGGAATGACCACTAGAAATGGAAGTTCAGTTTCTGAATGCAGATAGTGAACTACAATGTAGCCAGGCTAAAAAACAAAACAAAACAAAACAAAAACAAAAACAAAAAAACCATGAGGGAACCAAGATGGCAGCATAGATAAACACCGATCTTACTGTCCCACACAACAATTTCAAACCTACAACTTAATGACAGAACAAACATCATCCAAAATCATCAGAAAGCTGGCTGAGTGGAAATTCCACAAAAAAAAGTAAAGATAGGACACTGTGATTCAGAAAAGTGGCGGAGGGCAGAATTGTGGATACGCACAGAGTCAGAGGTTCGGAGCAGGCTGCTGCAAACCTGGCTGGTTTTCTCGAATAGGAAAGGAGACAAAGGCATCCCATTGCACTGATTCCCCAGTTCTGGACAAGGTCCAGGGTACCCACACTCATAAGGGGTGAAACTGGACAGTAAGAAGGAAGTACGCTGAAACTCAGGCGCTGTAGAGGTCTGCGAGCTTGCAGACAGGGCGTGTAAACTTGGGAACTGCAGAAGTGTGTGAGCGCCCAGAAAGGACTTGTGAGTTGTTCTCTTGTTCGGGAGAAAAAAAGAAAGAAGGGAAACCACCAGACTCCATTGTTTTACAACCCTGGGTGAGACTTTGGGTGTGCAGACTCATTTGGGGGGAGGCTGAATTGTCCGGCAGCAGGTAGAGCTCCGCGGCAGCTTTCTCTCAGAGGTGCATGCAGCCATTACCACCAGGGACAGAGACCCAGGTGCCACATAGGGTGGAGCTGATGGGAAATCAAGGCTGCCTGCTCAGCCCAGAGACTCTGCCCATCCAACCTGAGCACAACTGATCCTCAGAGTCAATTGGCCTGGAGGTCAAACCTCCCTATTGCTAACAACAATAATCTAGGCTTAACTTCAATAAGACTGTGCAACCCATAAAGGGCTGCACCAAGAGTATCCACTTCAGGTAACTGGGGAGGCTGAGCCACTGTCCCATAGAGGACATCTACGACACAAAGCTAATCTACCAACTCAGGGAAGTGGCCACAATGCAGAGACATGGAAAGAAATTACATGTGAAAGAAATGGAGGGAAAAAACCGACTGGACATAGAGTTCAAAACCATGGTTATAAGGTTTTTCAAGAGGCTGCTAGAAAAGGCCGATGAACTTAATGAGACCTTCGAGGATATGAACGAGACCCTCAAGGATATGAATGAGATCCTTGAGGATATGAAAAAGGACCAACTAGAAATTAAGCATACACTGACTGAAATAAAAAAAAATATCATACAAAGCAGTCAAGAGTACCGCAACAATCAAGTCAAAGATTTGAAATACAAAAAAGCAAAATCCACTCAACCCAAAAAGCAAGAAACAAAAAGAATCCAAAAAATTGAAGATAAGGCAAGGACCCTCTGTGACAACCTCAAGCATACCAACATCTGAATTATAGGGAGAGAGAGCAAGGTAATGAAAACCTATTTGAAGAAATAGTGACCGAACACTCCCCCCACCTGGTGAAAGAAATTGACTTAACAGTCCAAGAAGCACACAGAACCCCAGACTATAGGAATCCAAAGAGGACCACACCAAGGCACATCATAATTAAAATGCCAAGAGCAAAAGACAGAGGATATATTAAAAGCAACAAGAAAAAAAAAAAAGTTACCTATAAAGGAGCACCCATATGATTGTCAGCAGATTTCTCAACAGAAATGATGCAGGCCAGACGGGAGTGGGAAGAAATATTCAAAGTGATAAATAACAAGAGTCTACAACCAAGATTACTCTATCCAGCAAAGCTATCATTCAGAATTGAAGGTCAGATAAAGTGCTTCACAGATAAGAAAAAGCTAAAGGAGTTCATCACTGCCAAACCAGTATTGTATGAAATGCTGAAAGGTAATCTTTAAGAAGTGAAGAAGAAAAAGGTAAAAATAAAAATTATGAACAACAGATACACATCTATCAAGAAATGAATCTAAAAATCAAGTGAATTAAAAATCTGAAGAACAGGATAAACTGGTGAATATAATAGAATCATGGGCATAGAGAGGGAATGGACTGACAATTCTTGGGGAGAAAAGGGGTGTGGGAGGTGCAGCAGGAGACTGGACAAATACACCTATGGAAGAGGACAGTTGGGAGAAGGTAAGGGCAGAGGCTGGAATGGGTATCAGGTGGAGGGGAGCTTTTGAGGGACAAAAGGGGAACATTGTAAGTAATAAACTGAACAATAAAGATAAAAATATAAAAAAACAAAAACAAACAAACAAATAAATAAACTGATAACAAGGAGCACCATCTAACTCTTAAAAGTAGAAATTAATTGCTATCGCCAAATTCTGGTGAACTTGAGGAGAAACTGGTATATTCCAACTGCCAATACAAGCTATTTACAACTTTTGGGAAAAAACTAAATAAATAAAGGAAGTGGTCAGACTTCTCAATGTAGAAATCCCACTATTAGGAATCTAAGACAGGGAAATAACTGCAAAGAAATACTCATAAACATGTCCTTCAGAGCATTACATACAACAACCAAAAAGTGGAAGCTATCTTACAGGTCCAGCATAATGAATTTCTTTACAGAAGACATAGCCCTCACTTTAACACAGTTGTGCCAAATTCTATTTGTGAAGACTGTAACAACGTGTACAAAATATACACATACTCAAAGTCAGAAAATGAAGAAAATGGAGTAAGAAGAGTTTTAATTTTCAGAAGTTTTTTGTATGATGCTGTTGCATTTTAAAGACAATACTAATAAAATTAAATTTTAAGGATCTGTCTGTTAAAAAACATACATTGATATAAAATAAAAATACAACTTAGATCATAGACTCTGAGAAGATTTAAAAAAAAAAGAAAGAAAAAAGGAAGGGCATGAACAGCAGCTTATACCTTCAGATCATCATAGACCATTTGTAGCTTGCCATGTGAAGACATTCCTGGACAGCTCTTACCTGTGGGGGCCGAGGTTTGTAGGGGGAGCTGCACTCAAGGTCAGCTAAGATGCTAGTCAATGAGTCAATCTCAGCATCCAGGCTGGAACGTCTCTCCTCAATGGTCTTGCCTCCAGGATTTCCCTGCCAGAAGCAACACAGACATGTTCAAAAGGAAATTTCCAGTTTCCATTGATATCTGACTTAATTCAAAATTGCCTAGTTATAGTGTGGCTTTGTCCAAAATGTTCTGAATCTACCCACCCCAAAAAAAACCCTTATAACATTTCAGTGGTAGCCTAAAGTAGAGTTACCCCTTTTTTACAAAGAAGAAAACTGAGAGGTGTAAGGTTATTTTCCTAAGGTCACACTTAGTTTTTTGATGAGTATAAAAGTAAAAATAAGTAAATGTCTCCATCCTGTACTCAAGAAGCATATCCAACTGGGAAGATACTGCAAATTCTTTGTGTTCAAAAACCACTGCTTACAATGATGACATTTTAGTTGAAACAGGAAGGGTAAGAGAGGGAGACTTACAGTCCAGGAAGAGGAATCAGCAGGGGATCCATGTCTGTGTGACAAAGATGGCAAGTCCCAATCAATGAGTCTAAAACATGAACTAGCATGAGACTGCTCAGAGTTCTGGCCAAGAAGCAGCAGAGAAAGCATGTGGCAGTGTCCAGTGATCTAAAGCTGACCTTTATGAATTTCATATGTCAATGCCCTGTGTTAACATAAGTACCAACTTCTACCTGCACTCAGAATCAATAAAAGGTGAATAGAAGACAATACAATTACCACAAGGGCAGCCCCAGGCATTGTGAGAAGGTTCTGCCAGGTAGTTTGCTTAGAGCTTAAGGGGAAAATATAGAAAGTGAGATGGCCTTAGAATTTGAAAATATGAAGTGAGATGGCTCTTTTACAAGGTAATTATGATCATGGGTTTTCAGGGAGTATATTTAAGACCCCATCAAAAAACTAAAATGCATCAGTAGCAAGATCAAATAGAAATAAAATAATAGAAAGTTATTATAAACTAATCAACCTTGTCAAACCTGTCTAAGACAGTTAAATATCAGGTATAGAAAAAGCATTAACCAAGAAAGCAGAATATCCTCAGCAACAACAAAATATAGAATACCCTCACAAGGTAGCCTTAAACCTTACAGTCCTCTAAGTAAGTTTATCTTTCTAGTAAATATGCTGCATCAGGTAATGATAGCATAATAGAATTGTCTATTAACCCTACTAGTTTCTTTCCTCCTGGTAGCTTACTCACCAAACTATCTACCTTGTGTGCTAAAACTTATTTAAGTTTCTGCATCAGATAGCCCTTAGGGGTTCTGATACATTAGTCTCTTGTGAATTTAGGCATCATGAGTTAATCTCCATGGATTTGATCTAAACCAGGCATACTGACAACACCAAAGTCTATGAAGATGTGTTCCAGACTCCTTGGAACCAAACCTGATGACTGCTGCCTGCCCCAAGGGCAGCTGGCATCCCTCTCTCCGAGTCCTCTTTAACTATGGCTATGTTTTAGCACATTATTAAAAGCAAGCTTCTCTACATTTACTCCTTCTGGATGTATTTGCATGACTTCTCTATGACACTTTTATCCTTGACTTGTTTTATTTTTCTCATAGTATCTATCATTATCTACCATCACCTCTTATGTATATTTATCTATCATCAGCTTCCCCCAGGAGAATGTAAACTTCGTGGCAGAAAGGACCTCACCTGTTTTGCTCCTTACTGATTCCTCAGAATCTTGCTGAGGGCCTAATCCATGGAAATGCTCAATAAAAATGTTTAAGATCATGACTAAACAGGTAATGACAGATGCTGGCATAAGTCCAGTCAGTAACCCTTTCCATATCACTATTTTTTGGGTAAAAACAACTAAAGGTACAATAAAAGCAGTGGATTCTCTAGTGTACAAAGTACATATTATACCATAGAAAAAGAACCAAAAGGCTCAGTGTACATGTGTGTGCATATCTGTGTGTATGTCTGTATTTCACACTATATGGCTCAGATATAAAGATTGCCTTGAGAAAAATTGGAGATTTTCCTCAGCTTTCTTTCACAGTCAAAAAAAAAAAAAGTAAATAAATAAGTGAAATGCCAGGTTGACAAAGTTTTCTCAGAGCCTACATTCCAGGTTTGATCTAACATTATAAGGTGAGAGGGTCATTTTGAAAGTGCTAATCCCTCTATCAGAAGCAATTTCTTCGTTATCCCACTGAGTATAATTAACTATGAAATACTGTGGTGTTAAGAAGAAAATCTTTTACACATTCTTGTAAATATTCTGACACTGGGTCCTGGTCTGAAAAAAAAGGAGGATATTATTGTTAAGGAAGGCAACTGAGAAATGTGTGAGCCTGTTCTCTTACATGTAAATAAAAACATTATGATAAGTACAAAATTGATGTGTATTTACATATACTTATAGATAGCACAATATACTGGTAAGAGCAGTGGATTGCAGCCTGGTTAAATTCTTTCCTGAGCCATAATTTCCTCATCTATAAACAAGGAGAGTATCAACTGACATACCTAAGACAGAGGGATATTAAAATATTCAGATAGAAAATGGATGAGAAAATACTTTGTAAATTATAAAGTGCTATAATTATAATTTTCATAAATAGCATTAACTATAGCAACCAGTAACTATAAATAAATAATAATGATATTGTTAATTCTTCTTCTTAAGGGAAGAATCATTCATTAAGTGTTCCCTGGGGGTATCAGTGAAGAGATAGCATTTAATAAGGCCTACAACATCTGCACTGAAGCAGAAAGTACACCAACTGCCCATGTCCCAAGTCACTGGGATAGCTAACCACAGAGATTCAAAATCACAGAATTACCCTGAGCAATACAATGAAGCAAGCAATTTTAGTGTGCAACTAGTTTGTGCACACAATTGGTATTCAGCCTTGTTAGTCTACCATCCCTCTGAGTTGGAACTACTCCCATTTTTAGTTGCACTCTATCATGAAGCACATCATACCAGTTTAGCCTAGTTAGGTGATATCAACTGTGATGACTTGATTAATGAAGAGTTCACTGCATTTATCCATTGTGTATGTGTCCTCCTCCCTTTTACCTCAATAAATTGTCTGTGAAACTCTACCAATATTCTGCTTATCAAGAACCTTTCACGCAATCATTTTTGCATCCATAAATAATCCTTGCCTGAATTGATTATTGCATTGGTGGTTAAAAAATTGTGAGAGTGCTCAATATTAATGAATGGAAATATATGGATTTTGGTTAACATAATGTTTTTATTTGTTTATTTTTGTTAAGAATTCATTTTGAGGATAGGGAATAGAACTAAATTCAAAGTCTTCTGCTATGAAAAAAAATCAAGAATCTAATGATCAAATCAAACTTGTTAAAAAGCGAGTTCTTGTTTAGGCTATTAAGAAAAACAATCAAGGGGAATGATCTAATTAATTAAGAACTAATCTCTATCCTACTAAATTCACAGCCTAGAATTAGAGACAATACCCTGAGTCACATTCAAAATATGTATGACCTTGACCTCATCATCAAATACTTTGATGAGGCCAAGTAATTACAGTGACACAGCACAGAAGGGGATTTGAAGAGCCAAGATTTGTATGTGACCCCGTGCAAACCATACCTGAGAAAAAGACTAGCTAATCAGAGCGAAAACATAAGTAGGATTTTTAAACTGTGTTTCACAAAGCTCAAAAATTTTTCCCAGATCTCATGAGTGACACCAAGGGACTGCAAGCTTCTACCCAGTCTATGCCTTCCTTTTGTGATTTCTAATAGGAAAGAAACTTCCTCTGAATGCTTAGAAGTATAAAACTATCTCATCTTAGGGGATCCTAAAAAAGTTACTATCCAAAAGAGTGCATTCTTTTTACATACAACTTTGATTTTTCACCAAAGTTATTATTTCAACATTCAATAATACAACATGAATTTTGTTTCATTTTTATTTTCTTTTATGGTCAAGAAAGTTCATTATTCTATTTTACCTAATATTTGTTAAAAAAAAAAAAACACACAACGAAGTTGGTGATAACAAAAAGAATACCAAAAGAACTATATTATCTATAAACAAAATACTAAGTATGTCTCTATTTGTCATTTATCTATTGTCTTGATATTCTTAAGGAAGCTAGGGAAATAATCAACAAATTTATTTGTTTATGATAACTTTTAATAAGTTGTCTACCTAAAGCACAATTAACACAAAAACAGTAGTGGTAAATGTTCAGGAGTCAGACTTAGAGGGGTTTATAACCTGGATTTGAGAGTCACTAGTTTTGTGACCTTATGTCATTTACCTAAGCTCTCCAAGTCTCAGATCAGCATACAGTTGTTGAATTATTATACAAATTCATACACGTCAAGTACTGTTCACATAATAAGTACTCAATAAATCTTAGCTACGGAATTATTGCCTTGACCACAGTCTCAAAAGAAATGTTATGGCTGATATAGTAAGTCCACTGATTATATAACCTTTAAAGATATTTTGATTCAAAGTAAAATTCTGAAGCTGTAGGCTTCAGTTACATGGACATCTTGTGCTTCTTAACACGTGTAATGGTGCTAAAAAATGAACTGTGGAGAAGAAAAAGAATATGGCTGCCAACAGGAAGGCAGACTGCAAGATAGTGTGCGAATGAGAAAACAAAGGGAGAGTGTGCAGGACTGCTGGATGGGGCTCCCCTGACTGGGCAGCCCCACTGCTGCAGAGTTACCTCCCAGAGTGACCATCTTGGAAGCAGAGACTACGCTGTCTTGAAGGGGAAAGTGGATATTGTTGGGAACGTGAAAAGCCCTGGGAATCTGCAACTATGACATCCACCGAACAGCTGCAAACTAGAAAACACCAGTTGGCGCAAACACTCGGATTCAGAGGAGCTTCACACTCCACCACAGAAAAGTCAGATTTCACCTGGGGTAAGGAGAAAGAAAATTACATAACCAGATACCCAGAAATGAGAGAACATGGGGAGACAAAGAAACAGCCCACATATGAAAGAAAATCAGGCATCACCAGAAAAGAAAGTAAACAAAATGGAGGCAAGCAACCTGTCAGAAAAAGAATTCAGAGATATGGTCATAAGGTGGCTGAAAAGAATGGAAGACAAATTCAACAATATGTATAAGTATCAAGAGGAGCCGAGACCAGTTTGGCTCAGTGGATAGAGCATCGGACTGCGGACTGCAGGGTCCCAGGTTCGATTCCGGTCAAGGGCATGTACCTTGGCTGCGGGCACACCCCCAGTGGGGGTCGTGCAAGAGGCAGCTGATTGATGTTTCTCTCTCATCGATGTTTCTGACTTTCTATCTCTCTCCCTTCCGCTCTGTAAAAAAATTAATAATATTAAAAAAAAAAGAATCAAGAGGAAATTATGAAGAACCAAGAACAAATGAAAAATGACATCACCACTGAAAAGAACTCAATAGAAAGCATAAAAAGTAGAGTAGGAGAAGTAGAAGATGACATCAGTGGGCTAGAAGACAAGGTAGGAAAAAATACCCTAGTACAGCAACTTCTGAAAAAAAAATTTTTTAAAGCAGGAGAAGAGACTAAGGGAACTTTGGGACAACACAAAACAAAACAACATCCACATAATAAGGATGCTAGAAGGAGAGGAAACTGAGCAAGGAATAGAAAATCTGTGAAAAAATAATGACAGAAACTTCCTTGATATAGGGAAGAAAAAACCCACACAAACCCAAGAAGCTCACAGTCTCAAGAAAAATGAATCCCAAAAGACCAACACAAAGGCACATTACAATTAAATTGGCAAACACCAATGACAAAGAATCTTAAAAGTGGCCAGAGAGAGACAGAGTTATCTACAAAGGAACCCCCATCAGACTAGTGACTGATTTCTCAACAGAAACGCATCAGGCCAGAAGGGAATGGAATGAAATATACAAAGTCTTCCAAAGGAAGGGGCTGAAACTAAGAATACTGTACCTAGCAAGGCTATCAATCAAAATTGAAGGCGAAATCAAGAGCTTCACAGACAAAAAAGGACTAAGGTAATTTATTACCACCAAACCGGCAATGCAAGAAATGCTAAAGGGCCAGGTGTTAAAAAAAAAAAAAAGAAAAAAGAAATAGGAAGCAAAGAAGGAACACAGGGGTAAAGAATAAAAATGGCAACAAATAAGCACCTATCAATGATAAGATTAAATGTAAATGAATTAAATGCACCAATCCAAAGACATAGTGTAACAGATTGAATAAGAAAACACGACCCATATATCTGCTGTCTACAAGAAACCCACCTCAGAAAAAAGATGGACACAGACTAAGGGTGAAGGGATGGAAAAAGGTTTTTCAGGTAAATGGAAGTGAAAAAAAAACTGGGGTAGCAATACTTATACATGACAAATTAGATCTCAAAGTGAAGGACATAACAAGAGATAAGGAAGGCCACCTCTTAATATTAAAGGGAGCAATCCAACAAGAAGAAACATATACGCACCTAATAAAGGAGCACCCAAATACATTAAAAAAAAAAAACTCCTGGTGGATATCAAGCGAGAGATTAACAGTGATATAATCATAGTAGGACACTAATACCCCTCTATCACCATTGGACAAATCCTCTAAACAAAAAATCAGCAAAGAAAAATCAATCCTAAATGACTCACTAGACCAGATGGAATTAATTGACATCTTCAGAACATTTCACCCCAAAGCCACAGAATATACATTCTTCTCAAGTGCAAATGGGTTATTTTCAAAGATAAACCATATATTGGGTCATAGACAAAGTCTTCAAATTCAAGAAAATCGAAATCATATCAAGCATCTTCTCAGATCAGAGTGGCATAAAACTGGAAATCAACTACAATAAAAACAATGCAAAAAAGTCAAACACATTGAGACTAAACAATATGCTATTAAACAATGACTGGGTTACCAGAGAGATCAAAGAAGGAATAAAAAACATCATGGCAACAAATGACAATGAAAACACAACTATCCAAAATCTATGGGACACAGTGAAAGGAGTCTTGAGAGGGAAGTTCATAGCTCTACAAGCCTACTGCAAAAAATAAGAAACAATGGTAATAAATGACCTAACCCTCCAACTCACAAACTTAGAAATAACAAGAAAAGCCCAGGATAAGCAGAAGGAAGGAAATAATAAATATTAGATCGGAGACAAATGACATAGAGAGAAAAAACAAAACAAAACAAACAAACAATAGAAAAGATCAATAAAACCAAGAGCTGGTTCTTTGAAAGGATGAAGAAGATTGAGCAACCTCTAGCCAGGCTCAACAGGAAGCAAAAAGTGAGTACCCAAATAAGCAAAATCAGAAATAAAAGAGGTGAAATAACAACAGACCACACTGAAATACAAAGGATTGTTAGAACAATTCTGTTCCAACAAACTGGTGAACTACAATCAGGATAAACCAAAAGGATCATGTTCAAGGTCAATTATTAATACCCAAAACATAAAGAGATAACTAGTCCAATTATTGGAAAGAGGAGAATAGTGAAGAAAAAAAAAACAATAGAGAAGTAGAGGATTAGAGAAGGAGGAGAATAAGGCTGGAAGAAAATGGGAATGAGAAGGAAAGAGAGATGGCCTCGTCCCTGAACCTTCTGATGCCAGATCACATCCAAATGGATCCTTATGATAAACTCCTTCATACAGAGCTGCTCAAGGTGCCTCCATTTCAATCCCCTTACTCTAGAACAAGAACCTCTCATTCACACAGATGTTAGCAGAAAGCCAAATCTATGAGACACCATCAGGCAGTACATGTCTTTTCTGAACCTCAACTGTTACTTGTATAAAATGAGGTATATGAAGCTTATATATTAAGTCTTCATATTGTATGAGTCTGTAATTGTATTTCACAACTTGCCTGCAAGCAGACCCAAACTCACTAGAGTTTCAAAGAGTCAGAGTTTAAGCTAACTCAGTAGTAGGTAAGGTCAGGTCTTAATTAACATGGTGCTTGACTACACACAAGCAGACCCATTGTTCACTCTTATTTTCATACAAGAGGCTCGGTGTACAAAATTTGTGCATGGGTGTGTGTCCCTCAGCCCTGCCTGCACCCTCTCCAATCTGGGACCCCTCAGGGGATTGTCTGACTGCTGGTTTAGGCCTGTGGGATCAGGCCTAAACCAGCAGTCAGACATACCTCTCATAATCCGGAATTGCTGGATCTCAACCACTCGCCTGCCTGACTGCCTGATTGCTCCTAACTGCTTCTGCCTTCCAGCCTCATCACCCCCTAACCACTCCCTCGCCAGCCTGATTGATGCCTAACTATTCCCGTGTTGGCACAATCACCCTCAACTGTCCTCCCCTGCTGGCCTGGTCACCCTAACTGCCCTTACCTGTTGGCCTGGTTGCTCCTAACTGCCCTCCAATACTGACCTGGTTACCCCCAACTTCCTTCCGCTGCAGGTCCAGTACCCCCCAACTGCCCTGTCCTGCTGGTTGGGTCACCGCTAACTGTCCTACCCTGCAGGCCTGGTCACCCCCAACTGCCTTCCCCTGCCAGGCAGGTCACACCAAAACTACCTCTCCTACAGGCTAGGTCACCCCCAATTACTCTCCCCTGCCAGCCTGGTCACCCCTAAGAGCTCTCCCCTCCAGGTTGGTTGTCCCAAACTGCCATCCCCTGCAGGCTTGTTTGTCTCTAACTGCCATACCCTGCTGGCATGAACTCCCACAAGTGCCCTCCCCTGTCAAGCATCTTGCGGTGGCCATCTTTGACCATATGGGGGCAGCCATCTTGTATGAGGGTGTGACGGTCAATTTGTATATTACCTCTTGATTATATAGAATAGGAAGGCAAAAAGAAAACACAAAAGAACAAAAAATTTCACTTTTTACTGATTGTTTACCTATTCATGGAAGTGTTTCTACTAAAATGTAATCTTTATTTAAAAAACTATATTGATAATGTACTATTAAGGTAGCCTCATACAATAAAAATAAAGTTAACAGCTATAAAATAGCATGGAATAATTATATATACATATTTTTTCTTTCTATCCATGAATAAAAGCTTAAGATTAACCACAATTAAGATTAGTGATCTGAAGGTAAAATAGACATTTTTTAACTAGCAGAACTCTCTGGTTAAAAACAATCATATGGTCGAAACCAGTTTTTGTCTCAGTGGATAAAGCATCAGCCTGTGGACTGGTAGGTCCTAGGATCGATTCCAGTCAAGGGCTTGTACGGGCACCTCCCCAGTAGGGGGTGTATAGGAGGCAACTAATCGATCAATGTTTCTCTCTCTTCAATGTTTCTAACTCTATCTCTCTCCCTCCTCTCTGTACAAAATCAATAAAATGTGTTTTTAAAAATCATACATAAAACCCCAATATTTAAAAAAGATTAAAATAGCCAATCTGACCCTGGCTTATTTGGCTCAGTGGATAAAGCGTTGGCCTGCGGACTCAAAGGTCCCAGGTTCAATTCCAGTCAAGGGCATGTACCTTGGTTGCTGGCACATCCCCAGTAGGAGGTATGCAGGAGGCAGCTGATTGATGTTTCTCTCTCATCAATGTTTCTAACTCTCTATCCTTCTCCCTTCCTCTCTGTAAAAAATCAATAAAATGTATTTTTTTTAATAGCCAGAATGGTTCAAGTAGAAGCCAGCAGAAGCCTAAGACTCCACCTCCCCATTGCCTCCAATAATGTTCTCTGAAAAGTTCTATAAAAGATCATTTGAAAATCACTATCTAATATTATGTGAAACTTAAATGACTTTTTATTATTGTAGTTGGTGTGTTGTTGTTGTTTTTGTTCTTGCTTTTTTTCCCCCATTTATAGTGACTTACTAGAACCAAATTGCTATTTTTATTTAGTTTGAGTGATACTTTGGTAATTGAAAATACAGCAGATATAGAACATATACTAACAATATAAAATTTGAAATACCCATTTCAAATATAATCACTGATAATAACTTTATATAATTATATTGTTTTGAGCATCAGAAGCTGATTAATGGAAATGAAAAAAGATAGGTGAGCCGAGACCGGTTTGGCTCAGTGGATAGAGCGTCGAACTGCGGACTGCGGGGTCCCCGGTTCGATTCCGGCAAGGGCATGTACCTTGGCTGCGGGCACATCCCCAGTGGGGGGCGTGCAAGAGGCAGCTGATCGATGTCTCTCTCTCATCTATGTTTCTGACTTTCTATCCCTCTCCCTTCCGCTCTGTAAAAAATCAATAAAATATATTTAAAAAAAAAAAAGATAGGTGAGAGTAGCAACTTCCTAGCAAGTAGACAGGAGGGGAAAAGATGAAAAAATAGGTCCTATCTCAAAATCTAAGAAAAGATGAGATATGGAGAAATTAAAAGGACAGAAATCATATACTGTAACAATAACAGATGCATTACCTCCCCAATAATCATGAAAAACTGTTCATTGTCTTATCTTGCTCAAAATTTCTGTTCCAAAACAGTTCTGTGAAATATCCCATGAGTCAGTTGCTCTACATACTGTACATAGCCTGGGACCCATTACCTCTGGGAACATGGAAAAATGAAATCATAGCTTTTTCTGCATTGCCATTATCAACAGAACAGAGCCTAAGTTAGAGAAGCACTTTCTTAAATACATTCTCATTGCATTATCTCAGCAATCCTAGACATCAGTAGGTATTATTATTTCTATTTTACAAAAGAGAATAGCAAGCGTCAAAGAAAAAGAGACTTTTCCAAGTCACTCAGGATTGGATTTGGGGCTCAAATATTTTGCTGCAACATTCTAGCTCTTGCCCTTTGCATGACACCAGACTGGACATGTAAAAAGGGAAAGACCTTGCTGTCAAGCATCAAATGAGATTATACAAGCCAACCAAGGTAATGTGAATCAGGTCATGGATTTAACTATGGATAAAAGTCAAACTTCAATCCTCTTTTGCCTTCTCTCCCCCCACTTAGCAGTTTTCATTCACTGTCACATAAATGTTATTAAATGTTCAGGACACGTTGATGTGAAGGATAGGAATTAGTGAAAAGAAAGAAGAAAGGAAGGAAGGGAGAGAGGGAGGGAAAATCAGTGGTTTTGTGTCCTGCAAGTGCTTATAGTTACATTACAGAGGTTAGTTTCGCCACAAATAACCATATTAAAAGGCTGACTTCAGGCAGGTAAGTGCTAAAGTATATGAAACACAAGATGTTATGGCCAATGAGAGAGAGAGAGAGAGAGAGAGAGAGAGAGGAGAGGGAAGAGAGGGAAGAGAGGAAAATGGGAAGTTAAGTAGAAAAATCAGAGAAAACTTCATAGATACAGTGAAAATCGAGAAAAATCTTGGATGGAGAAAAATATATTTAAGATATTTATCACTTGAGCATAAAGATATAGGAGGAACAATGTAACACTAACACTTGGTAAATAACAAGTATTCCTTTAGGTAAAAATAAAGGAAGATTAGGCTCAAAGAGACAGCTGTGCTGGATTACACAGGTGTACACACCCTAGGCCTAGAAGGAGCCTGGCTGGTATCCAGGGTACAGATATCTAAGGGATAAACACAGTGCCCATGACAAAGGAGAGAGTGGGCAGGAGTAATTGTATCTTAGCTAGCACTTAGTGTTGAATGTGGGAACAAACACATGGTATGAATCACATATATTTTGGGCAGTGCACAGATCATTTACATTAAGAACATTCCTAGCAGGGACTCCTATTTTTATGAAAAAAGTTGCCATTGATAAAATGTGAGTACAGGACCATATCAGAAAGTAATTGATCTCACCTTCATCAGGAATAGCAGTAAATGTGAATATATAAGACAAACACTTCTGCCTTCTATTTTGAGAATATAAATTAACAGTCTGCTTTGAAAAGACTATTCTTTCCATAGGTAAAGGCTGAAAAAAAAATTTAAAGGAGGAAAAGAATGATGTTGTCACAAGCCTGCCTATTGCCTCAACTTAAAAAATGTTTCTCTATTCCAGAATTCTATTCATGCCTCATTTTGTGATTTCCTTAGAAATGTTTCCTTTTCCATGGAACATTGAAAGTCAAGTGATAAATCAAATGTCTACTATTTACTTAGCCATAGTTTAATACCTAGTCTGCATTAAAAACCAAGACAAATAACCGAGCGAGAATGAAAACCTGACCTGGTCTTCCTAGCTTTCCTTCCCCCATCTCCCCTATTCCAAGGTGAACTTTGTTCTTTATGATGAATTTCACTGAAACCAGTTCTAGAGGCTCTGTCCCCATCTGTGGTTCAAACTTAAGTAGGATTTGGTCCCTATCTGGATTTAAATTAAAGGTATTTAAAACAGTGAGATGTTTGACCACGTTCTATCCTCTCTATGTTTTATTGACCTCCCATGATAGAGGAGAGTGAAAATATAAACCCCACAGGGGCATTGTGGAAACCAGGTGGCATAAGGTCTTGAGAGCTACATGTCCACAGAATGCTAAGTGTGCAATAGGTCTTTTATAAATGTTGGTTAGCAGTGTGTTCTGTAAATGACAGATGCATAGGATTTCACACAAGGTGTTCTAGGACATCCCACAGATATTAAGCAAAAAGTCTTGATGTCAGACTAAGGCTACATTTGTGTGGCTGAAGACAGATCTACAGTTTCCAAGGGAAGCTGAGCCTCCTCTGAGGACAGAAGACCTCTAATACCCATTCAAAGAAAAAATTATTTTCTTTATTAAATTATCACCTGAGGATATGTTTATTGATTTTAGAGGGAGAGAAACATCAATTAAGTGCCTCCTGTATATGCTCAGATCAGTGATGGAACCCTCAACCTAGACATGTGTCCTGACTTGGACTCAAAGCTGCAACTTTTTGGTGTATGGGACAATGCTTCAATCAACTAAGCCAACTGGCCAGGGTTTAAAGGGAAAATTCTTAGCCCTCTTTCTCAGATTTACCAAACCTGAAATTTTGGAAGCAGGGCCTAATAATTTCACTTAACAAGTCCTTCATCTCTCTCCCAATTGTTTTCTAGACTCAACTTGAAATTTGTTGGCCTAGAATCTGGTTGCCTGGTGTTAATGCAAGTGCTAACAATAACTGGGACAATTTAATTAAAATCCAAAAAGCAAGAAGGATAATTCTTTACTAATGTATTCTAACCCAGTTCCCAGGGACAGAGAAAATACTTTTCTCCTATTCGACAGTTCTGTGTTCTCACCCACAGTGCCAACAGAGCAAACACAATCTACTTCACTTCTCCTTTGTAGAAATGGCAACATTTACCACCTCGAAGGGGTGCTGAGAGTTTCCATTATTGGTGTTTATAAATTCTTCTGAGTGTTCTGGAAAATCAACTATAAGTTGGCATTATTCATAGCACCCTGTTGGAGCTTAATACATATTCAATTAAAAACAATGACAATAATACAGCAATATCCACAAAGTAGATTAATTATAGCAATGTATCATTCTCACCCTGGTCCACAATTTTATCTAGACAGACTGTTAATGTCTGAAGACTATATAGTTCCTCTCAGAAATAAGGTGCAATCTTTGCTCAGTGGTATCAATATTTTCTCTGGGAAAAATTCACATTGCCTTGGCTCAGAGTTCTGATTTTTTAGAGAATATTCTTATTTGGCACACACCAGGACAGAAAGCAAATACCTCTCTCCTGAAGAAAGTCGGGATTCTGAACAGCATCCTGGACTCCTTCATTTCCCATAGTCCCCCTTCACATGGCCATGGCTATCGCCATGGGTTTGTTGTTCCTTAATGATAACTAATATAGTGTCAGATTAAGAAAATCCCAAAACTGTCATTGAAACTACTAAAAAGCAGTAATGCATATATTTGAATTGGGATTGGGAGGGTGGCTGTAAGACACTCAGAGAAACTTTTCCCATATGCAGACAGCAGAGAGAGACACTCAAGCAGAAGGAACATCTTAAGCAAAGAGCTGAAATGCTCTGTGTCTCTCTATATATGTAGTTCAGGTTCAGCTTCCTCCAGGAGGCAATAATCTGATAGCTAGCCAAGTCATCCACTGACCAAGGAATGTCATAGTTCCTACCCCTGCCTTCTCTGTCCTGACTCTCTCAGCCACCAGAACACATCTTGCTGGCCTGCATTTTGCTTACTCTGCATGAGCCTTTGACATGCATAGTTGAGGTTGAGGAATCTGTGCCTAGTGGGTTTGAGGTTTCATCAAGAGAAAAAAAAGGAACTTGTGTGATTTCACTGAGTAACTATTTTCACTACAAAAAAATTCCTATATTTATTTTCCCCTTTTGAAATGGCACTGAGGAAACACATGCCAGACTGCTATGAACAAAGCTGTACTTTTCAAACTGTAGCAAAGACTAAATATAGAAAAGCGTGATTTGTTCACGATGTATATAACTTCCTTTCCCATTTCCTTTCCCCTACCACCCTGAGCCAGAGCACAGAAGTAGTACATGTTGAACCCTTTTCACATTATAGCAGCATCAAAAGAGAATTAAGCCCATGTGTAATACACACTACACAGATTTTACAGAGAATTCCTATTGTCAAGAAAAAAAAATCAATCAATAAATCAATCTACAAATAACAACATACTAGTAATATCACTCAGTGAGTTAAAGACTATAAGCGATAAAGAAATATGACCTGTGATTCAGCCTTCAGAGAGCTTCTAAAAGGGGAATGAAGAAGAGGTTAATAGTATGAGTGCAAACCTATGAGTCCTAAAATGCCCAGTTGGGGTTGGGCCAGCTCTCCCACTAATTGTGTCACCTTGGTAATTCACTTAAGAAATTTGCCTCTTCCTTCACCCCCCCAACCCCACTCCACCCCCATTTCCTCATCACAAGAAAGATGGGCTGGATTAGGACTCTTTTAGATATGAAGCACAATGATTTGTGATGTTAAATGATTTCCACAGGTCTCCCCATGTCACATTATGACTCTGGCTTTATGATATACTAGTGGTCCAGTGCACAAAATTTGTGAGCATTAAAAGGAGGACCCAGAGTCAAGTCCCTGCCCACCCACATAAGCCTCAAAATTGCATGAGACTCAGACCTGGCCGCCCTCCTCCCCACTGGGCTAGATCCAGACCTGGCCAGTCCCACCCTTGTCAAGCCCCGCCTGGCAGGGGGTGTAGCCTCAGTTCCCCTGGCCTGGCACCAGGATGGGGGCATGGCCTGAGGTCCCCCAATGGGGCAGAGAGGGTGCCTTGAAATCCCCCTTAAAGCCTAGCCAGATGAAGGACATGGCCTGAGATCCCCTATCAAGTCCCACCCAGTGGGACCCTCAGGTCCCCCCCATCAAGCCCTGCTGGGTTGGGGGGCATGGCCTGAGTTCCCCTGACCCAGCACTGGGGGTGCACTTTGAGGTCCCCTGTCAAGCCCCACTGGGTGGGGAGCATGGCCTGATGTCCCCTGTTAAGCCACGCCAGGTAGTGGGGCACAGTCTCAGGTCCCCTGGCCCAGTGCTGGGGTGGGGGGTAGACCCTGAGGTCCCTGGGCCTGGTGCCAGGATGGGGGACTAGGCCTGACGTCCCTGTCAAGCCCCACTGGGTGTGGAGAATGGCCTGAGGTCCCCTGGCCTGGTGCCAAGGCAGGAGGCATGGCCTAAGGTCCCCCAGCCTGTGTGTGGTCTGAGGTCCCCTGTCAAGCCCTGCCAGATAGGGGGCGAGGCCTGAGGCCCCCTGTCAATCCCCACAGGGGCAGGGGAGGTGTAGCCTCAGGTCCCTCCTGATTGTTCATTAAGTCTCCTTAAGGGAACTTGGCCTCAGCTGTGGGTGCAGCCATCTTTGTGATGGAGTGATGGTCAATTAGCATATTCCCTCTTTATTAGATAGGATGGTTTAGAGGCAATATTAATGTAGTTGAAATAATTACATCAGTCCACCAAAAGACATCTATTAAGCAATAGGAAAATGAAGCATCATTAACTGATTTATCCACTAACTCATGGTAGTCTTTACTATGAGTCAGATACTATTGAATACTCCATACTTTTCTATCTTAATCAATCCTCAGAATAACTTCCTAAACTATTCCCATTTATTGCATGTGAAGATAAGTAGTGCAACTGATAAGCAATAGAGCAGGCTTCCTGGAACTAAACCATAGGCTCATATCATTGCACCACACTACCCAGTTAATAGAGTCAGAATGCAGAGAAGGGAGAGTTGGGATGAGATGATAGTATCAGAGGCTCTGAGGAAGAAATTGGATCTCAGGCTTTTAAAAATGGAAAGTATTTCTGATCCCTTGAGAAATGAGGATACTCCAGGTAACAGAAAAAACACAAGGAAAATCAACTTGTTTTGGGAAGCTAAGACTTAGAACATCAACCCTATAAGAGACTGCAAAGAGCACAGTGGGAGAGAAGGTATGCTTTAAAGGGAGCCAAAGTCATGACCTACTCTGAAAATCATCCAAGAGGGGAAACTCATTAAAAGCCATAGGAAGAAAATAACATTTTTGCTTAAAAACATGCAACTAGATTGTAAAAAATAAAAAGCAGAATCAAAGCAATAAGTCTATTGTGAGATGGAGAAGGAAGAAGCTAGGACAATAAATGGAAAAATGAAGATACTAAAAAAAACCAGGGAGCCATTCTTGAACTAAAACAAATGTCAGATCTTGTCAACAGATATATTGAAATAGCAAGACAATGACCACAGTGTTTAGAATCTAAAAGAATAGACAATACAGTGGTACCTCTAACAGAATGGAAGGGAATGTGATGAGTAAAATTTGGAACATATTAAATGTGAAGAAACAGAAGGTTTTCCCTGTGGAAAGGTCCTATAGAAATGCAACATAAGTTGTCAAAGGAAAATACGGTGCCAAGACTCATGAGTTCAAGGTTTTAATAAAGAGATCAAAGTTGCCTCTGTTAGAGTTGTGGCTTCTCCTGAGAGAAGACAGAAGGTCAAGAAGAAGAATACTGACTGGACACGTAAATTTAGGGTAAGAAAAAAAAAAAAAGGATGAGGATCTGGTAAAGAAGAGAGAAAAATAAATGGCTACAGATATAGCAGAGGGACCAAGGAAGTTCTGTTAAATGAAAATTGAAGGAGGAAGCAAGGAGGCTCAAATCATCATGAGTGCTACCCCTGAATAAATAACAGTCATTAGGGAATCATAGGAAGTGGTAAACAAGTGCAAGTTCCATTTCAGGGGAGTTAAAATGAGTTAAGTTCGTGTTATGACTGTGGTTTATATCCCAGTATACAGAGAGAATGTGGTGGAGCAGGGGGTTTCCTCATTTCATGAATCTGTAACTCTATGAAAATTTTTCTCTATAGTTGCCATAGCCCACAACTGGTTTTAATTCCCACTTAGTCAGAAGATAATTTCAACAAGCTAAAAAAAAAAGAAAGAAAGAAAAAAAAGAAAACAATACTCTTACAAAATGGCTTGATGTGAAATAATAATAAAAATGATGAAGTCTCCTGAATGTACACAGTGGTTTGCCATATTATTTTTATTCAATTGTTTAATCACCTCTTCATGGAATACCTAAGTCTGAGCCTACCAGTTACTCTATGAAATTCTGAGACAGGTTTTTAGAATTCAAGATGTTGATTCAGAAGTGTACATACTGTAGTAAGCTAAGGCTTGTATCAGTACATCTCTATTAAAAGGATAGTTGGTTATTCCCTTTCCAAAACACACACTGGCAGCAAAGATAACATTTAGTAGCCATGCAAGTATTCATTGCTCTACATATGAAGGAGGGATAATTTTAACAAACAGAATTAAAGCTCAGGAATGTTGAAATACTATTACAAAATTATTTTTAAGGTAAATCCTTTACTTACTGAGTTAGAAATTGTTATCAAATGACCTTTCACTTGATCATTAAACAAATAAAAAACACAGAAGAAAATAATTGGATTATTATACTAGCTCTAAGAGTGGAAAAAAAAACTGAGATTGGTTCTTACAGAAGATCTGCGCCAGATCACATATCATCTTCATGAATTATGTATAGTTCAAAGCAGAAGATAATGTTGTAGGACAGGGAGAGACTACTTTAAGCAATAAAGGAGATGGGATGAATGATGAGGAAAGAATGGAATTTCTGAGCTCCTACTAAGTTTCTTTTTCTTATTTCTTCGGGGTGTGAAAATAAATCCTTACTTTAAAAAAAAAACAGTAAAATTACACTTCTTATAATATGAATCCTCTTGTACCTGTGTCACCTACCCTCTTTTCTAAAAAAAAAACAAAAAAACTGCCATTGGAACACTTTTTTTTTCCTGCAGATACCAGCCATTTTACTTTTTTCTACAGTAATAAAAACTGACATCTTTATTAAAGTTTATTGACAAAATGAAAACAAACAAAAATTATACAAAGAATTCCAGGTTAAAGACCTAAATGAACTTTCTTATATTTTAAAGCCAAAGCAATCCTTCCAATCTATAAAGATACAGATAATTAAACAACAACAACAACAACAAAAACACAGAAAAATGTTGCAATAGAGAATTCTACCACAGAACCCATCAAGAGAGTCCAAAAAGTAAAGTACTTAGAGGCTCCTTTGCTTGATAACTCACTTGCTTGGAATGTCAACCAAAAGTTTGTGGGTTCAAATACTACTGAGGGCACATACCCAGGTTAAGGGTTTGATCCCTGGTTGGCGTGTGTGTCTGAGGCAATCAATAGATATTTTTCTCTCACATATCTCTCTTTCTATCCATCTTTCTCTCACTCTCTCTCTCTTTCCCCCGTCCTCTGTCTCAAATAATCAATAAAAAAATGTCATTGGCTGAGAATTAAAAAAAAAAATACTTGGACAAGAAAGTGACAGATTGTAATTTGTGTCCTTCATTGAAACAGAATATAAAGGCAGCATGACAATAAAGCCATGGTGGCTGAAGAGAAAGAAATGAACTAGCATGACTCAGAAAAAATAGAGTTTCATCTCTGTATGAGATGCTTAATATCATGAGAACAAAGAATATCACTTAACCTCTCTGAGTCTCATTACCTTCAGTAAGACAAGAGGGAAAATTATCACTACCCTTCTCTGTTCATAACTTATTTAAAAACTCAAGTAAGATAAAGTAGATGAAAGTCTTTTATTTTTTTTAAAGTCAATTTTGGAATTTATGGAACTTAAAGCATAAGAGCCTTGGACAAATCAAACTCACAAAAGCTAATGATCATATCTAATAAAAGAGAAACATGCAAATTGACCATACTTCTGCTATGGCTCAAAAGCCACGCCCAGCAGTCAATCAGGAGTGAATATGCAAATTAACCCAACCAAGGTGGTGGGTTAATTTGCATATCCAAGCTCAGAGTGAAGACTGAAGGAAGCCAAATGCTACAGAAGGGAGTGAAGCTGCAGAGAAGCAAGTGGGGTGGCAGAGACTGGAGGGCAGCAGGTAGAGGAGAAGGGAGGAAAGCAGGGGGAGCTGCAGAGAAGGAAGCACAGTGGAGACAACCAAAGGAAGCCCTATTGCAGAAATCTTCAATAGTACAATAGTACACTAATAATACGGCCACAATCCTGTAGCTAATGAGGGGGGAGCCAGCTATGAATCATTTAAAAAACTGGTATATGTATCACATGAACAAGTATTGTTTCATCTATTAGGGGTGCATGAATATTTGATTTTTGAATGGTTCAAGCAAAATCAGCAACGTCCAGAAAATCTCTCAAAAAATTTGAGGTTCAAAAATAAAATATAAATTAAATCCTTAGGTTTTTGGTCTTGGCATGTTCTTCGCTCTCTTTTACCCTTCTTTCAGATCAAGTTGTTTTGTGCCCTTTTTAAGTGAATTACATAAATTACAAAGGAACTCCAAGATCCATGAGCCCAACAGGGTGTACCAAAGCCATGGAATGATGTGCAAGGGGACTGGCAAAGAATATGCTAGAGGTCAGTGGAAGATGAGCTCCTTTCCACTGAAGAATTACAAAGGAATCTATTAATGGCCCCTGGTCATTAGCCATGAACACATATTGTTGAAGACTTTGGCTGCCTTTTTTTCATTTGTAAGGGAATTGATACTAAGCCAAGAGACTTAAAAGTCCCCTAAATGCATTTTGTTTTTGTTTTGATCCATTTTAAAAATAAATGACTGCTTCTCTGATATTTGTTGTGAAAGCTAAACAAGTTGCCCTCACTCTTTGAGATAACTTTCTTTATTTGTTAAATTACATTTGTGCTTTTCTTATGTGTGAAGATCAAATATAATACAAAGGATTTTACAATTTATGAATCAATATAAAATTATAAACAGTTAACATTTTATTACCATGGCATTGCATTTTAAAAGTATAAGAGCTCTAAAAGATGATTTAATTAAATCATTCATTTTGCATAGGAGATTTGTGAGAGTATTTCTTTAGCAAAAAAGACTTAACATCCCCAAGCACATAGGCGCAATGAATGGGATGACTAGTGAACTTTGGGAAGGCATGGTGCAAACAAAACAACAGCAATAACTGTGCCAGAGCAGAGCAAAGAGACCAGCTAGCCCAACAGCCATAGCATCAACAATAAATATTTACTAAGTCTTAGAATATATCAGGGACTCTGTTCTCTATGTGCATTATCTCTTTGAAACTTCGAAGAGCTAGTACAATAATTATGCCCATTTTATAGATAAGCAAACTGGGGCATGGAAAATTTAATAATATGGCCATAATCCTGTAGCTAATGGGGGGGGGGGCAGCTATGAACCCAGGCAGTCTATATCTAGCATGTATAGTGCTAGCTATCATAATTGGCTTTCCCTGAAGCTTTACTTGACTTACATAATGCAACTATGGAGGACTTTTCTATGGTGGAGCCTTCAAGCACAGCACAGTGAGCTTGAGATAAATAGCAAAGGGTAGATATACATGAGCTGACTACAAGCTGCTACAACAGAAACAGTGAGGGGCTGGGGAGTCTCTTAGGGAAAGATGAGTGGGATATAACATGAAAGCCAGCCAAAACAGTAGTCATCACTTACTGACTTCATCCTTTCTAATTTATAATGACTTTACTATATTTCCTGACACTCCTGGTAACAGAATCATTAGAGGTAGGGATAGGGAAATAGTGAGGGAGATTCAATCACTATAGCCTGCTGCTGCCCTTACTTGACATATGTGCATGGCATTTCAAATACAGGCTTTGCTGCCTGCCTGTGGATCCTCACAACTAGTAAATAGCCGTGAGGGCTGGAGTAAAGCTTGCTGGTCTGCTCTTGACATGTGTATCCAAGGAAAACCACTTCACTGGCCTGTCTCCCCCAATTACACAGAGGATGAAGACTGCATGCAGATAGCCGGAAGCTGCCCTGCATTTAAAGGGCTATAGAATATTGAACTGAATAAAAAATAAAGTGTGGAGTGCAAACTAACTAGGTCTATGGGAAGAGAGATCTAGAGCCTTTGTCAACCACATTTTCTCCAAAAACTCAGGTGGATATTGATTTATAAGTCAAGAGCAGACTATTGACACAAAACTGCAAACTAAAGGTAAACATTCAATAGGATTCTTTCATAAAATATAATATGAAAGAGAAAAAATCTAAAATAGAAGTTCCACAAGGAAGAAAAAAGAAAATAGAAGATTAAATTGCTTTTCCCAAATAACATAAGAAAATTCTTGTTAGCTAAATAAAAATCTGACTCCTCAGCTCAAACAAAATTCATGGAATGCTGAGTAGAAATACTGGTTTGAAGGTAAAGGAATCTAGATCTAGCTACATTGTAGTCAAATTGCTGAATATCATAAATAAAGCTTACAGGTCAAACAAAAATGAGTTACTAAATTAGAGGAACAAACTGAACTAATAAGCAAAATAGAGATAGACTCAGAGAGCAGGCAAACAACTCTGGTGAGGAGAGGAGGGTGGTTCTGGGAAGGGATTGAGCAAAAAAAGAAAAAGAAAAACTCAAGGACATGAACAACAATGTGGTGATTGCTGGGGAGAAGGAGAAAATGGAGGTGGAAGATGGCATGGGGGAAAAAGGTGATGGGCAAAAATAAAATAAAATGAAGAAAATAAAAATTTTAAAGTATACCTCAAAGGAAAAAAAAAATCAGGCTATCATCTGATTGTTCATGTGGAACACTAAATAATAAATAACAGTATAGACCTCTTTGTAGAATATTGATGCAAAGGAACTTTGACCCTAAAATTCTAATTGCAGCCAAACTTATGCTTAAATCTGAAGACAAAAATAAGTTGTCAGATATACAAGATGTCAGGAAATATATAACCCATATGATACAAACATTACTAGATAAAGGGCTGTGGAAGAAAAAAAAGTTAAGAATAAGGATGATAAATTTAAGAAAAAGAAGTACTAAACAAGAAAATGTAATAAACAAGTAAAAGTTATAGTTCAATAATAATACAATGGCACAATTTAGTGTGAGAAATTATTCTTTAAAAAGAAGTATCATAATGTTTAAATATTACAATACATTCATCAAATTGGTTTATTTTATTTTTTACTCTTTTAAATATATGTTTTATTGATTTTAAAGTGGAAGGGAGAAGAGAGACAGAAACATGATGAGAGAGAATCATTGATCTCCTGGCTCCTGCACACCCTAAACTGGGGATTGAGCCCATAGTGTGGGCAAATGTCCTGACATAGAATTGAACCAGACCTCTTGGCTCATAAGCTGATTCTCAACCACTGAGCCACACTGGCATGGCTCAACAAATTATTTCAAATAGCCCTTTTGATGACACAGGAGGAAGAATGTTCAAGTTCTATATAGAATACATATTGGAGGTCGGATATATATTCATACTAGAGGCCCAGTGCACAAAATTTTGCACAAGGGATGGGGGGTGCCCTCAGCCCAGGATGGACCCTCTCCAATCTGGAACTCCTCAAGGGATGTTTGATGGCCCATTTAGGCCCAATCCCAAATGGGCAGTCAGACATCCCTCTCACAATCCAGGACTGCTGGCTCCCACCTGCTCGACTGCCTGCCTTCCTGACTGGCCCTAATGGCTTCTGCCTGTCAGCCTGATCACCCCGTAACCACTCTCCTGCCAGCCTTATTGATGTCTAACTACTCTCCTGCCAACCTGTCTGCCCCCAACTTCACTCCTCTGCTGGCCTGGTCACCTCTAACTGCCCACCCCTGCAAGCTTGATCGCCCCCAACTGCCCTCCCTTGCAGGCCTGGTCCCTTCCAACTGCTCTACCCTGTAGGCCTTGTCCCCCACCCCCAACAGCCCTTCCTGCAGGCCTGGTTCCCCCCAACTGCTCTCCGCTATAGGCCTGGATCACCTCCAACTGCCCATCCCTATAGGCCCAGTCACCCCCAACTTCCCTTCTCGGCCAGCCTGGTCATCCCTAACTGCCCTCCCACACAGGCTTGATCGCCCCCAATTGCCCTCCCTTGCAGGCCTGGTCCCTCTCAACTCCCCTCCCTTACTGGCCTGTTCATGCACAACTCCCCTACCTTGTTGCAGGCATGGTCCCTCCCAAATGCCCTCCCCTGCTGGACCATCTTGTGGTGGCCATCATGTGTCCACATGAGGGCAGGATTTTGGACCACATGGAGGCAGCCATCTTGTGTGTTGGAATAATGGTCAATCTGCATATTACTCTTTTATTAGATAGGATAGAGGGCAGGTGTATGGGTGGGGACTAGCTGGTATGCCCTGAAGAGTGTTCTTGATCAGGGTGGGGATTCTCTTGGGGTGTAGGGTGGCCTGAGTGAGGGGCCCATGTTGGTTTGCAGACTGGCCAAGCCCCTCAGCAACCCAAGCAGAGTCCCTGGTATCTGGGATTTATTTATCTTCTACAACTGAAACTTTGTAGCCTGGAGTGGAGCCAAGCCTTCTGCTCATTCCGTGGTGGCAGCCATTTCTGTTGGAATTTATTTACCTTTCATAATTGAAATTTTTAGCTTTAAGCAGTGGCCTAGGCTAGCCAGGGCTGCAGAAGCTTGGCTACCTCCATTGCCAGGGGCAACCCTAGCCTCCTTCTCTCTCTAGGTCCATGGCTGCCACCATTCCTGTTGGAGTTTTTTTATCTTCTACAATTAAAACTTTGTAGCATTGAGTGGAGGCCTAGGCCAGCAAGAGCAGGTGGAAAGCTTGTCTTCCTCTATTGCCAGGGAAACCCAAGCCTCCCTCCTGCTCTCAGTGGCCGCAGCCATCTTGGTTGGGTTTATTTGCATATTCACTCCTGATTGGCTGGTGGGCATGACTTTGTGGGTGTGGCTTGTAGTGTAACAGAGGTGTGGTCAATTTGCATATTAATCTTTTATTAGATAGGATCATAATTTTCCTTGATAGAAGAAACATATTTCAAAGCATTTAATATATATTATTTGACTTATTTACATACTAGAAAAAAACATAAATTATATTTTAAACATGGAAAAAATATATGTCAGCTTTGAAGAAATCACTAAGATTTTTGCTGGGAGAGACAAAATGGGATAAAACCTTTCACTGACTTGGAAGACCCAATTGCAGTTTCACTTAACTTTGGGCAAAGAAAATTTTCTGAAATATACAAATATCATTAATCACCCCTATTAAAAATGGGGGTAATTCAAGAGCTAAAGCAAAGTTAACCTTATTGGTTCTCTCTACATTAGCAGAACTGACCACATCTGGTTTTCCCATGAGACTGATTGCCCAGAGATTAACCAATCTTTCCCCATAGACAGTGAGCATGAGTCCCAGATTATCTCATTGTGTCAGCTTCAATAGTAATTGAGTTGATAAGGTTGAGTATGTATGTGTGTGTGTCTGTGTGCTACTTTACTATCAATCCCCTCCCCCCTAAAAAAAGCTTATCTCTTTAAATAAAGGTTTAAAAAATAAGGAAGAGAAACTATGGTGTTCCATTAAAAAGGTTCCAGTTGCTAAATAAAACACTGGAATAGTCCCTGTAAGCTCTAAGCCTGCTACTTTCAAAGAAGTTTTTATATGTCTAGACACAAAAAATACCCCTTTCTTCTCCACTGAATACCCAATCAGACGATGATTCAGAGTGAAAGACAAACAGGAAAACTTTGACATTCGCTTCTAGAAAGTCACATTGACCAGAACCAGCTACATGCCTAAGAACCCACCAGCCTTGCTAAACATACTCTGACCTACATATGTGAACCATAAAAGGAGAAGATAATGGCAAATTAAGCTGCTGCTGCTACTGCTGTTGCCAGGGTCGCAAACAACCCCACAAAGTAACCCAACACCCAAGGGAACAAGGCAAAGGGCCAGGGAGAAACAATCATCTCCTTTAATATAGTTCATGCATCAAGATATTCTTACATTCTCCCTGCACAGAAAGGACAACCATTTCAGAGTAGAGTTAAGTTTTCACTGAGCATTTCAGTTTTTCTCTGACAATAGTTCACACTACTTCTGTTCTTAGCCTTTGGAGCCTAGACATGCTTCAGCCTCCTCCTTCCTCACCCACTACCAGGTGCATAAGGGATGACCTCTTTAATAGGATATGTTGACACCATTAAGCAAGTCTTGTTGGCTCTTTCTGAGTCTTCATGGCTGTGGGCCTGAGTTTTCTACGCCTAAAAGTAAAATTCTGTCATTCAATACCTGTGACCAAAATAGTACTAGACTAAGGGTCATGTCACAGGAGACAGATTCCAATGCCAGTTCTCCTAGAATTTAAATAGGTTTTTAAGTTATCATTGAAAATGAAACATTAAATTGCTAAGAGGATAAATGATGACAATCCACCATCCCCCCAACCCATATATAAGTTTTGAAATTATTTCATAAGAATAGAAATGAGTGCCAAAACTGGTTTGGCTTAGTGGATAGAGCGTCAGACTGCGGACTGAAGAAGGGTCCCAGGTTTGATTCCAGTCAAGAGGATGTACATTGTCTGTGGGCATATACCCAGTAGGGGGTGTGCAGGAGGCAGCTGATCGATGTTTCTAACTTTTTATCCCTCTCCCTTCCTCTCTGCAAAAAATCTTTAAAACACATTAAAAAAAAGAAAGAATAGAAATGAGTGAAGAGAGTAGCCAAAGAACACATATGCATAGCCCATGGACCCAGAAAACATAGTGGTGAAGGTGAGAGGAGGGGAGGTAGAGTCTGAGTAGTGGTGGGCAAAAGTGGGGAAAATGGGGGATATCAGTAATAGTATCAACAATAAAAACAATATTAAAAAATTAAAGAAAGAATAGAAATGAGTGGGCTTACAAATTTTTGGAGATTGGCTTTAAGTGAGACCATAAGTGATTTCAGAATTTCCTCTCTCTCTTCTTCTTTCAACTAACTATGGGTACTTCCCCAAGTTCAGTACACAGTTCACAACAGTTCACATTATACTGTTCTCACTCTCACCTCAGAAAAGTAACCTCTTTCAGTAGCTTTACTGATCAACTGCTTGGGGATAGACATCAGCTAACTATCTCCTGGCTGGATGTACATTCAAATGTGCATTCTTTTCTAAGAGGTTAGGAAGAAAATCTGTGTGAGGAAATCATAAAGAAATAAATTTCTATTCAATAAAATAAAAAATTACCATTTTGAGTAACTAGCTATGAATGGACAAAACAGTCTGTTTTATCAGGTGGAGGGAATGGAGTTATAGTAGCACACATGGCCATTCTGCCTGAATGAATCGAACAGGAGACATAAACACTTAAGATGTAAAACCACTGGATACTAGGCAAGTAAAAGCAAGCCACGGGACTGAGTCACAATGGGAGAGGCAAAATTAAACGTTGTCAATTGGAGATCATGAAAAAATAGTGAAGTAGAAATGTAAAAAGAGGAAGTTAAATATGGGGCACCTGAACCCAAAGCCATCAGGTATTAGCAGATATGTCCCCGAGGAGCTCAAGGAAGTGGACCAGACAATCAGAACTGTCTGCATGGGCTTTCCCACAAGTCAACACATTTTGCCTTATGGTGTGTTAAAACGACCTCTTGGCAACCAACAGGGACCTGGGGATGTCATCCTTATATTTAAAATAGTAATAAAGACCTGAAAAATACAGCCAATTATTCCAAAATAAAGGACAAATTCCACAGCCAGAGATGCAGACTTATCACACTTATTTGTGTCTCTCTCCTTTGTATTGTTACTCTTATTACTTCATTAATGAAAATTGCAATTCACCCATCTGAAATTAAGGTCATATTTAGCCATCAAGGTACAGTTTAATTGAAATTATTTCCAAAAATCCTTCCTGCAAATCTCTAGTCAGAGTTAATTTATGTCCCTGACCCTCTACCACGACATAAGACTTAGATTGTGCTTTTGATCAAAGAATGATGACTAAGACATAATTTACCATGAAACACCTTAATTTAGAAGACATTTCCCCAAATTTGATTCAGAGATGGTAGCTGATCCATCTCATCCTTCAAACAGACTTACCTCTAATAGTCACCCATAAGCATTTACAACATTGAAAAAAATTAGGAGATTCTAACAACAAAAAGGGACTTGAGTTATGGCCTCTAATTTCTTTGCAAACCTGAAATTTTAGGACACATTGTCCCCATCCTTTGAAACTATTCTAAATAATGCTATTTACCTGCCAATTTTTGCTGAATTAGAAAGAAATTATTGACTATGGCATCAGCTCAGAACAAAGCTAACAGGCCCACAGTTGAAACTCTAGATCCATGATGCCAAGCTCTAAGGTTATAATCTCTAATATATGTCCCTAAATTAGAGAAGGTATTCAATTTGTAGCAAGTAAATGAAGAACAGTGAATGAGTAAAGTGACTGCTAATTGCACACTCTAAACCTTATAGACAGGGAGGTCAAATTGACCCTGATAGAAACAACCAGAAAATGTCTCATTTGTTTCCCAAGACTCATCTTTTTCCATAAAAATGAGAACTAGCAAAACAATAATTCTTTATACTAGTTATTTGCCTCTTTCAAAGAAAAAGAAAATGTACCACAAACATCAGACATTCAGTGAGTCAAGCAGGACTCCATCAGCTCCTGGTCCTTCCAAACAACAGCAGGAAAACCCTTCATTTGAACCTCACAGCCAGAAAGAGGACTGAAGCAAAAACATGCGCCCAGGAGTCACAATTTCTTGGATTCATTAAGAGTTAGGTCAGAAACTACATCAAGTACACCTTCTTAGTCTGTTTTTCCATTTGTACAGGGAGGGAGTCAGTAAGTACCAGAATTGGAAAAGGCCTTAGCTAGATGGGTGGTGCAGGGATGAACTAAATTATCTCTTAGGTCCTTTCCAGCTCTGAAAATCTTTTCATTCTTATTGTCACACTTAGTAGATATTCGTTTGGCTCCCACCTGAAAATCCAGCTGAAACATAAACAGACTTCAACAGGAAAACACACATCTATCAGCTATAATTTGGACTTGGCAATAGGAGGTTTCAACATACTGTTAGAGAAAAAATATAAAATTATCTCTGAGGGATATATGATTTTAGGTACATCATAGCTCCTATCTAAAGGGAGATAGAGATAGAGCCAAGTCATTATCCTGTCCTGTCATTAAACCACAGGGAAGGTCACCCCCATTTTCTTTTTAACACACCTACAGACTTTCATATATTCAAGAATTTGCAGGCCTCTTCCTACTAGATTTGTCCTTTTCCATTTGGCAAACTCAATTTTATTTTTTATCCTTCTTCCTTCTGTTTTGCAGAGAACACAAGCCAATATGGCAACAGGCTTTTTGTTTACTTCCTTCCTTTTTAAAAACAAAGTTGTGGTTTCAATACAGATATCAGGACAAGGTCCCTACAGAACAAGAATTTTTATAATTTCAGGACTTTTTGAATTTTTCTTAATGGAGTGTTTTAACAAGGCCTTATTACTATTATTCTTGCTGTCATTATTTTTACATAGTAATAATTATAGCATCAGAATATCTATAAAGCCACTACAATTTAGAAATTCAAATCCATCTGTATTTCATTTAATTATTAAATGTTGATGGGTTTGCTTTATTTTTAATTATGAAGAAATTGGGACTCGGTGTGACCAGCTCAAAATAGCATGATTGGGATAAGTTGCTCAACTATTATTCAAACACAAGTCTTCTGTCACAAAACCAAACTTTAGAAATAAAGATTGTAAATGCAAAAAAAAAAGTAGTTTCTGTAATAAATCAACAGAGTAAGTGAAGCTTTTGAGTAAATTAAATTTGCAAAGAACCAAAATTCACAAAATAAAAGCAAAAATATACAAAAGGCAAACTTTAAAGCTTTTATTTTTATTTAAATAAAAATTACTAGAAAAATAAAAAGGGAAATTTGTTATTTTGTTTCTATTTGCAAGGGAACTCTCAGATGCATAAACTAAATATAAATTTTTTCAGACTCCTATCCATTACTAGTATCTGATCTATTTTTACCAACTTAAAATAAGATAAGGTATAGGAGTTTGTAACATATATATCTGAGGAAAAAATTTGTTTTATTGATTTTTAAAAGAGAGATGAAGGGAAAGGGAAAGAAGATAGAAATATCGATGACAGAGAAACATCAATTGACTGCCTCTTGCACACCCACTACTAGTATTGAGCCTACAGCCCAGTATGGAAACAGCAACCTCTTGGTGCATGGGATGAAGCTCAATCTACTGCACCATGCCACCTGGGCAGAGAATAAAAAAAAAAAGAGTCTTTTGATATCTAGCCTAGGAATTTAATTTCAACTGATCAATTAAAAAAAAAGGCATCTTCTATTTCCTAAGATCTAGTATATGAAAATATACCCTTGAAAGAAAGGAAAAAGAAGAAATAAAGAAAGAAAGAAAGAAAGAAAGAAAGAAAGAAAGAAGGAAGGAAGGAAGGAAGGAAGGAAGGAAGGAAGGAAGGAAGGAAGGAAGGAAGGAAGGAAGGAAAGAATCCAATGGCTCAGTCTCACCTCTCCTACTCAAAGTGCTTCTTTAGATGTCACCTTACCAGTGAGGTCTTCTTCACCATGCCCCTGATAGGTTGCATCCTATATCCTTTCCTCAACCCGTAGCACTGATCCAATTCTAATGTACTTTGTATTGTATGTATTTATTTACTTCTACCTAGTTTTATTAACAAAAAGTGTCATGAAAGCAGAACCCTGTCTTTTTGCTGTAGAATTCCTTTTTTGCTGTGGTATTAGGGTGTTCACACAGAAGCACAGAAAATTCATTGAATGAATGAATCATTTCTTTTTCTATCTCCACAAACTCAAAAATGTAGGAGAAAGAAAGATAGATAATAAACCAAACTATTTAAGGGTTATTTCCTAATGGTTTTCCTTTTTAAAACGTATTGCGATAAAATTCAAACATATAAAGGTAGACCAAATAGTAGAATAAACAAACCTCCAGCACCCAATAATTATCAACACATAATTAAACTTTTTTACCTATATTTTCACTAAATCCTTACTCTTTATTCTTTTGAAAAAAATATCAAACACCATTTAACTTCTCCTCAAATATTTCCAATGTTTCTCTAAAATGTAAGAACTGTTGTGTATTTTTCTTCACCCTATCGGGAGTAACCACATCACCCCTAAAAACTAACAATGATTATTTGATTTTGTTATTTAGGTTTCTTCCCTGACATGAATAGAAAGCATTTGGCTGCCTAAGTGGTGGCAGGTGGTCACCAATGCCCCTATGTGATCACAGGCTGAGAACTACTTCTAATGCTCCCTACTCAAGCCAAATACAATCACCAGTCTCTGGAACACAATAGTTCTATATATAATCAATACATTGTGTAATGGGCATTGTGGGCCTCACTCAGGAGAGAAAATCCTAAAGACATTTGTTGCTGCTTTTGCTAGAAAGATGCCGCTGACCAATTAGGACTTAGTGACCAACCAGAGCCTTATAATATCTGCCTTACACACATAGAATGCAATGTTTGTGAATAAAGAAAAAAAGACAATAAAAATACATCGTTGTGTATCACCAGGATAATAAAAACATGTGAACTTCTCAAATGACATTCCTAAAACACGGCTTTTAGTTTTGAAACTAATGAGTAAATGAAAGGATTTCTAAGGCTTGGGAGTGCAAACTCTGAGAAGCTTGAGTTGGGTGTTTTGCATTAAGATGCCTTAGCTTTTTGTGTCATAAAGCTACTTGTGGTCTCTGGATAAATGTATGCCTGCCATAAAAACAATTACTGAATTCATGAGCTTCCTAGCGTGTATTATAAATATGACTTCAACCACAGATCTTACCTGTGCCCTAAAAGAACCTTCATCTAGGGGTGGTGGAGGAGGGAAGTTTCCAGAGCCAGATGGAAGAGTACCAGGATCATCTAGAGGTGGGGGTGGGGGTGGAAGAAAATCACCTACAGAAAGAAAATACAAACATGATGTTACTACAGATGCAATCCTATAAGCACTCTTCAAAACACACATTGGCATTTTGCTACTTGTAATTGGCATTGACACATGATCTTTTGACTTGCATAAAAATTATTCCCTATCCTACCTACTTCTTCTCACTTTAACTAGTAGCCTTAACTTTCTGAAGATGGAGAACCAGATTTTATACTTCTAAGTGACATCAAAGCTACTCTGTAGGGGTCAGGGACATTTAGCCAGAATAAGGAAGCTTGTTGGGGTGGCGGATTATTGCAGTATATAATACTTGATCCTTACAATAAATTTTCTCTCAAGTAAAGGAGGAAAAAAATAAGTACACAAATAAAAGATGACATTTATTAAGATGTACAAACAAACTCTCCAGGAAGCTAGATGAAGGAAAGCTTCTGTACAGGTGGAGAAATGAAGGCTTTACCAAGCATTTAAATTGTCCCTGAAAATTATGATGTAGAAAATAAGTCCACTCTACACAGACAGAGGGATAAAAAAAATAAAGATTTTTTTAAAAACAAATTTAGAGCTTACAGAACAAAGAGCAAATAACAATACAGCATAGAGAAATGTAAAATAAATTAGTATGTTACAAAAATTAGAACAATGACAAAATAAGCTTTTAAGTGTGCTGTATAACCAGCAAGTACTTGAATTTTATCATGCATGCAATGAGGATCCATCCAAGATTTCTGAAAAGGAAACACTTAGTTGCAATATGATTTACTAAAGACTAATCTACAAACTACATGCAGAGCAGATTTTGAGAAACTTGGTATAAAAAATATTGATTAGGAAATCTATATGCAGTCCAAGTAGAAAATAATGAGGCTTTAGGACACTAAGAAGCCCTGACATTGTGATCAACAAGCACAGCATATAGAGTTGTTGGAAGAATGTTCCTTGTCTCTAAGATTTGAGGTGTCAATATCTATCTAAAAGCTCTGTGGATTCATGGTATAGAATCTTTTTGAAATATTCTGCAAAAAATTCTATTAGGAAAAGAAAATGCTCATTAAATTTTTTCTTTTATTTGTCCTTTTTCTTTATATTAAATTTATTGGGGTGAACCTAGTTAACATATTTCAGGTGTACGACTTCACAATACATCATCTGTATACTGTTGTATGTTTACCACACCAAGTCAAGTCTCTTTCAATCAAAATTTATTCCCACTATAGCCTTCTCCATCTTTTAAAAATAATATTTTAATGCACTGGTGGGTGTGGACAGAAGGAGAGAGACATGTACAGTAGGCATAGTCCTAGGAGTCAAATGTGTGAATAGGGTTTGAAGGTTAGGATGGCTGAGTGCATTTATTCATTTTTTCATTCTACATACATTTATGAGGCACCCACTGCATGCAGATTGTGAAAGTCCTGGCCCCTCAGGGTATACCATCCAGTGAGGACAGCAGATACATTAGGGAACAGGCGAGGAGCTCTGGGCATATGGGTAGGTGTCCCCAGCCAGCCTGGAGGAATCCAGATGCTTCCTGGGGGAGGAGATATCTGAGTTGAGTTTTCAAGTTCAGAGGAGGGAGCATTAGTATAAAAGGAGAGGGGAGATCTCTGTTGGTTCTCAAGCCTAGAGTGATGTCAAAGAAAGCAAAAGGTAGCAGTGGGGGAGTGGAGGGAAGAGGCCACAGCCAGGGGGATGGGGACACAAGGAAGGATTGACCCAGACCTGGGGAGGGAGCTAGGTACTCTGGAGGGAGGAGACTATTAAAAAAGGGATATTCCTTTAGAATATTACAAAAGAAATGCATGCATATGGCAACAAATAATATGTGTCTAAAGAAAGTAGATGACCACGGACACTTAAGCCTCCTATAAAAAAATCATAATAATATAAATGGAGACACTTTAAAATGGAGCCAGAGCTGTCATTCAGGAGAAACTGTCTGGCAGATCCTATGCCACAAATTTTCAGAATGTTAAAACAGGGCAAAATAACCTCTACACTGTGCCTAAAACAATGCTGTGCCCCAAAGAACTATTTGGAGGAATAACAAGAAAGCAGGTATTATGATTGCCTACTGATAATTAGGGCACCAAAAATTTTAAATTGTTTAGAATTAGCATCACTATGTTATATTATCTGCACCAATAGAAATATATTCCTTCCATTGATATAATTGTTTCCCTTCACTTTCTCATAAAACCATTGTCTGTGTCTCCTAATTGAAACACTATTTGGGCTTCTGACTGAAGTATACTTCCTGAATAGCACTTCTTTGATCTCAAATAAATGCCAGTTGCAATAAATAAATAAATAAATAAATAGATAAATAAATAAATAAATAAAATATTTTAGATGTGATGGGAAAATTCTTTATTTATAGATAAGTAGCTGTTCCCTACATTTCAGAAATTTAATACTTAGTCATGGGGCAGCAGTTGCTATCACTCAGTGGGTTGTTTTTGGATAGTACCAAAGCATTACAACTTAAATCTTCAGAAAAAGGAAAGTCAAAATTGAACAGTGGAAGGAGGGCAACTGGGACTGGTTGGTCTGACACACCTTTCAAATGGTTCATGTGGGCTCCATTTACCCTGTCTAGGAGTTCTAGTTTCCCACCGTATTCAGACTACCAAGCAGTCAAACACTATCTTTAGAATACTCTGCTTTTTGGACTTTTGCTATGCACAGCATGCTAAGATGTTCATCCACTACCTCTCACACCTACAAAACTCTCTGATGGTTCTCAAACTTTAGGGTTCATTAGGATCTCTAGAAGGTCTTATTTAAACACTAGAGGCCCGGTACACAAAATCTGTGCATGGGAGGGCGAGGCGGAGGCATGTCCCTCAGCCTTGCCTGCACCCTCTCCAATCTAGGACACCTCAAGGGATGTCCAGCTGCCCTTTTAGACCCAATCCCACTGGGATCGGGTCTAAAAGGGCAGCTGGACCTCCCTCTCACAATCCAGAACTGCTGATTCCCAACTGCTCACCTGCCTGCCTTCCTGATTGGCCCTAACTGCTTCTGCCTGCCAGCCTGATTACCCCCTAATCACTGTCCTGCCAGCCTGACTGATGTCCAACTGCTCCCCTGCCAGCCTGTTTGCCCCCAACTTCCCTCCTCTACAGGCCTGGGCATCCCTAACTGCTCTCCCCTGTAGACTTGATTGCCCCCAACTGCTCTGCCTTGCAGGCCTGGTCCCTCCCAACTTCCCTCCCTTGTAGGCCTGCCCCCCCCCCAACAGCCCTCCCCTGCAGGCCTGGTCACCCCTATCTGCCCTCTCTGCAGGCCTGGTCCCTCCCAACTGGCCAGCTTGTGGTGGCCATCTAATGTCCACATAGGAGCAGGATCTTTGACCACATGGGGGCAGCTATATTTTGTGTTGGAGTGATGGTCAATCTGCATATTACTCTTTTATTAGATAGGATAGATTGCTGAGTCCCATCCCCAGACTTTGTAATTCAGTAGGTCTGGGGTAGGACACAATAATTTGCATTTCTAAGAACTTCCCAGGTGATGCTGATGCTAATGGTCATGGGACCACACTTTGAGAAACACTGCATTAGGCAAAGTAACACATTGTTATTTTTAATTTAAGCCCTATAGGATTAGTAAAGTTCAAGGATATGTGTCATAAAGAAACATTTCTAATTCTCTTACCCTTCTGAATATACTCATTTCAAGATAAACTTTGTCCATAGCTTTATTAGGATTATAGGTCTCATAAACCTTTCATAACACCACCTAGTAGTTCTAAACATTGCCTACAAACTAGAGTTACCATGAAAGCTTTTCTTTAGACACTGAAGCTAAAACTCTATCTCATCCAATTCAATTAAGATGTTGTGGATAGGGGAGGGGATGGACAGGAAGAGTCAGATGCCAGTATTCCTTTAAAACTCAACTGATTCTAGTATACCACCAGGACTGAAAAACTCATTTCAGTCCTTCATTTGGCCAAACACTGCACTAAAAAAATTTTATAACATCTATTAAATTGTCACCAACTCCTTTGAAAAGTCATAATAGCTTATGAGAAGAATGCAATGAGATCTTAAGTGATTAGCAAAGGAAATAAAAGTTGATGGAGACATGACAACCAAATTCTAGTTCACTGCCTAATTTTTAGGTCCAAATGTCCTATCCAGACCTATGTCTTCTTTATAGCCAACATTAAAGAAGATTTCTGAGCATTTTCTTCAACTTCAACAAATCCTATTATGCCACAGTGAACTGTCAGCATTAAACAGGACCAGAACTGAATGACTCTTGGAGATCATAGTACAAAGGTAGAACAGACCCACAAAATTCACATGAACACTCCAAATTTTCACAGAAAATTAGTCTATGCCTACAACAAACTGCCTATCTCTGAGGTTCCTCCCAATTATATCCTTCTTACCTACATTTCTGTCATAGAATTAAATAGTGAAGTAAGGTTGATGACACTTCAGGGAGGGTGAAAAGGAACAGAAAAAAAAAAGGAATATTATATATATATATATATATATATATATATATATATATGTGTGTGTGTGTGTGTGTGTGTGTGTGTGTGTGTGTGTGTGTGTGTGTATGTGTGTGTGTATAATCTGTAAACAACAAAAAATCTAAACTATATAGTCTAGGGAAAATTAGGCAGATTTTTAAAAGTCCTAGTGATAACTCCATACTAATAATCTGCTTTATTTGGTTCAGTTACAAATTTTGAACAAAGTGTTGTTGTCCAAGTTTTGTTTGTTTGTTTGTTTGTTTTTAAACAATAAAAGATCATTTGTCTTAGATGCTTACATGGTAACTCTCTGAAAGAAAAGCAGCTAAACAGAATCAGCTGCAGTACCTTCCAACTAACAATGCTAAGCTATAGACCTTCAGTTTAGTGCACTAACCTGAAATGGAACTCCTGGACCCTGCATATTGCAGGAGCATGAACAAAACAAACAGGCCCACCAAAAAGAACACAGCATCAGGCAACTGAGGCAGTAAAGTGATACAAAAAATCTGAGATAGAAACATTTGGTTTTAGAAGAAGTAGTGTAGTCACAGACAGATGTCTACAAATCTGTCTTCCTCTTTACCCTTTCCTCATCACTAAAAGCCTACCACATGCAAAATACATTTGTTCATCAATTACCAGGTTAAATGGTTTATTCAAAGTTATACAGCTAGTGAAATAGAGAGTTGGAAATGGATCCTTCCTCTGCCTTGGTGAAAAGCTAGAAAGGATAATGTTTAATTTCCTCTAGATCATCCCATATTATTTAGCTAATATTCAATTTATTATTATTATTTTATTATTACTATTATTATTATTATTATTATTATTATTACTAGAGGCCTGCTGCACAAAATTTGTGCACCAGGAGTGGGTGGGAGGTGTCCCTCAGCCCAACCTGTACCCTCTCCAATTGGGGACCCCTCTCACAATCCAGGACTGCTAGCTCCCAACTGCTTGCTTGCCTGCCTTCCTGATTGCCCCTAACCGCTTCTGCCTGCCAGCCTGATCCCCCCTAACCACTCTCCTGTCAGCCTTATAGATGCCTAATTGCTCCCCTGCCAGTCTGTTTGCCCCTAACTACCCTCCTCTGCAGTCCTGGGCATCACTAACTGCCCTCCCTTGCAGGCCTAGTCCCCCCGAACTGCTTTCCCCTGCAGGCCTGGGTCCCCCCCGCAACTGCCCTTCCCTGCAGGCCCAGACACTCCCAACTTCCCTCCTCTGCTGGCCTGGTCATGCCTAACTGTCCTCCCCTGCTGGCCAGCTTGTAGTGACCATCTTGTGTCCACATAGGGGCAGGATCTTTGACCACATGGGGGAAGCCATCTTGTGTGTTGGAGTGATGGTAAAGCTGCATATTACTCTTTTATTAGATAGGATTATTATTATTTTGGGTGCCAGAGGAAGTACCACTAGGCAGCTAAAAGGTGAGTTGGGCAAATAAAGTATTATATCCCTAATTCCCAAATGCTAATTTATGTCAATTCACTTCAAAAATAGCCTGTTATGCATACTATTAACTTAAAAAGGGAATTATGATAAAGTCCTGATAACCCAACATGTTTTTCCGAGCTATCCTCTCTAGTACAGAGGTAAAATGTGAATGGCCCTGAGAAGCAGAGGCGGTGCACTGGTAGTGCTGAGCTGTCACCCACTGAAGTTACTCTAGTAACATGGATTGGGCATATATGAAAGGCACATGAGTACAGAGCTTGCTATCCCTTCATGAATAAGGGCCCCATTAGAGGAAGAAAGAAATTACAAAAATGAACCAGCATAGAAGATGATAAAGTACTGGTTCTATGTGATTGAAGTGGAAAAACATAAGCGAGCAATAAAGCTTAAACCATCAACTAAAGTCTAGATTCATTTACTATAGTAAAAAGAAAAAAAAAAGCATCATTCTCTTTCTTCTTCATTCAAACATCCATGACAAATATATATATATATATATATATATATATATATATATATAGAGAGAGAGAGAGAGAGAGAGAGAGAGAGAGAGAGAGAGAGAGAGAGAGAGGAATTTAGACAGCAGCTCCTTTCTGCCTCATAATACAGCTCTCTCATGGCATCTCTAAAACTTGGCTGCATTTATGGGCTTATGTTCAGTCTTTCCAGGTTAGAACTGAAGTTTCTAACAAGTAGGGCCTGAATGTGCAAATCACCATAAGGATCTGTATGATTTGCAGACTCTGATTCAGCAAGTCTGAAGTGGCCCCCGAGTGTCTGCATTTCTGACATGCTCCCAAGGAGGTGGATGTGGATCCAGGCACTTCACAGGAGCAGCAAAACTCTAGAGCTCTCCTGGTTTGTTCTCGAACTTTCTCACACAGATAATTTTTGGTTGTTTAAGGAAAATCTAAACTTTAAGGTAAATATAAATGAAATCACTTAGGGGCTCCTCAAATTAAGAATTTAAATTGTGAGTGCACAAGAGATTGGGTTGGAATACACACACAAAAGTGAAAAAAAATTAAATTATGTTGAGCAAGTAGTAAACTTTAAGTAAAGCCAGCTTTTCATTTCCATCAATAGTGAGAAAAAGAGAAAGGAAATATGTTCAAAAGAAATGAGTACAAAATTTCAAGGGCAAAAATTTAACATACAAATCCCAGTTCTCTCCTAGGGAAAAGGCAATGCCACCATCTAAGGTTCAATTTCCTCACTTATTAAATGAGGATAATGATAATCACTTCATGGTGTCACTCTATGGATCAAAGCAGTTAAAACATTGACTTTGAACCTTTTTAACCCCCAAACAATGACAATCTCCCTAAGGTGATTGGTTTATGACACAGTTAAAGCATTTTTCTCATAGATTGGAGGCTATTCATTACAAAAAGAAGCGATTGAAGACTTTATTTACAATTAGAAGCCCAGCGCACGAAATTGCATGAGACCCCAGATGTGCAGCACTGCAGTGGGAGCAGGACCCCCAGACTCTGCTGCGCAGCTGCTGGACCCCAGACCTGCCACACCATGAGACCCATTAATGCACCTTCGGGTGACCAGTAGTTTGGTGGATATAGCGTTACAGTCTCAAGCTTTTTATAATATAGATTTCACCTTCAACTCCATCTTCAGTTTGCATTAAAACATAAAAGCTACCAAGAAAACTACACCAGAAAGTACATTGAATGAAATATTTTTAAAATGAAGCACTCAACGACATATATACATATATCTTGTATCATCATGGAGTATCTTTTAGATGGATTCCCAATAAACTGTTAAAAGCAAGTTGCCTGTAAGAAAAGTATAACTGTGCAATTGTGAAACAAGACTAGCAGAGAAACTTAGTTTTCATTACTTATATCAATTTTTAATCTATGGCTATTTTACCTATTTATAATTTTAAAATAACACATACACACAAAACAGAAGACAAATTTTCAGTACCTAGAAATGAATGTTAAATATAATAAGTTTTTAAAAATCACCAGGAAACACTGGAATATGACAAAGTCAATAAACCCCTAAGGATAAGTCCCATTTAGTGCATGGCTTCTGAATCTTTGCAATCTATTTATTATGCATTAGTTATACCTAAAAATATAAAAAGAATTTCCCCGATTTACCCAACATGTTTTTCATATTAGAGATAGGATAAAGAGCTTGCTTATTCATAGACCCAAAGCTTATACACCATCTCAGTGTGAACATAGACCTCTGCCCTAGAGAAAGACTAAACACTATTAATACAGCAGCTCCTGGATTCCCATTTTGTTCTTGTTCCCTGAGTGTGCAGCCTCTTTAAAAAGTCTCTGGGAGAAGTAACAATTATCGGGGTAAAGTTGGGCATTCCTGGTTTCCTGTCTTCACTCTCATCAAAATAGCAACAGTACATCCTCCCTTAAATGGCACATGATCATCTGTAAATGAGAAGACTGTATGTGATCCTGACCAAGGAACTTGAATTATTTAGTTCTCACATTAGATATTTTTGGAGTTCAGGTTTTTATTATACATAATTATATATTAGAAAATGAACCTTTCTATTTTTATTTTTTGCTGTTTAACTAAAAAAACAAATTGTTGATTCTGATAGTATTTAATTTTCTAAGCAATGACATTTAAATGAAATGGCTAAGATTAAAAATAGTGATAAAACACCATATTGATGATGGCACAGAAAATCAGCATAAGACATCCTTCCAAAAATGTCAACACACTTAACAGCTGATAGCTCAATAGATGTTTCTTTCTTTTTAGAGTTAATCCTTTGGAGTTAATAAATTTCAAAGTGTGTATACATTTTTGGACACCCGGTATATAGGAGTATTAAAGAGAAAAATTTTCTCAAAAAGAATAAACAACAACTATCTAATGTCTTAAAAAAACGTATACACTTCTATACAACAATACCATTTTTAATAAATGATCCTACTAAAAAAGTAATTGAAAAGTATACAGAGAAGCATGTCAATATATCTTTATCATAATAAAATATAATCAAAATAATCAGAACATTCCATTGATAAAGTATTGATTATAAATCAATTACAGTCATATACCATAGTCATTAAAATGATGACATTGATCTAGATCTGACATCTATTTCTTCATTGAGTGCTTTCCACATGTCAGGCATTATCTAGACACTAAGGAGAAATCAAACTAATTAACTAAATAAAATAGAAAGTGCTCCTGGAATTTATACTCTATCAGGATGAGAAAAATACTTAAAAGGAAATTAAAGATACTTAATATAGGTGATATGTACTATATAGAAATATAGAGCAAGGAAGGAGGAAAAGCCTGCGAGCGTGGTGGTGAAGTGCTGCAATTTTAAAGAGAAAGATTGGGAAGTGCCTCACCAGGGTGGCACTGTATTTGAACAAAGACTTCACTCTAGGGAGGGGATGGGTCATAGAGTACTTGGAAGCAGAGCATGAAAAACTTTCTTACATATTATCATATGAAGAAAAATGTGGTCCTTTTTTTAAAAAAAATATAAAACTCTATGCTGACAGTGACTATAACTTGTGCAATGAGGAGTTGACTGTTTAATTCCTTCTCTTTTGGGTTTAATTGTTATACAACGAATGTGAATTACAAGCATGCATTTATTTAAAAAAATCAAAAGGAAGATGCTTTGAAATGAAGTATAAAATCTACTCAAAACTAGTGTTTAATTTTAATCCAGCACTGTATTTATCCAAGCCAAAATGTAATGTCTTCATCATCTTTCTAAATACCATAGCTTAAAATACTATGAAATTCTCAAATTAAAAGCAAGAAGAATTACTATCCTAAAGTAGATAAAATCTCCCTGATTTTCAAATAGACAATTTCACTCTACATTAGCTAATATTCATTGAGTTCAACAATCCTCATGTTTAACCACAAGTTAGGAGTACGTATCAAGGCGAAACACTTAGTGCATTGCATCTAACCATATTCTATTTCTCTATCACACAGTGCTTTCCATTTGCTGAAAAACAAATTCTCTTCCTGAGATAAAAATATTGAAGAATTTTCAAATAATATAAATTTAGGGCAGTCTGATTCTATAAATGGGCTAAAACCAAATATTATTTATGAATCCACTTAGTGTCATTTGTCTTACAAAAACATGGCAATTGCTACCCCAAAAAGAAACCACATCATTGAATACCAAGTAGGGGCATTCAGAATAAATAAAGCAATGAGTTAAGCCTTAGCATCCCTCTTCTACCAGCTATTGAGATATCTTCAGTCCAAATAACAAAAAAAAAAAAAAAAAGAAAGAAATTCTTTTAGTTTAAAATGAAATAGTTAAAAAAAAAAATCCATGATATGGAAAGAGAATTAGGCAATAGTCCATAGTAACAAAAAAAAAAAAAATCTTAAATCTACCATTGAAAAAGAAGCTGGCAAACAAGTATCAATGTATTGAGAGACTATTCCAATCATACCTCTTTATTGAGGGTTGGGGATAGCTGAGGAGAGATCAATGAGGGGGAGGAAATTAGACATATTACATACTTTAAACAATATATAAATACTCTAAACAATAAAGAATTTTTAAAAACCTCATTATTTTAGAGATAGGGCATGGCTTTTGGGGTGGCTATTAAACCAGAAGCTTATCTTCTGTTCAAAGATGGTGATGAAGCTTGAGGGAGTATGGTTTTTACAATAAAACTTCTTTAAGTAGCTGATTTTATCACTTATTTCATCACTGCTATATCTAGACAGAGTGAACCATCCTCTGAGGTCTTAACAGTATTTATTTCCCACAACTTATCTTAGAAATTCCTTCGTATCTTTTAGGAATTTTAGAGAGTAAAATCTTCTCCATAAAGGAGAGATGGGAATGGAAGAGGAGCAATAAAATGAAGAAAGAAGAAGAGATGGCACATACACAAAATCTCAACATGTTAGTCCTTGAAGTGCTTAAACATATCTGACTTTTAACTGAGGGTGTGCATCAAAATCTCAATGGGGGCACTTTCTACTACTATATACAATCAGGCCTCACTGTACAATTCTTAAATCAGAATATTTGGAGTTGAGACATGGACAAAGCATCTTGACAAGCTTACTGGATGATTCTGATGAGTAGCCCTGGTTGAGCATCACTGACCTCCATGACAAACAAATTAAGACTGAGGAACTATTCTAGATTAAAGAAGATAAGGACTTACAATAACTATAAGCAGCCTGAGATTCAAAGTAGGATCCTATATCACAAAATGGAAAACTGATAAAATCTGAATGAAATCTACATATTAGCAAGTAGTTTTGTGTCAGTATTAATTACCTGTTTTTGGTAATTGTACTGTGATTATATAAGATATCAACATTTAGTAAACTAGATAAAGACTAAATGAGAAATATTTTTCTTTTTTAAAAAAAATATATTTTATTTATTTTTTACAGAGAGGAAGGGAGAGGGATAGAGAGTCAGAAACATGAATGAGAGAGAAACATCCATCAGCTGCCTCCTGCACACTCCCTACTGGGTATATGCCCACAACCAAGGTACATGCGCTTGGCCGGAATCGAACCTACCACCCTGAGTCTGCAGGCCAATGCTCTATCCACTGAAACAAATTGGTTGGGCATACATGAGAAGCATTTTTAAACATTTGTGTGAAGTTTAAAATTATTTCAGGATGAAAATTCAAAAAAATTTTAAGAAAAATCATCATTGACCTAGCCCAATAACTGTATTTTATAGGTGGGTAATTTTCGTTGTGGTAAAGTGAAACAGTCAAACAATTTAGAGCCATACCAAGAATTCCAAATCTCCTATCTTCTAGTTGAGGACACATTTACCATAGTCCATGGCAGATTCAGTGTGATAAACTGAAACTTCTCAGGAAAGAGGAGGAAACTTGATCAACCACTATAACTTCAGAAGACTGTGAAGAAGAGAAGAGGTTCTTACTAAGTAGAAGACTTGAAATAGATGATCAGGAGCGCATGGTGCATCTTCAACAAAATCCAGGTTGAATGCATCATGAATTGGCCAGTGGTCTTAGCCTGAGAAGTAGCAGTAGTGAAATCCCACAAAGCTTCCTTTCCCCAACTGCTGGAACCTGCTCCCCTGCCTCAAAAAACTCTTGAAGGGTTTTTATATGGGACCAGTGAGCTTCTGTGATTTCTCCAGTCTTCATCTTTTAGACAAAAATGCCTTCAAATTCTTCTCACTGCAAAACTCTTGTTACTATTTATACAAAATGATGCCAACCATTACTCACTCTCCTTCAACCATTTCATGGAGTCTGGGGCTTAGCAAATGCACAAATGTTTTAAAAATTATCAGACACTCATTTAACTTCAAGGAGGTTGTTTTTTGGCATGTACTTTTTATTTTTTTTCAAAGGAATACTGGAGCTGACAGGTACTTGCTCTAAAAATTTACTTCACCACCTGCTAGCTGAAATATTGCTTTCATGGATTTATATTGTATTAAAAGGTCACTGGCTGTTTAAGTCTTAAACTGTTTTAATAATTCTAAAAGTCGCTTAACAGTAAGAAAAGGAAGCTCAGAACAAACAGCAGCAGGGACTCTAATTAAAAGGACCAATTCATCTAATTTTATTTGGGGCTAATTATTCAGGATTCACTCTTTGATGTGTAAGGAATAGCAATTAGTAATTTTAGTGATTTGAGAATCAGTGAAGGTGTAATCAGTTAAAATGAGTGAGTGTTTACAACACAAGTTGGTGAATTAGTCTCTCTCAGCTGGAGAACAGGAACATTAGGCTCCAAGAGATCAAGGCTAAGGATTTCAGACCCTAGTAATGACAGTAATTTCAAAATAAAACACATGTCAGCAGCATCGAGCATTCTGTTTACTCTTAGCTATGGCAAGGCACAGGAGCTTCATGAAATTACCTTTGATATGATCTCCATCTTTGCCACTGTCTCCAATCATTTCCCTCTATTTGGCTCTTGCCACCATGGTAACCATAAATGCATCACAGTAAAAAAAAGCAAGTCTAAATGAACATGCCATTTATAAGCAACTTAATATCCAGAATAATCATGGTACTCATTTATTTCATGTCTACATCTCTGATTGATGGTGGGGCATCTCCACCTGCACCTCTATCTGGCTTTTTGATCAACTGAATTTAAATACCCTAACCCGCAGACCTGCTTACCTAGTCTTATATCCTCTATTTTTCTGTTCACTTCATTATAATTTTCTGAATCACAAAAAGTTGGGAGAAAATCCTTTTCTCTGTTTTGCCTCACTATAGAGCAAGCTATGTTAACTTACACCAAACTATTAAAATCCATTAACTGCTCCTCAATCCATCTCTATTGCCACCAAAATAATCAATACCTATATATCTCTTATCTACACTTAAGAAACATCCTACAACATTTCCATAGCCCTTTCCAACTAATTTCATACATTGTTGCCAGGTTGAAAATTCCAATTGGCCACCAAATAGCCACAACAATCTTGAAAAAGAAGGGCCGTGTTGCAGGACTTTGCCCTTCCCGATTTCAAACCTCACTACAAATCAAAACATTGTGGTGTTGGCATAAGGGCAGATATATAGACAATCAAAATAGGATAGAGCCGAAACCGGTTTGGCTCAGTGGATAGAGCGTCGGACTGCGGACTGAAGGGTCCCGGGTTCGATTCCGGTCAAGGGCATGTACCTTGGCTGCGGGCACATCCCCAGTAGGGGGCGTGCAAGAGGCAGCTGATCAATGTTTCTCTCTCATCGATGTTTCTGACTTTCTATCCCTCTCCCTTCCGCTCTGTAAAAAATCAAAATAGGATAGAGAGCCCAGAAATGATACCTCATCACATGGTCAATTGATTCTATGGCAACAGTGCTGGAGTTATAGAGAAAAATGGTTTGGAAACACTAGACCTTTGATAAAAGCCCCTGCTCTGGGCTTCCCAAGATGTACAAGGACCTCATGCTAGATAAGAAGAACACTGCAAAAGGATGGGTCTCCTATGAGAAAGTGAAGAGCAACTCCACAAGTTCAGTTCCCCCTCCTGGAATGCTCTGTTGCCTAAATTCTTTGGGATTACTGCTGCAAACAGAAACATTGGGAGGTTTGTACTTCAGAGAACTTGCTTTTGCTAATCCACCTACCCAGTAGTCTGTCTGACTAGCTCCCTTGACTCCAAGAATTTGCTCCCTGACCTTTTGCTTTCCTGACTCTAAGAATTTGCTCTGTAAGGACTTTCCTCTCATTTCTTCATATTGGAACCCAAGCTGTTCTTGGAGGCCCAGGTCACCTGCCAACTCTACACAGTGTTCCTTGGCTGCCCCAAAAGCATTTCCATACCTCTGACCCTTTGTAGCATTTTTAGAGTACATTCACAGTGTATTTTGTTGAGAATACAAGAGCCATTTGCCTTACTGTACCCTGTGTTCCTAAAGGGCACATATCATATATGATTCATCACTCTAGCCCAACAGCACCTTTTCAATGCCTCATGAACTGAGAAGGAGAAGAGTTAAGAAAATATTTGCCAAGTGGGTATATGGATGAAGTATTGACAACTGCAAATTGAATCCCTGCCCAATAAATGATTCTTTGAAGGAAGAAACTGAGAACAGGAATAGATATCAATTTCAAACTATGTGTATGTATATGGTGTGTGTGTGTGTGTGTGTGTGTGTGTGTGTGTGTGTGAGAGAGAGAGAGAGAGAGAGAGAGAGAGAGAGAGAGAGAGAGAGAGAGAAAAGAAAATGGAAGGCTGAAAAACTCAATTGAATTGAATGAACATCCCCATGGAAATAAAATCTACAAACAAAACACATTATTGACTTGAATAGTGACTCAAGTAACTTAGATGTATAAAAGAATTTGCACTCAGGTATTAAAATACATCACTTCTAGTCACTCCTGAACCATTTACTAGCTATGTGAACTTGGGCAAATTATGGAACTTCTGAACCTTATTTTTTTTCTCGTTGTAAACAAGAGTAACAGCACTAGTCTTTATATTGCCCAGGGTAAATTTAAGAATACATTTTTAAATACACAACATCCTACATAAAGTATTTTTATTGTGATATGATTCTTTATTAGACTTAACCATAAACCTTTCTTCACTTTTAGAAACTCAAATATAAAATGTAATCATTCACTGAGCATGTGCTATAGTCTTAATAAGGCTCTTCACATACAGTGGTCCCAAAGAATTGGGGTAAAGACAAAGAGAGACAAAAAACATAAGAGAATAATAAAACAATAGCAAATGAAGTCCTAGCCAAATAAGTAAATATTCTGCTCTCCCCCAGAATGTTTAGAAATCTTGGAAAGAAACCACAGAAGGAACACTGAGGTGGCATAACTTGGCACATCAAGTGCTTCTGCAACTGATTAACCCGACATTTCCTTGGGTTTGGGAGTATTACTGGGTCACTTTTTCTTTAATGGACAAACTGTTCTTGAACACTTTGCAAGACATAAACAAACTATTGTGAATGAATCAATCAAAGAGGACAGTTTTGTCCTCAAAATCCAATGAAAACAACCACCACCACAAGTAGGCAGTCAGACAAACAAGAACATCCCAAAATCCCAATGCCCTTGCTTAGCTCTGGATTTGCTTTTGCAATGCTACCCTGTAAATCCACATCTACAATGGGCAAATCCCACTCTGTAGCAACTTTCAAAAGGCCTCCAAAATCTATTGGATGCTTATCTTCCATCAACTAATATTTTCTGAATTAGAAGAGAGAATTCAATAAGTAATCCCTTGAAAATCAAGTTCTGTCTCTAGGGAAGCACTCCAAGAAAAACCTCATTCTTTGTATTTCATTCACTCCACTTTCTTTACTCCCTCAGATTAGGAAGTCATGTGATGGAAGGCAGTCCCAAATGCAAAATTTGTGACATGTTCTGGGCAGAAGTTCAGGCACCTTGTTATTTTAGCAGACCTGATCTAGCTGCCGAAAGACATAATTTAGCTGAGTGAAGAACTCGTCCCCTCCCCCCTGCTTCATTTGGCCAGCTGCCTGGGAAGGTCTTTCATTCCAAGGCAATGGATTTATTGCTGTCTTTTATTTCTCCAACAGTAGTTCCAGTCCTCTGAATTTCAAGTTCAGTGAACTCAGCCTTGGCATTCAAGGATCTCATGTCTCATCCTTAAGAGCATTTGTCCCAGGTCTGTTTGCCAAGGACATGGTGGCAGTTCCTTTCCTGGCTCTTGAGTCTGCAATATTATGCTGCTTTTTAAAAACAGACTCATCCCAATACTTGAGTTACCACTCCAATTCCTATAGGTACTCTCATGGCTTAACTGGCACTAATGGTAAACTCACAAAATTATCAGATTAGAAGGGAATTAGAATGGAATAAGGAACTGAGCTAGACTTCAGGTCAGCAAGCAATGGCCAAATTGTCAAATCCATTCCATTTCCTGTTTTTGTAAACAAATTTTTAAAGGAATACAACTACAGTCATTAGCATATTATAATCGACTAGAGACCTGGTGCACGATATTCTTGCACGGGGGGTGAGGGGAGTCCCTCAGCCCAGCCAGCACCCTCTCCAATCTGGAATCCCTCTCAAAATCCAGGACTGCTGGCTTCCAACTGCTCACCTGCCTGCCTTCTTGATTGTCCCTACCTGCTTCTGCCTGCCAACCTGATCACCCCCTAACCATCCCCCTGACAGCCTGATAGTTGTCTAACAGCTCCCATGATAGCCTGTTTGTCCCCAACTTCCCTCCTCTGATGGTCTGTTCACCCCTAACTGCCTTCCCCTGCAGGCTTGATTACCCTCAACTGCTCTCCCTTTCAGGCCTAGTCCCCCACAACTGCTCTCCCATGCAGGTATGGGTCCCACCCAACTGCCCTTCCCTGCAGGCCCAGTCACTCCCAACTTCCCTCCTCTGCCTGCCTGGTTACCCCTAACTGCCCTCCTCTGTAGGCTTGATCAACCCTAACTGCCCTCCCTTGCAGGCCTGGTCCCTCCTACTTGCCCTCTCCTGCTGGCCATTTTGAGGTGGCCATCTTCTGTACACATTAGGGCAGGATCTTTGAACACATGGGGGCAGCCATCTTATGTGTTGGAGTGATGGTCAATCTACATATTACTCTTTTATTAGATAAGATGGCTGCTTTTGTGTTCTGTTGACAGAATTGAGACTTTCTGATCAGCAAAACCTAAAATATTTTCTGTTGGGACTTACAAAAGTTTGTCAAATCTGATCTAGTCTATTAATTAATTTTATATGTAAAAGAATGTTCAGATTTAGTCTGATTGAACAAAATTCCTATGGAATTTTTAAAGCACAATAACTAGGGCAGTGTCAGAATATGGTACATATACACAATAAATACTGGCTATCTCTAGTGTCTGACAATAAATTTTATGTCCCTTAAAAGTGGAATAGTGCTAAAATTATTTTTTAAAAACACATTGTTGCCCTTGATAAATCCATCGTCTACAGGAGAGAAATATAAACAGATAATTTTAGCATAGTGTTTTGTGCATTTTTCTATTGTTGTTGCAACAAATTAGTATATACAATTATTTAAAGCAACACAAATTTATTATCTTACAGTTCTATAAGTAATAAGGATGTCATGGGTATCAATGGGCTAAGATCAAGGTGTAGGCAGAGTTTCATTCTTTGTAGGAGACCATAAGGAGAATACATTTTCTTGCTTTTTAAATTCCTAAAGCCTGCCATCACTCCTTGGATTATGGCCACCTTGTTCTATTTCCAAGGCCAGCAAAGTTATTGAGTTCCTTTTCACATCATTACCTAAAAGTCTTCTTATTTCTCGACTGTCCACTTCTAAAGACCCTCATGATAACATTGGGCCTACACAGATACTCCAGGATAATTTTCCTATCTTAAAGTGAACAAATTTAGCAACCTTAATTCCATCTGCAACCTTAATTCCCCATTGCTATGAAATCCAACATGTTCACAAGTTCTGGAGACTAAGGCAAAGACATTTTGGAGGTGGAAGAGTCATGAGGGGACTACTGTGCTCACCACATGTGCCATATAGAAGGGAAGTGTGTATAGTGCTGTAAACCTTAAAGGACAATTCATCAGTAGAGGAGCATAACTAAACAAGACCAAGATCTCTTTCACAGTACAAATTTTCTGGAATTTCCCATAATTTTCTAAAAATCCCATCATATTTCAGCATATTATAAAATTTATTATAATTTAATTATAAAAAAAAGACTAGCAACCTGCCTACAAAGAACACAGCCAAGGCCTAGAGAAAGTTAGTTCATCTTTCTTAAGTTCATAAACAGAATGAAATGTATTAGTGCAGCATTTTTGTGATGGTCTATGTGCCAATGCTTTAAAAAGTGGGGAAGGGATATTAAAAACTATTTGAGAAAAATAAATGTTATGAATTCACCAAAAAATGGGAGAATTTGACAGCATATACCTAAGATGAAAACATTTAATTTCAAGTATATTTAGCCCTTCAGAAAAAAATATAACTGAGACTAAATGGAATAAAACTATGAGCTTTTGCAGCTTTTATGACAGAGAAAATGTATGTTTATTTAGAAAAAAATATAAAATGCTTCATAGGAAAATTAATAAAGAGAAAGACAGAGAGAGAGAGAGAGAGAGAGAGAGAGAGAGAGAGAGAGAGAGAGAGAGAGAGAAAGAGAGAGAGAGAAAGCGAGAAATTGCACTTGTAAATCCTGAGTCACAACAGTTAAAAGTGAATTGCCTGGCTAGAGAATTTGTGTGTGGCCAATAACTGGAATTATGCATGTAGAGGCAAGAAGACTACTTGACGTGAATTTCATAACAGAGATATAAGCTTTATTAATTCCAGAAACAAGGAAAATGAATTGTAAGGGTCCTTTCAAGGCTGATATTTTATGATTCCATGATTCAAACTACAAGGGCCAATTACTGACAATAAGAGACTCAGGTTTCTTGTTAATGGGTATACTCAAAACTCCACCACATGCCATGAAGGGACAGTTATCTTAACAGCAAATAGGTGCTTCCCATTTAAAATAATGTAAAAATAATTCTCTAGGCAAGATCAGGCAAAAAACAACTTGCAATATGGATAAGACCTCTATCTGACCTTAATTCTCACTTCTCACTGCCCCTTTAAAAATGAAGCTTTTTATATCTAGAATGTCCCCAAAAGCTTTATTCTTTCCACTCTCAGGCCATAATTATTCTAAGAACAAAATGGGTGGTCACGTAGAGGTATGTGGAGGTCACCTAGACTATCAATTCTTGCAAATCCTTCCCTCTCCTATATCTGTAAACTTGCTTAATGGAAATAGCATATTCCCTTTGACTTAATAACTATAAAGAACTAGTAGAAAGGTTTCAAAATATGTGAGAACTTCCCAACCTGGCCCTTGTTAACTGAGATGGAGGTGATGCAACAATACTTCTTAAATTAAGGTGTACACATTTCTACCCTTTACAATTAAAAACAAGTAAAATACCAAATTACCAAGACGGAAATTTCCCACTGTAAACAACTAGAGTGACCCAGGAGAGAAAAACAAGACATCCAGTCACAAGAGCTAAATGCCCTCCTGTTAAGAGAAAATATCCACACATTCCCACGCAGAACTCTTTCCTTGTGAATAGAGCTAAAGGTTCAGGAAATAGTTTTTGTATAGAGACGTTATATTACCTAGACAAAACCGAACCAGATTATGTTTGTTTATTAGATTGTGGCTTTAGACACATTGTTCATTACTAAGAGCTCTTGACACATTCTTTGGAATGAAGGCTTTTGTGAGACTATTTTATGGTACTTAGACTCTTGAAAAGACTTATAAAAGCTGCCACACCAGAGGATTAAACTCAGTCTTTGGGGACACCACATTAGGAAGGTCCAGTTCACTTCACACAGCCTTAACTAGGATATGTGAGCTTTCTTGGACAAAACAGCAAGTGGTTCCAACACATTCTTTGTGGAATTTCTCATGTTACCCCCACCCATAAAGCAAACACCAAATCCTGAGTGCTGATAGATGAAAATGAGAACAGAGAACTCTAGAAATGGGATTCAGCTACAGCTCATTTCAGTCAGGAGCATTTGTAAAATAATAAATGAATTTCCATTCTGATTCCATATTTTCCTAACTGAATAAAAGATCACAGCATCCACTTGGGTTCTTGTTTGTTTCCACTTGTTTGTTTTCAGTGTAAGGGCTTTTGAAGCCTTGATTTGAATCTGAATTTAAACCAGTGTGTGGAATTTAAAGTCTCATTTCAAGCTTTCTTAACATTGAAGGAACATTGAATGGCAATTCATCTCCAACCAGCAGATGTATAAACATGAGAAGGACACATGTTCCTAGAAACAGAAGGATTTCCAACACTTCATTCAAACACCTGCAACCTTTATTCTCTAATGGTTAAGGTGTTGGGCTGTGGCATGCCTCTTTATCCCATCAGTTATAAAATATGCATAAGTATTGATCTATCTTTGAAGTCAATGATTTCTCTACTTTGCTGTTTGAATATTGTTAATGAAATACATTGTAATCATGATATCACAATGTTTACTCAATCATTATTATTTTTTAAAGATTATTTGCATTAAAACTTACAGGAACTAATAAATGATAACTCAATATTTGTCCTTCCTTTTTCCTAAATCTTTAATTTGTAGAATCAAATAGATTAAGGTTGTACAATGGAATTTTCTACAATTTTGGAAATGTTCTCTATTTTGTCAATATTTGCATGTGTATTTGCAATATTTGCATTTGATTTGCAATCAAATGCTTGGTTTTGTGTGTTTTTTTTTTAGTTTAATTAATTTGGATTCCAATTCAAATTTGTGACTATAGCTTTAGACCTCAAATATTTAGGCATATTAAACTAAAATGGTTTGTTCCACTTCCCATCCCCCCTAAAAGAAATAACTACTATAAAAGAAATCCAACTTGCCTATCTGATTTAATAACAACTAACTTAAATCATATTAAAGATTTTAGAGTAAGAGCTAAAATCATGAACATACATGTGCATTTCCATTTACATAAAAAGAACAATACTTTGGGAAGAAGAATTATGCTTTACTGTCCCTCAACACTTCAAATCTGATGTGTCAAGCACACTTACAAATGGGAAATTTTAAATGGGAACAGTTTTCTTAGCATGTGCTGGTATAATGTAAAGTAAAAGGCAGCACAGTGAAAAGTCCCAGGTGCGTGCCGGTTCTTCCACCGACTTGCTGCAAACCTGGGACAAATTAGTCCACAAGACAGTCCTCATGCTTCATAAGGATGTTATGATGACCAAGTTACAGAAAGAATGTAAAAGTTTCTCATGAAAGCTTACTATAGAACAGGTAATAAATAGAAACTGAATAAAGTTTCTTCTCCATCTCACCTTAAGGTTAGACGAGCAAGTGGGTTGCACAGCTGCTAAAGTTTCTACTCAGGCCCTATCCTAGCTATGACTAGTTAGCACTCTACTCATGTCCTGTGGCACAGGGGAAGAAATTTAATAAAATTAAGTTGAGCAGAACTGGATTCTTAAGAGTCCTTTTACTTTTCAAAGATATGGTAAACAACAGGAAGGCTGGGGAGTGTTGGGGGAGGGGGGAGATCAACCAAAGGACTTATATGCATGCATATAAGCACAAACAATGGACACAAGACACAGGGATGGGATGAGGGCATGCAACAGGGGATAGAGGTGGGATGAGGGCATGCAACAGGGAATAGAGGAGGCTGGGGGAAGGTCAGTGGGGGGGGGGATATATATGTACTAATCTATGTAATACTTTAAACAAAAAAAATAAAATAAGATAAAGATATGGTAAAGATGGCTAAAGAAAACTAAAATAAAATTAGCAGTGGTTCGGTGTTTATGTAAGACAAAAATGAATGGAGCAAAGCATTCATGCATACACACTAAATATATAGTAAGAGGTAGCAAAATTAATAAGTAAATGTAGAATTGGAAGAAAAATGAAAATAACACCCAATAAGGTAATACATACATTCACTTATATAGAAAGCTCACACAAATTGTCTAAATACACTAATACAACAATATGGAATTTTTTTTAAACCAAGTCAATAAAAAGAACACACATGTGCTAGAATATACTGTTAGAAACACTAACAGTGATTTTTTTGAGAACCCCCTTACCATTGACTCTTGAAGCTGCATTAACAACTTCTTTCAACAGTTCTTCATAATATAGGGTGTCAAATACCCTCTCCCTAATCTGGCTGATTTTCTCTGGATGACAGAGAAAACTATATTACAATGAAGTACTCAGAATTAAATACCTAGTCTCCCAGTTGAAATCTGGCTGGGGGAGAGTAAACTTAGACATAAAGGGACTACATCCTATTAATGGGCACCCTTTGTTCTATATTGCTAATTCACATGAAGTTTGATGAAGGGGCGCACTCCCAATCACTCAATTTCAGGCATCACCAAGTGGTTCTTTATCATCTTAATCATACTCTGGGTTTTCAACACTTTACCAATGTTCTTTTCAAAAGAAAAGTTTAGAACTGAAACTTACATATATTATTTTAGAAACTAAAAACCTGTTTCTTGAAATTTTACTATGGTTTATAAGTCATGAATTAAAGAATCTGGAATAGTCCATTCCCCCACACTAGGAATAAAACCAATGCTGATTTGGGGGCAAAGGATTAAGGAGAATGATTAGTGGGTGTGGAACAAGTCAAATTTTCTGCAATGAGCAAAGCCAAGTTTCAAGATAATCACTCCAGGAGGAAATGTTTAATATGGAGATCAATCATTAGAAGTCTTCAAAGGCTAAAGGAGAGAAAATACTTAAAGGGTTATCTTATCCTATGGATGATACTGAATCAATCATAGAGGGGTCCTTCTCAAGGACAGATGAATGACTTGTGAGGAGAATGTTAAGCAGCTATGATTCCTGCATTCCAACCCCAGCCAAGTCTAAGAACTATGTACCTTTTGTTTATGGATTTTATGCATACAAAAATACGAAAGGCAGACATATCCAAAAAGTTGTTGTTAGCATTAGTGAATAGAAAGATTTCTTCAAATTAATGAAGTAATTTATTTATTTTTTCAAGAATTTTCATCATAATGCAGATAAAACTAAAGCTGAAATTTTTCACAATTAACAATTTATTCAATGTGCAGAAGTGATTTCATCAAACTTTGCTAAGAAGGTAGCACTATCTTTCTTTGGATATAGGCATTCCAATTTCAAGCAAAAGCTTCATGAACATAAGAAAGTAAAAACTGTTGACAAAGGCAAAATGTGGACATGTGAGTGGGGCATTCTTTTGATATCAAAATGAAGGATCCCAAATAAATAATCAATACATATTAATAAGAGGAAAATAAGCATGCACACAATATAATTCTATTGATAATAATCAGAACTAGGTATGGTGAGAAATATTATTAAACTCTATTTATCTCTTGAGACTAAAATTGGCCCATAACAATAGATTCCCAAAATTCCCTTTTCCATGGTTTTTATTTTAAAAAGTAACTAGACTTATGAGAACTGTTTTGGAAAATAGAGCTAATGAGGTAGGTTTTAAGAAAGTCAGCACTAAAAACATAAATATAGACATTGAAAAAGGGAATTGGGAACCAGTGAATACATTTTTCTCCCTTCCTCCTATTAATGGACTAGTCTATGAAACCAAGCAATCAAGTTGCACTAGTTAAGAAATTGTGGCTAGTTTGGTTAAGTATTTTATTGTATTTGCCCTCTTTCCTTCTGTGTCCCATCCTTATTTTTCCTTCATTCCTGTGTCCCTGGGTCTGCTTCTCCTTCCAATCCAGGGCATAAGCTTTTGTGTCGGGCTCTGTTTTCTCAGTAATTTAGTCTAAAGCTAACAGTTTACATCATATCATAGTTGGTTAACAAAAAATCACTTCCTTTTCTTAGGAGATGGGACAAATCACTGTAATAAAAGTATCAGAGTATGCTCTTAACCTGAGCTGATTTTTGGACCTTTACTTACAGTAATTTGTAAAATAAGAGTACAACTTTGCTGTAAATAAAATACTAAATGATATTCTAGATAATTAAAGAATGTTAGTTGTTTGGGCTCGGTGCAAAAGGATCACTAATAATAACATAGCTTAGATAAACTCAGATCCATCTGTGATGTCTACCAACCAAATATGCTCATTAGAGCTTAAACCTTGAAACAATAGCACTTCTACATCATTAACCCCAAAGAAGCTTACCTCTAAAAAACAGAGATGTAGGAAAAACAAAAGATTGGATTTTTAAATCCCCTATTCCATAAAACAGTAGCCACTCTCATGATTATGCAAAAACCACAGGATCAATATAATTCAACAGAAGCCTTCTAGCATGTTCTTCACAGTTGAGAGAAGTCTTCTAGACACTCTCAAGATTAAAATTTATAATAGCAATTAAAATTTATAATAGCAATTAAAAGATATGATATTTGTGATTAGCTTCAAAATAATCTTAGATGAGTGAAATGAACAGGTATAAATATGAAACAGGAAAGTCCATAAGTTAAATCATTGCTGAAGCTAGATAATTTATAAATGGTGGTTCATTATGGTATCCTTGTTACTTCTATATATGTTTGAATTCTTCCATAATAAAATATTTTAAAATGAAAAGTATATGTTTTTTAAAAGAGATAATAACAATCTCCACTATCCTAAGGCTAAGAAAGATTATGTTCACTTCATTTCTTAAATGATTCACTGCCCTCATTTTGTTTTATAAAATAAAAAAAGTAGACAACTCTACAAAATCAAGATAAAGCCCCTCTTCAAGCTAGGCTCAGCCAGTATGTTTAATGTTTCATATGGCGTGGACATGCCTTAAATCCCAGCTGAATAATTTATATACATACACTTTTTAACCCATATCTAAGTTCTTCAATTATCTCTTTTAAAAACTGAAAAAGGTGCCTCATGGATGCAAAACTAATAGTACCACTTGGTTCAGGTTTATTGGAAACTGTTCACACTGGAAGTCTAACTTGTGAATGCCTGAGGTAACTGCACAAGTACAATATTTGCATTTGCCTAAGGAAATGAACTAAAAATACAATATCTATTGCTCTGAATATCAGCTCATAACTGAATACTAATATGCTACACATCAATGATGCCATTATTAATTGTATAGCACCAATGAAGTGACCTCAAAGGATAAAGGGGATACTACCAGATTTTAATTCTCAAATCATCCCCAAGGAGTGCCAAGTGTTGGAAGAAGTGGCACTCAAACAATGTGATTCCAAACCTGGGAACAATTCACATGCTCAGACACATCTTAGCAAAGAGTTGGGTTTAACCCTCAGTGGAAAACTCTATCTAGGAAAATTCTAGCATTTTAATGCATTTTTTTTCCTTTAAAAAAAAAAGCAAGATGTAATTTTAATTAGATTAGCACCCAAATGTCTTGGGATCCTAGCAGATATTTCCTGTGTACTGGAAAATCAGTAGAACAAGATAGTGAATTTAGAAGGGGGACGTGGTAGAGTACGAAAAGATTTTAATTCCATGTCACCAAATTATGACCTTACTGGAATTTATTTTCCCTCAGATCTCCCATGAACAGTATTGGCCAGACTCAATGCAGTTTTCAGCATCTCCTGAGGAGCCCTGCTCCATTATTTAACAGGATCAAATTCTGGGAAGATTCTATTACTCCAAACCTACTCTTCCCCCGCCCCCCCATGCATTCTGAATGTTCACAGAGAAAACAGAGTGGCTCTTTCTAATGGTAGAGTCTCTTCCAAATAAAAAATTCTGTGATGCTTGTAAATGTCTGCTTTGGATACCAAAATCTGCTGCCAGAGTTTCTAAAGAGTTAAAGCAAATAAAAGAACTGTCTGCTTTTCTGCAAGGAGTAACTCCAACTCTGGCTAGTTACCTCTTGCCCTTTCCTCAAAGGATTTGGTAGCTAAGTGACTGCTGCATCTCCCATATAGGCAATCTTAAAAGTAATTATAGACTATTATCATGTCACTCCACACACTTTTCTTCCTTCAAATTAGCTCTTTTTCTTATAAATCAACAGGCATTTCATTTCCGACATGCCAGCTCCATTTCTTCAGGTTACTTATTTGCTCAATTCTTTTTAAACTCAGAAGCAAAGGTTGACTCTACCAAGACATTGCATCTTTGGAATATCATGGAACATTTTCATGCCTATAAGCATATTGGCACACACCAATCTCCATCCTGATTTCCATATACAAAACCCCATTTCGAATTAATCAAGTCCAGCACCAAAGTGTTAATCAGTACCATTAAGTATTTGCTGAGTTCTTAATTTAGTTTATATTTTTATTCCTTTCTCATAGTAGACACCTGTGTCTCCCTTATGATGTGACCACTTTCTATCTTATAATTTTTTCTAAACCTACTTACTTGTAAGCTTCCTGCTCAAGAAAACTATGATTTTTTTATATGTCCCATACAACAGTTTTTTTAGATATTTTTGACATGGTCCAGAATGAAAAATACATTTTAAAATGAGATCAAATATGGACATAAGTACATGGACACATATAGACATGCATGCATGGGTAACTGAAACAAACGTTTTCCCAAACAATACTAACTCCAACTACATATGAAGTGTTTAGGTTAAAACTAGTTCTTTCTGTAAAATGCTGGTCATATCACAACACATTAATTTGATTTATGATCTACTCTGTAACCCACTTTGGCAACACTTGCTGAGTACATAGTATAGGATTTCTTACATAGTGTCACTAAATGCCAAACGAGCAAGCCTACAAAAAGAGGTTTACTTTTTCTCAACAATATTTGTCAACTACAATTCTCTTTGCTCCCTTAATGAAAGGATTTCCTGTAAAATGTTGTTCAAAACTAATATTCTCTTTATAGATTAAGCCCTGTGAGCTTGTTTTACCATCTCCAGAGCAGATTACATTCATATTTTGTCCCCTAAAGTTCATCAACATTGTCCTTCTCCAGTCAGTATATTATAATAAATATTTCACTTTAATCCTCATTTTCAATTCAAGTTCACCTATCTACTACAGTTTACATAGAGCAGGTGATTGATAAAAATTCAACTGACTTAAATCCCATACATGACGTCAATTACTTCACCAATAAAGGAAACCAAGGATTTGAACACTCTTCCTCTGTGTTTTATTTATTTCAAACATTAATTGAACCCTACTATCAGAAATGTATAAACTTAGTGTTCACTTCAGGAAAGTCACATTCTCCTGGGTTTGTAAAGATTCAATTGTACATGAACCATTTAAGAATCTTTCCAGGAATAGAAGTCCAACAATAGTAAGTCAATTACTGTTCTTTTCCCTCCTTATTGGTCTCTATCATGCTAGCACTTTACTCATCCATAATGTTATTAACATTCACTTGAGATTTTATCAGGATCACAAGTAAAATTTAGTCTATATCAACTGCCCTGAAACCGTCCAACTTGATGAATTACACTTACACTATCTAATAAACTGCCTTCCATTATCTCTGGCCCTGGAACTCTGATTCTATTCTAGCTCAGGTCTTATAAAGACAAATATGAAAACAGAGTACCAATAATTTATCTCATCTCAGTGGTGTAAATATTGCTTCCTCTACAGATGCTCACAACTTGGAGTTGTTTTTCCAAAAACATACTGTGAAAACCTTCTAGAGTGTAAGATAAGCAGTTAGTTCACCTTTGTGGACAATACCTAAACCTGGAGTTGTTCTCAAATAATACAAATAAATATTTCATAGGGGAATTATTTCTAGGTAAGAAAGCATTAGCAATTCGTTTATCTCAAAGTATAAATTTCAGATGTCCACAACTGAGAAATCTTTGAAAGGAGTTAAAGTCTTGAAACACAAATCAAAGAGACGTTGGTTTTCCATTGAGAAAAGTTACTGAAAATTATCATAGCCCACAATTGTCAAACATTATTAACTGAGAATGTCAGTGGCTTTAGGCTTCTATCTATAACATTGAATAGTATGAACACTGAAAGATCTCTAATCTACTCTTCTGTGTGGTACAGGTTCAGGAATTCTCCCCACCACCCAGGACCACATTATACAACCTGAAACACCAAATTAGAGTAAATGGTAGTAAACGCAGTAGAAGCTGCAGTGTTTCCACTTTTGCTTTGAATCTTATTTTCTCCCTATAAAGTCAGGTGCTCAGATGAACTCAGTGATTCTCAAAGCTGGTTTCACAGAATCATATGGGAAACTTTTATAAAGTACTGATGTACAGGCACACAGCAGAATAATTAGATCCGATTCTCTGGAAGTTGATTCCTGATATATGTATTTTATAAAATATCTAATCCTGATTCTGCAGGATAGCCAGGGCTGATGGCCCAGATGAACTCTGAGGTTTTTCTCCACACTTTCTAGGGTTCTCAACCCAAGAGAATCAAGGAGTGAGACCTCTCAGGCCACAACTCACACAAGCTCCCACACATCAGGAAATCTCTCTAATGCCAATGACTGGAAGAAGAGATACCATGTCCTTTTTCAATCAGCATGCGGTCACCAGCATCTGAAGTTTAGAAAACAACTATGAATTAGCAGTTCAGCCATGCCATAGGCAATATAGCATTTCTAGAAAGCCTAGAAATTAGAATTGGAGCTGAAAACATCAAAAGTCAAAAGAACAATAAAAATTCTCCAATTTCACTCTAGACAACTCTACCTCCTTGTTATTTTAAATGACATAAATTTTAGGCTCAGTGGATTGAGCATCGCCTGCGAAATGAAAGGTCCTGGGTTCGATTCTGGTCAAGGGCATGTACCTTGGTTACAGGCACATCCCCAGTAAGAGATCTGCAGGAGGCAGCTGATCGATGTTTCTCTCTCATCGATGTTTCTAACTATCTATCCCTCCCCCTTCTCTGTAGAAAGTCAATAAAATATTTTTAAAAGACATAAATTTTAGCAGGCAAAGGTTTTTGAAGAAGGTAGAAGGTCAGAAGATATGGGGAGAATGGCTTAGAATGCAACGCACCAAAGATAAGCTGACAAATTTTGGAATAAGCTCAGTATTTTAGTCAGTCAATGAAAATTTAAGCAAACTTGGGAAAATGCAGTTAGAAAAGTAGAGTGGATCTAGAATATTTTAAAAAATAAACATAACAAATAAAAACAGGAAAAAAATGAAAACCCACATAAGTTTTAGGATGCCATTGTAAAAGCAGTCAGTTCAGGAGTTAAAGACAGAGAAGTTAAATGTCATTCACAGTAACCAACAGGTTACAAAGAAGCTTTTACAAAGAGCTGAAATGATCTATGGTTCATTTCATGAGCTGTTGACCCTGACTGCCCACTGGCACAAAGCCTGAAGAGTAGCAGAAAGAGACATATTTAAGAAAAACTAAAAGTGAAATGCCACCTGCTACTTTCACTGGTTCATAAAGACCATGTGAAATTTGAGTGGCAAAAGGAAGCCGAACCTGCAAGCTCACTTCAAATCATGAGCCAATTCCAGTATGCTTACCAAAGAGTGCTGTTTCTAGTCATTTCAGTAGTGTCCAACAAGCCTTTTCAAGGTATTGTGGACAGGACTCTCCTGAGATTATTAAGTACAAAACATGTGTGGAAGGCCACTAGCTTAAAGCACAATATGAGATAGTTGTTTTTACTGAAAAATAAAAGCATTAGGTGCAAAAGTGGTAAACAACTCCCACTTCCCACCAGCTGGGTCATGGAAGAAGCAAAAGAAGTAATTCAGTATAAAAAGAGAAGACTGCAGGATGATGGAACTGACAGCAAATAATCTATTCTGTAACACAAATGAGTGAGGAATTTCTTATCCTTATACCCTGATGTATGTGTGCACACATGTCTGTGTATATGTACTACTTTAGTCATTATATATATATTTTTAAATAATCTATTCTCCTCTGTTTTAATATGTAAAATTAAGGATGAGGACTTTGGTTAGTGCTAATTCCCAGTCCCAGTCCTAAAACAGTATCTGACACATGATGGGTTCTTAAACATTGCATGAATGAACTGTCTTTTTTTTCCTTTTTATCATAAATATATGCTTGCATATTTTCTTTCACAAAACCCTGAGAACAATCTAGTTCAGGTATAACACATGTATTCCGAGTTAATATGTAATGAAAAACGCAGACATAACCTACTAATGTCAACTGTAGGATTTAGATCCATAGCTAAAGTTATGACTATTTTGTTTATAAAATGTGTTTTAATTTCTCAAAATTTACCATATGCCTCTTAGTTTTTCAAAATATCCATATATATATATATATATATATATATATATATATATATACCCAAATAAATATATATATAAAAAGACTGTATTGGAAGAAGACTACAGCTCAACCTTATCAGTTTTGTTCTGGATGAAAATAAGTCACTCTTGTAGCTCGAAGTATTGAAATTGTTTAATGATTCTCTTTGCAAGAAGTGAAAAGTATTCCAATTCCCAAGGATGAAATTTCAGGTTGGAACATTTAATGAAGAGAGGAAGAAAAACACAGATTCTGAACAGGTTTGAGGCAAATTTAAAGATGTATCTGAAAATTATGCACAGTATCTTCAGGGTGATGAATCTCTACTTAAAGTGCATTATTTATACACACACTGACAAAATTAAGGGCATACCATCATTTGCTGAATGAGAGCTTATTAGAAGTGCTAGTGTGTGGGCCAGTGCTTTTGTTCCCTAGAGAAAGCTAAAGCTTGAAAATATACTTTGTTAATGAATCATATTAGGCTTGCAAAGTTAAAATTTAAGACTGTAAGACTGATAAATTAAGTTTCTGATGGCAACATGACTCTTTCCTGTCATGCACATGGTAGAGCTATAACAGGAGCATATGTTTCCATCTTAAGTGCTGGGGAGGACTGATACAAGACTGAGACTCTGCATTGCCAATTAGGGATGTCAACAAAAGAAGTTCCAAAGCTCTCTGTGCTGCTGGAGCCAACTTATCAGAGAAAGGTGCATAAGGCTCATGCTACCATTTTCTCCCAAGCCAGGGGTAAAATAATAATAGCACTTTCTATCTGTTCAGCAATTATAGTTTGCAACTGACTTTTGCACACAATATGTCCTTTGAAGTAGAAGTGCAGGCCAATACTGTTTATTCCCATTTGACAAATGGAGAAACCGAGTTCAATAGGATAAGTGACCTCTCCATGTTACTTCCTGCAAGTGATGAAGACAGGCATCAACACCAGGCTACTGCTTTGTTTCTGTATACAATACAGCACTAGACTGTAGCTGCATAGGCAAGGACTTGTCTTCTGCTTTCTCAGTTTGTTTATATAATTTTCAATAACAAACAGGGATTTCTATTTTTACTAGCGGCCAGGTGCACAGATTTGTGGACTTGTGGGGTCCCTTGGCCTGGCCTGTGGGGATCGGGCTGAAACCGGCTCTCCAAAATCCCCTAAGCAAGCCCAGATTCCAAGAAAGCACAGGCCAGGCTGAGGGACCCCACTGGTACACGAATCCATGCACTGGGCCTCTAGTATGCATATAAAATCTTTGGTTAATCTCCTCCCTCCCTCCACTCTGTGATTTATCAGTCTGTTCCATGTTTTCATGCCTATGCATTGAGCGTCTGCTCCCTGGTGGTCAGTGCATGTCACAGCTACGGGTTGATCGCTTAGGCTTTTATAGAGAGAGACTAGAGGCCTGGTGCACAAAATTCATGAAAGAGTAGGCCTTCCTTCCCCCGGCTGCCAGTGCCAGCTTTCCTCCAGCACCCAGGAACTAGGCGTCCCTCCAGCCACCAGCAGGCACCTGAGACCCGTGCTTCTCTCATATCCCTGGCTTTGTCCACAAGGTTGTCGAGAAGGATGTCAGGTCTAATTAGCATATTAAACTTTTTATTATTATAGATTGTTAGGATACTGACAAATTAATGAAACATTCAATGGAGCCCATCTATAGAAATGGCCTTTTCTCTTTATAGCAAATACTATGGATTCCTTTGTGTGTATGTGAGTCGGTCATAAAAGCTTGGAAAATAAAGTTCATTTAATGAAAATTTTGGTGAGAACAGATTACAAACATGCCTTCATTGCCTTGTCCATCTGCCTCTATCTTGCCTTTGAAACAGAAGAAAAATGTGTATTTCTTATAATGTTTTTGTATTCTCTAAAGTGGTTTTACAAATAGACATGTAAACCCTTTTTATATGTTGTTGAGCAATGACACCCTGGGAGCCAATCAGAGCTCCTCGGGGTTACCTGGGAGCTCTACTGCTTTGTAAAACCAATTCATATTCTCAGAACAAAACAGTAAAAAAAAGAGGAGGCAGGTTGGCAGAACAGTTTCCATAAAAGGGGGGTTATATAAAAAAATGCATACACACAACTTGATTCTTAAGTTTAGAAAATTCTCCACAGTGAAAGCATGAATTGAAATCATGGCCACATAACAATCTGAACAAGAAAAGGAAAAGAAACCTACTTCAGGAAGTATCTCTCTTGGTCTCATGCAACAGATTTCAGACAGCATGGTGCTGTCAAGGCTCCCCATCCATCACATTAATATTTGAACAATGTCAGGCTTTGCAATAATCTATTCACTATCTAAGCATTGGATTATGGCTAGAAAGACAGAGAAAAGAAGAGTAAGGGAGAGTGGCAGCATGGATAGTTCAAAAAGTGGTTAAAGAAACACATTAATTAGTTGGAAAGGAGAAGAAACAAGAGAAACATTTAATTTTGCACAATCACTCTAAGCTTTGACATCAGTGCTCACAACTCCCAATGTCTTTCCATTATGACCCAGTGATTCATGCCCATTACCCATTCACTAATTATACTGTTATTTCCTAAGATCATTCCCATTCGAGAAAAAAATCTGCTCTCCAAGATCCAGATGCAATACAGCTCTAGGAAGCTTTGCCTAATATCCCTAATCAGAAGTAATATATATCTCTCTTCTGTTCCCAAAAAGCTTTGCCTAGTGGTCTGTTATAATTCATTTCACATATTTTAAGTACCCTCATATTAAATTATTAGGTTTTGATTATGGAAATCATATCTTGTTTCTTGATAAATTCCAAAGTATCTGATTGGAATAAGATTTTTAGTAATATTTCATTAAGTGGAATGCAAATATCAAAAGGCTCCTTCTAAGAACATGGTATTGCCAACCACCCACCTGGATGGGTGTGGGAGTGACCTTGGCTGAGGCCATGGCGATGCCCTCCTTGGCCCTGCCTTGGTGCCCATTCCCTAGCACAGTGAGTCTGTGAGGCCCAGGCCAGGACAAGACCATGCAGTTCTGGGGAACCCAGCCGCATTATCAGTGGGGAAGCTGAAGAAGCAGTTACTCAAAGCCAGTCAGGTAATTAGTGAAAAAATAAACGGCATTGAAGGCACGAAACTAGATGCCCACTTTCTTGACATGGAAAGAAAAATAGATCTCACTAATAAAGCCATTACAGAAATTCTTTTGAAAGCCACAGAATATGTTCAGCCCAATCCAGCAAACATAGTGAAGCTAGGGATGCTGAGCACAGTGCTGAAGATCTGCAAACAGGGGAAGGCCTCAGGGTGCCTGCAGCCAGAGGGCCTGCTGGGCGACTGCATGCTCAAGTATGGCCATGAGCTGGGCTAGAACTCCACCTTCAAAAAGTGCTTCTGAAAGTTATCTTATACTTCAGAAGCTCATGGTGAACATGCTCCATCTGAAGATACTTGTGAACACTGATTTAAATGCTTTAAAAGTAATAGTTTCAATGTGAAAGACAAAGAACATCCAGGTCAACTGAAAAAGTTTGAAGACCAACAATTATAAGCATTATTGGATGAAGATGCATGTCAAACTCAAAAAAAAAAAAAAAGAAAGAAAAACATGTAGAAAGATTAAATATTATTCAGGAAACAATTTCCAAAGATTTTAAAGAAAGGAAAATGGGTGCCACATCTACTGAACAAAAGACAAATGGAAACCCTAAAAGCCATCAGTAAAATGTTTCCTTTAACAGCACTAAAGAAAGTCTTTTTTGCATCGAGTTGTGACTGGCAATGAAAAGTGGATTTATTTTGAGAATCCCAAATGCACAAAATCATGGGTTGATCTACGTCAATCATTAACATCAACTGCAAGGCCAAATTGGTTCAGAAAGAACACAATGCTCTGCATTTGGTGGGACCAGGAAGGTATGGTGTATTATGAGCTTCTAAAACCTAGTGAAAGCATTAATGCTGATCACTGCCGACAACAAATAATCAATTTGAACCAAGCTTTGATTGTGAAACAACCAGAATGTTCCAGAAGACACAGCAAAGTAATTTTGCTTCATGATAATACACCACAATACACGTCAAAACCAATTAAAGACACATTAAAAGACCTTGCCTGGGAAGTATTAACCCACCCGCAGTATTCACAGATCTTGCTCCTTCAGATTACCACTTGTTCTGATTGATGGCACATGCACTTTCTGAGCAGTACTTCAAAATGTATGAAGAAGTGAAAATTGGGTCTCTGAATGGTTTGCCTCAAAACATGAAAAATTCTATTGGGACGTATCCACAAATTATCTGAAAGATGGGGGGGTGGGGGAAATGTGTAGCTAGTAATGCACATTACTTTGAATAAAACACTTTTGATGTTTCTCTTGGGAAAAAAAAAAGGCTCCTTCTAGTACTGACCTAGTACTGACATTCTGAATTTAAATGTCTCTGTCTAGCTCACTTAATCATGTATACATCCATTCATTATGGAATCATTTACTAATTGCCTATTACTCTCTACATATTGTACATAGACTCATAAGATACCATTGTGTCCCACGGAGTTAATAGTTGAATATGGGAAAAAGGTAGTGATCAAATAAGCACACTCATATGCAATTAGAAACTGTAATAGTATTACAGTAGAGCAAGGAGATCTGAGAACATCCATTTATTTCTCACACTGCACCTTTCAGGGACCAGTTATCAGAACACAGAGTACCTGTGATAAAAATATGAAGAGGCGTGTGAAGGTCCCTGAAGAAGGGCAAAAGAAGCTTCTTTGTAGTTTTATTAGGAACACTAGAGGCCTGGTGCATGAAAATTCATGCATTGGAGGGAGGGTTCCCCAGCCTGGCCTGCCCCCTCTCACAATCTGTGAGCCCTCAGGAGATGGAGGCGACCTGGCATTCAGGGAACAGTAATGCCCCATCACATCTCTGTTGCTGCCACTGATGGCAGCACAAGCTTCGGCCGGCCCTGGTTACCTGAGCCTCGGGTGGCCTTAGGCAGCTGGGCAACTGACATTTGAGGCTTGCCTGCACCTCAAGCTGGCCCTGAGCAGCTGGGGAGAGGGTGGACTGCAGGAATTGGGGAACTCCTGAGGCAGGCACATGGAATGGCTGGGAGCCTGCCACCCTGATGGGGCTGAGAGGACTGGTGCCACCATCTTGTGTTTGGGGGTGCCATTAACTTTGAGGGCATGACAGTCAATTAGTATATTCCCTCCTTACTGGCTGTGGGTACCACCACCTTTGAGGGTGGGGTATTCAATTAGCATATTCCCTCCTTATTGGCAGTGGGTGTTGCCACCTTTGCAACAGTGTGGGGTCAATTAGCATATTCCCTCTTTATTACATAGGATAAGCAACACTAAAAAGAAGTGAATATTCAACTTCAACCTATACGCATGCTTCTAAATTATCTTCTGATATATTCTGATATACATCATGATGAAAGTTCATGTCTGTCTTGGGATTTAGTCCTTGCTCTAGAATAAATGGAGACCATAATCTCTGCTGTAACAACTGGACAAGGTTGGTATGTGAGAATTTGATGACAGTGGAGAATGAACACCTTTTAAAAAGTACATATTGTTAGTACATAAAAATATGTCAAACCAAAAGCCTGATTTATAAATATATACGCACATATTCACATATCTATGTATGGAGGGAAGTATATATGCAGTTGTGTTTTTTATTATGTTACAACTAGTGTCCGGTGCACAAAATTCATTCACTGGGTGTGAATGATCCCTCAGCCCAACCTGCCCCCTCACACATACTGAGAGTCCTCAGGGATGTCCTACTGACTCCTCACCCCTGGCCGAAGCTTGAGGCCTTGGTCACCCAGCCATCACCCTGCAACGGAGCTGATGGCTAGCTCTGCCCCGGCCACCTCAGCCCCGCCACCCAGCCCTGGCCTTAGCCCTGGCTGCTGGCAACACCTGGCCACCGCCCAGTGACCGCGCAGCCCTGGGGACCCTGTGCTCGCCGGAAGCCTCGGCCCCGCCCCCTCAGCCCAGGCCTCAGCCCCAATGGTGACTGCCCAGCCCCAGGGGCACCCCGCACTTGGCAGGTGCATGTGCCGGCCTGTCATCCCACCACACCACACACCACGAGAAACAGCCTCACATCCCAAGGTCTCCTGTCCTGCGTGCTGCAGTCCTGCCCCCGCCGGCCTCCCACATGCTGCGGCCCCGCTCCCACCAACCTCCCACACGCCGCAGTCCCACCACCCCGCCTCACGCGCACCGCAGGCCCAACCCCGCCTCACGCTGCTCGGCACCGCCCCCTGCTCCTGATTGGCTGGTAGTGTAGCGAAGGTATGGTCAAATTTGCATATCACTCTTTTATTAGATAGTATTTTTTCATCACAGCAATTTTTAGTCATTTTATTGCACTTCCCTGCCAGCAAAAGATGGGATAGGGAGGTGAGAGAATGTCAAGGATAAAGAAAGAACAAATGACCAAGGACCTGATGATGATGTCACTGGTTAACAGAACCTCTGTGAAATAAGTGTAAGTAATAAGGATAAAGGAAATTCAAAGACTTAACAATACCATGAATTGACATTGAACAGGAAATGGTAGCATCATTACTGTACTTAATGTTTAGTCAGCAATCACATAAGAGTATGATATATAAACAACTGAAAAAGCACATTTACATCTAGTTTCCTATAGAAAGAAGGCTGGTGTGGAATCCTAGACTGCATGTTTCTTCTCTATCAATCACAAAGGACTCTGAGAAAATCATAGGAGGAAAAGCTACCACTTCATGAGCAGCAGTAAACTCATTTATTAATGATAACATACAGTAAATGCTTACTAAGTGCCAGACACTATTAAAAAAAAACTTTTAATATAATACCTAATCTTCACGATAATCTAGGATGTAGGAATTATACGCTTTTTTATAGAAGAGAGCACTGAGTCTCAGAGAAGTTTACTAAATTGTCTAAGATTACACAGCTAGCATTGACTGAACATATTGAACAGCTACTATTTATCTGGCAACATGTTAGGAGGCCAGAAGAGGTAAGGAAAGGGCACATCAAAGGGAGACATCCCTGATCCAGATATAAGTCATACACTGGTTCTAGCAGAGAAACAAAGACATAGACATGAATAACTATAATCCAGATCGAAAAATTTAAGTACCACAAAAAATGCAGTTAAGTCCCATATCAGTGTTTATGTGTACATAGGCATGGTGGGTGAGGGAGAGAGAGGGAGTATATGAGATGAATTAAAAAAGAAATTACTGAATTAACATGAATAATTTTATTTTGAACAACATTACAAATGTCAGTTGGGTTTGATTCCCTTAGGTCAGTGGTTGGCAAACCATGGCTCACGAGCCACATGCGGCACTTTGGCCCCTTGAGTGTTGCTCTTCCACAAAATACCATGTGCAGGCGTGCACATACAGTGCTATTGAAACTTTGTGGCCCATGCGCAGAAGTGGGTTTTCAGCTCTCAAAATAAATTTCAGTCATTGTACTGTTGATATTTGGCTCTGTTGACTAATGAGTTTGCCAACTACTGCCTTATGTAAAGCCAAAGGGCCGTGTATTCTCTGAGTTTGTTTCCCTTCAGGGTGGGTAATCAATAATACAATCAAAGTAAATAGACTGGAAGCTTCCTAAGAGCAAGTATCCTGTCTATACTGTACCTCAGTGCCTAAGATTGTGTCTAATACACATAGGTGCTCAAGACATGTGGAATTGGGCATTGAAGGGATGAATGTGTGCATTTGAAAGTGAGCAAATGAATGAATACAGAAACATAAAGCCAAGTGCACACTACTAAGAAGTACAGACCTCATTGGAGTTCATGAACCGCTGTTTCCTGACTGCTAGAGCCCCATCCCCAGGGGAATCTGCAAAGATGTGTGCCAGTGCCCTTTTGCTAGACAGCAGGTGGGAGTTCTCGAAACAGAGAGACCCCACTGGTGACCTAATTGGTCAGTGATTTCAAGAATATCAAGAAGTAAAGCATGAACTTTTATTTTATTCACCATGGTGACAGGAAGTACAGACAGAACCATGAAAGCTATATTATCTAAAATTTCTTGAGAGCTATAAAATAACTCATTTGCAGAAGTTGTTGATTTTGTACATTGGGACTGTTTGGTGAGATTGAGGAAGCAAATGGTGGTTGACTTCCTGGAGTGAGTCACAGCTATAAGCCCCTTTGATAGTATTAATAGAACGAGGGAAAATTTCCAGGAAACATCAATTACCACAACTACCAAAATAGAAAAGGCAGCCAGTGATCTAATCACTAATCTTTAGGGGAGACTACTCCCTTTCTTCATCAGAAAAAAAGACAACAATAAATTAAACTAATGCATTTTGAGACTAGTTAACAGCATCCTTTCACAGTCTCAAGTGTTATCTTTTAGTCCTTCACAAGATTTTGTTTCTGCAAAATCACCAAACATATTCAGATCTAATTACAGCTGAACCAAGGTTCTGAGGTCCAGATTAGAGCTCCAGGAAATAGACATATGCGTTAAGTGATTTATTTATCCATTCATTACTTCCTTCAAACCTTAAATTAATAGTCATGTATTGGGCTACTATACTATGTTCCAAATTCATATATCCTAAGAATCAAAGAACTAAATAAAAAAGGCAATAACTACAATAAATGGCTTGATCTCTGCTACTCTTGCAGCTAAATCTCTTTGCATTGTTTGTAAATTACACTGACACTGACATTAGGGCTAAGAGATGAGTTCTGTTCTGTAGTCTCAGAAAGTTCTAGGAACCTTGGGGTTAATCAAATAGGACTAACAGCCTGAGGAATTTTAGTACTACTTTAACGGTAAGCCACATCTGCCTTTATAGCTTCATTACCTCTCAACCTGACAGCATAGTGCAGTGTTTATATATTTAAGCTCTGGGACCATATTGCCTGTGTTCAAAGCCTAATTATACTATTTAGTAACTATATGGCTCAGAGCAACTTACTTTTCTTCTCTCTGCCTCAGTTTCCTCATCCATCAAATGGAAGCAAGTAATAGCACTATTTCACAAATTATGAGATTTAAATTTGTATGCAAGAAAATTTAATTAGGAGATGTATACATATGATGTTTGAAATAGCATCTGAAATATAAGAAATACTAAAAAAAAATGTTACTGTTGTTCTCATTATTATTATCGCCACAGTTAGTCTCAGATTGGAGATGTCCATTATTCTTCAAAGGAAGAGAATCAGCTCCCCTCAGTTGCACAGCCATGACCCTGATCACGTATGCCAACTGACCTCCACCGGCTTCCTCAGGTATGATCCATCACCATGCTCTGCTGCCCTGACTGTAATAAAACTATACAACCCAGCCTCAAAGAATATTTTAATATTCTAATCGGACCACTTCTCCCTCATTGCAGTTGACTTGCTTCCATTGCCTATTTAAATTCAAGAAGTGTGACCTCCAAATACTTCACTACAGCTGTTGTAATTAGTGAAGTCTGAAATTTAATTAAAAGGATATTTGCCAAGTACTAGTAATAATCTGGTAATAAACATTCCAATTTCTTCAACATACTATTTCCTCAAGAAGTTACACCTGTGAAGAATTTCACTATGCTCTCTAACAGAAACACACTGGACATTGCACATCTGACCAACAATATGGTAATACTTAAATAAATTCTGAGACATCTACTCCATGAACTTTAATGCCATTACTAAATATGATGGGGAAATTCTTATTCTATTAGAAACAATTTTAAACACACAAAATTAAGGTTACACATCAAAACTATAGATGCCTATTGCTGAAGACTAATTGTACATAGAAAATTGGGTTGATGTGTTAGGGTTTTAAGATTGTGGGTATATTTTTTAAGTGAATTCGTTTTCTTGTTCTTATAAAATAGACTAGAGGCTCGGTGCATGAAATTCGTGCATGGGGGAGGGGTGTATCCCTCAGCACAGCCTGCACCCTCTCCAATCTGGGACCCCTCAAGGGATGTCCAACTGCCTGTTTAGGCCCTAGTAGGTTTGGACCTAAACAGGCAGTCGGACATCCCTCTCACAATCCAGGAATACTGGCTCCCAACTGCTCGCCTGCCTGCCTTCCTGATTATACCTAACTCCTTCTGCCTGCCAGCCTGATCACCTCCTAACCCCTGCCAGCCTGATTGATGCTTAATTGCCCTCTCCTGCAGGCCTGGTCACCCCTAACTGTCCTCCCCTGCAGGCCTGGCCCCCCTCAACTGACCTTCCCTGCAGACCCGGTCACCTTCAACTTTCCTCCTCTGCTGGCCTGGTCACCCCTAACTGTCCTCCCTTGCAGGCTTGATTGCCCCCAACTTCCCTCCCTTGCAGACCTAGTCCCTCCCAACTGCTCTCCCCTGCTGGCCATCTTTGACCACATGGGGGAAGCCATCTTGTGTGTTGGAGTGATGGTCAATTTGCATATTACTCTTTTATTAGATAGGATTGTGCACAATGTTAAATGTATAGAAATTTTCATATTTACCTAAGTTCACAGACACAAATATACAAGGACTATATAATTGAAATATATTAGAAAATTTCAAGTGTGTAGCAAATCTTCCTAAGAATAAAAACTTTCTTTCTGAAGGACACACAAGCACTCCCCAGATAACATCCAAGCATTACTTAGCATGTCACTCAAATGCAGACACTTTAGGACAGAAGCTCTCAAAAGCCCCTAGTTAGGCTTAATGCCTACAGAAGAAGCAATGTGCCAAGGTGTCCTTCATCCACAGCATTAAGTGCTATTTTGGAAGGTTGCTCTCATCACAGAGCATCATCTTAATTTTTAATCATTATCATGTGAGCAGCTATATAAACAGCTGAATGAGATGAGGTTGCTATGACAAGATTACATCCGTAACTCACAATATGGATCTGGGCTCCAGGCTTCCTGAAAGGCTGGCATGGTCCTTACCTTTTCCTCTTTTTCGATCACTCCTTGTTCACCTAGGAGACCTGTGAGTTATGAACTTCATCCCATTCTCCTATCATAGTCACATGGCTCTATTCCTGGGAAACCACCCCATCCCAACATTGCCTGCTTATCACCCACCATCCCACCCCCATCATTCACTCCTTAGTGAATCTGTACCTATCCAACCTGCAGAAGCAGGAATTTTTGACTACCCAGACCTAAAAATAAACATTATTTCTCAAAATTCCTACTGAACTTAAAGTGTGGATTATTTTCTAATTGGTTTATTATTTTTTAACATAAAAATAAAAACACTTTTGAGCCAGATCTTAATTTTTTATTGTTTTCCCCAATTATATTGGTTCCTAGGTTAATGTGTGCTAAAAAGAACATTAATAATGCATAGGACATAACAATAATTCATAGGAGTTACTTATGAAATACCTGCATTGTATATTACTATGTCAGAACAGGGAGTCTTGGGAGTGTTAAATCTGTGAAATACCATGTTAAACACATGAGACAGAGAATCAAAAGTCTGCATCTGTATACGAAGCTCTGAAATACTCATAACTCCATGCCTTTCAGCCTCAGTTTCTTCATCTAAAATGAAAAGTACTCAAACAGATCATCTGAATGGAACATGAGCAGTGAACTCCCATGATCCACCTGATCGCCCTTGGTCAGGGGTGAGGAGCTCTATTATTTAGGTCTTGGCAGCCAGACTTCAAAGGTGAGCAATACTAGGTGACTCAGTGTCACTCACCTTTAAAGATATTCAGCTTAGTCATCTTTAAAAATAGGACTAATAACCCTGCCATTTACCTATCAAAAATGAGTTCTGAGGGTCCAATGAAATAACTGTGAATGTGTACTATGAACACAAAATACCATGTAATATTAAGGAATTATATTTACTGTTATCATTGCTAACATGAGGCTTGAGACAGAGGAAGTACTGGGAGTACCATCTGTGGGATCATTGCTCTAGAAGAAGCCTATGGAGTGAAAGCAAGTCATTAAATGAACTTCAAGAGACTACTACACCTTTCTGCCTCATAATGCTAATAGGAAGGCTTTAGAGAATTGGATGGATGAGGAAGATGTGGGAGAGCTTGGAACCTACTCAAGGCAAGGCCCAAAATGGAAGCGAAATTACAAACACAAAACTCTCAAAATCACTCTGGCTTTTGCATTAATTTTCCAAATAACCAAATCAGTCTTGTTCAAAAAATGATATCACTGATAATATTATTTCCAATATTTCCAATAATTCAAGATATTTCTGTGGTTTATAAACTATTAAAAGGTCAAACTAAATTAGTCCTGCTTAAAGGGAAAAAAATAAAAGAAAAATTATCCAAGTACTTTTTGTTATGAAAATATCAGAGCTATTCATTGATATTTCCTTATTTACTTTTCCTGATTTGGAATAATACCTTGTATTTATATAAGTATGTGTCTCCTAGCAGCAGGGAGTACTATACAGATATTATTTCATCAAACTTCACCTTATCACTAGGCAGTGGAAATAGATTATTATTAAGGGGTCGTGTTAGTTGGGAAGGAAAAGAAAACTCAAATATAAAAAAACTTCAGGAAGGAAAAAAGTCAAGCAAATGAATTCAGTGAAATCAGAAAATCCATCTCAGAGGAGGCAATTAAGACTCCATTCTTTCATTACTGAGAATGTTTTGTCTACCTTGAATGTCCAGACATCATCAACCTCTCCATGTACGAACCCCTTGCTTCCCTCAAAGTCCAGCCCAAAAGCTTCCTCCTCTTACACTAGTATAGCCTTCAAACTTTATCTTCCAGTCACATTATAGAAAGCTTCTTCTGCGTTTTTGTTTTAATTCTGCTCTAACTGTAATGTTTAACAAATTGGGTTCGGATATACCTGTCTTTACTTCTATACCAAAGTGTGATATCTGAAATGAGGACCTAGGATTCATTATGTGGGGTACACTCCTATTTTTCATTGAATTTATTGGGGTGACATTGGTTAATAAAAATATATAGGTTTCAAATGTACAATTCTATAATACACCATCTATCTGTATATTGCATATTGTGTTCACCAGTCACAGTCAAGTCTTCTTACCTCTTCATGCTTCCTAATGCAGAGCCTTAAAGGAAATAGGGAAGTTCTGGAGGAACTAAGATGGTGGCATAGGTAAACACCTATTGTTCTGCCCCGCGCAACGATTTAAGAACTACAACATAACAACAAAACAAAAATCACCCAGAATCGCCAGAAAGCTGGCTGAGTGAAAACTCCACAAATAAGAGTAAAGGTGGGACACTGAGACTCGGAGGAGCTGCAGGAGCGCAGCCTTGAAGATGGATACAGGTTAGGAGCTGTCCTGGTCGCGCGCGAGGGCTGGGGCTGGAGCAGCAACCCCGGCTGGATTTCGCCAACGGGGAGGGCGGAGACGTCCCACTACACAGATTCCCCAGCGCCAGGCGAGGTCTGAGATCCCGGGTACGTGGAGACATCCCACTGCACAGATTTCCCAGTGCCAGGAGAGGTCCGAGGTCCGGGGGACGCATCCTGGAAGCGGGGCGCAGCAGAGGACTCCCAGTCTGCGAGAAACCCGGAGGTGGGGAAAAGAAGTTTGGGCGCAAGGGTCGCACAAACCCGCAACTTGCCCCCTGGAAACTTGTCTCCAGGTCCCGGAAATCATCTATTTTACAACCCTGGGCTAGACTTTGGGGGTGCAGACACATTTGGGGAGAGGCAGAGTTGTCTGGCAAGGGGAAGAGACTAGCGGCTTTCTCTTGGAGGTGTCTGCAGCCATCCGCATCCAACAGAGACCCGCGCGCGAGCGCCGCATAGGATGTAGTTGACACTGAGGCTGACTGCGCAGCTCAGAGACTCCGCCCCTCCAACCTGAACACAGTCTCCCTTCACAGCCAATTGGCCTGGAGGTCAAACCCTCCTAGGACTAACAACAACAAGCTGGGTTTAAACTCAAAAATACTGTACAACCCATAAAGGATTGCAGTAAGAGTACCCATCTCAAATAACTGGGGAGGCTGTGGCACTGACCCTTAGAGGATATCTACCACATAAAGCAGCCACTATGCAGAGATATGGAAAGAAATCAGGGGTGAAAGAAATGGAGGAGAAAATACGACAAGACATAGAGTTCAAAACCACGGTTATAAGGCATATCAAGAGGCCGATGAACTTAATGAGAATTACGAGCAAATAAACAAGACCAACCAGGAAATGAATGAGACTTACAAGGAAATGAATGAAACCCTCAGGGAAATGAACAAGACCTCTGAGGATATGAACCAGACCCTCACGGATATGAAAAAGGACCAACTAGAAATCAAGCATACACAGACTGAAATAAAAAATATTACACAAAGTCCTAAAAGCAGTCCAGAGGGCCACAAGAACCAAGTCAAGGATTTGAAATACAAAGAAGCAAAATCCACTCGGCTGGAAAAACAAGAAACAAAAAGAATTCAGAAAATTGAAGATAGTGTAAGGGGCCTCTGGGACAACCTCAAGCATGCCAACATCCGAATTATTGGGGTGTCAGAAAAAGAGAGAGAGCAAGTTAATGAAAACCTACTTGAAGAAATAGTGACTGAAAACTTCCCACACCTGGTGAAAGAAACTGACTTAAAAGCCCAAGAAGTACACAGAACCCCAAAATATAGGAATCTAAAGAGGACCACACCAAGACATATCATAATTAAAATGCCAAGAGCAAAAGATAAAGAGAGGATATTAAAAGCAGCAAGAGAAAAACAGTTGGTTACCTACAGGGGAGCACCCATACGATTGTTAGCGGATTTCTCAACAGAAACGATGCAGGCCAGACGCGAGTGGCAAGAAATATTCAAAAAAATGAATAGCAAGAATCTACAATCAAGATTACTCTATCCAGCAAAGCTATCATTCAGAATTGAAGATCAGATAAAATGCTTCGCAGATAAGAAAAAGCTAAAGGAGTTCATCACCACCAAACCAATATTATATGAAATGCTGAAAGATATTCTTTAAGAAGAGGAAGAAGAAAAAGGTAAAAATATAAATTATGAACAACAAGTACACATCTATCAACAAATGAACATAAAAATCAAGTGAGTTGATAGGCTGATGAACAGGATAAACTGGTGAATATAACAGAAACACGGACATAGAGAGGGAATGGACTGACAATTCTCGGGGAAAAAAGGGTTGTGGGAAGTGCAGCAAGAGATAGGACAAAAATCTTGCAACAATGGGAGAGGACAGTGGGGAGGGGGAGGTGAGGGTGGTGGGTGGGATAGGTACAGGGTGGAGGGGAGATATAGGGGGATAAAAAGAGGAAACAATGTAATTAATAAACTGAACAATAAAGATTTTAAAAAAAGAAATAGGGAAGTTCTTTTTCTAGAATTAAATCTTATGAGTAAAGGGACTAGAATGAGTGATTTCTGGGTCCCTTCCAGCTGTAAATATCAGAAGGAAGTTATGACATTATCCATTTTAATCCCAACACTAAGCCAAAGGTTCCAAGTGAGAAAAGAATATGTCCAAGTAGCCACAAGTCTCCTGAGTCTAGTCCAGTGTTCCTTGGCCACTCTTGGGCATCTTTTTAAACTGCTGACAGGCTAAGAGGGAATTGCCTTAGGTTTATTTCTAAATTTCAAGTCAAGATCTTAGAATTTATCTATTTGATAGATGACAAGAAAATATTTCACTTAAGTAGTCATTATTATGAACATCATGATGCTGGCCAAGGGCTTTTCACCATGACTAATCTTGACTCTTGGAATAATTTTAATAAAATGAAATGTAAATACTGAGCTTAGACTAGTGTTTTCCAAAGTATGGAAGGAAACTCATTTATGGGTAATAAAATCAATGTACTGGATCTCCAAAATTAATTTATAAAACTGAGATAAAATAGAAAACATCATGGTACATCATGTAAAGTAAGAGAATATACTCTTAAGTAAAATTTTCGTGTGTGTGTGTGTGTGTGAGAGAGAGAGAGAGAGAGAGAGAGAGAGAGAGAGAGAGAGAATGAATGTGGCTTTCTGTGTATATGTGGAATTTATCAATGAAAAATTTATTTCTTACTGAAATTTGTGTCAAAAAAGTTAGAAAGCCACTACTTGGGACCAAAGTCTGTAGTGATAAATATTATAGCCCTTTTACTGAGTTTTTTAAAATCATAAATAGATGTTGTATCTTATCAAATGCTGTTGTTTGGAATCTATTAATAAAATCACATGATTTTTATGCTTTGTTTTGTTAATATGTTGTATTACATTGATCAGTTATGTGTATTGGACCACCCTTCTGCAATGGAATGAGCCTCATTTGATTGTGATGTATGACTTTTTAATACTAGTACATTATTATATTTGATTTTCAAGTATTTTGTTTAGGATTTTTGTATCTGAATTCATCACAGATATTGATCTGTAGTTTTATTCTTTAGTGTTATCCTTGCCAAGTTTTTGTATCAGGGTTATGTTGGCCTCATAAAATATAATAGTAAGTATTATCTATTCTTCTAATGTTTGGAAGAGTTCGGAAAGAATAGGTACCAAATCTTCTTTGAATGTTTGGTAGCATTCACTAGTGAAGCCTTATGGTCCTTGACTATCATTTTGGAGGATGTTTTTGATGGTTGTTTCAGTTCCCTTGTAGTGATAAATATTAATAGCTAAATGCTAAACTGTTAACAGAGTTGGTAAAAGCAAGTTTATGATACTAATAATACCAGCTCTAGATTTCAAATTCCTGTTCCCTGGGAGAGCAATCTGGACTTCAGTGGAAAGTACTGGGCACAGTGAAGTGACACCACCTCCCTCCTCCCACATCTCCCACATCCTTTCATACTTTGGGCTACCAAGTTCCTGTTTTAGAAAACATGGATTCTTTGATTCCTGGCTCTTCTCTCTCTCTCTCTCTCTCTCTCTCTCTCTCTCTCTCTCTCTCTCTCTCTCTCTCTCTCTCAATCTCTCCCCTCCTTGCAAGGGAAACACAAATCAGTCTATAGGAACTATATTTTAAAATAATAATAATAAATAACCAAAAAACCACTCATGTCCCTGAGCACTTTCAGTTGACTTTCAGAATATTTTTTGTTTTTTCTTCCCTGGCTTGATGGCTGGGTTTGAGTAATTTTCTCTTTCTCCTGGGTTTGGTTGCTAAGAGACACTCTATTAACTTCTTTTTCTCTTATGGCCCTATTACTGTGATCAGCAAAGACGGACAGTGTGCAGACAACATCCTGACATGGCTTATACAAAATCATTGGGCCACTTTACAAAATGATGGACTTTCTTAACTCTCTCACAAGTGTTAGACCAAGATTTCCATTTTTTTTTAACAAATGTCTGAGTATTTCCCATATTCTTTTTAATGGTGGTCATGATGAATCAACTGTATCCATCATTATAGCAGCCAAGATTCATATTAAAATACAAATCAAGGTTCCATGCCACCTCTTTACTAGTATTTATAATATTTTTGTTTGTTATTTTTCATTTCACAGGTAAATACCAAGAAATGTTCTGAGTACATCTCTAGCTTAAAAAGGACAAGGATACAAGAAATCCTTTACATAGCTCCTTAGCCAGAGTCCTCCAGCCTCCCCTCCTTTTTCTGAAGAACACAGCCAAAGTAAGGTTTACAACTTGATTATTTTTAATTCTACTCAAATCTTGGCTGAACACCTTAAATTCTCTAGATGCTCAATGGATGTTTGCTGAATAAATAAATAAAAATGAATGTTCAAATTAAGCTCTTCTCCCCATCACACACACACACACACACACACACACACACACACACACACACTTCAGTAAAAGCAAAAATATATAGTAGCAATTCCTTTTTAAAGGTTTGATGCTTTCAAAACAAACTATAAATGTAAAGGTGAGTAAGGGGAAGAAAGTAACAAAAATTCTGGATCTCTAGCCACTATATCACCCCTTATACTACCTGGAAGATTCAAATAGTTAGCCTGCCGTTCACACGTGTATTTATTTTACTCTCCTCCTCACTAAAGAGTTAAGTTGGAAGAACTTTCATTGTGACACTCTTCTTACCAGAAGGCCAAGTTCATATAGAATCTACTGCAAGTAACCAAGACACCATGACCCCAGATACTTCCCCTAATTGATATCTAAATGTTTATCATTAGAATGTCATGCTTTCAGCTTAAGACTCTGGTTTCTATTAAAAACAGAAGTCCTTCTGGCAAGGTTCCACTTTGTCATACTCTCAAAGATGTAGATCTCTCTCTCAGATAGATGGCTAGATAGACAAATGTGAATATATAGATGGGTAGATATAGACATCTACCTATATCTCAGTATGAGCACATTCAACAAATATTTCTTGTATAAATTTTGGGAATTAGCATACAAAATATCATGAAATTTGGAATAAGGGTCAGCTGGATTTAAATAAAACAATTATTTATTGACCATGAAATATCACGTAACTTATCTATTACCTTTCTGAGCCTCAATTTCATTATTTGAATACTGAAAATATTAGTGCCAAATTTCAGACGATATATTTGGCATATAGTAGAGATATATAAAATGTTTCATTCCTTATGAACTATATAGTTAAGAATATGAACTTACATTTTGTCCTGGTGTAGGAACAATTTAGCCTAGAATGGAAGAGGTGAGAGGATAGAGGTGGCAGAAGAATGTGCTAAAAGCATATAGAATGGAGAGTCTCTGGCCCATTTCACACCTTAACTGAATCTATGATATTCTAGGGGGACAACGTTACTCCATGCCTTTCGGGAGTAACCAATGTTATGCAATTTCTATGACCGAATCACACTTTTCTACAATTTTAGAGTAAGAAGGAAGTGAAGAGATAATATTGTTCAATCACATTGTTTTACAATTGGGGAAACCAACCCAGGATGGTTTGTTGATGTATATGAATCATGAGTGTGCAAAAGAGAAGAGTCCATTCTGCTGGACCATGTCCCTCATTTAGCTCATGCCATATACAGGCATTGCTTTTTTGATTGGTTGCCACCTCCTTTTCAGTGTAGCTAAGGTAAAATGTCTTTTTGGTCTCCCCATTCAGTTAAATACCCACACACACTTCTGAAAGTGTATTAAGAATAAAAAGTCAAGACACCTTGCCATGCTAGCAGTCGGCAGCTGTGCATGGCTGCAAGCGGCCCAGGACCATACCAGAGAGGATGGATCTTGCATTGCCACGATGTGTCCACCATCTGGATACCATTGCTGACATGTACACATGAAGAACTATTTGACATTGAAACTGGGACTCAGAACAGTTAGACATTGAAACTGACACTCAAACTTTTTTTGCTCTTATACGTTGTTTTCAGTATGCAGAGGCAAGATATTTTTGAAGAAAAGAAACAGGGGAGAGTGATTGATGTAGAGGCAGGGTGGCCTCGAACAGGCTGTCAAGCTACAGGGGGAAGGCTGGAGTGGATGGGTGGCAGATGCTGGGGGAGATCAACCAAAGGACCTATATGCATACATATAAGCATAACCAATGAATGAAAGACACTGGGGCGGGGAGAGGGGCAGGTGGGGACATGTGCTGGGGGGTAAGGGAGGCTGGGGGGAGGATATTGGGGAGGGGAGGAAAACATATGTACTACTATAAGTTATATTGTAAATAAAATTTAAAAAAAATTTTTTTCAAAAAAATAAAAAGAAAAAAAAGAGAATAAAAGTCAAGCTTTGTGATAGATCCTAGCTATTAACTAGGAATTATATCTTTATATTGTGTTGGGGAAGAAATAACAGGTGTTAGTAGGGTTGAGTTTATTTCTGAAAACAGGATGTTTGAGGAGCACTTCAAGCATGATGCTCAGATTCTAACTACAAGCCTTTGCCCAGAGATTTTCTATGACTATAGCTTTTTCCTTCCTTTTTTTCTGGGAACGCATTGGTCTACTACCAGCAAGTGTCCTGGCAGCTGTTCCAGAGAAGGAAAATTCCTTGGTAGTCTCCAAAATGGGTACAGGTTCTAAGATGTCTACTTCATCAATCTTGTACTGACACTCTTCTCTAAGATAAGAAGCAATGTTCCCAATGACAAGTTCGGTTTAGAATTGGCAATATTTTCATACGGGTAGATTTTTATCTGAAATATTATACAATATAGAGGAAATAGCATGAGATAGACTGCTTAGGAATGTCTCCAATTCACCACTAGCAAAATGTGATGCCTCAAGGGAACTATGGCTATAGTTCTTGAAACAAGAAAACTATTCAAAATCCAAGAAATTTAAAAGAAAAAAATAACATTTATCTAATAACAACAAAAAATATAAATTGGGAAAGGGGGGGAGTAAGAGGACTCAAAATTATCAGTGATAGTATAAAAAAAGTGTTTTCAATTTTATTGAACTTATCTACTGGGCTATGATTTATGCCGAAGAATTTTCTAATTGCCACAGAAAGATTTTTAGAAGTTCCAGGAGACGATCTTGCAGTGCTTCCTCTTCAGGTGTCTATGAGTATCAAATCATCTACCTTTATTACTCTATGTATTATCTACTTTTTAAATAAAATCAAGGAATAATAACTCACAAAGGTAAATACAATTGTGGAATGACTGTTGCCACTTCATCTCCTTAACTGTATATATTGCACTTTAAGAGTTGTGTTTACTTTTCCAGTTAACTCATTCTCTAGGCAATCTACAACCAGGTAGCAGTTGCAGATAAGTGCAATGCCCAAATCGCAAATCACCAATATAGTCAGAGGGAAAGTAGCTCATTATCTTTACTTTAACTTAACTTAACTTAAATTAAATTAAAATTAAATACCTATAAAACAACTTAGATTTATGAACTAGATAAGCCAGGAAAAGCTATTGCAAAAAATAATCATATAAGTGATTCTGATTTTTTAATAATGTAAGGTTTGTGTCACAACTACTCATTCTGAACTCTAGTGTTTCTCATTTGTTTCCTCAAAATTTAGACTTACTGGGGTTCCAAGAACTCCAATTTAGTTATGCAAATATAAATTTGATTTAGCTACTAAATCTAATCAGAGAAAAGCTCTAAAATTCATTTGTTGGTCTTACAACCCTCAAAATTGTGTTCTTTTCCATTTTTAGTGAAGAGGGAAAAAGTATTTTCAAAACAGCATACATTATTTTTTTTGAAGTCAGCCATTATAATACTATCTACAACAGTCCTATAAGTGAATGGGATTAATGGAGCTTTTGACACTGACTTGCATAAAAGCTGAACAATCAGAACCAAATCTGGGTGAAGTGTAAGGAGCTAATGGCTGCCAAAGAGGCAGAGCTTTTGAAGTTGACTGGCATAGAAACTAACCAATCAGAACCAAATCTGCTGACATTGGCAAGGCAGTGCTTGGTACTTACACCTTTGTTCAGGAAAAGAAATTCTCTTAGATAAATGTGCCATTCTCTATGTGCACTCAGTAATGGCCTTATGTTCAACTCTAGGCCCTGAAAACTGAGGCATTCCAGGAGAGACTGAATAAAATAATTAAAAGTCTTGAGAACCCTGCAATGGAACAGTTCATCTTGAAGGAGGGAAGGCAACCCAGGGTGAAGAGCTTTTTGTGAGGCATAAAGGACTCACTCAGGGATAGGACTTCTTCTTTGCAAGGGCAGAACCAGGACCAAAGGTAGATTTGGGAGCAGCAGCTATTGCCTAAGTATGCGGAAATTACCTTTCAATCCTAAATGGACATGAGTAACTCTACAAATAAACCATGCCCCCATCTCAATCATATATTTAAGTGAAAGCACACTTAAGATTGTCTAAAAGCACATACCTTCACCAAAGGGATGTCTACTAAGGCCTATGTCCCACCAACAAACTTGAGGGTTGTTATTTTGCTTTTGTTGGTGTTATTTAGATATAGAAGCCTCATATCTTTTATTAAGTTGTGCCTACATATTTTAAGCTTGATTTCTTCTGCGAAAGGGATCCTCTCCCGCTAAGTTTTCCTAAGTATTGTTACATATAAAACCATCAGTTTTTGACTATTAAATTTAAACTGAGCCACTTTCATAGACTTCATAATTACTATTTTTTCAATAAATATTTATTAAGTGCTTCCTCTGTGCTTCAATCATATTAGGCAATGTGAATTTAATGGTGATCAGCACAGGGTTGCTGCTTAATTATCTAGTGGACAAGGTAACTCTGATGTTGCCTCCTAGAAAAAAATGCCTGTTTTATCCGTCTGCTTGCTCTCTAATAATCCTTTCCCAGAGTTTATAACTCAAACGTGGTGAAGAGAGAGCTCCCATTCAATGAGTACTGTATCCCAATTATGGGAATCCTAATATATAAAAACCTTGAGTCTTAACAACTGGTAATGACCAACTTCCACCAACTAGAAGTCGGTCCTGAAGTCAGTGCTGGACTGCCATGGCAACACAGTGCTGACTGCTTCTGCTGCAGGTACTGTGCCCAGCACTGACTGCTGAGGGGGCTAGAATCATGGCGAGAGAGAGGCCTGAGGAGAGAAGCAGGAACTGATCCTTTGCATCTGTGGCATCTTTTGATCAGCACTTGCCTCTATCTTTCTCTCCCAGGCTGGCCAGTAGCCATACCTCCATTTCTCTCCAGGCCTCTATCAGGGCTGCTGAATCAGCCCAGAATTTCTGATCAGACCCAGTTGATAGGCTCAGAGACACTGACTGGCATAGAAACTGACCAGTCAGAATTAAATCTGGGCCAACTGTGAGGAGCCAATGGCTGCCTAGGAGATGGAGCTTTTGACACTCACTGGCATAGAAACTGACCAACCAGAACCAAATATGGGTGAAGTGTGAGGAGCCTTTGGCTGCCTAGGCGGCAGAGCTTTTGACACTGACTGGCATAGAAACCAACTAATCAGAACCAAACTGGCCAGCAGAGAAGGACAGTTGTGGATGAGATCAGGTCAGCAGGGGAGGGCAGTTGGGGGCAACCAGGCCAGCAAGGGAAGGGCAGTTAGAATCATGCCAGCAGGGAAGGGCCATTGGAGCAAGATCAAGCCAGCAGGGGAGGGCAGTTGGCGGCAACCTGGCTGGTAGAAGAGGGCATTTGGGGGAGAGATCAGGAAGGCAGGGGAGGGCAATTAGGGGCCATCAGGCAGGCAGTCAGAGGCAGTTTGGAGCAATCAGATAGGCAGGCAGGCAGGTGAGCAGTTATGAGCCAGTGGTCCCAGAATGCAAGAGGGATGTCCAATTGGAGAGGGTGCAGGCTGGGCTGAGGGAACACCCCCCCCCCCAACCCGTGCATGAATTTTGTACACGAGGCCACTAGTATGATCACATAATTACTGTGTTTGCACTGCGTTTGTTTTCTCTTTTCCCTTTTTGGAGGGCAGAAGCTTATAACTAAACTCCAAGGCTAGAGATTATAAATTTATAAGACTAAGAGACATGCCCATATTTTAAGAAGATGTCCAATCACAATAAAGACAAACTTCCCCCCCCCAAAAAAAAAAAATTCAAAGTTATCCAAAGATAGAAAGGGCAGTTTCAGTTTCCTGCAGTAGAAATAGTGAAAAAAAGCTTGACACTACCTTGTGAGAAATGATATGAATTCAGGTATCAAGTGAGAGATTGGCTTAGCTCAGTAGTTATAAAACTTGGAAGTGTTAAAAACAAACAAACAACAATAGTGCTCATCTCAAAACAATTATATTAGAACTAGAGGCCCAGTGCATAAATTTGTGCATAAGTGGCGTGTGGTCACCCTGTCCTGATGGGGCCTAATCGGGCCTGGCTGGTGGTATGGGAGCCGCAGGATTGCATCAGTGTCCAGATCAGGCTGGCTGCTGCAGTGTATGTCATAGCCACCAGTCGTTCTGGTTGTTCTGCTGTTCTGGTCACTGTGCTTTTGTATGTTAGATATCTGAGGGTGATGCCCAAATTTTGAGGTTTTATTTTAAGCTTCCTGGGAATTATGATTATATTCTAGTAGATTTTAAGACCAAAAGTAAAAGGAAAATGTGATAAGGGACATTGGCATAACCTTTTCCACTTTAGAAGGTCATCAAAGAAATAAGCAAATAAGATAGAACACTGGTTCTACTAAATGAACCCAAGTTTGAAGATATGCTCATGAGGAAGAAAGGCCAGGATTATCAATAATGCCCTGGATGCAGACAGAGAAAAAGGGAGGACACACATTTGAAATCACTAAAAACTATTATTCTACCTGGCTCTGCTTTAATTATCGATTAAGATATGCATTTCAGGTTTCAGGTACACATATCTTTTTTCTTTTCTTTTTAATGAGAAACTAGTCACAATCTCACCTTTTCCAAAACTGCATTGAGGGTTATGAGATGTTTGCAAAATTCACTGGGACTTGTCAAAGACTGACAGGAGAGACCACTTAGTGAAATATTACATCTAGACAAAAGCTATGGCTTTGATACTGAACACACTTCTACCAAAAAGCAAAAAAAAAAAAAGGAGGGGTGGGGGTGGGGGTGAGTGGGTTATGAAATAAGTTCATAGAATGTCTATAATTTCCAAGTACCATAACATGCTAATACTAGAAAACAGACTATATTTAGTACACCAGGTTGTTTTTATAAAATTGCCATGCCAATGAATCTTGTTTTTTTGTTGTTGCTGTTTTTTTCCCTTTCTCCTACACCTTTTACATTCCTTCCCAACTACTGATGATTATTGACCAAGACCTTACAACCAATGGGGATAGTGGTTGCAGGTTGGCAGAACCTGGGAAAGCAAATGTCCACGTGTACCAATCAGTGGCCTGGAGGAAGAGAAAGGTAAATGGGGAATAGAAAAGTAAATACATTGGTCAAGGCTAGAGTGAAAGCTGGCTTTGGCCCCAAGAGAAAAATGCAGAAGTTCTGCCTCTCAGCACTTATTGCAAACCACCAGTCATTCTCACTTCCCCTGCCATCAGAGTTGACTTTTGCCAGTGAAGGAAGAAATAGTTTCACAAACAATTAACACAATAAAAAAAACAAGGGTGGAGTACTAAGGGATCATAAGCAGGGTGGATAGCTTGTTGACTATAAGACTATGGTCAGGCTTTAAAAAGAAATTGATATTTTCCTTCAACATGTTATAGATTAGTTTCCAATAAAATCAAATAGGTAATTATTAATGGTATTATTATAGTTTAACCTTTTGTCCAGGAGTACCAAAAGCTTCAGAGGATGGAGAGAGGCAAGCATCATGTGAAGAGTTAATTTTCACAATATTAAAGCACCCAATAAGCCCAGACAGAAAAACAAAAGGAATTTTTCTACAGCCTTTAATTGCCATATTAGTATTATCACCATTATATAACACAGTAGCATATGGGGAGCATTAAATAGTGTACTTTCCAAAGAGACTCTGGCCAACTGGGTTAGGCAATGGCCTTCTTGAATCAAAACCTATTGCTCCTCGAGGCTTGCCTTATTAAACACAGCGGCACACTCCCGTAGAAGAGACAATTCTTCTTTTTTGAAGGGAGGTAGAATAAAGTAATTGCCAGATGTTTGCAATTTTAGCTATAAAAAGATGGCTGCTTTCCATTCCTCAGCATGTTGAACTTTTTTTTTCCTTTCTACCCAAGCTATTGTTGTTCACTAAAATAGGCCAGTGCACTGATAAATCATCATTCAAAACTGCAATAATGGAAGCAGAATAAATATGACATTTTAAATTCACATATAAGAAAATAAGTAAAAAATATATCAGGGATTGTTATATGCTAAGCAACAGAAAGCATGGTGTAGTATAAAGAACTCGAGAATCTCCTCTTAAGTACTTTCTCCCTTAGACCCATCTAAGACGTCTCATCACTAAGACTCCATCTGTTCAACTATGGGGTGAGTGAGATTTGGCACAGCCCCCCTCTTAAAGGAAAAAATCTGTACTGCATCATCTCACCTTGCATATGAACTGGCGAGAGGTGATAGTATGTTTTCACTCTTCTCCAGAGAAGATGCACAAATATATATGAGGGTATATCACAATCACATATAATGATACAATAGACTATACACAATATACATTATATATGCATTATATTTTCTTATATAATTACTAGAGGCCCGTTGCATGAAGATTCATGCAATAGGCTTTCCTTCCCCTGGCTGCCAGGACCAGTTTTCCTCTGGAACCTGGGACCCAGGCCTTCCCTCTGGCTGTTGCCTTCCATTTTTGCTTTGGTCAGCTGGAGGCTTCACTCCAGCCAGAGCCTTCAGTCCCCTCTGCTCTGGCTGGAGTGCCATGCTGCCGCGGCCTGGTCTTGGAGCCCAGGGGCCATGCGTTCACTGCCACTGCCACCGCAGCTTTGTCTCCGCCCCCAGGGCCGGGCACTCTTGCCGCTTAACCCTGCCCCCCATTCCTGAATGGCTGGTAGCATAGCCAATCAGGAGCCAAGGTATGGTCACATTTGCATGTTACTCTTTTATTAGATAGGATTAGAACCCTGACTACTATCACTACCAAATACCCAGTTATCTCTTCAGACATTGCCTCCTAAATTTGGTGACAAGAAAATAGAAAACTGGCTTTTATTTAAGCAGTTTTAATATAACTGGCTTAGGATATTGGTGACCTCTTATGCAGGGGGTGTTATCTTTTATAATGAGTGAATTAAGCATCTATTTGAGGGTTTGATGACGTAAGTGTCTGTTCCCTATAAAAAACATATACATGGACCAAGTTTAAACACAATTTCAAGAGACTGGCTAAATCCCAAGTATGAAGCCCTGAGATGAATGGGACCCGAGATGAAATTCCTAACTTAATTATTTTTCTGTGAAGGTTTAATTAATAACAACTCTAAAATTATCTGCCATATTTGATACTTTGGAAAATAAATATTTTTAAATTAATAAAAATCACTAGTTTCCTTTGCTTTACATAAAGTTCACTAACATTATATGTAATAGTTAAATAATAAAAATGCTCCTTCTTATAGAAAAACTATAAATGTGAATGTTTTATTTTTTCCACATTGACATAGTTTACAAGAAGTGTCCCTTTGAGAAAGTCATCATTATGCAAAGTCTAAAAAGGATATACCAACACATCATAATTCTAGCAGGGACAAATGTAAGACAACTCAATCCTAAAGTGTCAATTAGTAAAATGTTAACATAAAACAAACAAACAATAAAAAAACATAAAAGTAAGGTTCTTTTCAAAAATGGCCAGCATCACCGAGACCAGTTTGGCTCAGTGGATAGAGCGTTGGACTGCAGACTGAAGGGTCCCGGGTTCGATTCTGGCAAGGGCATGTACCTTGGCTGCGGGCACATCCCCAGTAGGGGGCGTGCAAGAGGCAGCTGATCGATATCTCTCTCTCATCAATGTTTCTGACTTTCTATCCCTCTCCCTTCCACTCTGTAAAAAATCAATAAAATATATATATTTTTTAAAAATGGCCAGCATGAATCATATTTGAACAATTATGATTTAAACCATATGGTGAAAAAACTATGGATTTTGATTCCCTGAGCTATTTTCCACTCTTTAGTATTAATAATAGCAACAGAATGATGATAGCTTCCAATGGTTTAGACATTATTTTGGGCCAGATACTGTGCCAATTTAATTCAGTCAACTTTAGAAACACCTCTGAGGTACATGTATCTCTATTTTAACCTAAGAACAAGTTGAGAGAGCTTAAGTAGCTACTTAACCACATTAGTCCAACTTCCTAGAGAATAAGAGGTAAAATCCAAACTTGAACCAGATCTATTTTATTGCTAGATACAGTCTACATGCTTAACCACTGACTCCCCGGAATCTTCTCTCTTTTATCCTGTCAACCTTGTCCTGGCCCCATATAAGCTGTATTCTGGATCCTCTGATAAGTTAAAAATAGAGTCACTTCACAAACAATTTATAGCTTTATATTGTTAGTTAACTCGTCATTTTTACTTGTCACCTTTGTAAATGAAATATAAACTATTTAAAGGCTAGCATGCATTTTTACTCTTGTCCTATTTATTATGGAGCCCTGTTCAATAAAAAAAGTATTGGCATGCATCTGAATTGGTCCTAATAGAGGTAGTAAAGTCAGAGGGTGAGATATGGAAAAATAACAGGGACTACAATAAGTGGGCACATATGACATTTTAAGGTCATCTCAAATGATAATATTTCTAGATAGACTTTATATAACTCAGAGATTTCTTCCCTAGTACATGATTTTTATGAAAGAAACAATAAAAATAAGTTACTATTATAAAAATGAACAGATCAATAAAAAAATTATTGGCAAATTTAAATGTCATTTTGCCCAGCTGACATGCATGGCTCAGTGGATGAGCAGCAACCTATAAACCAGGAGGTCAAGGTTCAATTCCTGGTCAGGGCACATGCCTGGGTTGTGGGCTCGATATTCAGTGTGGGGTGTGTAGGCAACAGCCAATAAATGATGATCTCTCATCATTGATGTTTCTATCTCTCCCTCTCCCTTCCTCTATGAAATCAATAAAAGTATTTTTTTTAATTTAATGTCTTTTTAATTTCATCTTAATGTCAATAAACCAAGTTTAAGGAAAATGGTATAATTCACCTGAATTAATGGATATTTCAAATGGTCATTCCAAAAGCTTTCTGAAACAATGTCTTCTTAGTAATGACTTCTAGAGGTTACTTTGACTATCTTATGTTAGTCCACCATCCCATACATACCCTATACAGGTGGTTCTAAGTAATTTTCACATATCACTTGGAGAAAATCAATTTTTAAATATTCCTGAATGGTAATGATTGGGAAAAATAGTAGTGAGAATTATTTCTTCTTTTAATAAAAAGTAATAATAGCATTAACATGACATGCAGTATAGTGCTGAGAAAAAGTGCCAGATATGGAATTAGGTCAAGGGGTAAATCACAGCTTTGCCCTGTGCTGGTTGTTTCAGTCTGAATTATATTCTTTGCAGACTGAGGATGAGTATATGGATCTTTTATACTGTTGCTGGAAATTTAAGTTAACAGTAAACCAGAGTGGATTTCAGATGAAATAAATGAATGAATCCATTGAAAAGCTAATCATAACCTAACAACAATGTTCTGCCAAAAAACTTTTTTAGTAATAGTAATGTCAATAATTAATATTTAGGGATTATTATATATTACCAATTCTTCACTTAAGGAAAAATATTAAAATTTGTTCAAATGTGATTTCTACATTTATAAGCCTTACTGCAGGTCACCTGAATGTCATATTTTTTATTTGTCTCTAGGAAATATAATAATGTAGGAAGTAATGTTACATGATATTGTGGTGATTAAATTAGATATTATGTGGGAAAGTGCTTTGAAATCCATTCTCACACACACACATCTTTGTTTCATAATAAAGTCCTTCTTTCATTGCTTCCTGTTTCTCAGGATCACCCCAAACTGGAGAGAAGTTAAGAAAGCAAAACACAACCAACAAACAAAAATTTCCAGTTGGCTCACATCTCACATTCTTAAGGGGGTGTGTTTGATGAAGTAAGAAGGCTGTTTGACCTAGTTTCGGGAGAATTGCTTTTTGCGCTTTTGTTTTTGTCTTAGCATCTGTATATACAGAAACATTTCATTTTCAAGCATGATAGATGCTTGTGGGGGAACAGAGGGAAAGGCATGCTCCTTCTGGCCAAGACCACTACCAGGAAGATGCTGCTTGCCCCTGGTGGGATAATACTGGTATGCGCTTGCTTCTTGGTGCTTCCTCCCTATAGCTACCCAACTTCCTAGAGCTATTCTAGAGCTATCTTTCAGAGCACACTGGATGTTTGAGTCCACTCAAGGTGAAGTTACTCAGCTCATATTGCAAAGCTACTCCCATGAGTCCAGTTGCCTAAAGACATCAACAAATTGGTGCCAAAATGACAAAGGTCTGAACAGGCACCTTTCCCTGCTTTTGCACATGCTGTTTCTTTTGCTTGGTGTGTCATGGTGTCCACTGCTATTTCCTTCCTGGATAATACTAATTCATTCTCCAAACTCAGCTCAGATATCCCTCCCTCTGTGCAGCTTTTTCCAATTCCTCCCACATCACTTACTTCATTTTATTTTATGGCACCTAATTTACAGAATGAGACTTTATAGGGGATAGTGGCTATAATATTTCTACTTTGACTAGCAGGCTGTCATTTCTATTTGAAAACAATTAAATACAGAGCAATGTAAAAAGTGGATAATAAGAGAGAAGGCTGGAATGTCAAAGTGCTAGGAGGCTGGGGGTGTCACATCTCAGGGACCTGTGGTGGGTGCTGTGCTCAGTTGTCCAGTTTCTGACTACAGAAAATTTAAGGAAGGTTGATAAAAATATAATACCATGATTTTTTTTCTCTTTTGCAGCTCCTAAGGTCAATCGTTGTTCCAGGGTATGATTTCTTTATATGGTATATTTGCCCAAAGGCGCAGGTGTCAGGTTTATTTTTATAATATCCATAATGAATCCATTTATAGATGATTTACATAGGCCTGCCATGACCCCAAATCAGCTGAGATTTCAGGCATTGCTACCTGAAGTTACACAATAGCAAGTGCTCTAAAATGCAGAGGCATTCTAGAAGAATTTTAAAAAGCATACACATTTACTTCTGCTTTTGGATCCCAATTAAAATTCCTTGGGACAACATGCACAGAAAACTGGTGTTTATTATGAAAGGACAGAGGAAACATATAGCAATATGAAGGATGATTTTAGTCCCTGAATCTCTACATTGTTTATAAGATAGAAGATGTATAAGACTTTCAAAGCATAGTTAATAAGTAAGCAGAGTGTATTCATAGGACTTGGAGAAGAAGGTTCTAGGGCATTAAAACACTGGATACTAGAGTTATTGAAATAAATAAATGGTTTCCAAACTTTTGGTAAGCAACGATCAGAATGATATAGGGTTTTTTGTTTTAGTGCAGGTTCCTAGGGCCATGTTATGATTCTGATTCTGTGCAACAAAGAGGAACCCTAGAAATTGTTGTTGTTTTCTTTTTTAAATGAATGTTCCCCTAAGTTTTCTGATGACTGGCCAGCTTTGAAAACTGCAGGAATAAACCATATTTTAATAATGATCTTCAGAACATTATAAACTGATGAATAAAAATAGACTCAGAGACAAAGAAGCATCGAACATATTGTCAAACTACAATGGGAATGCTGACGAGGTTTGGAGGGGGGAGGTAAGAGATCAACCTAAGGACTTGTATGCATGCATATAAGCATAAACAATGGACAAAAGACCCTGGGGGGACATATGCCGGGATGCGGGGGCAGGTAGGGCAGACCAGGGGAGGTCAATGGGGGAAAAAAAGAAGACATGTGTACTACTATTTGGAATACTTTCAATAATAAATTTTTTTTTTAATAGTGATCTTCGCCGAAACCGGTTTGGCTCAGTGTAGTAGAGAGCGTCAGCCTGCAGACTTAAAGGTCCCAGGTTCAATTCCTATCAAAGGCATGTACCTTGGTTGCAGGCACATCCCCAGTAGGGGGGTGTGTAGGAGGCTGCTGATTAATGTTTCTCTCTCATCGATGTTTCTAACTATCTATCTCTCTCCCTGTCTGTAAAAAAAATCAGTAAAATATTTTTTAAAAAACTTTAAAAAATAGTGATCTTCAAAGTATAGTGTAGGCAACTTGGTGTGTATGCAAGATAGCATGTTGGGACAGAGAAGAAATCATTAGGAAATCTATATGATGATTGATCTTATTATTATTCAATTTTTTATTTTAAAATAAAAACGCATGAAATTGTAAAAATAGAACAAAGACTCCCAGGTATTGCTCCCTCAGCTTCTCCCAAAATCAACATCTGATAGAGATATAACAAAATATCAAAGCCAGAAAACTGACATGTCTATATTACTGATAAGTAGCCCTTAATTGGTTTTCATTTTTAACATGCACTCACTTGAATGTGTTTATAGTTCTTTGTCATTTTATTTCATGTATAGATTCATGTAGCCACCGCTACACCCAAGATAGAGAACTGCTCCACCACCACAAAAAGACTCCCTGTGGCTTTTACTTGGTTTGAACACCCACTCCCTATTCCTCTCCATTCCCCATTCCTGTCCCCTAGCAACCACTAATCTGTTCTCCCTCTCTAGAGTTTTGTCATTTCAACAATGCTTTATATATGGAATCATACAGTATATGTAACCTTTAGATAGACTTATTCTTTTTATTAAGCATAACGCCCATGAAGTTAATCCAAGCTGTTGCATGTAATAACAATTAATTCCTTTTTATTGATGAATATCAATATTCCAATATATGGATGTACCAGAATTTGTTTAAACATTTACCCACTGAAGGTCATTTTTTCTAATATTTTGCCATTATGAAAAAGTTGATATGAGTACTCATATACAGGTTCATATGTGAATATAACATTCCATGTCTCTGGATAAAATGTTCAGAAGTGTAACTGCTGAATCACATGCTTAGTACATGTTTACTTTGGTAAAAAACTGCCAAAGAGTTTTGCAGAATTATTATCCCATTTTACACATTCCTGACACTATGTATGAGTGATCCCGTTTCTCCATATCCTCTCAAAGCATGTTTTATGATTTTTTTTTCCTGTTCTAATAGGGGTGTGGAGATATCTTATTGTGGACCTATATTCATTTTTATTGTCAAAAATTTAAGCTTGATTAAATTTAAAATATTAGGCAACAATAGTGTTGCACGTTATCCATATATATAAAAGCCTAAGCAACCATTAAAACCAGTTGACTGCTCAGCTGGTCCACCGGTTGATATGACATGCACTGACCACTAGGGGGCAGATGCTCAATGCAGGGCTGCCCCCTGGTGGTCAGTGCGCTCTCACAGCCAACTTCCTGTGGCAAGCCAATCTCCCACAATCCCTTTCCTCAGCTGGCTGGACCCAATCAACCCTAATTGGCACTGGGCAAAATGGCCCCAATCCAGCATTGATTGCCAGTCAGGCCGAGGGACCCCAACAATGCACGAATTTGTGCACCAGGCCTCTAATATGATTTAAAAATAAAGAAGACCAAAGAGCACTTCACCACACAATATTGCATTATTCACAGTTTCTGAAGTCAGACAAAGATGAGGAATCCACCACTTTATCAATCAATTCATTTCAGCAATTCATCAAGCTGGCAGATCAGATTTTTCTCAACAATACATAAACTACTTTTTGTTCTAAAATATCTAATCTACTTTGTTTACACATATTAACTCTATCACTATCACTTCTAAACAAGTCACCCCAAAAACATCAGTAACACAGAATTGTGGCAACCATGGAAGGAACCCACAGGATCAAGGCTCAGCTTTTCCACTTATAGTTCTGTAATACTGAACAAGCAATCTGACCATTCTGAGTCTCTAAAACTGGAGTTATAACCCTTGTCTGGATTCAACAATGTTGACTTATTATTTATAGCATTCCAAGGGCCTGAAATTTCTAAAAAAATATTAGTGAATTAACTAATCTCATCTAGTAAATAAATGGTTGCATTAGAGATTTTTTCTATCCTCACCTGAGAATATGGATATGTCTTTTAGAGAGAGAAGAAGGGAGAGAGAGAAGCATTGATGTAAGAGAGAAACATTAATCAATTGCCTCCCATAAGTATCCCAAACGGAGATCGAACTTCAACCTAGGTATGTGCCCTAACTGGGGATCAAACAAGCAATCTTTTTGGTGTATGGGACAATGCTTCAATCAATTGAGCCAACAGGCCAGGGTGATTTCTAAAACATTTCACACTCGCTGTTATATCTGATCATCAAAATATCTTATAATTAAGGAGATTAAAAATTGTGACAGAGTAGGAGGATGCTGCAGGGACATGCTCCCAGAAACAAGCTGCAATTACAACTTAAATACTCAAAGCCTTCCTGAATAATCAATGGAAAACTCACAGGAGAGAACCCTGATACCCAAGGACTGAAGGTGGAGACCACATAGAGACTGATAGGTGGGGTGGAGGTGTAAAAGGGCTGGCCGGGCACCCACAGATGGCAAATGAAGTTCCAGACACATATCTCAGCTGTGGGGGGAAGGAGGGGTGCCACTGAGAATTCTGGGAAATAATTCCAAACCTGGGCTCCTCAGCAGAAAGCAACAAACTGAGGAGAATACCCATATAATATCTAGCTGTGTAAAGCAGTGAGGTGTTGTCTGCCAGCTGAAAATATGGGCACCCTCTTAAAGGGCCAATGCACAAAAGTTCCCCATGGAGCCACTACCTTATGTTCTAGTAAAGGGAGGGTGAAGTGGACTGGAGCTGTGAGAGCAGAACCCAGAACTTGGAATTTGGGGGATAGAGCTCAGAAGGCAATACCCCAAGTTTCCTGGCTGAATCATCCCCACACACAGTGAAGAGCATCTTTCTCATATAGACATCTGCCTTGCCTGGGGGAAGAGAGTGGACACACCCTATTGGAAAATACCTTGCCCTGAGGCCACTTAAGAGATTAAAAGAAACAATTAGACTCTAGGTAGAAGCAAGTGCTCCACCCTGTTGAAAAAACTATTGCCACACCTTAAGATGATTGGGGGGGAAGGGAGAAGTGACAATTCAAGTTAGAACCCTATTAATCTGCAGACAGAGGTGGTCTCTGGAGTCTTTGAGTCTTAGCCTGATCCAGTTAATCAAAAATACCCTTTAACACTATCCTGCACTAGAGATTGAGAGGTATAGAGGATCTACCTAAAACATAGTCACAAACCCAAACAGACAGCCAAAATGAGGAAACAAAGAAACAACCCCCAAATAATAGAACTAATAAATTCTCCAGAAGAGAAAAATGAAGCAGAAATAAGAAATTTATCTGAAACAGAGTTCAGAGTAATAATGTTAAAAATGCTCAACAGTAAGAAAAAAGATATGGTAATTAGTAAAAAAGAATAGTCTGAGATAAAGAATGACATAATACAAATAAAGTATACATTGGAAGGAATGCACAGCATATTAGGAAAAGCTGAGAATCAAATCAGTGAACTAGAAGACAGAGTTGAAAATATCACTCAATTAGAGAACCAAAAAGAAAAAAGAAAAAAAAAAAACAATTATAAAACAGGAGGACAACTTAAGGAAGCTGTGGGACAACATGAAACATAACAATATTAGAATAGTAGGTGTGCCAGAAGAGACAGAAAGGATGAAAGGAATGGAGAATGTGTTTGAAGAAATAATGGAAAGGAAAAAGTCACCCAAGTTCAGTAGGCACAGAGAACCCCAAACAAGAAGAACCCAAACAGACCCATGCCCAGACATATCATAACTAAAATGCCAAAAATTAAAAACAAAGAGAGAATCTTAAAGTTAGCAAGAGAAAAGAAACTTGTTAACTACAAAGGAGTTTCCATAAGGCTGACACCTGATTTCTCATCAGAAACTCTACAGGCCAGAAGGGAATGGCATGAAGTACTCAAGGTTATGGAAACAAAGGATTTGAGACCAAGATTACTATATCCAGCAAGACTATCATACAAAATAGACAACCAAATAAATACCTTCCCAGACCAAAAAAAAAAGGCTAATGGATTTCATCACCACCAAGCCAGCATTACAAGAAATGCTAAAGGGATTGCTGAGAAGAAGAGAGAAACCTAGCCATACAGAATTAAAATTGCTATAAAGAAGTGCCTCTCAATAATAATTCTAAATGTAAATGGATTAAATGCTCCAATCAAAGGTGTAGGGTAGTGTAATGGATACAAAAAAAAAAAAATGACCCAACTATATACTGTCTACAAGAGATCAACTTCAAAACAAAAGACACATGCAGGTTGAAAGTGAAGAAATGGAAAAAATGTTTCCATGCAAATGGAAAAGTAAAAAAAGCTGGAGTGACAATACTCATATCTGACAAAACAGACTTTTAAAGCATCACCGTAAGCAAAATGAACCAGTTGGAGAAAGATAAATATCATCTGATCTCACTCATTTGTGGAATATAAAGAACAACATAAACTAATGAACAAAAATAGAGCCGGGGATGGGGGGAGGGGGGTGGGTGAAGGGGAAGATATATTAGAATATAATAGAAGTAATGCTGCTATTTGCATATTGTAGTATTTTCTACAACTTCTGTGATATCATACTATGTTAATACAGTTTTGGTAATATACTTAAAATTCTTTCATTCTTGCAATATTAATGTTTATGACATGTAATATTATATGTCATTTTATTGAACAATTGGTGTTTATTACATGAAACATTATCATATTTAAAATTGTTTTTCTTGAGATATTATTGGTTACTAGAAGCCCAGTGAACGAAATTCATGCACAGGATGGAGGGGGGAATTCCCTCAGCTCAGCCTGCACCCTCTCCAATCTAGGACTCCCTTGGGGGATGTCTGACTGCTGGGCCTAAAACATCGGGCCTAAACTGGCTGTCAGACATCCCTCTCACAATCCAGGACCACTGACTTCTAACTGCTCACTAGCCTGATTGCCCCTAACTGCCCCTCCTGCTTGCCTGGTCACCCCTAACTGCACCCCTCTGCTAGCCTGATTGCTCCTGATTGCCCCCCCCCCCCATGCCAGCCTGGTCTACCCCAACTGACCTCCCCATTGGCTTGGTTGCCCTACACAACTTGCTGCTCAGTCATTTGGTCATCCCTCACTAAACCCCCTGCCAACCTGGTGACCCCACACATCCCTCTGTTCAGTCACTTGGTTGTCCCTCACTAACCCCCCTGCTAACCTGGTTGCCCCACGCAGCCTGTTCAGTCGTCGAATTGGTTGTTTTATTTGTAATGGTCACATAGGCTTTTATATATATAGATTGCATGTGATATTATTATATTTAAGATCATTTTTCTTGAAATATTAAGGTTTATTATATGTAACATTATATTTAAAATCATTTTTCTTAAAATTAAAAAGAAACTGAAAAACTTATAATTAATACTGCCAACTAATTTTATAAATGAAGGTTTTTGGAATAGTAAAGTGTCATGCCCAAGGTCAAGTGGTTAAAACTGAGGCTTGAATGTAAATGCTCTATCAAGTCAGTGCTGAACTTCAGCCCTTTTGAGTGTTAAAAAGGCCTATATATGATGTCACCCAATGAAACACAAGTTCTTTTCTCTTCAGGAATATGCAAGGTAAAGAACAAATACATATAATTAATACATGACCCTTTAATGAGTGAATAGCTAGTCCTTTCACCCTCTTGAGGCTTTGAAAGTTAAAACTCATATGCTGCACACCACAGTGATAGATGAGTCTCAGGATGCTTACCGTGAATGAAAAACTGAGCAGCAGGTCAAGTTCAAGTCCCATTAGAGTTCCCAATGTTTCAATGACTCTGTGACTGTGCTCATGACAGTCCATGCATAATAAAAACAAACATATGAGAAACTTCAATGCTTCTTTTGTGATTGCTGCCAATGTAACAGAACTGTCAGGACACATAAAGAGGACATCTCCCATTTGTTCCTCCAAAGTCACAGTCCAGATTCCCTTTCATGGCAGGGAACAGAGACTGGGATTCCAAACACTGGAGAGCACACCACATGTCTAAATATGTATGTATCACTGTTCAGAGTTCACAGTTCTCATACATTTTCAACCATCAATTACTCCGGTTTAAAAAAAAAATAGTTTTACTAACTATAAGTAGAGAAGCAGCAGCAAATTGGCCTGTACACTCAACATTAAAAATGGTAGGGAAAATCCACTCCAAATTATGCCGTTACTTACATTGCCAGAGGTGGCCATCCATTTCCCTCATGTTTAGCTATCTGTTGAGAAAACACACGCCCTTTCTAAACAGATTACATGACTTCACATCACTAATGGCTAGTTCCCACCACCTATCAATGATTCAGGATTCATGAATTCCTAGGAACCAAGCCCCGATCTTGCTTCATCTATTAGAGAGAGAAGAGATACAGTGGAATAAACATATTTAGGAAAGCTGGGATCTAGACCTAGTTGAGTTCCAGACTCTTGGGTAATTTTGGGAAGCCATTCTCTTCCTTTCCCTACTGAGTTTCTATCTCCAGCAAGTGAAGAACTGAACTAGATCCCCTTAAAACTCTTTCCTAGTACTTCTGCTCAAAGTTTTTTTTTTTTATGTTGAAGGCATGGAAAATAGTTCTGGCATGAATGCAAAAAGGAAATAAGCTTGGCTGTCACTCCATCATGGGAGACTCAGTTGTTTACAGTGGTATTTTGTTCTAGTTACTATGTCTACTTCAAATCAGCAATGACTAGCACCTTCCATTTCATGGAATGGACTAATAACTTTAGGGTAGCAAAAATGCACATAGAGATCTAGTAAAAAGCTCCTTAATTGCCCTAGCCAGTTTTATCAGTAGTTAGAGCATCAGGCCAAGGACTGAAGGCAAGGGTTCCATTCTGGACAAGGACATGTATCTTGATTGCAGGCTTGATTCCTGGTCCCTGGGGTTAGGGCACATGAGGGAGGCAACCAATAGATGTATCTCTCTAACATAGATGTTTCTCTGTCTCTTGTCTCCCCCCTTCTCTCTTCCACTCTCTTTTTAAAAAGTCAATGAAAAAAGAATCCTCAGGTAAGGATTAACAACAAAAAATAATAAAAGAGTAAGAGCTCCATCATTTAATAGAAATCATTCCTCCATTCTCACCTGACTTTACAGGTCTAGATGAAGCAATGTAGGCAAAAATTGAAAACAGGTGCCTTATTTATAGTTATGTAGAAGGTAATATTTGTACTAATAGCATATGGAAAGAGCAACCATTTTGAAGTTAATTTTTTAAAAAGGATCTTGGAATCATAACATAATGGAATGAAAATGAAGAAGGCAATCTAGCCCAATCTCCAATAAATGGAACCTTTTAAAATCATCAAGAGTCTTAAATATGAAGAGCAGAGCCTAGCTCTATTATTTTACCAGCTGTGTGGTTACTGAATAGGTTATTTCACTTCTGGTAGGTTATCACTCAGTAAAATGGCAGTAACATCTAATTCAGGGAGCTGGAGTAAAAATTTTCTTTTGAGAATTGAATGATATTGCTATGTAAGCACAGTATGAACTATAAAGAATTGTACAGATACAAAAGAATTATACTGAAAGGGTCAAATTGAGTCTATAGTCTGTGGATTTGCTTTTTCAAAAATCTTACATTTAAAGTGTTTTTAAAAATTTAGAGATTGAAAAAAGTCAACTCTAGGCCACAAGACGACTCCAAATTTACAAACTTGCCAACTTTACAAATAATTCTATATGGTAATCTATTATAATAAAGGATTAAAAATGACAGGTAAATGTCAAAATCCTCAAGAAAATAATGTATAAGTAAAGTAGGAAATTTCACTTTGGTTGGTAAGAAAGATCTATGCCCTGTTCTGCTATCAAGGGCTAAGGCTTTGTTTTGGGGGTGCTTTTTTGTTTGTTTGTTTGCAAATTTGAGGGACAGATGGCAGAGATTCAGATTACAGAATAAAGAACACTACTGACTAGTACCTTTAAGACCAAAAGAAAAATCACATCATTCTGTTGCCCTCATTAATCTAAATAGAAGTTGAAACAAAACCATACACATATACCCAAACCATCCCACAAAAATTACAAGGACACTTAACATGGAAAAATCTATATGAAGACAAAACTTCATATATATATTAATGAGCACATAGTACAAACACAAAAAAGGCATTTGGAAATGCAGGGGCATTCCAAACAGGGAAGGAGACACAAGTTGCTAAATATATGTGTGTGTGTGTGTGTGTGTGTGTGTGTGTGTGTGTGTGAAAAGTAAGCAAATAATGGTAGTAAAATAAAAGAATCATAAAGCCTAAAAAGCTAATAACTGGGGGAGTAAAATCACACCCCAACTTATAAGTGTGCCAAAACCCTTTAGAGTAATATTATACGCAGAATGCTTTATAAAAGAAAATTATAACATATGGTATATAAATATAAGTTGATGTGAAAAAAATGTGGGTACTTTTCCACTTTCACAGTCAGAAATAAAAAATGAGAAAGCAAACTCCAGAGATGATAGATATAATAACCAAGGTGAAAAATGTAATTAGTAACTTCAGGGTAGCAGTGAAGCAACTCCTGGGCTAAAAAGCTCCAGGAATGAGTAAAGGAGGCTAAAAATAACTCTAACATTGAGCTTGAGCTGCAGAACCATAAAGCTTAGTAAGTATTTGAGAAGCTAGAACATATGCCTTGATAAGCAGGTTTATGTTTCTATGGCTTAACTATCATCTTGAACATAATTGAGTACCTCATATGTGTCAGGCACGTTGCTTGGTGCTGTTGTGAGTAAGCTCTGAGTCTGCTAAAGCAGATAGGTTCATACCCAAGTAAGTCAATTAGAAGACACATGATAAGAATGGCAGGAGATGCATAAAGAGGTTGTGGCCTGGTGAAAAAGGAACCTCACTAGAATATATACAAGGTCTTAGGTAATGCTGGGCTCAGAGAGTATCTGAGTTCTAGTGCCAACTTGGCCCTGAGCAGGCTGTGCATCTCAAAGCAAATCATGTATACTTTGCACGATTTATACCAAGAAAAGGTGGGCCATGTGACTTCTATTAGTCCTATCCTTTTATATTTTCTACAAGAGGCCTGATGCATGAAATCGTGCAAAGGGTTCAGCCCTTGCAGCCATGGTGGCTTGCCTCGGACCTGGCTTCATCCGGACAGACATCCAGAAGGACCATTTGGCTGGAAGGTCATTTGGCTGTCTGGTCTAATTAGTATATTACACTTTTATTATTATAGATTGTGTTCTTTGAGGTCAATCTCTGAATTAAGCTATAAATAAAAATACTTTATGAGACAAATTCTTCTCTTCAGGAGAATATAAGTTAACAGCAAAAGATAGTGAGAGCTGAGGTACAAGACCCTGGCACAATCCATTCACCCTGTAAATAAAAACTTACCTACTCTCTGGGGATTTCACTAATGGCACAGAACATTCTAAATGGACAGGAATGAAAAAGAAAATGGATATAAACTTTCAAATGTATACAAATTTAAGCAAAAATAGCATGAATTATAAAAATCTTTTGAGTAATGAAGAATGCACTAACATTTAAATTAAATATGAAGTAAAGCAAATCTTGTACTTCTAACAAATATTATGTCATAACATACCACAGATGAAGAGATGAAGGTGGATCTTAAAGTCTGAATATCCATAAACCTTTCCCCATGTTTGTCTTTAAAATGTATGTATGCAAGGGAAATGTTTCTTTCCCTTCACATATTTAAAAAAGGTTATATTAAAAAAGAGAGAAAAATTGGCAGAATTGCAAGAAAGAATCAAACCTTCAGAAATTAAATGAGACTGAGCTCCTTCACATGAGGATCCCATATTCCAAACTGTTTATTGTAGAAAAAAATCACTGAGTGCTGCCTTCCTCCATCCAACCATCCACCATCCGCCACCCATCCAAATATATACATACATAAGAACATACAGACATACATTTGACCATACACAATCATTTCTACTAAAAACAAAGTAGCATAATAAGAGCCAAGAAGAACATAAGGACGAGTGAGAAACCATGTCTTGTTGCTTAAATGGGGAAACAAAGATTACATTCTCACAAGGAAGCAGGAAAGAATCTCTGTCATATGGGGCTTCAGTGCCACATTTGCCATGAATAGAACAAGCAATTTAGCATGCTGGGTAAGGACAATGGTCTCCTTCCAAAAACTTAGTAGCCACAAAACTATATAGAATGAGGTCTCTCCTCTCTAAATTTACATTTCTTTATGTGAAAAGACACTTACTATATCGGATTATAGGAAAAGGCAATGGAGTGACAATGAAAAAGCATAGTGCCTTACAGACTATATGTTCACTGTCTGACAGCGTAAGAGCAGGAGAAATAACCGAAGTAGAAATTTGATAGTCAGAGTAAGACATATGTGAGAACCCAGGGAAGGAAGTGATGATTACTTCTGATCTAGGCCAGGCCTAGACATTTTGGAGAAGGTGATTCAAGTAAGATTTTGATAAGTGATAAAAGGTGTGGAATGGCATGTTAAGTAAAAGCAAAGAGCTGAGCAAAGAGAGGCAGAGTATCAGAGATTACATCTGTGTCCCTAGAGAACAAGAGAGAGAGTATATGAATTTCACACGGTGCAATAAAGAAGGTGGGGCAGCTCAAGGTAGGGAGAGTCACATAAGAGCTTACTCACTTCAATTCATAGCATTCACAGTGAAGGAGTCTAAGGGAGACCATTATACACAGCTCTCCTCCCTTTCCTGCATGTCATTTATTAGCCAACACTTACTATAGGACCTGTCCCTATATTGGTTGTGCACCGAATATCATACCCATACCCACTAAGACTTCCTCACATATTTGTCTCCTACTCAATAAAGGACTCTGTCTTTATTTCTTTCATAATAAAGGGAGGTTCATTTTAGCTCTACCCAAAATTTAGAAGAGACAAAATAGCAACCCCCCTGGGGAAACATTGAGAAAAATATGTGAAAGCCAACATATGGCTCTTCTTGTCCTTGGGAGGAGGGATTCTCTTCCAGATCCCATTGCTGAGTTCTACAAACACTGAAGAACAATGAGGCAAAGAAAACCAGTTCCAGGAAGTCCTGATTAACTGCAAAGCTGCAACCTCCTGCAAGGCCAATGTAACTTCAAGCACTTGGGTGGGGAATAGCAGAGTGCCAAGAGCATCGTTTATTGTTTCTCCACAGAAGCTCTCTGATCGTCTCCACATTGCAGCCTCAGCTCACATGTGCATGCGGGTGCCTGACCTCCCCACCATCTGCCGAAGCACCTAGCTCTCTTATACAGCTAGTCATCTGGGCCAGAGTTCCGACTTCAGTCGTAAAATACTAACAGACTAGCAAAGTGTTGACTCGGGGCAAGAAAAGGATTAAAATGAAAAAAGAGAGGCTGAACTGTATCACAAAGTATGAAAGGATTTCACACAAAAATGCTGTAAGAAAAAACACTAAAATAATCCAGAAGGAAGTAAAACATCCTAAAGAGAATTTGGTAATTTTTTTAAAAGCAGGATGATTTGTAATGCTAACAGCAGGATACCCATGAAAAACACACATACTATCAAAATAAACCAAAGAAAAATCATTTGGGCAAAAATAAAAAGAATCCCAAGTCTAATTTATAGAAAAGATTCCTTTATTAACTTTTTGTCAAGAATATGTTTGTATATTTTCAAAAAACAACTCCAAGACCATATGGATTCCTGCAATAAAGAGGAACTGACACAGCTGTTCCAACCATGAAAACAGTCCAGAGATGGAAGATGTTGATGACACCTTGTCATGCTAACAGTCAGCAGCTGTATATCACTGCAGGTTGCCCAGGACCAAACCAGAGAGGGTAGAACCTGCATTGCCACCATTTCTCCACTATCCAGATATCATTGCTGACATGTACACACGAAGAACTATTTGACACTGAAACTGGGACTCAGAACTGCTGGACATTGAAACTGAGACTCAAACATTTTTTTGTTCTTATATGTTTATTTCTAGGATGCAGATGCAAGATTTTTTTTAAAGAAAAGAAATGGGGGGGGGTGATAGATACAGAGGTAAAGAATTATTAAATAGACTGTCAAACTACAGTGGGAAGTCAAGCAAAGGTGGGGGCAGGGGCTTGTATGCATGCATATAAGCATAACCAATGGATACAAGACACTGGGGGAGGGGAGCAGGTGAGGGCATCTGCTGGGGGGTAGGGAAGCCAGGGGGAGATCAATGGAGGGGGGGAAGGAAACATATGTACTACTATTTGTAATATTTTAAACAATAAAAAATTTTTAAAAATAAATACAAAAACAATAAAAAATAAATTAATTAAATAAATAAATGAAATGATTTTTTAAAAAGCAGGATGAGGGGAGGGAAGAAAAAAATAGAGAAAGGGGGGCTGAATCTTCTTTCACTGCTGCTTCTGTCTCAGCAACAAGAAGTCTAATGTTCTTCTATTTGTTAATTATAAACACTAGTGGCCCAGTGCACAAAATTTATGTACAGGAGATGGGGGGTGTCCCTCAGCCTGGCCTGCACACTCTTCAATCTAGGACCCCTTGGTGCAGTCGGACATTACTCTGGGACCATTGGCTCCTAAAAGTCACCTGCCTGACTGCCTAATCGCCCCTAACCACTTTGCCTACTGGCTTGATTATCTCAAACTGCCCCCCTTTCCAGTCTTATCACCCCTAACTGCCCCCCCTCGGCCTGATCACCACCAACTATCCCCCCCTTCTAGCCTAATTGCCCCCAACTGCCCCCACCTGCCAGCCTGCTCACTCCCAACTCCCCCTGCCTGCCAGCCTATTTGCCCCCAACTGCCCTCCTGCCAACCTGCTTGCCCCCAAGTGCACCCCCTACTAGCCTGCTCACCCCTAATTGCCCCCCTGCCAGCCTACTGACCTCCAACTGCCCCCCTGCTGACCCGATCACCCTCAACTGCCCCCTGCTGGCCTGCTCACCCCAGTTGTCCCCATGCTTGTCCCTAACTGCTCTCCCCTGCTGGCTTGATCACCTTTAACTGCCTGTGCCTCAGCCCCGCCACCATGGCTCTGTCCAAAATGATGTCCGGAAGATCTCCCGGAAGGTCTCCTGGTATAATTAACATATTACCCTTTTATTAGTATAGATTGTGTCATGCGTTTGAATGAACTACTGACATTGATTAGCTAAATGTGGCATCACTTCATCCAGACAATATGGCATTCTTCGTGCTTCCTATAGGGTTTAGCAGGTTGAATGTGCATATACATATATGCCTAGGATGCTAAGCTCATGTAAATCTCCAAACTCCACTTGATGTAAATTGAATGTACTGATATTAAAACCCCTAACACAAGGCTTCACTCACATTGCTCAGTGTGCTTCTACAACTACAGATCTCACAGAGCTCTCTAGATAATGTTATTCTACAGCAGCTTAGAGGAGGAAAAAAAAATAGCCAGAGAAGGCAAACCAATTCTAGGTGTCTTATTAAGTTCATTTCATGTAGGTTTCCCTTTAGAGTACATGGCAGTTTGAGACACTTGTCCAATGGCAAGGGCGAAAGTCTACTGCAGGGTAGACACATTTCTGCAGGACAATGGGAAGAAATAGAGGATAATGCAACAGAACAATGAGTTACAAATGAAGAAAGCAGGGTCCTAGTATGGGCTCTAGCCCTAACTCATTGTGTAACCATAGCCATATACGAGGTCTTACTCACTTTACCCTAAAAGAAGATTGACTTAGATGGTTCCTAGGTGTTCTTAGATGTCAACCAACTTTAAAAAACACACTACAAATTTTTGAGCTACGTTTATCCAACTCATTGTGCTGTTAATCACTTTTATTATATTGAATTCTCCTTCTCACATTGGCTACCCAATTCTGAAATACCTACACTTACTTACCTTCACCTCCAGGTTGCTTGTATGGATTGTACTTGGGCTTTGGAGCAACTACTGGTGCAAACTTTTTGGGTGGCTGTTGTGTAGACACTGAAATGCTGGGGGTTCCAAAGGAAGGTGTGGTCTCCATCCGTGCAGGAACATGGCCTAGGGGCTCAACAGTACTTTTGGGTGGCAGCCAAGATGGGTGAGACATTGTTGAAATCTGAAATTTAAAAAAAAAACAAATGCAGTTGTTTTTATGGAAGCATAAAAACGAGGCAACATACCTTAATTCATTGTTATTTCATTTTAATCTCTACTCAAATCTTGAAAAAGCTCTCTGACAAGAAAAGAGAGAAGATGAAAGAGGGGAAGAAGAAGAAAAGAAAAATTGAGCACTCTGATGAACTAATCTTAAATATCTCTCTTCTAATAGGTACCTATGTTAGTGCCCAGCACTCCTCAGGCAACAGATATAAATAAGAATCCCTAACTTGAAGGAGTTTCTATGGTAAGAGAATCTTATGCCAATAAGGTTGAAAAAAGCTTCATTTTTATTAATGATCTATTCAAATAATTATCACACCAATTAAATGGTGATATGTACCTAAATGAAGTGATAAGTTATCTAAGTGAGGATTAAAAAAAGTGTTGCTGCAGAAAAAAATAAGATCACTCCTTGTTAGTAACAGAAGACCTCATTGACTCAATAACCTGCAGATAGAGTCCAAGTACTGAGCAGAAGGTGGGCCTGAACAATGTTAGCAGAGTTACATGTACACAGACCTTACATTTAGTGTGGTTAGAGGAGGAATAATAATAATAATAATAATAATAAAAGTAGGTAGTAAAAGAGCTAAAATGTGGAATGAAACCAGAGCACAGTCAGCTTTGCCTGTAAGCTTGAGGAGCTTAAACTTGTTGAGGCATTAAGGAACCTCTGAAAGTTTATTCTTAAAACAGGGCATAAAAAGTACTTGGCAAGATACTTTAAAATGGTCCCTCTTGCAGGTGAAATTCTGTCCCCCACCAAGGGGCACTTGGAACTTGGAGGATTGAGAACACCGTTTGCCACTATGCCTAGGATAGTTATTAGCACTTAGTGGCCAGGGGCCAGAATATTCAATACTTGTAATGCACTGGTCGGGTCCACATGACAAAGAAATGCCCTATGAAGAACTATGCTGAGCTGATACCACACTGAAGAAAAACTTAACCAGGAGGAGGACAGAGCAGCCTAGACCAGTTCTAATCAGATTAAAATTCACCACGTGAGGACAGAAAAAACGATGCCTCCTGTGTCAGAGTGAGCCAATCACCCAGACAGGCAGCCTCCAGGCTGGGGCTGAGCTCAGCGCAGTGACTGCTGTTGGGGAAAGCTCTCCAAGCCTGATTGCAAGAGCTCTCCAGCCCAGGGAGACCTGGAAGGCACCCTCACCCACCCCAGTCCCAAATCCACCCAGTAATTTATTAATTGAGCTGAATTAATTGAGAGGGCTACATGATTACCTCCAGATGTCTGTGAAGACAATGAGCACTAGAAATGCAGGGGGAGAAAAACAAATGCTTCAGCACATGGCATGGAAATGGGGAGATGAAGTAAATAGAAAAGAAAAGGTACAGTGTTGCCTGGGTGTTAGCATCAGGTCACAAGGGTTAAGTGACAAGATCTTGAGGAGCCACCATGGCCCCATCAGGTGCCTGGGTACTTCCACTCCCTCAAAATTAAGATAAAAACCTTGTCCTCCTCTGAGTTTTTATGGCAATAAAAAAACGATAATAATATTAAAGTGCTTTATATATTGTAAAGTGCTATTCAGAGGGAGGAGAGCAAACTATTAGAAGTATAGTTTTCTCAATAAAAGACTTTAACATTGACCTGGCTGGATGGCTCAGTTGATTGGAGCATCGACCCATACACCAAAAAAAGTTGTGTTTTTGATTCCTGGTCAGGGCACATAGCTAAGTTGAGGGTTTGATTCCTCATAGGAGCACATACAAGAGGCAACTGATTGATGTTTCTCACATGCATCAATATTTCTCTCTCTAAAATCAATTTTAAAAAAAACATATCCTCAGGTGAGGATTTAAAAAAGAAAAGAAAAGAACATTAATATCAATTGAGAAGGACTTTAAATTGACAATCAAGAGGTATTTGTTACTGAAGCCAGACATTGGCTTTTCAGTTTGGTTACAGGGCCTTTCTTTTCCTCTTCCCCCCTGGAGCCTGTGCACATGCTGTGCACATTCTCATTTACTAAATGGTGAGTCCCTGGAAAGGGGAGGGAGCATAACTGACAAATCCCTAAATCATCATTGCAAGGCCCAGTATAAAACCAATGTAGAAAAACACCCTTGAACAGTTGGCTTACTTATGGTTCTTAAACCTAGATGCATATTTAGAATCATTTGAGATTAAAAGAAAAGGAGGAAAAAAAAAAAGACCAAAACCACACCCATCTCTCAGGATTAAGAAACGCTAATTTTGGTTTTTATTTATTTTAATTTTTAAATTGATTCTCGGTCTACTACTAAAAAGGGATAAAAGAGTCTGTTCTGCTTTTAACATGACTCAAGTGAGTATAAGTGGGGTACAAGTAGAGTAAAATAAAGGTTTGGGAATTTTAACGCATAGTGCAGTTTTGTAGTATAAATTTAATTTGTACATTTTTAAATGGGTTAATATCATCCTTGTCACTTCTCTGTAATTCTAAAGTTATTCCAAAATGGAAACTTTTAAATAATGGGTTAATATAGGATGCAGTGATTTTGAAAGCAAAGAAGCACATTTCCAGAGCAATCCCACATTTCCAGCTGAATCCTCTGGGAGAGTGTGAACAATATAAATTTAAGCATCTATCTGGAAACCACTGACTCCACCACCTTTTCTGCCTTCCACAGCACCATCTATTATCCTGATACTGCCCCTCCCCACGAAAGCTTCACCTCCTCAAAATCTGGGCAACTCTGTAGATGATCTTCCCAGCATCTTCTCCTATCATTCTTCAGAATGTCAATAGTGGTCCAGTGACACCATTCCCAGGATTAAAAATGAATGTTCATGACCCTGAACTTTGCTCATGTTGTGCTCAGTGCTACAATGTCATTTTATTGCTTTTTTTTTTTTTAATCTTGACCCAGCTCAAATGTCTCTGATGCTATAAAAATTTTCCCCAAAAGAGGAGTTGTTTAATTCTAGGATTATCTAGTATTTGTTTCATACTTATACGAGTCCACACAAGCTATTTTTTCACCTGCTGATCTGTTTTAATAAGCTGCAAGCTCCTAAGTGGTCTCACTATGCCAGGACTGCTTGGTTAGGAAGCTCTTAGAAAATAGGCTATGCTTGAATGGCTGAGTGAATAGATGCTTATCTCCTTGGTTACTCATCCCTTTCTGTAATCTATCACCTTCATTAACATCTACTAATATATCAATTCTTTTTCCCTCCCTTAATTTAGCAATATACTGAATCATGTTGCTAGATTTCCAGAAATTGAACCAGCTTTGCACTTCTAGAAAAAATCCTATTCAATCTTCAGTTGATGTGTTTTGATGCGTTAATGTATTAAAATATATCTTTTACATATTTTGTACATATAATCATAAGTAAGATTGTTCTGTAGTATCTTTCTCTACTTGCTTTATTTATCATTACTAAGTTTATATCTGAGGGGTTTTTATCCTTTTCTACTTTTTATGTTAGTTTAATGATGAGAATGAAATCATGTGATCTTCAAAGGTTTATCAGATTTTATTGAAAAGTCATCTATATATAACAATTTCTTTAAATAATAGATCTTAGTCATATTTCCAATAACTTCTATAATTGTATAGGAGTTATGCTTCTTTTGAGGTCATTTCCAGCACTTATATTCTGCTGAAAATTCTACTGAATACTTGGTGTTTTTTGTTTGTTTTTTTCCCTTTTCAACCAAGGTAACTCTCTACTAAAAATAATGTCTATCTATGATGCATCATTGAGATCCTGGGCATCACTTCTTATTAGTCCTTAAAGGCATAATCCTTGTTCTCTACCCTCCAGTTCAAGATACACACCGTTTTACTGCACTTCCACTGCCCCGGGCTTATTACATTGTTGCCACACTCATCACACATCACTCTGCCTCTCTGTTCCTCTGCATCTCAAAGTAAACTATTGAATCCTTGAGAGGAGAAGTAATTATCATTCTTCAATCCCAGGGCCTAATACATGAAAGGTATTCAAAAACAAATGTCTGTTAATTTAATAAATGAATATATTTTTGTGTCTGGCACTGGAGCTTGAGATAAGTCAAATTTTCATCCTGTATTTAGGTGAGTCAGATTTTATCTGGTTCTCAAGAAGCTTAAAGCCTACCTGAAGGGGATATATTTATATACATGACAAGAGAAAGGAAAAAATACAAAGCATACCAAAAAATCAGGGTATGTCGCAGGAGCCAGCACCTGGTTGACAGGAGTGGTAGCCCTTAACAAAGACTTGAAAGCTGGATGGTTCTAAAAGGTAAATGGAGCAACAGGGATAATGCCTGGAAATACAGTGAACTCAAGGAAGAAACAAGGCACTTCTGTGAGGCAAGGAGCAACCCACTTGTACTAAAATGAGGGGGTCATGGAGAATACTTAGGGAAAAGGTTTGGAAGATAAAATAAGCTTGTATATAAAAGGTCTTCCATAGAGAAATAAAAAGCTAGATTTTATCTTTGAACAAGAATGTATCAAGAGTGAAAATTGTAGGTAAGGAAAATTAATCCATGCAGGATGGATCCAAGGAAGACAACACATAGGACAGAGTTTTTATGGACTCAGTTCTAATCTCAGCTCTGCCAGAATGACCTTCAATAAGAAACCATACTCATTTGCAAAATGAATGTCAGTAAAGTCCCAATCAGCTCTAATATTTCTATAGTGTTTTTCTTCTCTGAAATCATCATTATAGCTCTTCATTTTGACAAATGGGTTTGAGGGAGCCTCACACGTTTGATGAAGGGATAAACTAGAACATATCAGTTGGGGTTTCTTAGCTTCTCAAAGAGACACCCAATGTAAATACAAAGAAGCTGTGGTGAGAGCTGATTTTGCTGGACCAAAACTTACCCTACTCTTACTTCCTCTGGTTCTAGATCAGTTTCACTCTAAGTTTATAATCATTATGAAAGAAAGAAGTGAAAAGGAAGATCTCCACAGAAGTTCTGAAAATACACAAACATGAAAAGAGAGAGAGAGGAAAAAAAAGAAAGAGAGAGAGATGGCGAGATGCCTGTTATTTAAGGGAGTCAGGGAGCGGGGGCACCCAACCACTGGTCTTTTAGGAACTGTAGTTAAATAAAAATACATTAAGAAGAACTGAAGAAGTTTCCATTATTACCCTCTCTATTGCTCCTCTGTCTCTTCCTAGTTGTTCAGCAGTTACAAGAACACCAGACTGACATTAAGTAGCAAGTGTTTACTAAGGACTCACTATAGGCTTACCAATGGCCACATAATCCTCATTGCCATTATATTATATCATTATTCACATTTATCAGATCTGGAAACTAAGGATTTAAAAATTAATGTGCTCAAATATCAAAACTGAAGCTTGGGCATAGCTCCTCAACCACAAGTCTGTAGTTTTTTACCATGAAATCACTCTTCATTTGAAAAACACCACAATCCAAAGGAAGCCATTAGTTAGAAACAGATTTTGTTCTTATCTCTACTCCCAGCTCCTGAATCTTACTGCCATAATGTCTTCTCTATCCTATTTCATCAAACTTAAACCATCATGAGCCATAGGAGCTAATAGTCTGACCATTGAAAAATCAAGGCACAAAAGAACACAAAAGACTACAAAAGGCCACATGGTAACCAAAACCCTTTCTCTACAGATAGGAAAATGTCAGGCCACAGGTAAAGTGACATTAAATTCTAACAAGCTATTAAACCTCTCTAGAGATACCAAGTAACTGTCCTTTTATTAGCCATATAAATAGAACTAGTATTGGCTCAAGTTTTCCTTCTTTCTTAAAATCAATATTGTATTCTTCTTAAAACATTTACTTCATTCATCAAAATTCAAAAACAACCAACCATTAATTACATGGTGTCATCTAACACCAAGTGCTATAAGCTTGAAATAGCAGTTTTCAAAACTGTCCATATATATATACATATCAAGGACTGAAAATAACTGAATTTAAGCATCCTATATAATAAAAGAGAAACATGCAAATTTGACCGTACCTTCACTACACTACCAGCCAATCAGGAGTAGGGGGCGGGCCCATGCGGCATGAGGCGGGAGGGCGGGGTCGAGACATGCGTGAGGCAGGGGTGGGGCCAAGGGGTGTGGGGCTGAGGCACTAGCAGGGCCGAGGTGGGGCCAGGACCAAGGCACAAGGGGCAGGGGGTGGGGCCGAGGCATGCAAGGCCTTGGCATGGGCTCAGGCTTCAGCAGCAGTGGCGACGCCGGGGCACAGGTGGCAGCGGCAGCAGCGGCGCCAAGGCCAGGGGATCCTAAGGCTGTGCCCTTTGCTCCTGCACTGGGCCAAGGGACCTGAGGCTGCACCCCCTGCCCAGAGGGGCTTGACAGGACACCTGAGACCACATACCCCACCTCAGCACTAGGGGACCTGAGGCCAAGCTGAAGGTCCTAAGGCTGCATCCCCTGCTCTGGTGCCAGGGCCGAGGGACATGAGGCTGGGCTGGGGCACCTGAGGCCATGCTCCCTGCCAATAGGACTTGATGGGGGACCTGAGGCTGCGCCCCCTGCCCTACTGGGCTTCATGGGGTGGGGCTGGCTGAGTCTGGGTCTTGCGCAATTTCAAGGTGAACATGGGTGGGCGGAGACTTGACTCTGGGTCCCATGGCATGCCCCAGACTCTGATAGGAATAGAGATTTTCATATACATTTTATCAATTTTCTTTCATCTCTGACACTTCTGTTATATTTCCTCCAATTAATTCCCTTTTAATGTGCATGAATTTCATGCACCAGGCCACTAGTTTATAATAAGCTTTAATTCATGTTTTGTTAGTTCCAAAATTTCCATTGGCAATTAAACACTGACTCTTAGTAAGTGTTTGCTAAATAAGTGAATGATACTAAAGAAAGACACATGTATTATATCACTATTAATGATAGAAAAAATGAGGGGCTGAGGTATTATATGACTTAAATGTCAGAGGTAGTTGATGTCAGACTAAAGTTTAGAATTCATGTCCCTTAGCAAAAGTTTCATTTAAACAAGCAATTAAGATTTAAATAACACTTTTCTATAACTCTGATGTCTTTTTCACTGTCTTTCCATTTTATAGCAAACTATTACCTGCCTAGAATTCCAAAACTGTCCTCTTAACAATCTATTAATATGATACAATGTGTTTCCCTATGTAGGCTACAGCAATCCATCCTTTGCTACATCTTGATATTCAGCCAAAAGATGCCTAATCTTCTTAATTCAGACTCAGTTTATAGTCTCAAATATGCCATGAGGTCAGAGTTCAATCTTTGTTCCCTGTGATCATAGTGTCCTCCTCTTTAAAAAATGCTGAAAATAAAGTGATGGGTTTAGATGAGTACAATGGCATCTCTACTCACACACTCTTATGATTTTTATTAAAGATCCTGACTATAAAACAAGCCAAAAGTCATTTATGGAGGTTCTAGATCCTCTCGAGTTTTCTTACCTCATCAGTGAGGAAGCACAGGTTTTTGTTTTTCTTTGTCTTTCTTTCTTTTTTGTCACCAGTTTCCCTGACTTTTCAATCTGCCCCATTGTAGGATGGAGTTTTAGACTGATCTCAGAGATTACCAAGGTATCAATCAAGATTTATTACGCACAAGTAAATAAGTACTTAGGCAAATCTTTTCCAAATGATGCAGGTAAGTCCCTACCAGTATAATTACAAAGCAAATATGTCCTGGCATGTGATGGAAGCGTGGGAAGATAACGTTAAAGAATAAGGCAGGCTGAAAATTACACAGAATTGTTAATTGAACAGCAAATGTAATCACTCCTGCACTTTTGCACCAGGTCAGATGAGAGCCAGAAGGGCACACCGGAACCTGCCATGGCTGAAAATGGCAATGTATTCACTCAAGTTTTCTTTCCAAGCAGCTTTGGCCCAGCACTGGCTAAGAGCCCCACTCTGCATGGACAGCTGGCATTACTCAGAAGGGGTGACTAGAGAACAACTCTGCAGAAATGCCAAACCTTTATATAGACTATCTAAGAGACAGTTGGAAATACTGGAAAAAGCCCTGGACTTAGATGCAGTAGACTTCGGTGCATATTCTAGCTCAGTCACTAGTTGGCTCTATGATTTTATCCCCTAGACTTCCTTGAAACTTAGTATCTCTTCCTATCTGTAAACTAAACATTAGATGCCTGTTACCAATCATTCCAACTCCCATGCTCAATGACTGCTCCTACAAGCCTGCAGGTTGAGTGCACCGAGGTTTCCTTTTATTAAAATATATTTTATTGATTTTTTATAGAGAGGAAGGGAGAAGGATAGAAAGTCAAAAACATCGGTGAGAGAAAAACATTGATCAGCTGCCAGGGATGTGCCTGCAACCAAGGTACATGCCCTTGACTGGTACCAAGGTACATGCCCTTGACCGGAATCAAACCTGGAACCCTTCAGTCCACAGGCCCACGCTCTATCCACTGAGCCAAACTGGTTTCAGCCAAGCTGAGGTTTCTTACAAAAATACCTGAACTTCTAGGAGTCCTACTGACCAGGAAGTGTAGAGTGTAGGATAAGAATTTGCCTTGCACAAAATAAATATGAGTGCAAGTTAAAGCTAAAGGCACAATCCTCAATAGTGGTTACACTGCTGGTTGTCAACATATGAAGATCCCAGGTAAACTAAGAAGCATCAAGGGAAAGAGGCATCAGTCCAGTCAGTTGAACTGCTGCCTCTGATAAAGAAGAGAGGCAAAATGAGAGCCATAGCTCCACACTGCACTTTCACCTCAAAATCAGAATGTCACATGAAAAGGAAACAATCAGCTCTGACAAGGAAACAATACCAGAAAGAATGGGAATCTCAGAAAAAGGTAAAGGAGAGAATGAAACTAAACCAATAACTAACCAATTGGTCTGTGTGGCCAGAGCTCCCATCAATCATAGAAGAAAACAGATTTGATGCCAACAGCTAGGATAGGATATTTAATGCCAGGAGGTCATAGAGTCCCATCTAGGAGAAATCTTAGGAATTAATTTATTCCTTCAAATTTGAATATTCAAAACATCAAAATTTTAAGAAGCTAAAGTGGCTTATCAAAGTTATCACAGCAACTAGGTACATATCAGAGGCAGGATTCAAACACAGTTATTCTTCCAAAACATGTTAGCAGTAGAAAAAGTTTCACTAAAAAAACTAGTAATTGTATTGATTGTTGGACAACAACTAAAAAGAATGGGTAAAATTCACTGAAATGAACAAGGAGTAGAGTTTCTCTCCCAAAAGAGTCAGCACCCATGTCATTAAAAATCGGCACAGAAACCATGTGACCTCAACCTTGCACTCTGGGTCACATGTAACAGCCATGGTTCTACTTGACTGAGTGACCAAGAAAATTTTTATCCTCTCTAGACTCAGTTTCTCCAGCTTTAACATAATAAACATTAAGAGGATGATCTTTAACATGTCTCTTGCAATAACATTTATGCTCCACAGTGGTATAGTTAGTCTTCAGAATCTGCTGTGCTTTCAAAAAATGTATTCTGAAGAAGTTTCTTCTATGTTGCTGATTCTAACAACAGATAATTTTTCTGTAGAAAGCCAAGAGAAAGAAGCAAACAATACCTGGGCCCTTTGAGCTCAGAACGTCTACTTCTCAAAGTGGAAATATGGATTTATAAAGACAAGGTTCCAATTCATAAGGGTTTTAAACTCTTGTTTTATATATTACCTATCCACTAGGATAAAAATGTGACAGCAGGGAAAATTGCCAATATAATCTCTTATGAGACTTTGTAATCTCTCTGGTGATATCTGGAATTTTCCCATTCCAAACCCACCGCGAAGTGGGTAAGTCCACAAGTTAATTGCTGCTTGCTTGTCTGAATTCCCCTGACAACTTGTTCAAACTTGTATTAAAACACACAAACACTGAATTTTAGTTGTCAGTTTGCAAGTCTGTTGCGCCCACTAGACAGGCCATAATATTTCATTAGCACATGAGGGATGTTTTAATGAATTTTAATTTTTAATAATTTTGTTTATATGTTCCTTTGTTGCAAATTCATGTTGGTACTCCAGTAAAAGTAAACAAGACAACAGAAAACTAATTATATTTTAGATATATCTTGCAAAAGTAGAAATATTTAATTCTGTCTTCAATTAATGAATTCACTTTTTTTAATCCTCACATGAGGATATTTTTCCATTGATTTTCTTTCTTTATTTATTTATTTTCCTTTACTTTTTAAATCTTTATTGTTGAGAATACTAAGATGACCCTCTTTTTATCCCAATTGCCCCCCACCACATTTTTCCCACCCCGCACCAGGCTTTCACCTCCCTACTGTCTGTGCCCATAGGTAAGATCTTTGGTTAAGCTCTTTTCACCTCCCAACCTGCTTCCCTCTGAGATTCGTCACTCCGTTCCATGTGTCCAGGCCTATGATTCTATTTTATTCTGTTCATTAAATTTCTTGTTTATTTTGATTTTTAGATTCAATTGTTGATATATACGTAGTGCCATCTTATTGCTTATAATTGTTATCTTTTTTTCCTTCTTCTTCATTCTCTTCTTAAGGAACACCCTTCAACATTTCATGAAATACTGGTTTGATAGTGATGGTTAAAGACAAAGAGAGAATCTTTAAAGCAGCAAGAGAAAAGTAGTTAGTTATATACAAAGGAATGCCCATAGAATTGTCAGCTGATTTGTCAATAGAAATTTTGCAGGCCAGAGGGAGTGGCAAGAAATATTCAAAGTAATGAATAGCAAGAACCTATAACCAATATTATTCTACCTAGCAAAGATCTCATTTAAAATTAAGGGTCAGATAAAGATCTTCCATTAACTCTTAGAAATGTAGGAAGGAAAAGGAAGGGAGAGAGAGAAAAAAAAAATCATCGATGTGAAAGAGACACATCTACTGGTTGCCTCACACATGCTCCTTTATCTGGTGGAGATGGAGCCTTTGAAGGAGGTATGAGTCCTTAACCATAATCAAATCAGGACCCTTCAGCCCATGGGTTGATGCTCTATCCACTGAGTCAAACTGGCTCGAGCAAATGAGTCCACTTTTGACTACTCTCAGGCCATATTTATATTTGGGAATACTACATGTGACTCTGTGAAGCAATGTTTAATCAGGCTACATAAATTGCTAAGAGCAATCATAACAACAATACATAGAGCTAACTATTAGACTTGAGCCTTTTGAACATCATATTGCACATAAGTCTGTCACCTGTCAACTGTGCTATTTGTACTCCATTGCCACAACTGGTCATAAGCTAGTTTACAGCTATGCATAGAGTTTGGACACTATAATTTGAATTAATATTACTGAATTTATGTAATGATATTATTACAAATTAAAGATTCCAATTTAATCTTTGTTTTTCTAATACTTAATTCCCATATTAATTTTTGTTAAACCCAAAATTTTCTTCATTCTAAGGTTAAAGTATAATGACATTGTTAAATAAAAATGTCCAGATATTGGAAAAATAAAAAGAGAGAAAAGAGAGACAAATTTTAACCTTCACAGCGATGAGAATACTGGTTTAGAAAACAAAGAGATTCCACTTCCTGCATTACATGTTCTTTAAAAAAAAAAAAAACAACAACAAAAAAAAAAAAAAACATTGTTTTAACACCAATCCAAGAGCCTGAGAAATTTCTCAGTATCTGAAATGGTATTAAAAACAGACAAGCTTCTCATCAGAATGTGTTATAAATTCAAATTATGTAAGAGAAGCTAGTTTTGCAATTTCATATTTAATAGCAAACCAATTGAAACCATTTTTAACTGGTGACCCTTTTTTAAATCATATTGGAAGTTGTTCCCTTTTATTTCAAGATTTTGAAACAGAGACCAAAACTATATGCAATGACCAACAGCAGCTGTGTGAAAGCAAGCCAGGCAGTTTCGGATCAGTTTCACAATGACATCAGTGAATGTTATTCCCTTTTCAATTTATCTTGATGAGATTTTGGGCGTTGTACCTTCTGCATTTTTACCAATTATTGACCACCATGCAAAAAAGACAACGCAATGTGTGAAGAATGTACTGAATTGGCTAATATTCTTGGTAAACAAAACATACACTTACTGTAGATATTTTTAAGGTAGTAAAGACATCACAGTCACCAATAGAGAAGTTTAATAGCCAAATTGTCATTGAAGGTTTTTCTTCTAATGTGGAGCTTAAGTGGACATTTAACCATCATTTGTAAGTGTGCTTGTACATATCCCATGATCAGGAGCTCATAATTTTTCAAGACAGCCCCTTCCATGGCAGAAAAGTTATAGCTGCTAGAAAGTTATGTGTAGCTGAAACCTGTATTCCCCTGAGAAGCACCCTCTGAAATCATAATCCCTCATATAGAGCTGCCCTCCAGGTATTTAAGATATTTTTTAGTTTTCTATTCAGTTTATTTTCCTGTGTTCCAAGTTTGAAAAATCCAATTTTTCCTACACTTTAACTAGTCTTAGAGCTTTAAGATAATAACATAAAATTTAAAATCTCAAACCAATCATTTTCAAACATTGCTTTAGTACAAAACTGTTTCTTCATGCCAAATCTTCCCCAAAATCCCAAGAATAAAATAGACGAATTGATAAAACCGTTTCTCAGACTTTATTTAAATTTTCATACTGTGGCAGAATACTTTTCACTTGTAGGGGAAGTATAAAATGCATTACCGTCATCCTAAGGGGATTGGTTCCAGGATCTCCCCGCCACCCTCAAGTCAGATACCAAAATCCACAGATGCTCAAGTCCCTTATATAAAAAAGGACATAGAATTTGCATATAACCTATGAGCATCCTCCTGTATACTTTAAATATTCCCTGGATTACTTATAATACTTAATATTATGTAAATAATATGTAAATTTTTGGTATACATATTGTTTAGGGAATCACGACCAAAAAAGTCTTTATATTATTCAACAACAGCACAATCTTTTTAAAAATATCTTCCATCCGCCATTGGTTGAAAGGGCTGATTGTACTCTCCTTGTCTTCCTATGATGGCTATGCTATGAGCCAGGTTGTATACCAGCTGCTCTAAAATATCACAACAGTGATTTTAAGTAAATAAAGAACAAAGATGGTATCTTTCTGTATTTTCCTAGTGCCTACCTAAAGCAGGGTCTATCCTATCGTAAGTGCATAGCAAGTGATTATTAGGTAAAAGAGAAGGTAAACTCAAGGATTTGGAATACAAAGAGGTAAACTCTGCTTCTGAATCATTTTCGTTCTCATTTCATGTATGTTTGCCACAGTTCCTTATAATTAACCAACCACACATCCAATTTATGCCTGATGTTTCGGTGTGATTATTAACAGTGCCTCTTCTCGCTCTCAGAAGTGTTCCAGTTTAGATTATAATGTATATAGTCACTTTAGTTATCACACTGTGATAATGAAGTTTTGATCACTGAATCTAAGAGAATCTTTGGCTATGCTCAAGTCCTCTCCCAAAGCTTCCATGTGGCCAAAGACCTCTGGCACACTGAGTTAATACTGCATTCCCTAGCTAGCTTGGCTCACTGAATAGAGTGTCAGCCTGCAGACTGAAGGGTCCCAAGTTTGATTCCAGGCAAGGGCACATACCTGGGGTGTAGGCTTGACCTTCCAGTAGGTTGTGTGCAGGAGGCAGCCAATTGATGATTCTCTCTCACCATTGATGTTTCTATCTCTCCTTCCATCCCCCTTCCTCTCTGAAATCAATAAAGATATACTAAACTAAATTAAATTAAATTAAAACAAACTACTGCAGTTGCTCAGAAGGCAGTGCATTGTGCAGTGGGAAGTAGAGGCTTTGGAAGCATCCCTGCTCCAGAAGCATATGCTGCCCATGGCGCAGGGATGAATGATTCCACAGGAGAAGAGGGATGCAAGACACAAAAGAAATTGAGCAGAAGCTAGTAAGTAGCAACTACTCTACATACTCAGTCTCTTTCCCCTGAAGTAGAGAGTATGATCTCTTCTAGGAAAATCAGATTTTTTACTTCAAGTATGTCTTTGCCACCTATCTACTCGTCTCCTACCTCCATCAGTATCACCAGTGATTGTATCATGTCTACTTGGTTCCAAGTAGAAAGATGACGGGTTTTGTCGGATTCTTCATTGAAAGGGAACGGACAACAGCTCCAGAAATAAAATGTATCCAGCTTTTTTTCACTATGGTACCAGAGTAAAGGTGGAGAAATCTTACTTATAATTGATTTTCATTTCCAAATAAGGGTTACCAAAGAGTTGAGGGAGATAAAGTCAAAATAACTCAAGGCAGGCCCATAGGCTATATGTCTATTTAATTTATGTTAAATAAACTATATTACATTGATTTCCACGACAAATTCTAAATATTCATCCCACAGTGGCTGGATGGGGGTGGGAGGAGAGCATAAAAGATGGAAAGTTAACAGCCCTTACCAAAGATGGAACTCTCAACAGCAATCATATCATAATATTGCATGTCTCCTTCTAGTACTTTCCAAGATGTTTGAAACCAAAACAGTTTAAAATATTCTTCCAACACAGGATCTTCCCTCCTTATGGCATTTTTACTGATAAACAGGAATTCCCCTTAGGGATTCCCTAAAGTAAAGCCATTGCATTCCCTTCTGTTATGTAATTAATTGCACTGACAAATAGAGATCTAATAGAACATAATTGTAAATCTGACCTAAATTTAGTATCTACTACACACAGAGCCTTTTTGGAAGACATGTCCAAAAATGTGAAAACCATAACCCTTGCTGGGTTGGATATGCTAAAATGGTTTGTTTCCCATAGCAAAACCATGTCAACATCCTTAAAATCTATTTTTCCATTTTATCAACAAGATACAGGTTCAAATAATTCCTTGTGCAAGCAAACCCTAAGTGCCTATGCATCTGATCATCACTAGAGAGCAGAGCCATGCACAGAAACAATGCAGGGCCACCTTCTCAGAGGCCCAAGTCCGGTGAAAAGAGGCAGGCTACGACAGGGAAGTACGAAATGCGAGGGAGCATGCCAGGAAGAAGCCTCATCTTCTGATCTCAACATTCTAGCCTCAGCTCTATCACTAACTGGCCATGTTTTCTTATCAAGAAAGCTAGATGGCCCTAGCCAGTTTAGCTCTGTGGACAGAGTATCGCCCCTTGCATTGAAGGGTCCCATGTTTGATTCCAGTCAAGGGCATGTATCTCAGTTGCAGGCGTGTTCCCTGACCCTGGTTGGGCACATGCAGGGGGGGCAACCAGTCAATATGTCTCGGTCATATCAATGTTTCTCTCTCCCTCTCTGCCTCTCCTTCCCTTCCACTATCTCTAAAAATCAATGGAATGATTCTCTCTCATCATTGATGTGTCTATCTCTCCCTCTCCCTTCCTCTCTGAAAGATATATATATATATGGAAGGCTAGATGGATAAAAGTCCCATCAGGCTCCAACATTCCACAGCACTATGAGTATTTGTACTCAGGAGGGAATTTACTTGGATTCAAGTCTTAACAAAACTTCTTAAAGTTGCAGTTCCCTAAATAAGAAGGTCAGAACCCAAAGGTCACAAAATACACAAACCTCATATAGTTTAAAATAGGAACAGGAATCAGTGACCCCCAAATGTTATGCATTGTGGCAGACTACAGCTGGATTTCGGAGGGAAATCCAAAATCCTAGTTGCAATGGTCATCATGAACACCAGAGAACAAACACAGTTTCTCTGTGACCTCAGTCTTTAAAAATGTCTGCCTCAATGTCTAATGAAAAGGGGAATAGTTACATGTACTGTCTTCTCTGAAAGCACTTAGACCAAGGCCTCTCAGACCTCAATTGGGCCTTAAATTTCCTCATTCGTAAAATGGAGACAACATCTGCTCTGTTTACCTCATTGGTGCTTATAAGGATCTAGTGAAATACCGGACACAAGAGCCTTCTGTAAACAGCAGATGATCTAGATCTAGACTAAATATATATATTAAAAAAGGAATATTATTAATAAAGGAATTTCAAAGGAAAGCTATGAAGAGCACTTCTCAAAGCCCAGCCGCGAAAGGAAATATAAATATAGCAATGATTTTACAATTTCATAATCTGGGGAAAGAAATTGTGATCAGAATTGTAACAAACAATTATGTCCAAAAGAGAAGAGAAACCAGCCTGGTTCTGTCATAACCATCTCAGTTCCTGTAGCCTACACAACAATGGAAAGACTGCAGGGCGGGGCCAGAGTAGTCTTGGTGACTATGGCACACCAGGGACCTGGAGGACATTTCTACCTCAGTAATTATAATCATCTCATAGCATGTGTTCTCTAAGAATTTTTGTGTGATTTTACCACTTTCTCAGTAACATCTCTTGGAAAACAGAAATAATGACCATAACTCAGAAGTGAAATATATTACTGATAGTTCTTTGAAGTAACACACTTGAAGGGTATGAAAGCCAGCTCTAGGTTTGCTCACCTGAATGGAAAAAATACAAAGGCATTTCCAGCCAGTGTAGCTCAGTGGCTAAGTGTCAACCTATGAACCAGGAGGTTACAGTTCGATTCCTGGTCAGGGCACATGCCTGGGTTATGAGCTTGATCCCCAGTGTGGGTGTGAAGGAAGCAGCCAATCAATGATTCTCCCTCATCACTGATGTTTCTGTCTCTCTTTCCCACTCCCTCCCTCTCTGAAATCAATACAAATACATTTCAAAAAAAAATACAAAGGGGGAATCATGCTTAGATCTGAATTTCAACACCCAAAAGGTATATACAGGCTTAGGTGATAGTCAGGCAACAATAGAGGTGGAGGCAACCTAAACAGTAGGTCATCACAGCCAAAACCAGTCAATACTAAGGCAAAGCAGTCCTCCACCCCCAGTCTACTGGCAAGCAGTCAGGCTAGAAAGCAGGTAAGATGGAAGCTGAAAATCCAGTCCTAGGCCCTGGGGCACAAAGTCCCAGGAAGGGTTACAAGTCAGGAAGCAAAATCGAACCCTCTTGGTCTGCACTGGGTGGGAGTAACCACAGAGGTCTCCAAGGGCCTTAAGATATTAGGTAACAAAGAGAGGAAATAACTAGATACATCAAACCTACCTGTAATTCACTGAAGAGAAAAACTCAGTGGCAAACAAAGATAACAAAAAATAAATAAATAAAAATAAAAGACACACACATGAACAATTGCAATAGCAGTCAGTAAAGTGCAGATTAAAACAGCATTGAAATACTACTTGTCACACAGATTGGCAAAATGCTTAAAAATTAATCAAACTCACTTTTGGGTTAGATGTTCAGGGAACCTGACACTCACAATAGTGTGTTTTTTCCTGCATAAATAGGCATGATCTCCACTTATTGATTAAATATATGACTGGTCGATGGCTAGTTTGGAGCTAAAGTAACAAAGATGAGTGGTTGTAACAGAGACTGTCTGGCCTTCAAAACCTAAAATATTCACTACCTGTTCTTTTACTGAAAAATTCTGCACCCTCCAATTCTAAACTAAAAAAAAAAAAAAAAAAAAAGTTATTACTTCCCATTGCTACAGATATAATAAATCTGTTCTTTCTTCTTAAGCCTTTTGTTAGATTGTTATTTTTTACTAAAGGCCCAGTGGATAAAATTTGTGCATGGGTAGGGTCCCTAGGCTTGGCCAGCAATCAGGAATGATCTGTGGGGTAACTGGTGGGGCAATCAGGAGCCCTTGCTGGCATTCGCCTTGGCTGGCCTGGTGCTGCCTACTCACCAGCCCTGCCCCTGCCATCACCAGTTACCTGGTGGTGGTGGGGGGTCCCCTCCTGGCACCCGCCTTGAGTGGCCTGGGGCCTGCAAGCTGGGGGCAGCTCCTGCATTAAGTGTCTGCATCCTAGTGGTCAGTGTGCATCATAGTGACTGGTCATTTCGCTGGTCATCTGTCATTCGGTCGATTTTCATATAGGCTTTTATTATATAGGATGATGGGATCTTTCTTTCCTATCAGGGTCTATTTTGATACATATTCATGACATAACTCTTTTTCATTAGTGCCTACCAGTTATTCCAAAGCCATTAGTCTTTCCTTTCAGAATGTTTCACTTTGGTACCTCTTCTGGATATTCAATTCCGCAACCCAGTTGTTCTGTTTCTGGTTGGGTTGTGCTACTGCAATCATCTCCATCTAGTCCATCACCAACACTTCACCATTTCAATGAAGACTGCGTAATAATGTGCTTGAGCATCTGGCAAGCTGGTCCCTCCTTGTTCCTCATTACTCTTGTCTTTCAAATTTCTCTTAGCTATTTTGCCTATTTTTTATCCAAACAATTTTGGATTTTTTGTTGTTAATATTCAAGAAGAATTGTCTTGAGATTACATAAAATGTAGCAAAAATAACCACTTAACAACCTTTATATTTTCATTTAGGATGAAGATGTGTCTTTCAATTTATTCGAAGGATGCTTCATATGACTCAAAAAGTTCTAGAATCTCATTATACAAGCCATGCACAATTCTTATTAAAATATTAGCTCATTGTTTTACTTTGAGTAGCTTCCCAGTGATTGTAAAAATATTCATTTTCCAGGGCCATATACAAAATATAATTAGAAAAGAGACATTAAGAGACATGTTTATCTTCACAATAACCAAAAAGATGCTACTGCAAAATATATATATATATATATATATATATATATATATATATATATATATAATGCTGGCAGAATTGGGAGATAATGACTCATACATTCTTGCTGCAGAACTAAAGAAACATCCCTTTTAGAACACAAGTAATAAGCAGGTTTGGATAACCACAAAATGTTAACCTCTGACCCTGATATTTCAACCCAACAACATCATATTCAAGACTTTTAATGGACTAACTTTCATATATACATAAAATCATTAATAATAATAGCAATGTATAAAATAATTAAGATATGATATCTTACCTAATAATAGATAAACATGTAAATTGACCATATCTCCACTATGCCCATAGCTGATTAGAATGAGTATGCATATTAACCTAACAAAGATGGCAGTTAATTTGCATACATAGGCACCCAGTGGCTGTGTCCTGGGAACATCCTGGCACCCAGGTCACTGTGAGGTAAGCCATCGGAGCTTAGGGGGCTGGGGAGGAGCCTGCAATCAGACGATCACAGGGCGCTGGAGGTCCCCTGGTTGAGGTGCCCTGCCCAAGGCCAAAAGTGAGCCATCAGTAGGACATCCCCTGAGGGCTACCAGTATATAAGAGGGGAAAGGTTGGACTGAGGGACCACCCACCCCCAGTGCATGCGTCAGGCCCCTAGTCCTATCTAATAAAAGAGTAATATGCAAATTAACTATCACTCCACTACAAAAGTCATGGTGCCCATAGCCACAAGATGGTGGCACCCAGTCCTCTCAGCCCTGCTGGAGTACCCAGTCTCAGGGAGGGCTGCTGCTGAGATACCTCAGAGTAAGCAGCTTGGTGGAATGCTGGCCAGAGGCCCTCCTGACTCTTTATAAAAAATAAAAATAAATTCACTCCCCACAGCGTGATCTTCCAGTGGTGGCAGCCTGGGCTGGGGTCTCAGCCTAGCAGAGATACGCACCCCCAAAGGGCGATCTCCTCCCAGCAGCAGCAGCCTGGGGTCTCAACCACTGAGTCACTCCAGCCAAGCAGATATGAAGGAATGTTAAATTTTTCTTTTTTTAAAAATATATTTTATTGATTTCTTACAGAGAGGAAGGGAAAGGAATAGAGAGCTAGAAACATCTATGAGAGAGAAACATCGATCAGCTGCCTCCTACACACTCCCCACTGGGCATGTGCTCCCAACCAAGATACCTGCCTTTGATTGGAATCGAACCTGGTACCCTTCAGCCTGCAGGCCAATGTTCCATCCACCTAGCCAAACCAGTTAGGGTTGTCCAATATGTTAAAGAAAAAACCTATATAATAAATAGGAAATATGCAGGGGAGGGCATTTGGGGGTGATTGAGTTGTCAAGGGAGGGTAGTTGGAGATGATCAGGCTGGCAGGGGAGCAGTTAGGCGTCAATCAGGCTAGCAGGGGAGCGGTTAGGGGGTGATCAGGCTGGCAGACAGAAGCAGTTAGGGGCAATCAGGCAGGCAGGTGCAGTTGGAAGCCAGCAATCCTGTGGGATTGGGCCCAAACAGGTAGTCAAACATCCCCCAAGGAGTCACAGATTGGAGAGGATGGAGGTGGGCTGAGGGACAACCCCCTCAGTGCACAAATTTTGTGCACAAGCCTCTAGTAATATATGAAATATTAAACAGATGTTTGAATTGTAATCAATGAAGAATATGCAGCAACATAGAAAATGTTAATGTATGATGCCAAGTGATATATAGCACTATGGTAACTTATGCTAATAGCTAAAGTTTGGAAAAGAATACTACACAAAAAAATGACATTTTGTCCCTGTATGAAAGAGGTAGAATTATTGGTGACATTTTTTTCTACTAAGTGAGCTTAACACAATGCTGCAACAATATTCATACTTTTTTTTTTAAACAGGGACCAATTTTTAGGTGCCTTGCAGTTCTATAATTTTTAATTATTTTCCTCTTAAATGGGGAGAAAATGAGGCTGAGGCACATGAACTGATTTTTCAAAGGCCTATATATTGAGTCTTGGGCAGCACTGGGACTATAATCCAAGTCTCTAGACTTGAGAGGCATTATTCTTTCCTACAAAATATTCTGTATTGTAATTTTTCAAAGGGCTAATAAACTCTGGGATCATTGTAATATTTTTACAAATTAACCACTCTAATACACAAAATGGTCACCCCTATGTGGTCAAACATGGCCACCTCCATGTGGACATAAAATGGTTGCCACAAGATGGCTGGCAGGGGAGGGCAGTTGGGAGTGATCAGGCCTGCAGGGGAGGCCAGTTAGGGGTGACTGGGCCTGCAGGGGAGGACAGTTGGGGGGAACCAGGCAGGCAGGGGTAGGCAGTTAGGGAGGAACAACCAGGCTCGCAAGAGTAGGCAGTTAGGGATGACCGGAGCAGCAGAGGAGGACAATTGGGGGCAACCAGGCTTACAGGGGAAGGAAAATAGGGGTGACCAAGCCAGATGGGAGAGCAGTTAGGGGCAATCAGGCTGGCAGGGGAGTAACTAGGCACTGATCAGACTGGTAGGGGAGTGTTTAGGGGGTGATCAGGCTGGCAGGCATAAGTAATTAGGGGCAATCAGGCAGACAAGTAGTTGGAAGCCAGCAGTCTTGGATTGTGAGAGGGATGACCAACTGACCAGGCAGTTGGATATCCCTCAAAGGGTTCTAGATTGGAGAGGGTGAAGGCTGGGTTGAGGGACACACACACACACACACACACCCATGCATGAATTTCATGCACCGGGCCTCTAGTATTATAAATTGCTACATGAAAATAACAATGTTCAATTACTGTCCTAAGGGAGCAATGGCTTTAAAACTTCTATGAAATGCTTTGATGTATTGAAACTAAATTTCTCATAAAGTCATAAATCCATCTGTATACATAAAAGCCTAATATGCAAGTTGTCCACTCTGGAGTTTGACTGAGAGACAGGGAGTTCAGTTGCTCACTATGAAGTGCGCTGATGACCAGGGCAGCATAGAATGAAGGAAAGCCCCAGCCAGCAGCCAGGGAAGGGAAGCCCCAGCCAGCAGCCAACAGCTGGAAGGGAGGCCCTGGCTGACAGTCAGAAACTGCCTATTGGCCCTGATTGCTGGGCAGGCCTAGGTATCCTATCCATGCACAAATTTCATGCACTGGACCTATAGTTTTCACATAAAGTCATAAAGCAAATTTAGTGCTAAGTTAAGAAAAAAACTTACTATAAAGGTAAACTTTGGTATTGCACATTTACTTTAGAACCTACAAAATCTCAACCTGCAGGATTATAATTCTAGGAAGAAAAAAACTCCCTCAAAATTCAAAGCTAATGAGAACTATTCCCTCGACTTGTCTCACTGAAGCCTTACAACAAATTTGGCAGAAGAGGTGTTTAGATACCTATATACACAATGGATAAACATAATTAGTTCCTGATATGCAATAATGTCTAAAGATAGATAACATTTGGAGCCCACATGTATTCTAATGGCTTTTGAATTCTGAGGGGTTCTAACTAGATCCGAGTGGAGGTAATATTTAGAAAGGAACACGATATAAGAAATCATCCAATAAAAGAGAGTCAAGAATAAATGGTTAATAAGGCAGACAGGTGGTTTTTGTATACATATGGTGATGGAAGAACATTTAACTCAATCACCTGAGCAGAAAGTTGGGATTTGGATTAACTTTAGGTTGAGAATGTGTTTGTGTGTTTTCAGAGAACAACTCCAAGACCATGTGGGTTCCTGCAACTGTGAGGAACTGATGGATCTGTTCCAGTCACGAGGATGGTCCAGAGATGGGGGACACTGACAACACCTTGCCATGCTAGCAGTTGGCAGCTGTGCACGGCTGCAGGCAGCCCAGGACCAAACCAGAGAGGATGGATCTCTTATTGCCACGATGTGTCCACTATCTGGATACCATTGCTGACATGTACACATAAAGAACTATTTGACACTGAAACTGGGACTCAGAACAGTTGGACATTGAAACTGAGACTCAAACATTTTTTGTTCTTATACATTTATTTCTAGTATGCAGAGGCAAGATATTTTTGAAGAAAAGAAACAGGGGAGAGTGATTGATATAGAGGCAGGGAGGCATTGAACAGGCTGTCAAGCTACAGGGGGAAGGCTTGGGTGGATGGGAGGTGAATGCTGAGGGAGATCAACGGAAGGACTTGTATGCATGCATATGAGCATAACCAATGAATGAAAGACACTGGGGCGGGGAGGGGGGTGGGTGGGGACATGTGCTGGGGGTAGGGGAGGCTGGGGGAAGGATAATGGGGAGGGAGAAAAGGAAAACATGTACTATTATTAAATATAAGTTATACTGCAAAAAAATCAATAAAAATTAAATGTAAAAAAAAAAGAAAGTTGGGATTTGGGGATTACAAATACAATTAAAAAAATGAGTATAACGGCAACTTTCTGAGAGTCTCTACTTAAGTTTAATCTTTTATTTTCACAAATTCCTAATATAAACTTTTAGCTTTAATGTTGATAGTGTCTTAGCCCAATTAGTGCTAGAACTTTCCTGTGAAGATGTCTGTCTCCTCTACCAGATACAAAGCCCCAGGAGGGTGTGAACTAGTCTTTAATCATCATTTTAAGACAAAGCATCTTAAACAGTGCCTGCTGAAGAAAATATATTTTATTAAATAAAAAGTGTATCTTTTTGTAGCAAACCATGCTAAGGAGATGAAGCTAAAGTAGAGAAAATTGAGAATAATACTTACCCCAAAAAAATAATTAAAATGGATTCTATGTGTTCATGCTGTCAAAGTTCATCATGATAAAACATACTAAAATTTCTACTTATACATGGCAATATATTTTCTTTGTCTGGTATCATTCCTGGTTATGTCTAGGAATAGCTGTACCACAACAGGATGAAAAAAAGAGTGCAATTTGAGCTAGAAGAGAATGAATTTAAATTCAAAAATAGAATCCTCATCAAATTTTGATGTAAGTAAAGTCAGTAATTACATACTAAAGACTAATAACAATAACAGGGATAATAATAAATTGCAAGAAGACACTAAATGCCAGTAAGCATCATTGGAAATATGGGCATCTTTCATGAACAAGCATCCAAACTGACTTGAACCAAATATACATGAACCCTCTCTAAGGTTTAGTGTTCTCTAAGGCAGTTGAACCCTATGTACCTATAGGATTTGAGTGTCATCATTGCTGGGAAATGATAACAATATCAGGAGACTCTTAGATGGTGGGAGGACTGCACAAGAGCAGAGTAAGACACAACAGAGGGGACCAAGAAAGGCAAAGAATAAACTTTTTAAGAAGTTAATATTCCATTAACTTCTAGGAAAAAAAACTCAAAAGAAAGAGAAAAGAAAGAAAGAACGAAAAAAAAAAGAAAGAAAGAAAGAAAGAAAGAAAGAAAGAAAGAAAGAAAGAAAGAAAGAAAAGCTAAAACAATACCAGTAACAAGAACCCATCCCCCAAAGCAAAGCCAAGGAAGAGAAGAAAAAAAAAAGATTGTAATTAAAATCATGTATACGAACATCTAATATACATAACATTCATTGTTTTAAGTGCTAAGGAAGCTACAAAAGGAGTGTATATAAATTCAGAGTATATTCCAGTTTACTTGGAGAGTGAAAACAACCATCACAATTATTCTATATAAATGTGGGGAAAGGTGGATTTCTTTAAAGAGTCCTTTTAAAAAGTTCTCCATTCCCACCATGTATCCACCATCCAGATATCATTGCTGACATGTACACATGAGGAACTGTTGGACATTGAAATTGGGACTCAAATATTCTTTTGTTGTTATTATTATATGTTTATCTCTAGTCTGCAGAGGCAAGATTTAAAAAAAAAAGAAATAGGAAAAAAATAGATACAGAGGCAAATAAGCATTGAACAGACTGTCTAACTACAGCGGGAAGGCAGAGGAGGTTGCGGGGGGAGAGGGAGCTGAAAGAGATCAACCTAAGGAATTGCATGTGTAGAAGCATAATCAATGGATACAAGACACTGGAGGGGGGGGCAGGTGAGGGCATATATTGGGGGCTAGGGGAGGCCGGGGGGGGGAGGTTAATGGGGGGGAAAAAAGAAGAAACATATGTACTACTATTTGTAACACTTTGAACAATAAAAAAAAAAATTTTTTTTTAGTTTTCACATCCAGTATCATACTCAAAAAGTAAACACTAACTTTTGAGACAGTCAATATTATTAACTTCATTTTAAAGACTTGGAATTTTATGTAGAGAGAAAAATCAATCACACAAATAGCCAATAACCAAGTCCATATTCACCCAGATCTATTAATTTATAAATAAATATAAGTTCCATATATTTTACCACCTCTCTTTCAGCTTTAGGAAATATCCATGTGACCTGGATGAATACAAAACTAAATGACAAAAGGAGACTTAAAGTTCAGACTAGTGGATTTTGCCTAAGTTAGGATCAATTAGCAAGGGTTATCCAGGCAAATGAAACTTGAGGGCACTGACATACTCTAGAAGAAAAGGAAAAATAAAGGTTTTTCTCTCTCTTCAAAAATTCCTTGAGCCATCTCACATACTGCTATGCTTTCATTATATTTCATATATTTTTCATTATATATTAGAGTTCCAAACTCTAGTCCTGATCTTTCTTCTAAAATCCATCCAAGAACATCCAGGTATTCATTTGCAAAATTCTGAACTCTGAAAAGTTACCTAAAGTAATTCCCATTCTATTCCATCCTATCTAATAAAAGAGTAATACACAAATTAACCATTACTCTGCTACACCCACAAGCCATGCCCACAAGCCACACCCACCAGCCAATGAGAAGCAATATGCAAATTACACCAACCAAGATGGCTGCAGCCAGGGAGCAAGTAGGAGGGAGGGTTGGGTTTCCCCGGAGATTGAAGAAGGCAAGCTTTCCGCACACCCTGGCTGTTCCAGGCTGCCAGTCCAGGCTACAGAGTTTCAATTATAGAAGACAAATAAATCCTAACACAAATGGCAGCAGCCATGGATCTGGACAGAGCAGGAGGCTAGTGTTGCCTCCAGTGATGGAGGGAGCAAAGCTTTCCACAGCCCTGGTCTGCCTTGGCCTCTGCTTAAGGTTACAAAGTTTCAAGTATAGAAGATAAATAAATCTCAACAGAAATGGTTGTGGCCACAGAGCAATCAGGAGGCTTGGCTCCACTCCAGGTTACTCAGTTTCAATTGTAGAAGATAAATAAGTCCCAGATATCAGAGGCTCTACTTGGGTTGCCAGGGGGGTGTTCCCAGCCTGCAAACTACCACAAGTCCCTTGCCCAGGCCTCCCCACACCCCAAAGAAACCCCACCCTGATCCAGGACACCTTTCAGGACAAACCAGTTGGCCCCATCCATGCACCAGGCCTCCATCCTATCTAATAAAAGAGTAATATGCAGATTGACCATCACTCCAACACACAAGATGGCTGCCCCTATGTGGTAAAAGATGGCCAACAGAGGAGGGCAGTTGGGAGGGATCAGGCCTGCAAGGGAAGGCAGTTTGGAGGGACCACACCTGCAAGGGAAGCAGTTGGGGGTGATCAAGCCTGCAGGAGAGGAAAGTTGGAGGTGACCGGGCCTACAGGAAAGGGCAGTTGGAGGCAAACAGGCTGGCAGGGGAGCAATTAGGCATCAATCAGGCTGGCAGGCAGAAGCGGTTAGGGCCAATCAGGAAGGCAGGCAAGCAAGCAGTTGGGAGCCAGCAGTCCTGAATTGTAAGAGGGATGTCCCAGATTGCATAGGGTACAGGCTGGTCTGAGGAATACCCTCTGCCCCTCCCCTATGCACGAATTTAGTGCACCGGGCCTCTAGTAAACACATAAAAGTGGAGCTTCCTTCAGTTGCTTGTTCGAATGAATGATACCACAAATTGGATATTAGGAGCCTACTCTATATCAACAAAAGACATTGGCTTCTGGTACTTTGCTTTCCCACAACACTGTTTCATGTGTGACAGCTCGGCTAAGAACCTTCTAGGATAAAGAGGTGTTGTTGGTCACAGAGGAGTAAAATATTTATCAGGTCACCTGATCATAAAACCACGTAGGAACATTAAAACACTCCATTACTAATAATTACATCTTATTTCTAAATGAGGTAAACTGAAGCAAGAAAGAAAATGGAGAGAAGAAATAACAGAGGAAGAGGGAAAAAGGAAAGGAGGTGAGAAAAGAGGGAGGAAAGAGGAGCATCAGTGGTAAAACTAATGTTCAAAAAAGAGCATTATTCATAATAAAGTTTATTTTTTATCTCTTAATATATGATTTAAACATTTTTATTATTTAATTTATTCCGGGTGACATCCTATTTAATAAAAGAGTAATTGCAGATTGACCATCACTTCAACACACAAGAGGGTTGTCCCCATGTAGTCAAAAATCCTGCCCCCATGTGGACATAAGAAGGCCAACACAAGATGGCCAGCACGGGAGGGCCATTGGAAGGTCCAAGGCCTGCAAAGGTGGGCAGTTGTGGGTGATCAAGCCAGCAGGGGAGGGCAGTTAGGGGTGACCAGGCCAGCAGAGGAAGAGAATTGGGGGGAAACAGACATCAATTAGGCTGGCAGGGTAGTGGTTAGGGGATGATCAGGCTGGCAGGCAGAAGCAGTTAGGGGCAATCAGGGAGGCAGGCAGGTGAGCAGTCCTGGATTGTGACTAGGATGTCCAACTGCCTGCTTAGGCCCAATCATATGGGGATCAGGCCTAAACGGGCAGTCAGACATCCCTCGAGGGGGTCCCAGATTGGAGAGGGTGCAGGCTGGGCTGAGGGTCATCCCCTTGCCTCCTGTGCACAAATTTCGTGCACCAGGCCTCTTGTTGGTTAATAAAATTATATAGGTTTCAAATGTAATTTAACTTTTAAAATTGTGTGAAACTCTCATGATTTGACCTTGTTTTTGTTTGTGTTATTGTCACATGTTGACAGCTATGTCTTTAATCAGCACTATCTTGGGCACTTTTCACTATTCTCTGGGCTTCCACCGTATATTTATTATAGGAGGATCCATCAATAGAGTCTAGGAAAGGGAGAACAGAATAATGCAAAGGTAATGAGGTTGAGAATGCAAAACTGTAAAGAGCTTGGGCTCTGGCATCAGGCTACAGGGTGTGAATCTAGGTTCTGTCATCAACTAGCTCTGTGACCTTGGGCAAGATAACTTAATTGCCCTAGGATTGAGCTTCCCAAATCTGTGAGGATCAGTTGTAAAGGTTGATTGATTATTTATATATATAATTGAGGCTTCTTCTTTGGAGGAACATAAACCACTTGAGAATCTTATGCATGTGGTAATGAGGAGGGAATATATTTCCACACAAATATAAAAAATTGTGCAAAGAATTTAAGAAAGCTACAGACCACTATTCCTTAATTTATTTGTCCTTGAACCAGATGGTCATTAAAATCCCTCTTCTTGCAAAAGTCTGTGACACAGGCAATGAGGGATTAATATAGGTTTTGTAGGTCAACTACACTTGGGATACTTATGACTTCCATTTGATTGTCAGGAATCTGTCAAATGAATATAAGGAACGCATTCAGGGCCATGAGTGCAAAGGACACTTAAACAAACTAAGATTCTGCTATGGATTAAATTATGTCCCTCTAAAATTCATACATTGAAGCCTAACTTCCAATGTGAAGATATTTAGAGATGGGGTCTTTGGGAAGCAATGAGGTTTTGATGACTTCTGAGGGTAGGACTCTGATGATTAAATTAGTGCCCATATAAGAAAAGACACGAGAGAGTTGAATCTCTCTCCCCTTGTCATATGAGCACATAATGCGATGGTGGCCTTCTACAAGCCAAGAAGAGAGATCTCACCAGAACCTGACTACACTGGCACGCTGATTTCAGACTTCCAATCTCCAAAACTATGAAAAAAATAGATTTCTGTTGTTTAAATCACACAATATTAGTATTTTGTTGTGGCAACCTAACCTGACTCACAAGCACTATATGCAAAACAGAACATTGGAGGGTCTTGCAAAGGAAACCAAATGGGCCAAAGTAGCCTATTTATTCAAAATGTAATAAAATACACATAGTGGGCATTACTATGAAAAGTCTGCCTCTCCTCAAATGCTGAAAGAACAGCATTTGTAACTATAAACTATAAAGGTTTTCACAGGTTTCTAATAGTTTAAAAATAATTGTAACAGATAAAAAAACATCACCTGTGCTTTTTCTACTTGCTCCACCTAACAAATATAAAAAGGAAGAAGCTGTGGAATATGAGGAAATAGTATTTGAAAGTTCAGTATTCTCATTTTCACATCTGGCTCTCTACTACCAATCTAGGTGAACTTATAGTTTTAATTATCAATTGTTTTTCAAATTATACACATTGAATTATATTACTTTCCTTTCAAAAACATTTATATCCTAAAAAAATGTTCAAATTATTCCTAATTCCATAATCTGCTACCAAATTATATTTCCAACTACTTTTCCCATAACATCCCCAAAGGTCCTACTCTGACAAGCCCTACTTTCTAAGGGAGGTTATTCTCTTAGCTCATGCTAATGCATCATTTTGGGGTAAATTTCCTGGCATTCTCCAGCAATGAATATTAAACTAGAAAATATTATGGTAAATGAATGTAACCAGTCACAAAGGAGCATATATTGTATGATTCCATTTATATAAAACTAGAGGCCCAGTGCATGAACATCCATGAACTGGAGTTGTGGGGGGGGAGGAGGGGGCCCTCAGCCAGGCCTGCATCCTCTCACAATCCGGGACCCCTCAGGTAGGGTCCATAGGCCTGGCCTGAGATCAGGGGCTATCAGGGCGTTTCTTTCCCCAGCTACAGGCAGCTGATCCCACACCACTGCCACTGTTTGCCTTCTGTGCAGTGCTGCCCACCCCCTCTGGTGCCACGGGTGGCCTCCCTCTGCAGGCGCCAGGCATGGCGTGGAATGGCTTAGCTGCCCTGGGCCTCCCTCAGTAAGGCAATGGGTAGCCACAACTACTAGAGAGTCCAGTGGCCTGGACCTCCCTCTTTCTTTGCTAGGGGCCGGGGCCAGCCCTGTGAGGGGCCGTCTGCTTACCTGATCACCTCTAACCACTGGTCTGCCTACCTGTCTGCCTAACCGCTCTGTCTGCCTGCCTAATAACCCTTAACCGCTTGCTTGGGGGCAGGGCCAGCCAGGCAAGGGGCTTTGCTGTTTCTGATCTCTGATCATTCTGGAAGTTACACTTATGGTGGCTGGCCTTTTATGATATAAGATGTCCAGAATAGGCAACTCTAAAGAGCAGAAAATAGATGTGTGGCTTCTTGAAAAGAGGTGGGGGAAAAGCGGACTGAATGCCAGTGGGTACAGGGATTCTTTATGAGGTAACAAAAATGTTCCAAAGTTGATTTTGATGACAGTTGTGCAACACTGTGAATATATTAAAACCCATAGGATTATACACTTTAAAAGCACTAATTGCATGATATATGAATTAGATCTGAATAAAACTATTATTTTAACTAAGTTCTTCAACTGAGCTATATAAATATATTCTCTGCTCTATCAGAGTTAATATCCTTCAATTGAGCCCCATCAGAATGTTATTTGTATCTCTGGTTAACATTTCATTCTGGCTGGCAATATAATTATGTTTAGTTATCTCCCTGTCTTCCTCCCACACAAAACTATGAGTGCTTTCAGAGGAAAACAAATCTGTGTCAGACATATCAAAGCTTGGACCTCTCTAACCATTTGGTTAATTTGTGGACAATAGAAAAATCTGCCCAACCTTGTCTTAGTGAGTAGAGGAAGGAGAGGACTTAATCCCTTTTGCCCTCCTGCCCTTGAGGAGGCAGTAAGTAGCAGCTCTGCCTGCATCCTTCTTCTCACCTCTGACAGTTTAGTAAAATAATCGATGAGAGACACAACCATGAATATACAAATACACAAAGAACAAAAATAATACATCTGCTACCATTTGTTACAACCAGACACTACCCGATTTCAACAGAAAGTTCAAGGCATTCATATTAGGGCTTTTCATCACCAGTTGCTTCTTTTTGTGTTCCATAACAATGGCATGAAAAAATGTTTTTCTTACTAATTAGATTCAAGGACTTTAGATGTACAATGAAATTATTTAATACATCTAGGCAGTAAGAAACAACAGAAGTTTTTTTCTTAAGTCAATTTACAATTACAAAAACAGGTCATGATACTATGAAAGTGCACTATTTACAGAGAGGATAGCAAGAAAATACACTGAAAGGAATTTTATCATCAAGTCTGTTTTTGAAAGTTCTTCTCTCTGAGCACTGATCATTTTCTGAGCACTGATCATTTTCTACCTATTATGAGAGGGATCTGTGTCCAAGCCCACTCCCAGTGCTCACTCTCACCTGGCTAACTTCACTTCTTTCAGAAAATGTACCTTGCCCCACAAACTAGGCCAGAAAAAGGAAGAAAAGAAGTGGTTCAATATTGCCACATGCCTTATATTTTTCCTTTGTGGCACCTCTCACAACCATAATTACATAATTATCTGTGAAATTATGGTTGGTGGTTATCACTCCTAGACCAGAAGCCCTGAATGTGATGAGAGGGTTTGTATCTGCCTGTTATCCACATATCTGGATAAGGGCCAGATACCTGGCCATAGCCGGTACTCACAGTTGTTGATTCAGTTAATGAATTCCCCTCACCAAATTGCCTTATAGTATTAGGTCCTTGAAAGCAAGGAGTATGTTTAATTCATTTTGGAATTTCTATTGTGCCTGGCTCAGCATCTGATAGGTTATATCAAACTAGAGGCCCAGTGCACAAAATTTGTGCAGGGGAGGGGGTCTTCTCAGCCCAGCCCTCACCCTCTTCAATCCGGGACCCCTCAGGGGTGTCTTGACTGCCGGTTTAGGCCTGATACTAGGGCCTTAACTGGCAGTCAGACAACCCTCTCAAAATCCAGGACCACTGGCTGCTAACTGCTCACCTGCCTGCCTGCTTGATCACCCCTAACTGCCTACCCTGCTGTCCTGGTCACCCCCAACTGCCCCCCTCCTGCTGGCCTAGTTGCCCCCAACTACTCCCCACTGGCCTAGTCACCCTCAACTCCCACCCCCCTTGCTGGCCTAATTGCCCCCAATTGTCCCCCCCGCTGGCCTGGTTACCCCTAGCTGCCCCCCACTGGCCTGGTTTCCACTTACTGTCCCCCCCTGCCAGCCTGATCGCCCCCAACTGCCCCCCCCACCAGCCTGGTCACCCCTTACTGTCCCCATGCCATCCTGACTGCCCCAAACTGTCCCCTGCTGGCATAATAACTGCTCACTGCCCCCCTCTGCCAACCTTGTCACCCCCAAACACCCATGCCCCACCAGCCTGGTCACCTCTATCCATCTTCCCACGAGCCTGGTTGCTCCTAACTGCCCCCCCCACCCCGCCCCACCAGTCTGGTTGCTTCTAACCCCCCCCGACCTGCTGGCCTGGTCACCCCTAACTGCTCCCCCTGCTGACCTGGCCATACCCAATTGCCCCCCCCTCTGCAGGCCTGGTCACCTACACAGCCTGCTGCTCAGTTGTTTGGTTGCCCCTCACTAATTCCTCTGCCAGCCTAGTCACTCCACACAGCCTGTTCAGTCATCTGTTCAGTTGCCATAGGCTTTTATATATAGATAATTCATACATAGATAAATGAATAAATGGATTCAATAGTGGATGGATTGTGGGGATTAGTGAAGCTAACTGTGGTGCATTAATGATAATAGAAACACCCTGAGTGGATTAGGAGTTAAAACAAACCTCCAAGAAAGCTGGTCCCAATAAGACAGTGGTTCTCAACCTTTCTAAAGCCACAGCCCTTTAATACAGTCAACCCATAGGTTGAGAATGCTGCTGTAGAGCCTAAGGCCTTTGGAAAACACAGATATTTACATTGCAATTCATTAACAGTAGCAAAATTACAATTATGAAGTGGCAATGAAAATAATTTTATAGTTGGGGGTCACCACAACATGAGGAACTGTATTAAAGGGTCACAGCATTAGAAAGGTTGAGAATTATTGCAATAAGAGATCTTGGAACAGCAACTCACAAAGAAGGAAGACAGAGTCAGAGATGAAAGATGTCTGTGGATTTATGTCAATGTTCTTGGGTTCCAAGAGTCAATTTTCACCCAATTTCAATGGGTGTAACTCTTTCCCAGATACAACTGGGCTACAAATCCCATGTTGTATCCAAACATTGCCCAAAAAAACAGGCCTTTAGAAAAATAAATAATGGCAAAGCAAAAAACAAAGCCAAAACAGCCAGAAGGCTTAGAACTCGGCAGCCCTAAGAAACTTAGAATGAACATGCCCTACAGAAAACAAAAGGGCTGCAACATGAAACTTGTCTCCCCTGCAAAGACTTGTCCAGAGTTGCACCATGGCAGCCTCCTCAGGGGTTTTTTTATGTGAAAAGGTCATTTTGCCAAACAGAGTTTTGGTAGATGCCAACAGCAAACCTCCTGGAGTGATCAAAGAATCTAAAGTTTAAGCAGGAAACAAACTGTGCACATATAGGAGGACACCACCATGTGCCAAACCTTGCTTAAGACACTGGAATTGCACATTTCAGGGCTGAAAACTTGCAACCAAGAACACAGAAAACTTAACTGTGTAGTTAAATGTCAAGACCACTAAAACCTAAACAGCTAAATGATAATTATTGATGCTGATTTGTTGGAGAGTCTGACAATTTGACACACCTGGGATCACTGAGGAATTCTCCAAATCTACCTAATTGCCATTATTGTGGGGCACTAGGCAGGGTTTGAATCCTGGCTCTTCCACCACTCCCTCACTGTGCAGCCTTGGGGAACTTATAGGAACTCTCTGTGCGTATGTGTGTACTAATCTGTAAAATAAAGATCATGATAGCCCTCAATTAAATGTGAGCTCTAACTAATAATCAGTAGCCTGTGAGGGTCAAAAACAACAAAACAAAACAGCCCTGCACAAATGCCAGAACAGAAGGCCCTTACATTCAACAGGAATCTGGTGCTTCTTTTACAAAGGATAACACTCAGGCCAGGGAAGGGACAGGACCAGAGAGAAAACCATCAGCTGATCCAGGAGAGCAGCCAGGCCGAGTGACTCATGCAGACCAGGGCTATTGACTGACATATGGAGCTGCTGTCAGAATTACGTGAGCTAATAGATGCCCTGGGCCTGAAAACGTACGTACCCTGCTCAAAGGCAGAAGTGTTTATCTGTTTACTATGATTACTGATAATAATAATGCTTGGCACATATTTAGAGGGTAGTTTGTAGTTTCTAAAGCCTTTTTATACCAACCGCCTTACTTATTCCACATGACAACACCAGGATCATGACTGTGCAAGGCACAATGAAGGGACTGGGTCAAATGAGGCTCATTGAGGCCTTTCATTTTCCCAGGATCCCACAGCTAGTGGGCAGAAAAGTGCAGCTAAGAACCTATAGTTTCCATCACTTAGTCTAATGCATTTCCCTTCACATGATACTGCACCACAGACACAGCCAGAACCAAACTGCAGATTCTGTAGCATCTTTTTTCCCCCCCAGCATGTATCCTTTGGCCAGGATATATTAATCTGGCATTATAATTCTCTCCCTATACATACTAAGCTGTTGTCATTTTCGCATTAGCATTTCTTTTTTGTTCTTTATTGATTAAGGTATTACATATGTGTCCTTAGCCCTCTATTTCTCCCCCACCACCCTGGTGTCTGTGTCCATTGGTTAGGCTTATATGCCTGCATACGAGTTCTTTTGTTGATCTCTCCCCCATACTCCCACCCTCCCATATCTTCCCTCTGAGGTTTGACAGTCTGATTGATGCTTCTCTGTCTCTGGATCTGTTTTTGTTCATCAGTTTATGCTTTTCATTATATTCTATAAATGAGTGAGATCATGTGATATTTGTTTTTCTCTCACTGCTTATTTTGCTTAACGTAATGCTCTCCAGTTCCATCCGTGCTGTTGCAAATGGTAAGAATTTCTTCTTTTTTACTGCAGCATAGTATTTCATTGTATAGATGTACCACAGTTTTTGAATCCATGCCTCTGCTGATGGGCACTTAGGCTATTTCCAAACCTTAGCTATGGTGAATTGTGCTGCTATGAACATAGGGGTGCATATATCCTTTCTGATTGGTGTTTCTAATTTCTTGGGATATATTCTTAGAAGTGGGATCACTGGGTCATATGGGAGTTCTATTTTTAGTTTTTTGAAGAAATTCCATGCTGTTCTCCACAGTGGCTCCACCAGTCTGATTCCCACCAGCAGTGCACAAGGGTGCCTTTTTCTCAGCATCCACTCCAGCACTTGTCTTTGTTGTTGATAATAGCCATCCTGACAGGTGTGAGATGGTACCACATTGTTGTTTTAATTTGCATCTCTTGGATGATTAGTGACTTTGAGCAAGTTTTTATATGTCTCTTGGCCTTCTGTACGTCCTCTTTCAAAAAGTATCTATTTATGTCCATTGCCCATTTTTTGATTGGGTTGTTTATCTTCCTTTTGTTAAGTTGTCTGAGTTCCCTGTAAATGTTGGAGATTAAACCCTTATTGTATAGCATCTTTTAACATGGAATTTCTATTGATCTGTAACTTATCAAACCCTTCTACCTAAAGGAAAAATCTCAGAGGCTTAAGAATTTTATTTTGCTTTTGTTACAACAAAACCTGGCAAGAGGAATTTCTTCCTTAGATCTGAGCTTTCTTTCCTATCTAGGGAGAGATACCTACCCTCCCCCTTCTCTCACCAAAGACACACACACACACCAAAAAAAAAAAAAAAAAAAAAAAAAAAAAAAAAAACAGAGAAAAAAGATAGGCCAAGGCTGAAAGGAAGGGGAGGGAAAGAGGAGAGAAATAACACAATGATGAATAATAAACCACATCCCTCAAGCTCCTGTTGTTAAGCCAGTTCTTCTGACATAGAAAACTTAACACCTCATTGCTGTAGTGAACCTCTCAACCTTCCTGAAATAAGATATCCCTTACGTAAATAAGTGTCTCTCTTTTTTTCAAAATATATTTTTATAGATTTCAGAGAGGAAGGGAGCAGAGGGAAGAGAGAGAGAGAGAGAGAGAGAGAGAGAGAGAGAGAGAGAGAGAGAGACTGAGAGAGGGAGAAATCAGTGATGAGAAAGAATCATTGATCAACATCCTCCTGCATATCCCACACTGGGGATGGAGCTGGCAACCCAGGCATATGCCACATATGCATCAGCCTGGAATCAAACCATGACCTCCTAGTTCATAGACTAGCAATCAATCACTAAGCCACACCAGCTGGGCTGTGAATAAGTTTCTCAACTGAACAGCATCAGAAGACTGGCCAGAGTTGGGTAAAGTCCTTCTGGAAAGAAGAGAGCTGAGGAACTGAAGAGGGTGTCTTTACCTTGAGGGTAAAAGAGTTTGTAATTATGAGTTTTTTTCCTATCATTTATGTATGTGTGTGTGTGTGTGCGTGCGTGTGTGTGTGTGTGTGTGTGTGTGTGTGTATGTAGCTATATTACCTACAACCTAATCAAGAGAAGCAATCAACTCCTTTCTTTCTAACAACATGTACAACAACAACAACAACAACAAAAATAAAGGAGAGAAAGAAAAAGTACTGAACAGGTAAGTGAGAGACTGGTTTTAGTTCTGGTTTTGTCACTAGCAGAGAGACTTGGAAAGGTTTACTAAAGCTTTCCTTGCCTTTATTTTCCCATCTGTTGTGTATGGGCTTGAACAAAATGGACAAGGACTCTTCCTGCTTAAAAGGGGAAAAAAAGCAAATATCCTAAATAAACAGGAAAAAAATGACATGATGGCCAAGCCAACTATTTCACACAAGTTAAAGTAAATGTTTGTTTCCTCTACAAGCCTTGATTTTGAATGCAAGAACCATATCACAGTTTAAAATCACCCATATTCATGGCATTGATGGTGAAAAAGTCTGCCACCAAAAGCCAACCAAGTTTTGCTTAAAAACAAGTTATTTTCAGGAACAGCTCTCTACGTTAAAGCCCTAATACAGAAAATTGGGTTTGGCTGGTATAACACTGTCTTCTTTCTGCAATTATTAAGCTTTAAAATTTGTGTGTGTGTGTGTGTGTGTGTGTGTGTGTGTGTGTGTATGTATGTATGTATGTGTGTGTTTCTCCCAACATCGTTTCGTTTCAAAAGTGTTTGATCCTGAAATAACCCTGCAATTTTTCCTATGGAAAAGGGAGGGCAGATGAAGGTCTATAGTTTAGCCCAAATGGCTTTATATTAAACATAAGATTATTATAAGATGACAGATATGAACCTTAAAATTTTGAAGTCATGCTATCCAAAGAATGTTCCACACAACACAGTCTGGGAAATCATCCATAAAACAGTTCCATCATAAAACAAATTTAACAGAACAGAAAAAAAATGTTGTGGTTATTGATTTACCTATAGGACTTCTGAGAGTTAATCTGTCTAAAGATTCATGGAGAATCTTAAAAATGCTGTAATCAGAACTAATTCTCAAACTGATTTGACCATTTGTGAAGCTCGTGTTCTATAGAGCTTACTTTAGAAAATGCTGCCATGAAAATGGCAACAATTTATGAGAAGGACATAGCTTTATCCATGATGACATCCCTGCACCTGAACACTAAATTTTACTATCTACTTAGGAATTTGCATGTTTAGCTCTGTTTTTATCTACACCAGATTTTATAATAGATACCACCATATCCAACTAAAAACTTTGACACTGAAAGTAATTTCTATTTCTTGAACTTTCTTATGATACAGGAGCCCTACCCCAGGAGGGCTGCCATGTCCTTATGCTACAAATATTATGATATTAGGCAAAGCTAAGGGAGATGTTTTACCCTCTCTCTATCATTTCCTCTCTTTTTATTTCTCCAATTCAGAATCAATTATATTTAAGGCAGAGAGACAATGAAAAGAGAGTGGGCAGAAAACTGACAATGTAATTGAGAATGGATGCTGCCTCTATCCCAGGCAAAGACTGCTGTCTGTACACATCAATATTTGTCCTGGGCCTCTGTTTTCTCACATTCAGAATGAGCTAGGTGGATTTCATGGTCATATATCACATTATTCTATGATTTTCAGAGGCTACTCATTATTATCTCTGAAGGCAATTCCAAGGAAAGGCAGCAACTTAGGAGCCAATGTTCCTTGTGCTGAATGGCACCCCACAAATAGCACTCCTTGCATAACTCTACTACTTGCAAGTTAATATTCCAGGGTGTTGGTTAAGACTCCACTTTGGTTACTTTACAACTATGCTATGTAAGATTGGCCAACAATCTGCACATGATGGTACCTCATCAAGACACTTGCTAAAAGGACAGGAAATTTAAAAACACCTTGACATGGCAGGGAGCTGAGGCAGGGCAGCCGCAGTGTTGAAACACACTGGACAAACCACTACAGGGCTGCTGGTAACATCTTGAGTTATAATGACCCTTTCCTAGAATAAAGGTGTTTAAACATTCAGATCTATTGCCTAGAATACAATGCATTGCAGGAAACACTATCTTCCTAACTTCCACCCATGTACATTTTTTAGGACAGAGAACAAGAGTGATTTTAATACTGGGTCCTAAGATAAAGAAGAGATAAGAAGAGAAAAGTCACTTTGACAATAATTTTTAAAAGGCAAAGGCACATACATCGCCTGTTAAAGTAATATGAAGGTAGAAATAAAGAGCACTTCATTATAACCCCTCTACAAACATCCAATAGTTTCTGCCTTTGTCAGTCCCATTCTTCCTCTCTCATACCCACACATAAAAACACCCCCTCCTACAAGATATTTATTAGAATGAACCGGGGGGTTGGCTCTTCTCTCCATTTTTTTATACATAGACTGAAGACTCTAAGGCTTTATTCACACACACCCTGGCTTTCCAATTGAGGTCCCACCTGGAATAACAGTGCTTCAAAGGGCCTGGATGGCAGCCATAGGGCAGCACGAGGAAAATGTGGAAAAATTAAGTGCAGCTCACACTCTTAACTTAGCCTGGGAAGCCTTTCCCCCTTTTCTATCAGTCAAATTCTACCCTGCATTCAGGTTCCAGATCAAAACCCTCCTCCTCTAGGAAGACTTCCTTTACTTTTTCCACACTTACCTCTAATCCAAACAAAATAACATCTTTCTCCTCTAATGATGACAAATCCCTTAACTATACCTCTGAGTATTTAGAAATACTATCTAAATAGCTTAACTTTTATGGAGATGTCTCTAGAGTATTAACTTTCACCAAACCCAATCTTCCACCCTCCAAAATAATTCCTTGAGGGCAGCAACTGGGTCTGGTTGATGTCTAAGAAAAGAATTCAGACAAGTATACAAATACTTATATAGAAGAGACTCTACTAAAGACAAGAAGCCAGGAATAGACTAAGGAGTCCATGCTGGAAGTTCAGCAATTCCATATCGAAAGTATAACCAAGATCTTCACATACAGAATAATACCTTGCCTTTAAAAAAAAAAAAAGTGGCAGTTAACATTAACTGAGCATAAACTGAGAGTCTGTCAGAGCCTTAAGTATTTTCCAGGTATTAACTCTTAAAATCCCCAAAGTAACCTTTGAGGTAATACTGTTGTTATGTCCATTAGATAAGAGGTGAGACAAATGAATTGCAGAGAGCTCATGTAATTTCCTGAAGCAAACAGAAGAGCTATAGTAGAAATTCAGTCAAAAGACCCCAGCTAATGTGCCAGTCCATCATATTCTACTGCTTCTACAGAAGACTGCTAACATTCTGCAAAAACAAAGAGGGGTGTGGTACTATCTAGAACCTACTCAAATGAAGGTATTTGTGAAAAGACTCAAGACGTGACATCATACAAGTTAAAGAAAATGTAAAGACAAACATCCATTCTATAGGTCTGCACCTGCATTCAAGGAAAGGTGAAACTCTGGGACTTTGAAAAGGTATGGAATATAATAAACAACATAAACTGATGAACAAAAACAAGTCCAGAGACAGTAACATCGATCATACTGTCAAACTTAAGAAGGAAGTAGGGGAGGGTGGAGGTAAGGGAGAGAAATCAACCAAGGACTTGTATGCATGCATATAAGCCTAACCAATGGACACAGACATCAGGGAGGCAAGGGCATGAGTGGGGGCAGGGGGATAATGAGGGTATAAGACACATATGTAATACCTTAATCAATAAATTTTTTTAAAAAGGAAGACTAAAGCTGTAACCTTTTCTAGTTTATCTGACTTATGCAACTTAGAACTTTTGCTTGGCTAAGAGTAGTGAGGCTGAACTTCAAGTTGCACTGCTTTTTTGTGAGTGACAGCAATGTGGTTGTTACCTTGATTATTAACATTAGAAATGCTTCTTGATGATTTGGCCTGCATTTTCCTTCCAGAAAAGGTTAAAGGCTTTTCAGCAAAGAAATGGATGTGAAAAATCAAAGTTAAATGGTCAAAGAGAGCATCTTATGGCCAATCTTAATGATACTTATCTCTCAGTTGAGGAATTTTGTAGTAAACAGACTCTTGAGTCTGTGCAAAACATATTTAATTTCATGCCTTGCTAATCACACAGCTGTTAAATTCCTCTTCCCATCACTTGTGAAAAAAATAGATAATAATTGTAATAATAATTCAAGAAACAGTTGGCCCTCAAACAAAATTTGAGCCTGAATGAATTTTCCCATCTGGAATTAATAATGGAGTGGATGGTGAAATTGCCTGGATTCCGTTGAGGTAAACTTACATTACATTTTTTTAAGTGTCAAAATGTAAGGCTTTGAACATCAAAAGATTCTCACATGTCTGACACAGAATGTAAATTCTACACTGCATTTTCAGACAAGCTTGGCACCTTATGTTTCATTCCAGCAGATTTTAACAACCTGTTTCCTTTCACTGTGACCTTATCTCCTCTCAGTCACAATAGGCATGTAAATACCAACTGAATTTGGCATTACAGGCTTGATGATCTAGAGTGTGGAGAAGAGAACATCAGTATCTTCATTTTGCAAACATATTGCTCTAATCAATTCAGGGAAGTAAAAAGAAGCTATTGTTAATGCTGCAAGTCAAAACAAGGCTGAGAGAAAGGATGGAGGAGGATTTTAAATATTTGGGATCAAGAGGAAGAGGAAATCTAAAGGAGAGTGGTGAAGAGGGTGGGCCAGGTTTTCAGAAGAGAGAAGCTAATGACCAGGAAAGAAAATTTGAAAGCAGAGTGGAAAAAAAGAAATATCCTGTAAAGAAGGAGAGGACGAATGTACTAAAGGAAATGAAATAAGCAGAGTCAGATGGATCAGAATATCAACAGGAGATATTCTCATAATAATTTGTATTGATACTTTTCCCATTACCTCAACTAGAAAACGCTACAGGAAATGCCTGAAGTACATGTGGTATGCTCCTATCCAAAGTTCATCTGCTAAAATTCTCTCCATTCTTAAATGTGTGCTCAAACGACATCTACTTAAGGAAGCCCCTCCCTCATTTTTGCCTCCCCAAAACCCTCCTCCAGTTCTCACAGCATGTACATCTCCTTTGTCTAGTTAATTTTTATTGAATTTATTAGGGTTGCATTGGTTAACAAAATTATTTAGGTTTCAGGGGTATAATTCAATAAGATAACATCTGTATATTGGATTGAGTGTTCACCACCCAAAATCAAGTCACCTTCCATCACCAATTTTCCCCCTTTACCTTCTTCTACCTCCCCCTCACCCCTCTTTCCTTCTTGTAATCACCATAATGTTCTGTCTATGAGGTACAATAGAGCCAATTATTTAGTGTTTGTGTCTCCCACTGAATTATAAACCCCATAAAGAAGAATTACATGTAACCATCTTTTTATTTAGAGCTAACTTTGCCTAGTAAGCACTGAAGGAGTGGATATGTTATCTTATAAAAACCTAGAAGAGAATACTTCCTCTGTAGGTATTCTTGTTATATGAAACAAAATTTTAAGGATTTATAAATTTATCCACTAGCAAACACCCTACAAATCCCTGTAAATAACAAGCACTATTAATATCCCATTGCTCTTCTCAAGTTTACATCAGAAATTCAGAATATGAACACAATTTTTATAATCATTATCATAGTCTACTTGAAGAAACTGTACTATATATATATATATATATATATATATATATATATATATAATTGTTTTTCTGACCTGAGCACAGGCTCACAATTGGTGTGAAAATCATTTCCAGGAACCTAAAAGAGCTTTCCTGAAATTGCAGCATACTTTAGCCCCACCCTCGACTCCACATCTTATTGAAAACCAATAGCACTTCCTCATGCCTCATCATTAATGATAAAGTGAATGTGTCAACTATATAAAAAATACTAGAAACATCATTGTATTTTTATAGTGCTTATATATCTACTGTCTCATTTTATAATCCATGAGCTTCTGCAATAAAGAAAGTGAATTAATTATTTTAGGGATAAGAAACAAGTCCACAAGATGTGATTTGACCCAAAACACACAGCTCTTAAGGAGCTCTGGCAGGATGTATACTCAGGATTCGGGATTCTCCATATGTTCATTTATACAAAGTTGTCTCCCTTATCTAAAGTGTTTAACCAGGCACAAGAAGTAGATAATAGAGCTACATGAAGGAAAAGGCATCTGATGAAAGAAAGAGAAAGATGAAAGAAAGAAAGAATGAAAGAAAGAAAGAAAGAAAGAAAGAAAGAAAGAAAGGAAGGAAGAAAGAAAGAAAGGAAGAAAGAAAGAAAGAGAAAGAAACAACTTTGGGTGAAGATAGTTAAATTTCCTGAAAAACAAGGGTCCTGAACTATACTTTAAAGTAGTACTCATCAAAGTGAGACCACAAACTGATAGTTTCAGAATCATCTAAGAGTTTGTTAGAAGTATAAATTCTCCCACACTATTTCTCAGACCTAGTGGACCATAGTTTCTGAGAGTAAGGTTCCCCAGATGATTGCAATGCATGTCAAGTTTAAAGAGCATTGTATGTAAGTTCAGGGAGGAACTGGCCAAAAAATAAGAAGGTAACTGGTATATTACAGGAGGTGAGAAATGACATTAAAAATAGGTGGCTCAGAATCCAAGAAACTCAAAATATGTCAGCAAACAAGGTCTAGAACAATGAGCCAGAGAGGAGGTACCCTGTTAGTAAATGTCTAGTTCTAAAGGTTACAATGAAGTCAGACTGTAGAGCATGCTGAATGTAACAGAGAAATGCAACATAAACACTTGGACTCCAGAGTCATTAAGACCCAAGTTTGAATCTTAAGGAGAACATTTATATAATAAAAGTCTAATATGCAAATTGACCAAATGGCTGAACAACCAGTTGCTATGATGCACACACTGACCACCAGGGGGCAGACACTCAACGCAGGAGCTGTCCCTTGGTGGTCAGTGCTTTCCCACAGGGGGAGCGCAGCTCAAGGGTGGCCAGTGCAGTAGCGGTGCTGTGAGTCTCCAGCCTTTGCAGCAGCATTAAAGATATCCAACTGCCGGTGATCAGACATACCTTGAGGGCTCCCCCACTGTGAGAGGGCAAAGGCCAGCTCAGGGACACCCCTGGAGTGCACAAATCTCATGCACTGGGTCTCTAGTTTAGACAAAAAGAACACAATAATCATGCAATTCAGGACTAGAGGGCCAATGGGAATCAGGGGAGAGTCTCTTTTATCACTTGGAAGAAGATGAGCTCACCAGACAAGTGAGAAAAGGAATGTGGCAGAGATCCTAGACGTAAAACAGGATCTACTCTGACCAGTGAGATACCCTGGGAGTTAGCATCCTCATCTACAAAAGAAGATATTAATAATCCTGACCTAGTAGCCACTGTGGAAAAGTGTATGGAGTTTCCTCAAAAAATCAAAAATGGAACTCTCATTTGTCCCAGTAATCCCACATATAAGAATATATTCCAAGAAACTAGACACACCAATTAGAAAGGATGTATGCACATGTATGTTTATAACAGTACAATTTACAATAGCTAAGATTTGGAAACAGCTTAAGTGCCCATCAGCAGAAGAGTGGATTAAAAAAACTGTGGAATACTATGCTGCTATTTTTTAAAAAAGAAATCTTACCACTTTTACCATTCACAACAGCATGGATGGACATGGAGAGCATTATGCTAAGTGAAATAAGCCAGTTGGAGAAAGAAAAAATATCACATGATCTCACTCATTTGTGGAATATAATAAACAACATAAACTGATGAACAAAAATAGATCCAGAGACAGAGAAGCAACAAACATATAATCAAATCTCAGAGGGAAGGCAGTGTGTGTGTGTGGGGGGGGGGGGGGGGTAAAGGGGGAGCAAGGGGAGTGTTAAGTAATCAACCAAAAGACTTGTACTTGTATGCATGCACATAAATATAGCCAATGGACGCAGACACTCGGGGGGGGGGGGGGTCGGTGAGGGCATGGCATGTGTTGGGGAGTGATGGGGAGGTCAATAGGGGAAAAAGGAAACATATGTAATATTTTAAAGGATAAATAAAGAATTAAAAAAACACATATTGAGTACCCATATAGCTTACAAAATATGCTAGCATTTGATTATGACTTAATATAATATGATTACACATTTTAAAAATGAAAGAAAATAAAAATCCTGGCCTAGTCAATTGTTAAGGGGATTTAGTGATGGCTCCTAATATAGTATCTAGCCTGGAGGTCAGTCACTCAGTACAATCCACTGGGTTTCTTTTCCATTCAGGCCAAAGCAGGGTTAAAGAAGGAAATAGGCATTATGCCCTCTTGGGCACTAGCTTTTAAGCTGCTGACTTAAACAATGTTTTATCATAAAATGTTCACAGGGTAGCCTGAGTTCCTGTGGTTGGTAACTCTCACATTTACACACATTCCATTTCAAGACCTAAACCTCCTTCACTTCCTGCTTCTCACTCTTACTTTTTCAGAGGGGCTGCAAGTTCTCAAGTTTATGTTGGGTACAACTTTCTTTCTAAATGACACATAGCAATTTCCACAGGCAAAAGCATTCTAACTTCTTTCAGAATGGGGCTTTTTGTTGCCCCGAGAAGGGATCCAGTTCTACTCTTAGATGACCTGTTGCAAAGTGGACACAAATCAGTCCAGCTGGTTGGTTGGAGGTCTAAGAAATTTTATCTTCTAAGATATGTTAACTAGCATTGCTCAAAGAAAAACAAGGACCCAGAGTCAAGTGAAAGCAAGCTGATGGAGCTTCCAAAAAGGCATAGCATGCTAATGTACATTGTCAATACCTCAGAGGGTATCAGAACCTGTAGCACTTTTTAGGCTTATGTGACCATTCTTTTCAGAGTGGTATCTCCTTGGATTAGTATTTAAGAGCCATTCATGAAAAAATGAAGAGTCAAAGCATTATATAGGTAATCATCTATTACCCTAGAATCAACTCCTAGAAAGATTATAGAGATGGTAAAGAATTTTTGGTGTGCTGAAACCGGTTTGGCTCAGTGGATAGAGCGTTGGACTGCGGACTGAAGGGTCCCGGGTTCAATTCGGGTCAGGGGCATGTACCTTGGCTGCGGGCACATCCCCAGTAGGGGGCGTGCAAGAGGCAGCTGATCGATGACTCTCTTATCGATGTTTCTGACTTTCTATCCCTCTCCCTTCCGCTCTGTAAAAAATCAATAAAATATATTTTTTGTAAAAAAAGAATTTTTGGTGTGCTTTTTCATCTGCCCATTGACTATCTTACTCACGGTTGTCTTCCTTTCCTCTGCAAACTCCTTTTCCTCACCACTCTTCAACACACACTGTTTTGTAAAGAATCTGCTAAACTAATCAGCACTCAATGAACTACACTTTATTTTTCACCATCCTGCATATTAGTAAGTCTAGTCCATCATCATTCCATTTGTGCATCTCCTTTTATCATAATCCTACTCATTCAAGGCCAAGTCAAATGATGCTTTTCCCACAAAGCCCTCCTTAATACCCTTCCCTCCATTCCAGTTGAAAATTATCATTCCTTTTATTCTGTAAACTTTCTCAGAATCAAGTTTCTACTTCCTATTTTATAATTAGTTGTGTGCTGTCTTGCTTTCCCCAGTTGGTTCATCCTCTCCCCTAATGTTTACACACCTATCATCTTGTTTCAGCCTTACAACATGCTGGGAGGTAGAGAAGGTAGGTATAATTATAGTCATTGTCCAGAGAGCATCTGGACAATGAGAATAATTGTCATATTATTAACAAACTGTCACATCAAACTTTCCTGCAACATGGGAACACTTTAACACTTCATATTTTTTAAATGGACATTTTGATTCATTACTGTAAATAGCACGTTGGGTAAAATATTGTGACAAGGAACAGATCATATATATACATATATATGTACTCTTTATATTACATGAGAATACTTTCCCTAGTTCTGTAAGATTTTAGAATATGGGAAACTTTCTCTTACAGTGACATTTAGGGCCAATATGTAATCAGACATATTGGTTAAGAGAGCAGTTTGGAGACAGAGGTACCTGAGTCCAAGTCTGGGCTTTACTTTTTATGAACCAGGTAATCTCTAGCAAGTTGTATAATGTCTCTAGTTCTCAATTTTCCATCTATGAAATGATGGTAATAACAGAACCATCCTCAGAGGATGTTGTGAGGATTGAGTTAATGATGCAAAATGCTCAGAACACTGTCTAATTCACTAAGCATTTAGTAAAAGTCCCAGGAAGTTTAGAAGTGGCCATGTCAGAATGTTTGGATTTAGGTCATTTTTTTTCCCTCAAGAATGTTACATTTCCATATTGCTCATCTATTCAATAAGTATTTTTGAGTTCATAAATCAGCCATGCAACTCTAGGTAACTGGGCAACAAACATGACTGGACAACTTGGAAACAAAAAGGGCAAACAAGGTTCTGAACTTAGAATTCCAAGTGGTAAGTATCCACCCTCCTTCCCAAACTGGCTGAAACTCTCTAGCTTAAGCAATAGCACTCATATATTTAACCAAAAGCAGATGAAATATCTGCCAAAGCTTTCTATACCTTCCTACATCTGTACTTGTTCTTTGTTAATTTTTTAATATATTTTATTGATTTTTTTACAGAGAGGAAGGGAGAGGGATAGAAACTTAGAAACATCAATGAAAGAGAAACATCGAACAGCTGCCTCTTGCACTACTGGGGAGGTACCCGCAGCCAAGGTACATGCCCTTGACCAGAATCGAACCTGGGATCTTTCAGTCCGCAGTCCAATGCTCAATCCACTGAGCCAAACCGGTTTTGGCTATTAATTAAAAAATATATATATTTTGAATTGATTTCAGAGAGGAAGGGAGAGAAAGACAGAGATAGAAACATCAATGATGAGAGAGAATCATTGATCAGCTGCCTCTAGCATGCCCCACTTGGGGTTTCAGCCCACTACCCAGGCTTGTGCCCTAACCAGGAATCTAACCATGACCTCTTACTTCATAGATCAATGCTCAACCAGAGTCACACTGGCCAGGCTGTACTTGTTTGAAATAATGGTCTTTGTTGACCTGCAATCTATTAAATTGGAAAGTTAATTAAGACTAAAAAGATGCAAAAATTAAAATCAGAAATAGATGTTATTTAAGTTGGTGGTACTGCCCTCAGCTCTCATTCTGGAGAATTCTTTGCCACTAAAACAACTTCCATGGAGGTCTTACAAAAGCACAGATAGAACCTGAAGCTGGATTAGCCAAGATCTGTTGGCATGGTTTCCCAGGGGAAACCCTTGGGAAATGAGCCAGCAAGTCAGAGAATGCTGACTCTAGATCATCCAGTAGAGTGGTTGTTGATAGGTAGGCAAGTTGGTTGTTTAAGCAGTGGAATCATTTATTTAAATGAAATAGTATATAAAACTAAATTAAAAATAGTATATAAAACTAAATGCAAGAGTGGAGTTACTCAGGTGGTAGGGCCCAGAGTTTATACCCCATCATCTGACCCTTTACAATACATCCACCCAAAACCCTGGGGATCTTTGAAACCTAAGTTTAAAATCACTGATCTAATTTCAACATTGACAATTCTTCAGAGTAAACTAAGGCCAAAAAATCAACGGTGGTTCATAGACACAGAGACAGTATCAGAGCCATATTCATGATTCCTCTAGGAAACCATGATGCTTTTTCCAAGATATAAAACATTTATGTTCTATGATCCTGCCCTTTTAGTAGGATGAAGAAGTTTGTAGAATCAATATGCTAAGCAAAATGTTTAATTGCATCCAAGTTTAAGGAGTGGGCAATGGCAAATAATTTCCCAAATATACCTTGGGAAACCCCACTTAGAGAAATACAAACATTCACTCTACATGTAAAACATTTCAAGTGATGGTTTTGTAGCCAAATTACAAAACTACATAGGAGAATTGTTTTTAGCTGTCATACATAAATGTGTCAGGCACAAAATCAAACAACTCTAAAATGATGTGAAACCATTCAATTCTAAGTACAGAAAAACACAGCAGCATTTATGCAAGGTGTGGGAGACATGTAACCCAAATGTGTTTCTTGGGTTAATAACTCGAACTAGAAATTCACTAAAAAAGTGTGAAAAGCCTACAAGAAAGAGTATAGAGCAAAAAACATTGCAAGACACATTTGATATAATAGTCATATGATTAACAAACTGTCACATCAAACTTTCCTGCAACATGAGAACACTGACACTTCATATTTTTGAAACTGACATTTAGATTCATTATTGTAAATAACATGTTAGGTAAAATATTGTGACAAGGAACAGATCATATATATACATATATATGTACTCCATATATTACATGTGAATATTTTCCCTAGCTCTGTAAGATTTTAGAATACAGGAAACTTTTTCTTACAGTGATAGTTTGGGCCAATATGTAAACAGGCTATTGCACTCCTAAACTACCCATTTCTCTTGTAAGTAGGCAGATGGACAACGTTTCCTCATTCCACAGAAAGCCTACAAAGCAGAGGGATCTCAAAAGTGATAGAATGACTTCTAAGAAGATTTGGAATACACCTGCAAACTCAAGTGAAACATGTTATAAAACTTGTTTTAATTGACTGCACCTGAGTTCACAAAATTCATTGTCACAAACATACATAAAACATTTCTCTTGTCTTCAGGGGAGCAGAGAAGCAGAGACACACATAAGCAATTCTAAAGTAAGGCTGATTGCTTCAAAGGCATAACAAAGGTGCAAAATGCTGCTATTTTTTCTTTCCTTTAGTGTGTATAGTCCTTGTTTATAATGAATAACATGTTTCTAAATCATTGTTCAGAGCAAACTGATTCAATTGAATTAAACAAAATGTTGCCATCAAAGGGGACTAAAAAAAATTAGAAAGCTTGCAAGAATACTCAGATTCTTGCCGAAACCAGTTTGGCTCAGTGGATAGAGTGCCAGCCTGCGGACTGAAGGTCCCAGGTTCGATTCTGGTCAAGGGCATGTACCTTGGTTGTGGGCACATCCCCAGTAGGGGGTGTGCAAGAGGCAGCTGATTGATGTCTTTCTCTCACTGATGTTTCTGATTTTCTATCCCTCTCCCTTCCTCTCTGTAAAAAAAAATCAATAAAATATATATTTTTAAAAAGGAATACTCAGATTCCCAAAACAAACTTTTTTCTCAAAGAAGATAGCCCTAATAGATCTGGCTTAGTGGATAGAGTGTTGGCCTACGGACTGAAGGTCCCAGGTTTGATTCTGGTCAAGAGCACGTACCTTGGTTGCAGGCACATCCCCAGTAGGAGATGTGCAGGAGGCAGCTGATTTATGTTTCTCTGTCATCGATGTTTCTATCCCTCTCTCTCTCTCCCTTTCCTCTTTATAAAAAATCAATAAAAATATTTTTTAAAACAATATAAAAGGTATTGTTTGATCCCCATCTAATATCAAACAGTACAATTTTCCAACTTTCACTTTACCAAAGCTGTAAAACAAAAGATAAAATGTCCATTCTCCTGAATATCCAAGTTTCTATTTCAATTTTTTTAGGTAATTCTAAAATTATTATGCACATTCAAAGTATAGACAACTTTATAAATACACACACACACACACACACACACACACACACACACACACACGTGTGTGTGTGTATTTATATGAGAAATAGATTTACAAGTATATTTGTCTTATGCATTTTCTCTCTGAGAATTATGTCATTAATATTCAACTCATTCATTCTCTTTAAACACCTGGAAAGTTAGATACTTTAAACACCCAGGACTCCATAATCTTGTGGATGAGAAGATATATATATATCAAGATATATTCATTACAAATAAACTTTGCCTCTGTACTAAAATTTAAATTGGGTAATGATGTTCTTCCTCAGCATATAATTTAAAAGAAAGAAAGAAAAGACTGCTCCACATTTGTGGTTTCCAGAAAGGATGTAGAAATGCTACCAATCAGACTCCTCCAAATCACATAAAAATTAGAAAAGCATAATAGATATTATTTAATGAATATGACAAATATTGCAGAAGAGCCTACAAAACATCAATATCAACCAAAATACAGGCTTTAGCTACAGCATTAAAATATTATTGCATCCTTCTTTGTAATAAAAAGTGGTCTCATTTTGTTCTTAGCTAGATGAGTCAATTCATTTAGGGCAGAAAGCTTTGCTCCCGATATGCTAAATGTATCCAGATTTATTTAAAGTTGAAAGAGTCTTTATACACTATTCTGAAGTCCATTTCAAACTAAATAATATAGCAAATAAGCAAATTAAAGGATATGGCACTATTTTCCCCCTGACGTACGGGGGCGGGTGGGGGAGGGGGAATCACCTACAGTGTTGTTCAAAGCATTAGAATAAGTCACTGTGGGAAACTGAGTACTCATAATTAATTTTCTAAGCTCTGAAGGGATAGGTTATTACCTTAAAAGATTGGAGACTCCTCAATAAAAGCTGAGCCACTGTTATGGAACCACTCTTTCCATAAGTACTAAGAGGGAGCAGAGGTAAGATCATAAAATTTGAAAACAGAAGATCCAGATGCAGATAAATCTCCATCATCTATTATTTGAAGTGAATTTGGACAGCTAAAATGACTTTAATTTTTTATTGTAAAATGAGGATAGTACTAGACAGCATACTGAGTTTTATGAAAATTAACTAAGATTATACAAAAAATCTGACAGAATTCAAATTGGTAAGAACACTGTTCCCCAAAAATCAAAATTTGCCCTTTTTTACTGTCAATTAATAAAAATGTTAAGAGATCACTTGATTTTAGTTCATTAAAAATTTACTTGATGCTCAACATATGTGAATTAAGACTATGCCAGATGCCATGATTGAAAAGTGGGAGAGGGTGCATGAGGGGAAGTGAAGGAGAGAGCAAGAAAGGAAGGAAAGATGGTCACAATTTCTGCCCCAGGACTCCATAATCTTATGGATGAGAAAGCATTTCAAATTTGAACTACCTAATGAAAACAAAATACTGTAAAGTAAAATAATAATAATAACTAAAAAGTGGCACTGACAATGGCTCTTATGATAGTTTAATGCCAAGTCTTACTTAAGATTAAAAGTGAACAATAAATATGACATTTTTTCCCCTGATCCTCTGAGCATCTACTTCTCAGTGACCATCTGGAATCTAACAGAAAAGACTCTCTGCAGATGGGCACTGCTGAGTGGCACCCTGGGCATTTACCCTGGGCATCAGTCCATAACATACCCTTCTCTGCACTCCTCTCCCTCTCTTCACCTCCTCTGCCCATTCCTAGGAACAGCAATGTATCCCAGGCCTGGTTCAGCTCCATCCTCAGCCTTCCAGGTTGAAAAGGCTCTTAGGCAGGAGTAAGTGACAAAGTCCTAACATTTGAGGGCTAGGAATCAGAAGACATGAAATCCTGTCTCAGCCTTGTCCCCACTTCACTCTGTGACCTTGAGCAAGTCACTTCCACTCAATGAACTTCAGCAGCTTCACCCATGAAAGGAGAGCAGAGGCTATTTAAAAGCCCTTCTTGGTCCTAAACATTCAGTGCCTACCGCTTCCAACAGTTTCCAAGTGACAACTGAGAGCTTACCAGTCACACAGCTCCCACAGAGGCACTGACGTGACCACATCAATGGTTTCTATTGTGGGGAAGGTCAGGGATTCCTTCAGAAAATAGCTGATCTAAACAGAGCCCAAGAAGTGTCATGGCAACACTGCTCGCAAGCTGCCAGAGGTAGGGAAGAAATGCAGCCAATCTGTGTGTGCAGCTGCCACATTTCAGAACAGCACTCAAACCTCGTTAATATCATCTTGCTTAATACTGAGTCCCATAGATCATACGCTATTTTTACTGTGTATTTAACAGATTTGAGTGTCATCTTCCCTGCCAGCATTTTCACAGTCCGGGACAGAGGACTCTGCCATCACAGAGCCTTCAGGACTGAAGGCCACCCAGGATTAATTTGGGAGAAGGAGGGACAGGGAGAAGATGAATAGAAGGAAGAAAAATATACTTAGTGGTGTTAGAAGCTCAGAAGAGGAGGGAGTAAGATGTAATAAGGGTGAGAACAAGACAAAATTACAAACACTCAAGTGTGAGGTCCTCAACTTCTGGCTCGCCAAAGACTAAGTGCTGAAAAGTGTGGGGAGAGAGTGAGAGACCTGAACCCTCCACTTGTACCTGGGCCAATACACTCCCTGCCACCTCAGTTTGCCTCTGCTTGCTTTCCCTGGCCTTCGCAATCTTAGAATTATCACATGGGCTTCTCTGCAGATTTCTATACCCATGTTTTAGGAGGTAAGCGCATGTCCACTACTGTGTGCTCTTCAGAGAGTATAGGAAAGGGCTTGTGCTAAATGTCCTGCGTATAACCTGGCTCCCTCATGTAGGAATGGGAATTCTACCTATGACAACTGACCAAGCTAAGCTATGTGAAAGCAGTGTCACATAGTAGATACCCAATAACGTTTTGCAGCTTTCCATCTGTTTCATACAGCAGCAGAGCCACATGTGCCACCCTCATCCTAAATGGTCTTCATAGAAAGGAGCAACCCAGCCAAGGCCTGCAAAGTGGGGAACAGGAGCTCGGGCCTCAACCATCCCTTTATTAATTGGTCAGGTAGGTGCACCAGTCTCAGACCTGCTGCTATCTGGGCAAGAAAAGTAGGGTAAGTCATTTCTTTCTTTGGTGGGGGACTTAACTAAACAGATGATTTTCTTGTTCCTTTCTAGCTCTGAAAGTCCATAAGCCTGTAAGTCTCAGATGCATCTTAAAAACAAGCAAAAAGCTGGCAGTGGGGGTGGGGGGAGGTACACTGAAGAACATAGTAATGTGCTTCTTTGTTAAGAATAATGTCCAGGGCACTATGCCAGGAGCTAACGAAAATTCAGAGAAGCAGAGAGCAGTCCTAAGATTCAGAAACCGAATATGTGTGTGCCAGGGGCAGGTGGAGAGAGGAGGAGAGCAAACATGGAAAGATGGCAATACAAAATAAGTTGAATTATATTTCCGAGCCCAGAGGTAGAGAGAAGACTTCCCTGGGAGGAAGGACATGTGCTAGTCCCACACAGGCAAAAATGGAGCAAGACAGTATTTCATCAGAGCCAGCCCTCTCCAGTAGAAGATCATCAGTAACTAAGATGATTAAATGTCTTCCTTGTTTTATGTCTTAGATCATTTTAAAATTATGTTTCATACATTAAAGTCTAATAATAATGACCATTACAGTAATAACAGTCACCCCAGCCACCCATCATCACAACATTATATGGGGCAGTAGGGAGAGCACCAGGATAAGGAATAGGACATTGGGTTCTGGGCCCCATGCCATTGACATCATCAGCTGCCAGGGTCCAGCCAAATGGCTCACTGGCTGTGGAATAAGAGATCTTACAGAATTCCAGTTGGAGCTCTTGAGGCTTCTTGAGAACCAAATTGTCTAAGGCTCATGTTTTGCAGATAAAGTGACTAAGGATCACCAGAATATAAGTGATTTCTCTCAAATACACATTCTGTCATCTATACCCAGTTCTCTAGACAGAGCTGGTATTTGCCTGCTTCTGAGTCTCGCCTCAAGCTGATTCTTACCTGGCAGAGATTTCTACTCAAGTCCCTGTAATATGCCATCAAAGTCCATGTATCATTTCTCCTTTTTTTTAATATATTGTATTGATTTTTTTTTTAACAGAGAGGAAGGGAAAGGGGCAGAGAGTTAGAAACATCGATGAGAGAGAAACATTGATCAGCTGCCTCCTGCACACTCCCTACTGGGTATGTGCCCACAACCAAGGTATATGCCCTGACCAGAATGGAACCTGGGACCCTTGAGTCCTCAGGTCGATGCTCTATCCACTGAGCCAAACCTGTGAGGGCCATGTAATCATTTCTCAAGGCCAACTCCATTCTCTGCTTTTGTAATAAAGCCCCATGTATAAAGAGTCCCCCCAATTCTCTCACTCACATAGCATAATTACTGAGCTCACACATCACACTGAGTCTTGGCTGGCCTGAAGCAAATTCACCTCTCACACCTGCCAGCTCCCTCCTTCAATTTCTTAGCAAGCCACCTTGCTTGGTAGGTGCTAAGCAAATGCTTTATTAAGTCAGGTTGTTCTGAAACCTTAGTTTTCTGACACTCGGCCAAGCATATTCTCAAACATCATGCTGCCTCTGATCATCACAAGCTGAAGTGTGTGCAATTCCCAGAGCAGCCAAAATAGTTTCAACTACCTCTAAATCCATCAAGCTATTTATCAGACTGACAAAATGTGTAGCAAGAAAGAAGAGACATAAATGAAAGGAGACTAGGAGCAAAGAGCATGCACTACAAATAGAATAACAAGAGCACTGGTATTATCATTCCAATTTTACAGGAAAGAAATGTCCAGTGCAAACACTCAATGGCTGGCCCAGGGTCCCCTACAGAGCACCAGTAGGACAAGGAGGTTCAATTCTGCAGTTAAAAGGACACTGATTTTCCCCACTGCAGTAAACTGGCAGATGGATAGTCTCAACACCTAGGCATCAGCTGGGCAGACTCGTCCGGTCCACTGCAGAAGGTGAAAGACATCTGCAAAGGAAGAGCATAGCAGCCACTTATAGCTAAAAAAAATTATACTGAGGGACACTCAACCAGTACTGTTGGAGTGAAAGCAGTCAGAAAGATTTAGGAGGCAGACCTGTGTAACTCTAGAGGCAACCCAAAGCACATATCATATGGGAATTTTTTTTTAAAAAAACTTTTAACCCATGAGAACTCAGATGCTAGCACATGCAGCAATGGCCTCAGCCAGACAGCAAAGGCATATTGGCACCATGGTAATTTGTCCATTCACCAATATGCTTCCCAAAAACACCCATATGCTTTCTTTTAGCTTCCATATGCTTTTTTAGCAAAGAAACTAAAACATTTCATTAGTTTTCAGTAATTAATAATTACTTATTTCACAATAGTCACCCTCATTATAAAATGAAAATAACTGATTAAGCTGCAGGATCCTGGCTTTCAACTCAAGCTTTTATATATAATTTTTTTTTTTTTAATTCTCCCCCTCTAGGAATTGAGTAATAGAGTAAAACAGCCAGTGTGGAAATATTCGCACTATGGGGAATGAAGAGTTATCATACACACAGCCCAGCATTCCTCTCGACTGAGACATCACAGTTTAATGAAAAGAACATGGACTCTAAGCAGAAATATTTGGGATCCAATCCCAGTTTGACCCCTGGTGAATAGTACTTCTGAGGAAACATAGGGCGTTGAAAAGATAAAGCCTGCTGCATGCCTTCAACCAGCCTTCAAGTATTCCCAGGGAGCAACTTCACAGGATTTCTTCTCACTATCTCAAAGCATGGGTAAGGCATGCCCAGAATGCTGGCAGCTTGCCCTTCATTGTAGGCAGACCATGGCCAATAGCCTTGAAATTGATCTGGAGCCTGCAACATTCCTTTTCAAACTCTAATGAACATAGGAACTACCTGGGGATCTTGTCAAAATGCAGATTGATATTCAGGAGGTTAGGAGTATGGCCTATGATCTGTGTTTCTAACGAGCTCCCAGTGAGGTGGATATCCCAGGTCTTCAAACCAAATGTTGAGAAGCAAGGATCTAAAAAGTATCAAGATAAAGTTAGGAAATGGCATCTATAAAAACAACACAGCAGTGCCTGTCTCACTATGATGAGGATCATTAATTATATTGCCAATAGTGCTTCTGAGTATTGAATAGTAAAAACTACTTCACTTATCATAACAACAGTCCTGTTAGTCAAGTATGATTTCCATTTTACAGACTACAAAACTGAGACTCAAAGAAACCAAGTAATGCATGCAAGGTCATGCAGCTTCATATGCTGTTTTTCCAATTGAGGTATACATATTTGTCTGTGTGATTATAAGTCAAGAAAGATAGAAAATCAAAACAGTAGATATGATAGTAGAGTGCTGGTAGGAAGTCTGGTTCTTGTTCTGACCCAATCTGCAAGATGAAGGTGTTACCGTGGTCATCTCTGAGGTCTCTTCCATCTCTGACACCAACTTGGCTCCCATGGCTCCCACATATACTCACAGTGAGTCATTAGGCACTGAGCATTAGCTTCACACATGTGGCAGTCATTACATCTTGGCACAATCCAATTTCTAGCTGCTCACATCTGCATTTGTGCTGATTTATGCATGGTCAAAAGTCTATCTCTGTTAAAATCCTATGCTCAATATAACAGAGAGAAAACAACAAATGGATTCCCCAAGGAATTAAAATTCCAATTTCACTGATAACTCACAGTATGATCAGGGTACTTTGACCCTTATCACTCTTTGTCTCCTCCATCTCTCACTTATAAAAATGAAGGAATTGAAAACGCTAACCTGAGAGAAGTTTTTTAAAAAGGAAAAATATGAGTTATTTATAACACAGTTTATACAATTATCCAACATTTCTGATTCTACATTAAGGTACCAGATAAGCATTTAATTAACTATTATATAACTGGTTTCTAAGGATTATAGAATTGTTCCTATTTGTATTCATTATTATCTCTGCAGATATTCACATATTAGGGAGCAAGTCTAGATTTAAACCCAGACTGTGCTATTTATTAGCTAAATGACTTTGGGCAAATTACTCAACCTCTCTGATCTCAGTTGCTGCATATCAAAAATGGGAAAAATAATTTTTTACTTTAACTTTAAGAGATTAAATGAAATAATATATTAAAATGGCTGACATTTAGCATATTGTATGATATAAGTAATTTTAATGAGTGAACGAATGAATGAAGCAAGCAGGATAGGAGTTTCAATAGTAAAACATCACTCATCAGTTTGACTCAAGTAAAAGGCCAGAGTCATGCTCATAAATAAGGCTGAGACTCAGAGTAGGAAAATATGTAAATTATGGGGAAAATCCCAAAACAACAGGAACTGTATGTTATACAAATGTCACCTTTGACTTCCTACTCTAAAATTATCTTTTGCTTTACCTAGAATCTAAGTATGCCCTTCAAACAGTCTACACAATTAAAAGTATAGACATTTTCTAACCTTTTTATAGATCCATATATGAGCTTCCAAATATTCCATAATCTTCTCCCCTACTCCCAAGCACACACACTCTCACATACATGCCTGTGTGTGCGCGCACACACACACACGCACACACACACACACACACACACACACGCACACACACACAGGAAGAACAATGGTATTAGGCAAGTACCTTTGAAGAAAGGATAAACTGTCAACTGAGGAAGAAATGATGAATTCCAATTCAGAGAGAGAGGAGCTGAATTCAAGACCAGACTTGGGAGCAAACTTGCTATAGGACCTTGGGCAAATCAGAGATTCACGAAAACCAGGACTGAGGGAACTTTTGCTTTCAGCTATTCTACCCTCCTCCTTCTCCTATCTCATTCATGGAGAAAGTGAAGTTAAAATTAAGATCATCATATACAATAAATTATATGCAGAATTTGAAACTCAGATTCAGTAAAATGGTTTCCACAGTCCATATCTCAGTATTAGGAGGACCATGATTAGTGTTTATATCCAGAGTCTTCTACATTATCTTCTAACTAATAGATAATTACTACTCTCTTCTCTGGACCTGGAAATGTCATGAAAACATGAGTTTGGTTTTGGCAAAGTTCATTCCAGCTGCTTCTCAGTCCCAGCCCAGTCCCACAAGAACAAGGCAGAGAGAAAGCCTGAAAAAGGAGAGATGCTGTTATTAATCTTGTGTAGCATGGCAACTGGGAATTGCAGGCCTTGAGCTATATTTCACTGTGTTGGCTATTACTCTCCTGTCCTCTCGATTATTATTCCTTCATCTGTCTTCTCTTTATTGATGTTCCCAACTATGTACAGCAAATAGTCAGCTAAGAGCTCATCTCAGCTTCCTATCATTCATTGGATCAGAAAATGGGTGTGTAGGAAAGAGACCAGATTATGGAGTAGAGAAACATGGGGAAAGATGATTTATTCTTCTCTTTCTAACCACAAACTTGATGTTACTGGAGGTAATGAATGGATGACCAACACATAAATGCCCAATCAATTCAAATGTATAATTACATGCTCTTTTAGTATGTAAAAGATCCAAAAACTAAATAGAAGAATAACTACTTTCAAACAGGCTCTCTCATAGAGTCATAGAATTTTCCTATGACTTTGAAAAGTGACAGCAGGAGAAAGAAGGGGCTAGAAAGTAACATCTCAGATAATAAGACATTTAACTAGAAGCAATGCCTTGATCAACTTGTCCTACTCCATCTGTTGTGAGATGTTGAAGTGGGCCCTGGAGAGAAAAAGTGACTTGCCTAGAAGGCACAGCCTGAGCTGGGATTAGAATTAGATTCTTATGACTTCTAGTTCACATGCCATAACATAAAACATACTGCTTCACTCCCCAAAACAATGCTATCCTATCCAGGTAACTACAAAAGATAATTTAATTTAAAACGACTGCATCTATACCCACCTCAAAAAACAATAACTGATTAATTTGATTTAAGGCAGACTAGGGTTGTTCCATCAAATTGTAATAACAAGTCACTTTAGCAATATAAACAAGTCCATGAAAATTAATTGGGTATTATTCATCCTTGCTAACAAATCACTGTGGAAAACAGGAATAATCATCAGTGTTCAGGAGGCCAGAAGCCAGTTCTTCTTCAAGTACAGATCTTGCCTATTAAAAAACATTGGGTATCAGCTCAAAATAGTAAACAGGGTATACAGTTTCAGATTCCATAAAGTGCAGCTTTAAATAGACTTGGTTTGGAAATGGGACAGAGAACATACCACAGTCAGTGAATCAATGTTAAGAGCAGAGAAAAACAATGATTATACTCATTAAGTGGGTACCTGTTGACACATCTACTGTCAAATCTAATTATTTATTTAAACTGTTATTCTCTCTTCATTACTGCCACTGATATCAATTGTTACCACAAAATTATTTTAAATTCTACATCAGGTCTCCAAGATGTTTCTTTCTCCATTTTCCAAAGGTTACTTGAGAAGTTTTTATCCTTATTTCCCCACCAGCAACTATCTCCACAATACAGAAGATATACAGAGATGGATAAATGAGATAGATAGATGATAGATAGATAGATAGATAGATAGATAGATAGATAGATAGACAGATAGGAAATCCTCTTTCTTATGAGCAAGTTTTCCAGGCTGGATTAAACGCTTATTTTGTAATTTCAATATGGGTTTCAGTGGAAAGGAGGATGGCAATTTACCACTTTTCAAAGTTTATTCTATTAATATTTAACAATTAGGATTTGGAGAAAAGTTAATATAATGTTTGTAGTTTCTAAATGAGTAAGTTAGATCTCTGCCTAACAGAGCTATCAAAATCTATGATTAGATGTCTATAGCCATTCTTTTCTGATATATTTATCCATGAAAATACATAAAATACATGAGAAAGGAGAGTTTTTCAGAGGTATTTTATGGACTATAGAGGAACCAAATGATGGGCAGAAGCCATTCTTGTATTTTTAGCCACTACCATTTCTTGTAACACTCTTTTTGCAGTCATGAGAATAAAATATAACTAACAAGTGACTGCTACATTTGATCTAATTATAGAAAAGTTTAGCCATCCATATACTAACAGCCTTATTTGCACATGACACGTTTTTTATTCAATTTTTAAAGTGAATATTAGCCTTGAAAATCATATTAATGTAACACCATAATTCCCACTTAATTCTAAATTTCTAACTTCTACAAATATGGAGCCATGCCGATAAACTTCAATTATTTTCAATGTCTATGTAACTAAAGTCCTGCTACAAGCTCAAGATCATGCAAGATCATGAAAATAACATAACAAAGAAATCAAAATATCAAGCAGAAACATATACATTACTTTTATGTTGATATCAGATCTTCCACAAAAATGCTAAGATACCAATCCTACAGTACTAACTACTTCACCTCTTTTTGCCTAAAACTTCTAAATGATGTCATAGAACTTGGCACAGTGAACCTGTATCAGCTAGTTAAGAGGTAGAAGAAAATTCACATTCCGAATATTTTACAATTATTATGCTTCTTTCAATTTTTGTTTTCTGGTATCCATTTTCTGGACAAATTTGAGAAGAATGTATTCTTCAGTGATAGGCCAATCTCCTTCACACAGGTCCTTTAAGAAAGTGTCATGCAGATATTATGGGTCCTGGATTTCAAGACTCTAACTTATTTTATTATTCCTAAGAATTGTTGTTGTAACCTTGGATCATATAGTTTTGAGATATCTTGGGGAGCAGCTAAGAGATGGTGATGGACCTAAATAGTAAAGTTTGGTCCCTTCAGAGCCAGGTTACTGGCAGCATCATGGAATGAAAAATGAACTCAAAAAGGGGACCAGGAGCCTGGCTGGCATGGCTGAGTGGTTGAGCATTGACCTAAGAACCAGAAGGTCATGGTTGAATTTCTAATCAGAGCATATGACTGATTTCAGGCTCTATCCCCAGTGTGGGGTATGGAGGAAACAGCTGATCAGTGATTCTCTCTCATCATTGATATTTCTATCTCCCTCCTCCTTCCTCTCTGAAAGCAACAAAAAACAAACAAACAAACAAACAAATAAATATATTTTAAGGTGACAGGAAACTGGAGAGAAAGTCCTCCTGTCACATGGTATCAAGACATACAAGATGACAATAGATAAGAACATTCTAATACATAGCATATTAGAAACACTTAAATATTCATTAAGTCAGAATCTGCTCCATGGCACAGATTTTTGAGCTTTTGGTATTAAACCTTAAGGAGTAAGAATGGAAAGAGAAAATTAAGTTAAGGAGAGATTAAGGAGGGAAGTTCATTGTCTTGATCATTCTTCAGTTTGGGTGCTCAGGAAAGACCTTTGTATTTCTTCTGATGGGAGTGAAATGAACCTTAAACATTATTGCCTATGATGCCTATTAGCATTTCATAAGCATGAAGCCAATCCTCTCTTACCTCAGATAATAGCTTGTAGGATGGTCAGTGGACACAAGCTTCAGCAAACTTCAACACTAGTCTGTAAATGAAAGATTAGGTAAAAATTACTCTTAGGTACTAAGCCATATTTATTTCTAAACAGTCATAAACTCTTATATCTACATAGTGGTTTCTTATTTTGCATAACATTTCCACATTCATTATCACATTTCACCCCACACCAACCTGATGAAGAAGTCGGAAGAGATTATTCTACTGACTTCCTCGGTGAGGAAACAGAGGGATAGAGAAGATGAGAAGAGAACCAATATCTTTCTCTCACAATAAACTGCACAAATGGGTATTATTGTCCTCATTTTACAGATGTAGAAACTGAATTCAGAAAAGGTAAGTAACTTCCCAAAACTACATAGTACAGTATAGGGCAGGGTGTGATTTTGTACCCTCTGGTCTAGTGGTCTTTTTCCTTTATACCTCAATTTCTCTTAATACAGGAGGCTGGGAAAACACAAAGACTTAACAGCTCATTGACTTGATCTACTAGGCTTGGTGGAAGGGGAAATAATAACATAAAACTAAATATTTGACTGACATGAGGAAGTAGGACACACACAAGGGATTTAGAGCTAGTCAAACTTGTCTTCCTCTCACCAATGGCCTTAGGCAAGTTACTATCTGAGTGTCAATTTCCTTATATGTAAATGAAGATTATAATATCTACATTATAGCCAAAGTTAACTTAAAACATTATCGGGGAAATTTTCTTCCATTATTTCATAACAATACATATGGACAGTGGTGGTACTCACAACTATAATATTTCTTTCTATGAGCCTGTTTTTATGATGAAACAATGATGTTATAAGCATATGATGCTAGAGAATAGCTTTGGATTGGGTATTCTGTGCCCTTAAAATACTGCAATATTTATTTATGTTGATCTCACATAGCCTCATTTAACAACAACCCAAAAAACTTCTGTTCTAAAAAGCAAAGCCTCAAAATAAAAAGTCAAGTGACTCCTCAGCCCCTAAATGCAAGAGACACTGCTTTAAGTCAAAGACTGCAGGCATATCTCAAGTCATTTTGAGGTTTGTGCTTATATAGTACCTTAGGTTCAGAGAAATGGTGCTTCTAACAAGACTGCAATGAAAGCATCTGCTTTAATACAATGGATAGATTTACTGAGAATTATAAGACCTCTAGAAGTTTTTGTAATATATCCCATTTTGATATGACTCACATCAGATTAAGAACAGAACATGGGCCAAAACCGGTTTGGCTCAGTGGACAGAGCATCAGCCTGCAGACTGAAAGGTCCCAGGTTCGATTCTGGTCAAGGGCATGTACCTTGGTTGTGGGCACATCCCGAGTAGGGGTGTGCAGGAGGCAGCTGATCGATGTTTCTCTCTCATTGACGTTTCTGACTTTCTATCCCTCTCCCTTCCTCTCTGTAAAAAATCAATAAAGTATATTTTAAAATAAAAAGGAGAACAGAACATGGGCCTAGCCAGTGTCTCTCAGTGGTTGAGCATTGCCCTATGTACCAGGAGGTCACTGGTTCGATTCCTGGTCAGGGCACATGCCCAGGTTGCAGGCTCCACTCCCGGCATGGAGCATGCAGGAGGCAGCTGATAGGTGTTGATGTTTCTATCTCTCCCTCTCCTTTCTTCTCTCTCTAAAATTCAATAAAACATATTTTTTAAAAGAATAGAACATAATAGATAAGATGCACTACAAAAAATTCTTGTCATATGCCACCAAAATCAAAACATTAATCATGTGGAAAATATTGCATGACTGTTTTGTTTTTCTTAAAGATTTTTGAATTAATTTTTAGAGACAGAGGGAAGGGGGAGCAGGGGAGAGAAACATTAATATGAGAGGGAGACATTGATCAACTGCTTCCTCCATGTCCCTATAAGGGACAAAGACTCTTTCCATTTTTACTCCCTAAGATTTAAAACCTAGGCATGTGCACCAATCAGGAATCAAGCTAGCAACCTTTCCCTATATGGGATGATGACCAACTAACCGAGTCCCACCTGCCAGGGGCTACATGATTGTTTTATCTCAAATAATTGTCATTATAACCCAATTTTACCAACAAGGAAACAAAATGTCAATGATTACATCGTTAATATGAAACAGATTTTTTTTAAAAAACCATGTGCCTTGACACGGAAACCAGTAAGAACCCTCCTACTCACAACGCAGCCTCCCATTCAGGAGTGCTCTATTTACCATAGAAAAGTCAATTGTCAAGGCACCAGAACACATTCAGTATTGAATCCTGCTTCACTGGCAAATGAAAGGAGAGAGAAAGTTTCACATCTGTGGTCTAACCAGAAGGTAACACATTACTGAGCTGATGCAGAAGGAGTGTTAGGTGCAGGATTACCATGAACACTTTCTCAGCTCTCCCCATTGAGGTTTCAAAGAAGCAACATCCTTGAGCAAGCTCAAAACACAAGCCACAGAAACAATAAAAGTTGACACATGAAATTTTCATAAAGGGGACTTCATCAGTAACTCTCATCTTAAGCAGTAGAAAAACTAAAGCCTTCCAGCTAAGAAGCTTCACCAGCCCTCATCACATGATTTTAATGTCATGTGTCCTCAGGAACTCTTGACTATTTCCTGATGCAATGGAGTTCTCCACTAGACCCAGGAAAGAGATCTGGGACAACTAACCAATCCCATTCTAGCATCTTGGTAATGAAGCCACTATTCTTTGCTGCCTCTGTGTATTTCATGGCTGCTGAACAAGAACCTGGCATGTCTGTGACTTCTGTCAAACCACCCATCTTCTCCCAAGAAAAAAATGTTCTCATCTCCAAAAGCAATTTTAAGCAAAGAGGAACCAGTACAATCAACCTCTAATTTACAAAACTTCAACTTATTAATTAGAATTATGCAAAAGCATAACTCACCAAACATAGTTGGGACTAATATAGAATAACTGACCATTTCTACTACATTTTGGGAAAAATAGGAGGTAATAACCAAAACCTTAGGGGAAATAAGAGTAGAAAGAAAAATGATGGAGAATAAAGGAGAAAAAGTAGGAAAGTCTAGAAGAACATGAGAAAAGAAAAGCACAGAAAGATCTGTTTAAACAAGTTTTTCAGAAACCATGATACCTCTTGAATTAACCACTGTACCCTAAGTAAGCAATGTTACTCTAGGAGAATGATTCTAAAATTATGAACAAAAATTGAACCATTTGGCACTAGATTTGCTAAGACCAAGGTAAAGGTGCCTCTTAATACTTGCTATTTTATGAGTGCAATATTTCCAATATGAAATATGAGAGAACCTTTAAAACTCCCACTAATGCCAACAATGGATAGCTCCTCAAGCAGTGTGGTCCCAGATGTTCTTTCTGAATAGGGGATGCTATCTTGAAAACAACACTTGCATGAAGATTGAGGATCTGAGTTCTGCTCTTAGCCCTATAATTCCCAAATATTTTTAATTAAAATTTGCATGAAACATATACTTTTCTGTTTCTATTTTTATAGGTCTTGATCATGGTTATCCCTAAACCACTGTGAAAAGGCCAGAAATTATTTTGTCTAGACTCTGTGCATTTTGGTAAGTTTTATGTAGTTGTAAAGGTGGTGGTGAAAGGATGACTTATACTAAGACTTGTTAATTAAACAATGTCATAATATTAAGCATGATTATTAGGACATCTGTCCCCAATAGCAATTGAAATGCTAGATTAAAACAAAGGTATTAGATAACAAACATGGAATGTCATCTACTGCCATCATCAAACCCTCTATGAAGAATATATTTAAATGCACTCTCTCACCTACCACCATCAGATACTTATCATGAATATTACATATTACATGGCTTATGAATGATTTGGTTGTCTCATTAAAGTAATGTTTACCAGTATTTAATTGCTTCCCTCCCTAATTTTAATTTTCTCACCTGCCAGCATCTATCAGAGGCACTGAGATCTTCTGACATCCTTGCTGATTGTGTTAAATTAATCAGATTTTTGAAACATAAATTGCTTTGGCCTAAAGGTAATGCTCAACTTCTTCATGTGATATTAATAAGGATTCTATCAAAAGACCTTATAATCTGGAAATTAAGTAAGAGGTTTGGAGACTCCTAAGCAAAAATGTCAGTAGTACTTTAAAAAATAAATAATTCAACAAGTGCTATTAAACATATAGCACTTACCAACAATCACTTTGGGATAAACAGAAAAGAGAAAACATGAAGCTACCTCAGAAAGTTTGGAGAAAAAAGGTAAATAATAATTAATTAAGTTGAATTCACCTGGACTTAAGTAGCTGACAACCTAGTCACTCAAAAGTTACATAATGTATTAACAATTGTGACTAGTTATACACATCATGTTCTCATTCAGATTAATGATTTTACTCCCACCTCAATCTACTAAGGTAAAACTGGTGTTATTGTTAGTAATAGTAACAATATTCTGTTTGATAAGTGACAAAGCTGAAACAAAGAGTGGTAAAAAAAAAAAAAAGACTCTTCCCTAGACACCTGTTTTGGAGATCTAAATAAATTCAGAAAACACAACATGATTACTTTGGAATAAAGAGAAAAAAATTATTTTCAAATCCTTCATACATAATTATTCAGCGCTAATTCTTGTGCTAATATCTATCAGTAAGAGTGCTTAAAACACTGAGGAAACCCAAAAGCACTGAACTGTTCTATATGAAGGAAATGAAATAATGCATAAAAAGGACTTTGTAATGTTTCCTAACGTGTGTGTGTGTGTGTGTGTGTGTGTGTGTGTGTGTGTACTTCTACTTTGGAATATGGATAAATGCATTCATGCAGTAATTATATCCCAAAACTGAGTCTATAATATCATAATATCTGTTTTTCAGGTATTCCATTGATTTAAGGTCACTAAACAGAAAAATAAAAAATGTTGCATGCATACAGCTGTGGGAGGATTGGGGGACGGAAAAAATAACACATGGAACTTTAGAACCTAGAGGTCAGTTTTCGCACACACACAAAAAAAAATGACTTCATAATCAAATGTAACCAAGCTCAGTACAGATCTTAATTTTTCTAATGGACTTTCTAAGACCCTACTTAACCTTTAAGCATCTCCCCAGCTATGAAGGTTTTCCTGATCCAAAAAGATTTGGAGAAGCAGTTTTTTTTAGAAAACTATCACAATGTTTTGAACCATATCTAGATCACTAAAATTACCACACTGTGTTATCACTTTTATTTGTTTGTATATTGAAGAGAGAAACCTTGTCTAACTCAGTTTCTTAAGAAAGTCTATAATATGGTCATTAGTCTAGAAAATGGTCATTAGTAGGTACTCAAGAAAAAATCTATGAAATTAATGCATGAACAATTTTATTTTTTTTTTTTAAAAAAGCATTTTATGTAATTTCTGCAGCATCTAGATCAATATGTTGGCAGTAACAATACAAAATTGGCACCAGATGTTAGACTGATAAAGTCAGACCTGACCTCTGTTCAACAACCATAGTACTTTCCTGGCTAAGAAAAAATTCAGAGCCAAGACTCAAACTATAAGATAAAGTTTATTTGAAAAGTCACAGAGGTAGGAGATGTGAGTAGTAGAAGAAATGGTCTCCAGAAACCAGAGGTAAAAGCACTGCCCTTGGAGCTTAGGAGAAAGAAAGAAACAAGGAAAATGAGGAGAGAGGGAGCCACACTGGGTCCTGTATCATGAGAATATGTATCTTGAGGTCTCATGAGAGGATCCCAATAGAATAGTCATCATCTTTCAAGTTGTGTCCTTTCAGGATTTTGGTCTCTACTGATTGGTCAGCACAAGGAAAGGGGGTCATTAGTCAATACAGCTGGTCCTGGTCAGCTCTGGTATCACTTGTCTGGTTTTGCTGCTTTCCTGGGCCTGGAGCTCAAACACAACTGAGGTCTACAGGTATTTGATGAGAGTCAGAACCTCATTGTCCTAGGGGCTTAATGATTAAATAATATTCTCTGTCTTTAGCTCCCTTGTCTTTGGAATAAAGAGAGAAAAATTATTTGCAAATCCTTCATAGGGGTCTAACTGTCATGACTGGCAACATTCTAGGGAAAAAAAGTCAGGGGAGAGTCCAAACTGCGTGACCAGAGATAGGAAAGATCAAGGGGTCTAAATTGCATGACCAGAATATGCCAGGGGAAGAAAGATTACCCTATAGGGGTAAGGTCCTTGGTTTTCCAGTTTTGTCCATTGGTAGACACCCAGGGCTTTCTGCTCTGGTGACTTTCTGTACCTGGCCCATCGTCCTTGCTCTGCTTATGTCTATCTAACTGCCTATCAGGTAATATAAGAGGTGATTGGTAAATGTTGGTTGGATTGAAATTAATTGAACATTTAATTTTCAAAATGTACTGCTCAACTAAATTATTCTAAAAGCTACTTAGTGAGTGGTTCATTGAGAAGTTAAGTAATCTGTAATATCCAGTCAGCCTTAACCGACTAAGGGATGAAAAAAATGTTTTTCACAGAAATAATAATAAATGCTGAACTCATTATTTGAAATGGAGATAGGAATTGAGAAAATTTATGCAGAGAAAAACATTACTTGTAAAGAAAACCATGTTAAGTTTGCATCTGAGAAATCAAGGCTTAGAAAGACTGAGCAATCAGATCAAGTTCACACACCTCGTAAGTTATTGTGCTACAATTTATATAACAGCTTTTATACTCACAAACTCATACTGTTCTCAGTAGTTAACAGAAAAAAAGTGGATTTGAAGGACTTATAGTTGGATGGCATGATGGCAATCTACAGAGTAATGTGGGAATATGGAAGGCATAAAAAAGATAAGCATACAAACCTTTTTTAATTCCTGGGATGTAAATACAAAAAAAAAAAACAAAACTGAAGGTTGAAGATAATGGAGGAATTATAGCTATCTTCAAATATCTAAGGATGTGTCATGTATAAGCCATATGCAAGCTAGACTATTAAAATTGAGACCATGGAAACTTTAGTTTCAGAGCAATGTAAAGGAAAAGTTTAAATTAGAAGCTGCCTAGCAGTAGGACAAATTGCCTCACAAAGAACTGGAAGTGTTCAAGTATAGGCTAAATGGCCATCTGTCGGAGAAGGCATGTGTGACATGCTGGCCGCAGGAGGGAGTCTGCATTAAAAGACTATTAGAATTGTGTATTTTGGAGATTTAGCTACCCAATCTTGAGAGATAAACAACAGCTCAGATCTCTAGGCAAAAACTTGAAGAATCCCCTTTAAAGAAGAGACTTAGGTAAGTATCACCTTCATTCAGTACATCCATGGAGCACTTATAATGCACCAAGCTCAGGACAATCCCCAGGCTGCAGAAGTTGAGATGAAGATGCACAAAACACATTTTGAAGAGTTAAAACAGAACTGCTGCTAGGCAATTAATGGGCATAATAAACAATGAGGAAATATCATAACTAGAAGTCTAAGAAAGAAAAAAGAAGTACTAAATGGTTTGCAAGTAACTAAAGGCAGAAAACAAATTTTGTAGAAAGAAATGGAAGTCACCAAAGGCCTGAGTTTAGAAAAAAGCTAAAGGGGAAGACCAAAGGTCAAGTCAAAGCTCACTTTTGGGAAACCAAGACAGACATAGAGAAACAATCAGAAGAATGTTAGAAAATAGGATTTAACTCAAAAAGCTCGCAGGTGAAAGAAAGCAATCAAATTGTGGATGAGAAAAAAAATTAATGTGATATTGCAAGAGAACATAAGAAAATAAGAAAACAATATATTTGATATCCTACATGCCTACTCTCATGGTTTGCCAGATGTAGTCACTTCCACACACCACAGCCTCTCTCAATATATAACCCCCACAATCCTCCAAATCTACTCTAAAACAGGAGACAGGTATTAAAGAGAAAATGTAATATCTGGGTCTAGTTCTATTGCTCTTCTCAGCATTCTTTATTATGATTTCACAATCTGACCAAGTTTAATTGAAGAAAACAGATTACTTATAATAATACTAGAGGCCTGGTGCACAAAATTTGTGCATGGGGGAGTGGAGAGAGGGTGTCCCTCAGCCCAGCCTGCATCCTCTCCAACCTGGGACCCCTCAGGGATATCTGACTAAATGGGCAGTTGGACATCCTTCTCACAATCCAGGACTACCAGCTTCCAACTACTTGCCTGCCTGCCTTCCTGATTGCCCCTAACCCCATCTGCCTGCCAGCCTGATTAACCCCTGGCTGCCAGAGGTTCAGAGCAGGGAGGGATGAATAGGTGGGGCACAGGTGATCTTTAGGGCAATGAAACTGTTCTGTCTGATACTTCATCTTATGGTACATTTGTCAAGACCATAAGATGTTCAACACAAAGAATGAACCCTAATGTAAGCTGCAGATTTTACTTTTGTTAATAATGTGTCAATAAAGGCTCATCAATTGTAATAAATGTATCACATTAATTTAAGATGCTAATAATAAAGGAAGCCTTAATGTGGTGTGGCTGGGCCTGGGGGAGGCGGCATGGGTCCGGACCCCCTGCTGGGTCTGAGGAGGCCATCGGGACCCCCGCCGCTGCCCCAGGTTTGCTGAGCAAGGCCAGGCCTCAGGGCAACAGCATGGGTCCAGATATCCTGCTGGCTCTGGAGCGGCCATCAGGATCCCCGTCGGCCCAGTGGCCATCTTGGCCTGCTGGCGCCGTGGGGGCCCTGCCCCTCACACCACCCTCACCTCACACATGCCGCAGCCCCACTCCCCACTTCTGATTGGCTGGTAGCATAGCGAAGGTATGGCCAAATTTGCATATTACTCTTTTTTTTAGGATAACAAAAAGCAAAATTAAGAGTAATTTTTATTGGGCAGTCTCCTTCCCTCTCATGAGGAAGAAAAAAGGTATAAGAAGAAAGAAGCTTTAATGGAGAATTGGGGTTAGGGTGTAGTTGGCCAATAACTTGTAGTAACATGAAAGATAATGTTTGTGCATACAATTCCATTCCTGTGACTTCTAACTATTCTCGGTCAAGAAAAAAGTGCTTCCTTCAACACAAACTCACTTATTTTACACACACACACAGCTGGAATTCTATTCCAAAAAATGAATAAGCAGTCAATTCCTCCTTCTATTTCTTAGTCTTGACTGAGACAAAGCATTTTCTGTGTAAAAGGGCAGCAGTGATTACTACTAAAAACAGAAGAGAGAGCAGTGGTGCCATGGTTGGTACAGACTAGGGAAAATATGAAAAGGCTTTAATATGCAAAAAATATGGAACTCTTCCCAAATAAGTTCAATTTTCACACAAAAAGAGTTTAAAAACATCTACCTTAAAACCAAAGCAGGAAATCAAATGGAAATATAAAAGAAAGAGAAATGCAATAACCAGTGGATTATTGTCCCTGCTCCCCTACTAACTAGCGTAGGTTTCTTGGGTAGGTCTCTTCCAGCTCTCCTCCCCCATGAAAGTAAATACTGATTAGATCAGTAGTTCTCAATGTCCACAAACACTTGGGGCAGAATGAAGAGAGGTACTCTAAACTTTTCAAAGATCTGAAAATTCATGATACTACTAGTGTATGATGAGCCTGTTTCAATGTGTTGACATTTACACCAATGGTGCAAAAGCAATAGTAGGGGAAAATGGTTGGAGTTTTAATATACAATAATAAGTCAGTGGCACTGAAACGGACTGATAGTCATTGCATTTTTCATCACCAGACACCCACAGAAAAGTGGGAGCACAAGCTAATTTCTTAAGACTGTCCTTCAGGCATTAAAAATTATTAGTTTTATTAAATTTCAGTTCTTGAGTACACATCTTTTTAATAGCTCATGTGATGAAATAGAAAGTATGCATGAAGCACTCCTACTGAATCCCAAACTGCAATGGTTATCTCCAAGAAATGCACTTGGATGACTGTTTGAATTAAGAGTTGAGCTATTGCCCTGGCCTGTGTGGCTCAGTGGTTAAAGCATCGGCCCATGCACTGACAGATACATAAGTTAGATTTCCAGTCAAGGTGTGTTGCAGGTTTGATTCCCAGGCCCAGGGCAGGGCATGTGCAAGAGGCAATCAAGCAATGGGTCTCTCTTATCTATCTCTCTCAATCTCTCTCTCTCTCTCTCTCTCTCTCTCTCTCTCTCTCTCTCTCTCTCTCTCTCTCTCTTTCTCTAAAAGTCAATGGAAATAATATCCTACTGTGCTGATTAACAACAACAAAAAGAGCTTAGCTATCAGCTGTTTGCATGGAATACCATTTTTGTTTGAAAGAATGACTGATACAACATGGTCATTTAGACTTCGGTTTTGCTAGATATTTTTCTCAAAGATAAAGCAAGAGAGTCTATTATTTCAAGGATCATTTTTGTTGCGAAATTTTAAAGTGATAATTAAAAATTTGAAAATCTTGCATCTACTATTATACACTTCTCATCTTCCTAAAATTTTAAATACTTTCTTGATAGAATTAGTAGTCCTATCAATTTATATGTGAACATTTGGAAGATCTGCATAACTTGATATTTTCCAAGTGACCAATGTTACAGAATCATAGGTGGAAATGCATTCAAAGTAATCATTGGACCACTAGATTTTAATAAAGCAGAGTATAAATTGTTTATTGATTTCAAATTTTACATTTTAACCTAAGAAAACTAGCACTTGTTAAGTTTTGGTATAGCATCACAGAAAAAAAAAATCCAGAATTATTTCCTTTTCCAATCCTTTTTGAAAACCCTTTCTAGATTTTCTTCATAAACTTTAATCAAAACACATATCACAACAAATTGAAAGTGGAAGTGAGAATCCAGTTGCTACTTTTCCCAATAACTTTTTTGGGGGGGTATTTTGGAAAATATATTATTTTTATTCAAATAGTATGCATCTCAAAATATCTTAAATTTCTAACATGATAAATATCAATAACTATAATTTACATAAATAAAATTCCAAGTTTAAGAGTGTAAAGAGATCCTGAGATCAAAACACTGGACTAGATGGAGTTGTGAATCTCCCTTTGCTGTCTAGTACTAATGTCCTTTGGTGGTTCTAAACCATAGGAAAGACACTCTGTGTCTCTACTTTCAGATCCTGCTACCCATTTACCTTTATGTAGTTGCCACTTCAGTGAGCATTTGGAAACACTGAGACATCTCTATGATGTCATCATGGAGTAGGTCCATTAGTCAACAAATACTGTGTGCCTTCTATGGGGTAGGCACCTGGTGCAGAAGCCAGACTTTGCTACTACTCAAGATATACTCTTAGGAAATATACAAAGTCTCTCTAACCCGGTTTCTTTAACAGAAAGTGAGAATAGCAGTAGGACCTACCTAAAAGATTATTGCGTAGCTCCAGCAAAATAATCCATTAAAGAGCTTACTATATACACAGTGTCTAGTAGGTAATAAAAACTCAGTAAATCTTGCTCATTGTTATTAAAACTAGGATGTATTTATCGTTGTTTGCAATGTACATAAAAGTAATAGATAATTTAACCATATGATCAAGGGCTCAAAATCCATCCCAGATGCCAACACATTCAGCTCTGTGTAAACTCTGGAGTATTTGTTTCTTACCTCAAGAGAAGATAATCTGTCTAACCTAACCTCTGCACAAATTCTTAAACTTTCTGTAGTCAAATAAATAAGCAGTTCATACTCAACATCATTCTCAGCACTGTGGTGACAGGACAAAGATCCACAGGGAAGTGAAAATTCAAACCAAGTTCCTGATCAGACAAGAAAGGAGACTTGTACTTTTCCTTTGTTTGGGAAAACAGTCCTATTCATTTTATCTCTTTAAACCACTTCATTTAAAACCCAGACAGAATGAGGTTGGAGAAAAATAAGGAGGCTTGTTAATCCAAAGCACAAAACAAAAGGACTCAAACTGTTAAGAATAGATTACAAGTAGAGGAGAGATGGTCCTTGATAAATTCTTTGGATTAAATATAATATAATATTGAGGGATAGATACATACATACTTACCTACAATTTCTTTATGAAAATATAAAAGAATTAATATTTAAACTAGTTATATTGGTAAGGCCTAATTTAGTTTTTAAAGGAAAAAAAAACATTATGCTGCTTTTATTTCATGTTAATTCATCAATTGTAAGTACAATTATTTCAAGTGCCAATGTCTTACTATCCGGAAAAGACTTTTACTGATGATTTAATCGAATGATGTAAGTTATACTTTCAGAATAATGTATAGAAATGATCATGCCCCCTTAACAGCACTCGGATCTTCAATCAGGAAATTCAATTTTAGCTGCAAAACTATGTTTTGGCAAAAGTGCAATTGAACTCAGTGTACTTGTCACATTTCTAAATATACTCCAGTCACTATGACAACAAGGGAGACTGATGGATCGCTTAAAAGAGTACGGTATATTTAATTGTCAGCATTTTAAAGTGACTCAAAAAATAATGCTGTGTGATAGGTCTACTCACCATGGTTACTGCCAGCTAAGTCCATAATATTAAAAGTTCAAATACGCACACTGACAATGTGCGTAAGACAACGTACAGTCAGAGACCTTGTATTTTCAGACACACAAAATGCCACATTTAAGGCTTTAGAAAGGATTTGTTCTCATTAAAGTGCCACTTAACCTCTCTGCCACACCTTCAGGATCTGTATCTGCACCCAATATCACTAGAGCAGGCTCTTCCTCACATTCCAATGTCTATTGCTCTCATAGACAAAAGATAAAGATGAACATTCTCCTGGAACATATCTGAAATAGGAATGAGAGAGATTGTTCTTTTCCTCCATATGGACTAGTTCTTAAATTATAACCTTCTAGGGTCCATTCATTCCCTAAACAGCCATTTCCTGAGCAAGCACCTCTCCTAAATGGGCAATCTTCTACAAGCTAGGGATATAGTAGCAATAACCAAACATGGTCCCCACCTTTAGAAAACTAATATCCTAAGATAAGAGGAAGATAAAGATACAAATAAATAATCTATTAAATAGAACAAAATAATCCAAATGAACTGATCCATTAGAATTTACTATGTACAGTGCCTACCATAAACACTCAGCAAATCTTCATAATGATTATTATACCTAAGATATCTCTCAGCAAAAGTGTTTGCAATGGCCCTAGCTAATTTGGCTCAGTGGATAGAGCATGGGCCTGAAGACTGAAGGGTCCCAGGTTCAATTCTTGTCAAGGACACATGCCCAGGTTGCTGGCTCAGTCCCCAGTAGGGGGCATGCAAGAGGCAGCTAATCAATGATTCTTTTTCATCATTGATGTTTCTCTCCCTCTTTTCCTCTTCTTTCCTCTCTAAAATTAACAAAACTATATTTTTTAAAAAAAATTAAGTGTTTGCAATGTACATAAAGAAAACTAAGGCATTCTAACCATAGTATCAGAGAACTATAAATATTATTCTATCTAATAAAAGAGCAATATGCAAATTGACTGTACCTCTGATACACACACAAGCCATGCCCACAAGCCACACCCACAAGCCAATCAGGAGCAAATAAACCCCAACCAAGATAGCTATGGCCACTGAAAGCAAGAGGGAGGCTTGGGTTTCACTGGTGATGGAGGAAGCCAAGCTTTCCGCCTGAGCTTGCCAGCCTAGACCTCCACTTAATGTTACAAAGTTTCAATTATAGAAGATACATATATCCCAACAGAAATGGCAGCCACGCAACTGGAGAAAGCAGAGGCTAGGGTTGCCTGGGTGATGGAGGAAGCCATGCTTCTGCAGTCCTAGCACCTAGGCCTCTAGTCTAGGCTACAAAGTTTCAATTATAGAATTTAAATTAACCCAAACAGAAATGGCTGTCACCACAGAGTGAGCAGAATGCTTGGCTCTACTCCAGGTTACAAAGTTTCAATTGTAGAACATAAATTAATCCGCAGATACCAGGGTCTCCACTTGGGTTGCTGGGGGGCATGGCTGGCCTGCAAACCATCATAGGCCCCTCATCCAGGCTGCCCCACACCCCAAGGGAACCCCCACCCTGATCAGGGACACCCTTCAGGGCAAACCAGCTAGCCCCCACCTGTGCACCATGCCTCTATCCTTTCTAATAAAAGAGTAATATGTAAATTGACCATCACTCCAACACACAAGAGGGCTGCCCCCATGTGGTCAAAGTTCCTGCCCCCGATGTGGACACAAGATGGCCACCACAAGATGGCCAGCAGAGGAGGGCCGTTGGGAAGTTCCTGGCCTGCAAGGGAGGGCAGTTGTGGGTGATCAGGCCAGCAAGGGAGGGCAGTTGGGAGGGACCAGTCCTGCAAGGGAGGACCAGTCCTGCAAGGGAGGGCAGTTGGGGGCAATCAAGCCTGCAGGGGAGGACAGTTAGGGGTGACCAGGCACAGAGGAGGGAAATTGGGGGCAAACAGGCTGGCAGGGGAGCAGTTAGACATCAATTAGGCTGGCAAGATAGTGGTTAGGGGGTGATCAGGCTGGCAGGCAGAAGTGGTTAGGGGCAATCAGGAAGGCAGGTAGGTGAGCAGTTTAGAGCCAGCAGTCCTGGATTGTGAGAAAGATGTCCGACTGCCTGGGAAGTTGGGCATGCCTTGAGGGGTTCCAGATTGGATAGGGTGTAGGCTAGGCTGAGGGACACCACCACCACCCCACCCCCCACCCCCGGCCCCTGTGCATGAATTTTGTGTACTGGGCCTCTAGTGTGAAATATAAAACAATAGGAAAAAGTGGTGAGGAAGTGAGAGGTATTCTAATTTACTAGAGATTAAGGAAGATTTCTCTGAGATGACATATGTAATAAGCCTTGGATGATGACTGCAAGGCAGCCATATAGATAATCAAAGTAAAGTCAGGTAGAAACAAACTGGGCTTAGATATAAGACAAAAGAAAGGCCATTGTGTCTGATGCTTACTGAGTGAAGTGGTTAGAGGTGGCAGGTAAAGGAGAAGACATGGTCCATCTGACAGAGCCTTTCAGGCCACAAAATGGTCTTTTAAATTTTCTATATACCATGGAAACTACTGTATGGTGGGGGTTTGATATTACACAACTAACATCCTTAGATCTTTCCATGTGGTATGGAGAAAGGTCACAATAAAAAAGCATAAAAGTATACACACCATTTCAGATAGTCTATTGCTAAGTCAGGGTACTAGATGGTGACTTGTATTGACTTACTGTACTCCTACTCCAGAACTCTTCATGGCCCCTCAACCTTTCAACTGCCTTTTGCAAAAGAGGTAATAGGAGCAATCAGAATCACAATATATTCTGGAGGCAGAACATATACACATTGGCCAAGCATAGACTGTAAGCAAGAGTAGTAGCATCACACCTAGGCACACAGCATGATGGTAAACATGCACCATGATTCAGAAAGTCTGGACGGGACTTGAGATGCTACATTCCCACAAGCTGTGAGGCCTAATCGTGATGTTGCTGCTCCATGAACCATACTTAGAGAACTTTAGGGGAGTTTGGAGGCAAGAACACCAGTATAGCAGGAGGCAATGAGAGCTTGGGTAATAACAGGTGAAATAGAGAAAAACAGGTGAAACAGAGAAAAACAGGAAAAATCCAAACAATGGAGGGAAAAAAAAACTATTCGAGACTTGAAGATAATTAATCTATAAATAACTAAAAAGAATGAGTTGATTTTAAGCTTTCTTTAATGACATTACTCATTATGTAAATAGTTTCTATCTAGTGCAAAGCACTTTCACAAGTAATATTTCCTGTACCCACATTTTATCCCTATAAGACAGGGCAAAGTAAAAGTATTGTGGTTACAGATAATAACAACAATAATGTCAATCATTTATCAAGAACTTATTCTGTACCAGGAACATTACAACATATACTGTTCACAGTTCTGACAACAATCCTATTCTTGTTTCACAGATGACAAAACTGATATTCAGAGACACTATGTAGCTCACCCAAAACAACCCTACTTCAACTAGAGATGAACCCAAAAGTCCATGATCCACCTCCATTCCACCTGAGAAGTTGAATCTTCCGAATTAGATACCCACGTGGGACATTTATCCTCATGGCAGGGTTCCCTTAGGATCTAACTAAGCTTCAAGACTGCAAATGTAAAAGCTTGATCCATGGATTCTGGTAGCATTGGTCTGAAGTCCCCAAGGCCATGTGGCCAGTCTGTAGCAGAACTGTGACTCATCCCCATACCCTCACAAAACAAACATGGTGAGTTTCTACGCTTATGCTCAGAATCATGTCCACTCCAGTGTTCTTCCATGGCCCCATGCTTATCCTCTTAACTTTATTCTGCTTTTACTTTACAACTTTTTCTGCCCAGAAAGCAACTGGCTCTCTACACAGGAATGCATTTAGTTTAGAGTGAGGATGTGAGAAAGAGGCCCTCATTTGTGAAGATGCATGGTGAACGGTAGTGGATATTGACAAGGCATCAGTAGATAAGAAAGATGAGCTTAGACATTTCCCCAGCCCAGGAAGTGGGTAAGAAATAAGCCACAAGCTCTTCCTTCTAGTCACCCACACTGTGCTTTCCCAGGATGATTCACAGGTATGGCTCCACGGACCTGACAAAAAGGACCATGATCAGAAAGATAAAAGGATGTTTTTATGCCTGCTCTCTCTTTTTTTTTATTTGTTCCTTCTTGAGTAATAACTATTAATTGTGCTATGTGGGCAGTACAGAGATGAGTCTACCGGGAAGCCAGCACAAATCCATCAAGTGCTTTTAGTCCGAGCTTTTTAGAAGCAATTGCTTACCACATTTTCCCTGCTTTTTTTCTGACAGCTAGAATTAAAGTGGATTTTACCACACAATACCCCATTGCCTTCTTCTTCCACCTCCAAAATGAAGACGGAAGATGGCTATTGGTCTATAACTAGCAAAATCACAAGGTGTGTGAGAATACCACTTCATTCAGCATTTATACAGCCCAAGTATCAGTCCCAACATAGGTACTCAACTCACATTAACATATAACAACCTTGTGAAGTAGATATTGTCTAATTTGGGCAAATAAAAAAAATTAATGCTTAGAGAAAACATGTTATTTCTCTAGAATCCATAGCTAGAAAATATGAGAGCCAAGAAGTAAACACAGGTCTTCTGATTAGAAGGCCAACCCTTTTCCCACTTATTACAATTACCGACTTCCAAGTGTTTCCACAATTTCTGCTCTGTCCTGCAGAAATAATTAAAGCTTCAAATATTTCTTAGAAATAAGAATACATGTAACCTAAAGGCCTCTTTCAAAAGGCATTTTCTAAAAATAGTAAGCAATAAAGCCATCATAGATTCTATAAAACTTGCCTCTAACCAATCCAACATGTTCTTGACCATAGCTGGAGTCAGGGATTAATTATAGTCTATGCCATGCCTAACCTGGAATCATAAGGGCTCTTGGATTTCCAGCACAGGGCTTTGACCAAATAACATCATCCTACAAAGCCTGGTCCCTCCGCCAGCCCTGAGGATTGTGCTGAAGAAGAAAGAATCAGGGGAGTTAGGAATAACAGAAGACTGAGAACCTGTAAGTCATATGTTCAAGTTTTACAAAGGTTATCAAAGAGGAAAAATGGCTCCATCCCATATTTAAGGCTCTGGATCAATAGGAAGCAGATAAAATAAAAGACCCAAATGGGAAGTTAATATAACTAAGCTTAAACTCAATCTTCATTATGAATCCACACCCTCCCTAGTATAGATAGATCTTGGAAAAGATCAAACAAGAACAATAAGAATAATCCAGTCTTCAGATTCTTAAATATCATATATAAAGAAGGTAAGAATTAAAGTGTGCAAGCAGCATCCTTCTTGGTCTCCCTTCACCAAGAGTTGATGAGATTAATAAGCATTTTGAAAATATTTTTTATCATAAGCAGAACTTACAAGGACACCTGATGAGAATGGTAATTAAATATAGAAGTAAATGAACACTTGGACCAATGTTCTTTAATTTGGTGGCTGACTTAAGAAAAGGGATGCCTCATGAAGGTGGATATTTCTCTCCCAACCATAAATATAGGGCTGCTTCACAGGCTTTCATTTTTTTAAAAGTTATTTTGTTTCTCAACAAATGCCAGTTAACCACCTTCTATGTGCTTCTTAGTGTGTGGTTTTGAGGAAAGGATGGTAGAAAGAGAGAAGGACACAACCCCTATTTTCAAAGAGCTCAAGTCTGGTACCTATGGCCAAGCACAAATTGTGATTTTTTTTTTTAAGTCAGCAAGTTATGTTCTCAATTATGAAAATACCAAATGTCAGATTCCTCTCCAGTCTAAGCAATGATGTAAAATGAGCCAATTCTTCTGAATCAGACATTTTTAATGAAAATTATGACTGTTGAAGTTTTTTTCCTTAATGTCAACATTATTAAAACTCAGAGAAAAACACAAGGTCAATTTATTGTTCTCTATATTCTTCTCAGGTGCTAACCATTGTCCGATAGATATATAAATGTGAGCCACATATGCAAGTTTAAATTTTCTAGTCACCACATTTAAACAGAATAGTAAAAAGAAATGTATTTTATAAATATATGCAAAGTATTACCCTTTCAACATGTAGCACTAGCCACATTGCAGGTGCTCAATGGTCACACGTGGCTAGTGGCTACCATATTGGACAGCATATCTCCAATGTTTCCTCAACCTTCATCCCCCAGAAAGTGAACAGAGCAAAACATTTCTTGGAGAAAGGAGACAAGTTTTATAATAGTTAGGAAAATAAATGAACTCCCACAGGTATTTCTGTCAACTCTGTAGCTCAAGATCAACATATAGAGCAGGACACTGTGATGACAAATGCCAAAAAGGAAACATGGCTCCATTTCATATATAAAAAATCAGGAAAACCAAATAGGATCAAGGATTACTATCAAGAAAATGGCAATTTAGACACTCTACCCATTGGGATACTGATATCATCACATATAGACCTTCGGGTTCTTCTCTCAACTCTTTAATGGCTAGAATCAAGGTTGGTTTTCCAACTCTAGTCATCAATAATTCCTCTTTCCAACCCCACCGTGTATCCTCTGAGTATAATACAGGTAGGTAATAATTTAATAAATGTGTATTGCATCAATACATGAAGTTACCAAAAAAAAAGTGTGAAAATCTTTCTTTTCATAGCTTTTAGTATTAATCCATAGATATGGAAAATTCCGTGTCCTGTCAAATAATCAAATAATAAAGAGCTAGCTCTCCCTCCATCATTCTCTCTCACTTCTTCCTCCAGGACTGGAGGCAGTAATATGCATGACATTCATTAAGCCATTAATCCTTCAATGGGAATGATTATCTCCTGAAACCATCTGGAAGGATGGGCAAAGTCTATCTCTCACTCCTTCCTGCTTTCCCTAGTGTTCCATTTCTGTTGGAGATGTGGTTTCTAAGGTAAGTCCCAATTCCTGTTTTACACTGGGTAAAAATACATAAAACTAGCACTGTCACTCAACTCTTTCTTTCAGGTAGACCCAGGGTTAGGACTGGAGGGCAGATTAGAACAAGCCTCAAAATGGGCTTCATATCCAAAGATCCAAAGAACATTTTCTAACTAAGCTTTGGGAGCCACCTGCTTTGGGAGGTATGGCCTTCCATTAGAATGGGGCCTATGATTTGAAGTCTAGTCCATGAATGTCATAACTAATTTGCAAAGGTGTTAGAGTATCAACAGTCCCAGACAAGTCTTTAGACAAAAGTAAAATAAAAGTGATCAGCAGTAATGTTGATATCCCAGTAATAGGTTGTGTCGATCCCGTGTACTTCCTGATATGAACTCATGAGAAGGGCTTCACCTCTATGGTATTATTCCAAAAAAGCCACAACCTCATTCCAATCATGAGAAAACATCAGATAAATTATATTCTGGGATATTAGATACACTTAAAAAATACTTGCTTGATACACATAAAAAATGTCAAGGTCATAAAACAAAGGAAAGGCTGTGAAAATTACTCACAGAAGGTGATTAAGTCGATATGATGACTAAATGCAGAGCAGTATCCTGAATTGGACTATGGAACAGACAAAGGCATTAGTGGAAAAAGTGAAGAGATCTGTAAAAAGCGTGTTGAATTAATTTTGTTGTAGTGATGATAATTTCTTAGATTGGATAAATATACTTTGGTTATATAAATTATTAACATTAGAGAAAGCTGAATAAAAGTATACAAAAGTGCTCTACTAGTTTTGTAATTCACCAGCAGGTAAAGATTACAGGGAATTGAACACCCTCAGGCTGCTTTTAGCCAAACCAAAATTCGATCAGGAAAAGCTGACAACATTGAACAGCAAGAAAATATATTAAAGTGACTTTTTCTTTTTTATTGTTCTTATAATAAATTAAAAAGCATTTAAATGCATTTAATTAGTTAAAAGTTTTACTGGAAGCTAGAAATTAGCTGAATTAAGCAGACCTTTGAAAGCTAAAATAAATAAAAATAAAGGAACAGAATGAGAAAAGCCAATTTTGCCAAAAAAGAAATCAGTAATTTAAAAATTTATATTTTTATAATTATTGAAAATGTTTACTTTATAGTTAGACTCAGTATAAGAGAATCGTCTTCCCAAACTATGTTCCTAAATTGGCTCAGTTTTTAAAAAAAAACAAAAAACAGAAAAACTCTCTCCATCTGTGCTAGGAAGAAAAGCTTAGCCAGCACATTCACAGGGTTTTCAGAGATTCAGTCTGTCCAGACCTTTTAGTCCTATCTCAATTGCCTGTGAAACTATAGAAGCTAGCCTACACAAAGAATCATGTTACTTTTTTTTCTGATTTTTCTTTGAGAAACCAGTTTTCCTTCAACTCAGCTTACCCGATTCACCAAACCAAGCAAAGACTAAAAAAAAATTAATTAATTAATTAATTTAATTCTTCCATAAGTAGATAGATGGATGCATGGATGGATGAATGCATCAATGAATGGATGGATAGATGGATGGATGGATGGACAGGTACCAGGTATAAAGGCTGAAATTACCTGAGCCCAGTGTGCCAACCAAAGTCTTCTGCTAAAGGAAAATTACTTTTGGAAACATTTTACTCCTTCTCGAACACTCACCTCTGTAACCAAAATATCAATATACTCACTGAGTATTTTTGTAATCACAGTTTTAGAAAACATGCTTTCCCTTCAACAATAGTGACTGTCACAGAAATCAGATCATGGCACCCGACACTTTCTAGATGAAGAAACTGAATTCAAAAGAGAAACAGGATTATCCATCTTAGCTTTTCCCTCTCAGAATCCCTCCTAAATATTCCTTCAGATATTCAAATTTTAAATCTAAAAAGGCCCCAAACAATTTTCTTTTTTAAGTAACTTTTTATTGATTTCAGAGAGGAAGGGAGAGGGAAAGAGAGACAGACAGAAATATCAATGATGAAAGAGAATCATTAATCAGCTGCATCCTGCACACTTCCTACTGGGGATTAAGTTTGCAACCCAGGCATGTGCCCTGACTGGGAATCAAACTGTGACCCCCTGGTTCATAGGTTGCTATTCAACCACTGAGCCACACCAGTCAGGCAGCCCAAAACAATTTTTAAAAAGAAAAGACAAGTTCTGTGAACAAAGTATCATGTAAATAGTACAATATGGAGACAAATAAGACAAGGCTCTTCCTGGCCCTAAGGAGCTTGCTTTGGAGCAGCCTCTCCCTTCCATGGAGAGTATTTGAAGGGAATCTGGAGGGCTTTCTTGGATATGATTCTTCCCTGAAGCTGCTGTTTTCCCTGCAGCCTCTCTATTTTTGTCTGCCTGACATCCTACACTCCAGTTATACGGGGTCCAAAGCCAGTGCCAGCTTTTTTCTAATTGCCTCTTGTGGCCTCTCCATCAGTACTCCACTACTACACGCCCTGACTCCAACCTCATATTCTCTCGCCCATAATATTTGTTTCCACTTCTCAGTTGAAACTTCCAGATCCTGAGATCCTCTCTTTTTTCCTTGTATGCCCTCCCCTCATGGCAGCACTACTTTCCTGGGTCAAGGTAGAGCCCATAAACAACAGCATTTCAGACATTATCTTGGTCCTTTTTCCGCCCTAACCCTCCCCATGTTCTCAGCTCTCATATCTACAGTGTTTGATTATATTCCGCTAAATAGAACTTTAAGAGGCTAAGCTATCAACAATGCAAAAATAACTTCAATAATAACTCTCAATTTATAGTAGAGAGTTAATGAAGTGTTTCCTTATTCATTTCCTCATTTGAGTCCCACCACTCTAGTAAATTGGGGAAAACAGAACTGAAGAAGAAGCAGAGTTACAGAGATGGGAGATAACTTCTATCAAGGGTTCACAGGAAACTTTTGGCACTACCCAAATCTCTTCATTCCTGGCCCAGTCTTGCATTACCCCATTCACTCTAGGTTTTAAGATTCCCTATCTGAAAAAAAAAAAAAATACATACCAGAAATGGCAAGGAAAAATCTTTAACTTACACCAGAATTAGACCAGCATTGCTAATTGACTTAGAAAGGGGAATTTTAAAATAAATAAATAAATAAATAAATAACTATATTAAAAGAGTTATCCAAGTGATGCTGGTAGAGACGATTAGCAGAAATATCTTGCAAAGAATGTGGGTGTCCTGGAAGACTCATTGTCACCATCATTACAATTTCTAATCATGCTGTGTGGGCAGGTGTCCGTGTAGCAGAAACATCATTGGAATCCAGATTCACAGTTTCATCAGAAGACTAGAACTAAGTCTGCAATTCTTAAACCTCAGAGCCTGAATCACAACTTTCCCTTCAGTAATCAGCAAATATGCAGACTGTGCCTATGCCAAGGGGGGCCTGCACAGGGAGGTCATCAAATATCAGGTCCACCCAAAAGTGCTCATGGAAACAAGGTATGGGAGGCTTTCTGGGAGCCTGGAAATACCATCAAATGCAGACAGAAGGCCGCAATTTGCAGTCCGACATTATGCCTCTTATTTGCTGAGTAACTTTGAATGAATCATTTGCCTTCTTTGCATTTTTGTTTTCATTCCCATTTAAAAAATGAGTTGTTGTTTTCTTTGGGGTTTTTGGGGTTTTTTATTTTTTTAAGTAAAACTATTGTTTTCCCAATGAGAATATGGGTGGAGGTCAGGAGGGAAGGCAGCCAGCAGCGGGGTTTGGGGCTTCACCCAGCTCTGCGCCCTCCCCCCACCAGAGCAGGTCTGTTTTTATCATTTGACATTCTGGACTTGGCCCCTCTGCAAGATTTAGTTTGAACAAAGTGTCCAAGTCCACAAAGATTATGGACATGATCTCTGCTAACATTCTGATTCTATTCAAATATGTCTTCCCAGAGTAATCTTTACAAAAATCCTTTATGCAAAGTACTTAATTTAGAGAAAATTGTATTGGTAGAATTGTAATGTGAAGCACATCAATCTTTTCTTAAGCCTCCACATTGGTCGCTACCTAGAGAGTGTGTGCAAGCATGGCAGAGATGAACCAGAGCACCAGGAGGAAATCCACCACAAATCCCATAATTATGTCACAGAGATTTATTTATTCATACAAAAATATTGCTTAAGCACCTGCCATGTGATAAGCACTATGGTAGGCTTGAAATGAATAAACAAATAAGACTCTTGTCCCCACGAGGCTTGCATTATATCTGGTCTGGCATTTTCGAAAACTGCACATACTCAAATAACTAAACCAAAATCACTACCTAACAAATATGGGGCATACAGCTAGAGAAATCCTTAAAGAAAAATTTATACTTCATTTACATAAATGGAAAAGCAGAAATGAAAATATGTGAATTAAGAGTCAAGTTCAGATAATCAAAAAAATAACAAAATAAACCTAGACAAAGTATAAGAAATGTACTGTTGAAGATTTTTAAAAGGAAATAAAGAATGACAAGCCAATAAATAAATAATAAGCCTTTTGCTTTTTTAAATAAATAATGAAGCTTTTGCTAAACTAATCAAAAAAGGATAGAAATAAAGCACAAAGCTTTAAATAATGTGAAAATAACCAGAAACAAAAGAAATAAAAATTATTCAACTCCTTACAAATCAATTTGAAATAGACATTCTTAAAAATTAAGAAAAGTATCCATAGAAGAGATATAGAAGCAAATTAGCCCAATTACAAAGAAATAACATGTTGTTAAAGAGCAAATACCTCCACCCCTCCAAAAAAGGCATCAGGTCAAGGCAGATTCACAGGGGAATTCTTTCACATTTTTTAAGGAATAAATCACATAAATATTATTCAAACTATTCCCAATAAGAAAGTTCCAAAGTTATTTGTAGGATTTAAGCAAAACATTAACATTAGAACCTGACAATGCATATATACACATACAAAATTTTCAAATAATCACATTTATGATCATTGATGAAAAATCCTTGCCGAGACTGGTTTGGCTCAGTAGATAGAGCAGTCGGACTGGGGACTGAAGGGTCCCAGGTTCGATTCCGGCAAGGGCATGTACCTTGGCTGCAGGCACATGCAGCTGATTGATGTCTCTCTCTCATTGATGTTTCTGACTTTCTATCCCTCTCCCTTCCGCTCTGTAAAAAAATCAATAAAATATATATTTTATTAAAAAAGAAAAAGCCTATCTAATAAAAGAGCAATATGCAAATTGACCATACCTTCACTATACCCACAAGCCACACCCACCAGCCAATCAGGAGCAGGGGCGGGGCTGAGGCAGCCATGACCACAGGGGGTGTGGCCCAGGCGGCCATGTCCATGGGAGGCGGGGCTGAGGCAGCCATGCCCGCGGGGGGCGGGAGAGGGGTGGCTGAGGCGGCAGGGCTGCAGGGGGGTGAGGCTGAGGTGGCCATGTCTGTGGGGGGCGGGACCAAGGTGGCCATGGCTGCAGGGGGGGCAGTGTGGGGCCGAAGAAGCCAGGGCCCGCTGGCCAGGGAGAACACTTGGGCCGGGGGGCTGGGCCAACACCCACCTTAGCCAGGTGCAAGCTGGCTAGGGCGAAGACCTGGGCGTAGGGTAGGGGGGCGAGGCTGGGAGGGAGCCAGCCATTGGCCCCATTGCAGGGCGATGGCTGGATGTCCAAGGCCTTAAGCTTTGGCCAAAGACTTTAGGCCTTGGGCAAGCTGGGGGTGGGTAGTCAGTAGGATATCTCCTGAGGGCTCCCAGTATGTGTGAGGGGGCAGGTTGAGCTGGGGGATCACCCACCCCCAGTGCACGAATTTCATGCACTGGGCCCCTAGTTGTTAATAAGTCACTGACTCTAGATTCCAACAACACTAAACAAATAATGCACAAACTATGATCAAGTAGATATAATTTCAGCAACACTAGGATGATTCCATGTTTGAAAAATATATTTATACTAGCAGCCTGTTGTATGAAATTTATACATGGGGGGATAAAGGAGAGGGTTCCCTCAGCCCAGCCTGAACCTGCTCCAATCTGGGATCCCTCTCACATTCCAGGACTGCATCTCCTGCCTGCCAGCCTGATTACCCCCTAACCACTACCCTGTCAGCCTGATCAATGCCTAACTGCTCCCCTGCTGGCCCAGATGCTTCCAATTGTCCTCCCCTGCAGGCCTGGTCCCCCCCACAACTTCCCTCCCCCTGCAGGCCTGGTCCCCCCCAACTGCCCTCCCCTGTCAGCCTGGTCACCTCTAACTGCTCTCCCCATAAGGCCTAATCGCCCACAACTGCCCTCCACTGCCAGCCATCTTGTGGTGGCCATCTTGTGACCACATGGGAGTGGCCATCTTGTGCAAGGGTATGATAGTCAATTTGTATATTACCTCTTTATAATATAGGATATTTCACCAAATTTGTAGAACTAAAGAGAAAAATCTAAGATATTTTTAAAAAGGAAGAAAGAAAAAGACAATGTATAATTATTTCCATAGTTTCTTGAAAGGTATTAGATAAACATTTAATAGCCAGTCTCGACTCAAATACAGAAAAATAAAAAACCACTCTCAGAATATGTTTGGATAGGTTTTAAAACAATGTATTTCTCAAACCAAAACCCAGAAGGCTTCCCATTAAAGTCAAGGAAAAGAGGACCCTCACTCTACCACTACTGTTTAATATTTGCTTTTATAGAGGTAGAAAAACTATAATTAAAATAAAGTTGCTGGAGTTATAAAAACTATAAAGAAAAAGGTAAATTAGAGTTGCAGATGAAATGATTATTTAATTAGAGGCCAAAAAAAGTTCATCTTAAAATTATTCAAATAATGAGAGAATTCAGTAAAGTGGTTGGGTAGAAAATAAATAATCTGAAATCAATAAGACACACACACCTAATTGTTAGATGTAATGTCAGGTGAATGGAATATAAGGTCCCAAAAGTGATGCAAATTCCTAAGTATTAAATATTTAAGCAATTAAGCATTAAGAATTTAATATATAATAAAGGTGTCTTTTCAAATTAGTGTGGGAAAGATAGACTATTCAATAAATACTGTTTGGAATGGATGATCTGGAAAATATCAAAATACATCCCTACCTCACATTATTTGCCAAAATATCTATAATAATAAAAACATAATATGCTAATTAGACCGGAAGTGCCACTGGACAACCTTCTGGATGAAGCCCCTGGGTCTCTGGTGCCTGCCAGCATCCAGAGGAATGCCCAGGTTCCAGGTGCCAGAGGGAAGCTGGTGCCAGCAGCTGGGGTAAGAAAGGTCCACTCTTGCATGAATTGCATATCGAGCCTCTAATAATATATAATTTCAATGGAACAGTGTTGGGGGGGGGGGGGGGGGGAGCCAGATGAAGTAACTAGGAGGAAAACAGGGAAAAAAAACTTTAATAATCTCAAAGTAGAGAAGGTATTTCTAATTTCTAAGTGTTACATAAAACCCCATAACCATAATACCAAAAGACTCAATTGACTATATAAATTATTTTATTTTAATTGGCAAGTTCAAAAGACAAATGCAAACAGGGGGTTATTGCATCTCCTATCATAGATTAAGGGTTACTTTTTAAAAACTGTAATAAAACATTATGAAAAAATCCCAACAATCCAACAGAAAAGAAGGCAAAGGGCAGTTCACAGGAAGGAAATAAAAATGAGTATAGCTTATTTAAAATGATGTTCAAATTCACTAATGACAACAGAAATGAAAACTAAAACTATGATAGCAAGATTCTGAAACAGAAATAATCATCTAGATATTTGAGAAAAGCAGGATGTAAAATAATTTGTGCAGAATGCTACCCTTAGTGTAAATATTCAACATACACTGGAACATAAAGGAATATGATACATACATGTGATTGTTTATATCCAGTTTCTTTCAAGAAGGAGTTATAAAAAACTGATATATCCTCTGGGTGGGAAAAGTAAAATGATGAGACATTGAGGAGATAAAGAGCTTTCATTACCCATCTCTTTGAAACTTTTAAATTTTGTACTATATTTTATGTGGATTATTCAAATTAATATTTAATTTTCTTTAAAGAAAGGCTAGACTGCCAAAACTGGTTTGGCTCAGGGGCTAGAGCGCCGGCCTGCGGACTGAAAGATCCCAGGTTCGATTCTGGTCAAGGACATGTACCTTGTTTGCAGGCACATCCCTAGTAAGGAGTGTGCAAGAGGTAGCTAATCAATGTTACTCTCTCATCAATGTTTCTAACTTCCTATCCCTCTCCCCTCCTTTCTGTAAAAAAATCAATAAAAAATATATTTTAAAAAAAGAAAAGAAAAGAAAGGCTAGACAAAGCATCTGTGAGATTGTCAAATGCAGGTTAAGGGAGCCAGCTAGACGGCCCACAACTTTCCAACTCTTTAATTTATTACAGTTTATCAGATTGAGAATGACCAAGATACCTGGATTTGAAGCCTGCTGCAGCTACCTATTAGCTTTAACTTTAGGGAAGTTCTTTATTCTTGCAGTGTCTCAGTTTCCATAGCTGTGAAACAGAAAGCTAAAATTTACATCTCAACAGATTGTTGTAAAAATTCAATAACATACATATATAAAGTGCGTAGTTCAAGGTCTAGCAAGGGATAAACAAGGGTGGGCAAAAGTAGGTTTACAGCTATTCACATGAAAATAATGATTAATAAATAATAATACAAGAATAAACTGTTTCATGTACTCATAACAGTAAACTTACTTTTTCCCACCCCCTCTATGTTCAGTAAATGTTAGCTCCCTCTAGTTATAATGACTCTTCTTAATAATAATTCTTGTTGCTATTATTATTGTTACTATTATTATTATTATTATTATTATTATTCTGTTCTGCTTCACCACATACATTCAACACAACACTTGCCCCCAACAGCTCTGGCTTGAACTTCCTATAGCGTTGGCACCGCATCCTAAGTTGCCATGAAGCAAAAGTTGAATAAGTAATTACCAATTCTAAACACCAGTCAGGAGAATAAATGGAAAACATCTATTTCAACTCCCACATTTCACTGAAAAATTAGCAGAGGGCAGCTGCAGTTTAGTGGCTGCCCAAAGGATGAAACTCAAGTCAACTGCCTCCATTCCACAAACTTCACCATAACTCGTATGTTGGCAAAGAATGGGCCTCTTTCCCTCAACTTCACTGGCCTTGTACTTTAAAGGTCATGCGGCTGTACTTCCAAAGAGCACATCCTTCAATCAGGCATTCCTGGCCTCACCCCACTGTGAACAAGAATAGTCCTAGTAAACACAAATTCATTGCTTAGGTTCTCACACACAACAGATGACAAAAATCATCCTTCATGCGGTGTGACAAAAAGCTAACTCTGTCAATCTCAAAGGGGAAGAAGGGTGTTAATGAACACTCTATCCTGATGGAAATAAGGGCCTCTTTGTCTAGAACTTGAGACTTAAAAATGGGTGGCTCGAGACAACACAACCTTGTAGAGCATTGGACTTTGGTAGTGGTGATGGCGGGGTGAGTTTTCTGTGTGTGTTTTTTTTTTATTTTATTTTTATTTTTCTTTATTTCTGTGTTTAGTCTTTGAGAAAGATTCCATTATGGTTGCTATCAATTCTCATTTAAAGAAATAAGGACAATGGTATTAATAATGAAACAAAAGTACTCCTGTTTTACTCTCTGTGGTCTGCAAGCAGTTTCACATTTCATTCAGATCAGAACTCCATGTCTTACTGATGTGAAAGTGTGTGGTTTTTGTGATAGCCAAGTTCTTCTAATATTCAACTTTCTGTTGTTTCTTACTTGCAATTTACAGTAAACGTATCCCAATCTTTCCCCTTTGTCAAAATCAGCCCATTGTCAAAGCAACCAGGCCACCTCCAACATGGCACTTTTCATGAATATCAGAGAGGCATGAGCTTATTTGAACCCAGTTCATTGTGTTAAACAGTCTGCCCAAACAATGAAACAGATCTTTGGACTCCACAGGATATAACTATTCTGGAGGAGCACAAGTCCTGCCTTTGCTTAACTCCTCTTCCCCGTTGATGTCCTCTCAACCTTCATTTTTGGCTATATTTGACCAGAAAAAATCAGGGATGGTCAGTCTTTAACTGTCTTGGAAAAAAACAACAACATAATTTGTCATCAAATCCCTTCATAGATGCTTACTATTTTGTCAAACCTTGGAAATAGAGGGTTACAAAATTATTTTCCTCAACTTAGGCTTAGAAAGGGCAAGTGAATTGCCCAGGAACCCCAGCAATAAGTGGTAAAAACAGGTCCTCAACACAAGTTTATTATTCTAGAAGAAGGGTGTTTTCCATTCTGTTCTGCCTGGAGCTTCTCTGGATCCTCTGCACATTGCAGGATCCTAACTGTTTCTTGATGATACACTATGACCCCAATAGCAAAGCTCCCCATCAGCTCGTACTTGATAGAATGTTTTTATATTGTTTAATGTCTGGGCCTAGCAGTGGCTGAGCATTTTCACTATCACCAGGATCCATCAATTGTCAGATGTGTCACAAATAATTTATTACCTGTCATTGTTATAGTCCAAAAATTCCAAATAATTTGTTTTTTAGAGGCTAGCACTCCTTCAAGATTATCCCTATGACACTATCATTCACACTCCCATTTACTCTAAGTGGGAGCATAAGACACAGAGTTATGGGTCTCCAGTTATTCCACTTAACCTCAGCCTGCCTTCCCTCGGTCACAGCCCAAAGTGTGCTGTTTTATTAACATTATCCATTGTAAGAGTCTTTGATAAATAAAAGCTGAAAAATACTGCTGTGGATGGAAGGAAAAGCATCACATACAGAAATTGGCTTTCCTAGAAAGAGAAGAGCTATCTGAATTCCCTGTAGGCTGGTTGAACCTCTACCATCAGTCCTGAATTGGTTCCATGGCCTTTGTTAGGGTAACAAAAGTCTAGTATGCCTTGCATATAATCCTGATCAGCCTCACTAAAAATTTATGACCCAACAGGGATAACATGAGGGTGTAACCTATTACTCAATTTACACACACACACACACACACACACACACACACACACACACGCACGCACGCACAGGCACACGCACACACCCCAGAGTCCAGAAAGGATCCAGTCTAGTACTGCAGATGACCAAAAATGTCCCACAGTCCATTCAGTATGTGTCAAAACCATGTAGCCTAACATCTAAGCGATAAACAGCAGTATTCTAAGTTTTAATGAAGTCAGCTTAACCATCACTGTTATCAGTTTATCTCATTGGACCGAATTATGCATTATTTGGGTCCCTTACTGCACTGTAAGTATCCTGTAGTGAAGGATCAATTATTCATTCAAATAAATATTTACTGAATAAATACATGTCAGACACTTAATCTAGATGGTAGGGATACAGTAAGGAACCAAAAAGACTAAATTCCTAAATTCATGGAGTGTAGGAGATAAGGAGAGGGGTTGTTATCTCTATTACTTCCACTTGTAACCATTGATTTGGAGCTATTAAAAAAAAATGCCTAGCACCCAACCCAGATATTTTAATTTGTTTAGTTTGGAGCTGTACCTGGGCAACAGTATTTTTAAGGGTATTCCAGTGATTCTAACATAGCATCAGGATTGAGAACCACAGATATGCTTGGTTTTGAAGGTGAACAGTCCTGGGTTTGAAATCCACCTATTACATATCTTCTGTGTGATCTCAGGAAACATACTTAATCTCTTTGTGTCTCAGTGACCTTATCTATCAAATGGGATAACAGCAGTAATGCATACCTCTTTGGATTATTAAGAATTAAATGATATATGTAAAATTCATAGCAGAGTGTGGAGCTCATGGAAAGGACTTATTAAATGATGGCCATTACCTACTGTTACTTTATCACTTTAAAATATGTATGCACAGGAGGTATGAACTGGAGAGTTAAGGTCAAAGTGAGTTCTGTTTTTCATGTACAGTGTGGACTTTTTAAAAAACATGTATTTTTATTGATTTCAGAGAGGAAAGGAGAAGGAGAGAGATAGAAATATCAATGATGGGAGAGAATCATTGACTGGCTGCTTCCTGCATGCCCCACACTGGGAGTGGAGCCTGGAAATTAGGTTGTGCTCTGACCAGAAATTGAACCTGTGACATCCTGGTCCACAAGTTGATGCTCAACTACTGAACCACACCATCTGGGCTACAGTATGGACTTTTTAAAAAATATATATTTTTATTGATTTCAGAGAGGAAGGGAAAGGGAGAGAGAGATAGAAACATCAATGATGAGAAAGAAACATTGATTGGCTGTCTCCTGTACACACCTCACTGGGGACTGAGCCCACAACCTGGGCATATGCCCTGACTTGGAATCAAACCGGTGAACTCTTGGTTCCTGGGTCAATGCTCAACCACTGAGCAACACTGGGCTGGGAAACAGTATAGACTTTTTAATTGCTGTGTTGTTGCTTTGAGCCAAAGTGGATATTACTGAGATCATAAGTAGAATTTTTCTTCTTCCCTGAAGAAATATCTCTTACAGCATTTTAAAAATATTTTAATGACCCAAGAGTTACAAATTAAAAATTTCACATAAAAATTTGACAAAAAATTCCTATGTGGCAATAATTTATTAGCACCAGGCAATCTGCCCCCTCTTTCAGTGAGAGCCCTCTCAAGCTTTCCATTGTCTGCACCATTCCCTGCAGCTCTTTCCCCAAGACAGACACAGAGACTATGGCTGAAGATCAGTTCAATTGTACTATCTTTTTCATAGTAAAGAGGAAAATAAAATTTTTCTGGTACCTAAGACCCAAAAGTGGAAAAAGAAAAGCTAGATAAACAGACTTTATATTTAAAAAAAAAAAAAAAAAAAAAAACACTAGAAGAAATGTTTTGTGGAAGTCCAGGATATTTCTATGTGTTAACTTTGCAAATGCAGTGTATCTATGTTCACACTTTTTAAAAAATATATATTTTATTGATTTATTTACAGAGAGGATGGGAGAGGAATAGAGAGTTAGAAACATTGATGAGAGAAACATCGATCAGCTGCCTCCTGCACACCTCCTAATGGGGATATGCCCGCAACCAAGGTACATGGCTTTGACTAGAATAGAAACTGGGACCCTTCAGTCTACAGGTTAACACTCTATCTAATCAGTCAAACTGATCAGGGCTGTTCACACTTTTACATATCTCACATGGCCCTGTAGATGGATGACATATCATGTCCTGGGCATTGAAATAGGACCTTAGCAAACATTAGCTCATTTAATCCCACAACTGTGTGAGGTACTTTCCATTATCACCATTCTCAAGGATGAGGAAACCAAATCTTGAAAAGGATAAGCAATGGTCTTGGGTCACATGAATAATAAATGGCAAAGGTAGATATGGAACCAAAGCTGTCTGACATCAGAGTAGAAATTTGTTCCATCACACTATGCTCCCTCCACCCATAGACCTAGTTAATTTAATTTAACTAAAGGAGAGAACAACTAGTTGGAAAAATTCTTGGAAAGAATGCCATTAGTTTAGAACAGCATAGGACAAGCCTTCAATGTCATTTCCTTATAACCTTGATATGTTGTAGGAATTTAACTCTTGGTTAAATCAATTATCCTATGGTAAAATTGGTTTCATTATATGTTCTTTTGCTTAAAAACACAGCACCTATCAATGGCAAGTAAGTGGGGACTTACTGTACATATCTCTCTGGTCATTACACAGATAATGAAGGGCCCATCCCAATAATTTTTGGTAGCTGTGTCTTTCAGACTTTATGAAACCTGCTCCTCTTTTCCTTTGGTCCCATGTAAAGATATCTCTACTCTTAAATCTAAAGTCAAGCAGGTTGCACAAAGAAGAAAACATTACTATGTACATGTGTGCATGTGTGTTATAATGTGTTGACAAAGATGCAAACCAATAACTGAAATGGAAGACCAAGACATAGTCAGACTCATCTCAAACATCTCTTTGCTGAAAGATGCCTCTATCATCTTGTCAGAATTAACCTGCCTACAGAGTCTAATTTAGGTTATTTCTATCTATCTTAGATTTCTCCATCACATTATGTTTATGTGTTATGTGTCAACACCCCAAACAAAGTAGGATTCCCTACAAAAACTATCTTGCATTCATTCTTATATGCCCACCCCAATGCCATGCACAAAACAAGGCATAAAGTCAGAGGCAAAATAAGAGTAAATTAAGTGAATAAGTGAAGATAAGATTAACTATTTTCTAACCATATTTCTTTAACCAAATGTATATTTAGTATTAGTAACTACAGAGCTAGGTTTTGTGGGGATACAGAGATTAAAATGTTTTAAAGCTTTGATTCAAGCTATTCACCATCTACTGAAAGGAATAAATGCACACATAAAACCATAACACAGGAGAAATAAAAATTAAGCCTCCTAAGATAAATAAACAAAAAAGTTCTGGTAATGAGAAAAATATGCAAGATATGACATTTTTCAGGATTTTGCTATAATATTTAGTGTAAGTGGTCAGTTAAAATACATCTACCCAAATACATATGCAATTTCTTTGATAATTTACTGACATTCAAGTTGCTGACATTTAACAATCAAAAGAGCTGTTAAGAAAGGTCTCAGTCATAATGGGGAATGCAACTGTTTTGTTTTTTTAAAGGGAGTGTAAGAGAAAGCATCTTTGTCTTTCAGCAATTTGAGAGAAGCTTGACTTTTCTGACAATGTAACTATAAAGAAACCTGAGTCAAACACACAAGAAAGCACAAAATGCTCAAGATATTTTAAATCTGCAATTATTTGCAGAACACATGCTAACTGCCAGGAAATATGTTAACCTCTCCAGGGAAACAGAGCTCAGTCTTTATTTGAGGTAACAGTGGGAACTTGTCCAGAAGATATTAGGATATAATTTCATGATAAACAGCATAGAAAAGGTATAGGCAAAGATTATGAGATTCAAGGAAACAAATTATGTAAATTAGAAACTTTATTGATAAATGAGACATGGCACTATGCAATGAAAACTAAAAACTAAATTGAGTACTTTGGCATTTGCAATATATTCCTAGCTCTGCCAATAATTTGGTGACAGAGCTTAAGTAAGTCACTCCCTGCAATTCAGATTTGTTTTCCTCATCATTTAAAAGGAGACATATGGCCCAGGCTTAGTGGTTGAAGGTATACCTATGACCCAGGAGGTCATGGTTTGATTCCAGTTCAGGGCAAATGCCTGAGTTGCAGGCTTGATCTCCAGTGTGGGGTGTGCAGGAGGCAACAGATCAATGTTTCTCTCTCATTGATGTTTCTATCTCTCTATCCCTCTCCCTTCCTCTCTAAAATTATATATATATTACATATGGGCTTCCCAGTAGTCAGTCTACAAGTCCACTACCTTTGGACTGGACTTGGAGCAAAAAAAAACAAGTTTTCTATCATGTCATTTGAATCCATTTGACCTTTTAGATGTTTATCAACTGAGAGATCCAAAAGCAATATATCTAGTAGCTACACACAATATGATATTTTATCATAATTTACAAAACTAACTAAATTACATGACATCTCATCACAAAGGCTAAAGTACTCCTACAGGGGACATAGAAAGTCAGGCGAATGAGTAGGGTGGATTTCCACCAGGGCTCTGTGTCCATTCTTTGTCATACAGAATATTTCTAGAACCAGCTGTCATAATCAATACCAGTTCTGTTGCTAAATACTTTATTTCTCATCAGAAATGACCCTCGTATATCTTTCCAGTGTCATTTCCCAATACTGCTTTCTTTCAAATCTTTATTTTATAAACTAGTATTAGCCAAACTATCTTTCCCAAATAAGAACCTCCAAGGAGGGTGCTAGGGATCTGTACTATTAACAACAAGTGTTTTCAATAATCAGACAAATCAGAAAAATTCTACTGCAGAACAAGTGAACTATGCATTATTCAATGGGAATATCCTGCTTCTTGTCTCTTTTATGTGTGTCTTCTGACTGCATTATGTTTCTTCCATTTTGGCTGGTGACATTCGCTTTCCTATCTCTCAGTATCCAGTTACAATGCCACCTGACTTCACTCTCAAATATATATTTCTTGTCTCTTCTATAGGATTATGAGATCACAGAGAGCAAAAAAGAAGTCTAATTCATTAGTTCATTCATTCACCAAATATGTATGGAGTATCTACCCTATGCCAGGCAGTACTATAGGCATTGGTTACATAGTAATGAACAAAACTAAGTTCACCACTTTCATGAACATTCTAGCAACAGGTGCTGGCAAATCGTGGCTCACAGATCAAATCTTGCTCACTGCATGTTTCCATAAAAAAAATGTACTGAAACATAGATGCAATTCATTGTTTACATATTATCTATGGCAGAGTTGAGTATTTTACATATTGTCTCACAGAATGATAGCTATGACAGAGACAATATGGACCACAAAGGCAAAATGTTTACTACTTGACCCTTTACAGAAGAGTGGTAAAGAGTGGTGATCCCTGTTCTTGTATAAACTCCCACATAATACAGTGCTTGGTAGACAATAGGCAGTTAATATATACTTAATATATACTTAAAGTCCGGCCAGTGTGGCTCAGTGGCTGTGCATCAATCTATGAATCAGGAAGTCACAGTTCGATTCTCGGGCCAGGGCACATGCCCGGATTGTGGGCTCGATTGCCAGTGTGGGGAGTGCAGGAGGAAAAAGGCAGCCAATCCATGATTCTCTCTCCTTGTTGATGTTTCTATCTCTCTATCCCTCTCCCTTTCTCTCTGAAGTCAATAAAAATACATTTTTAGAAAAGAAAAATATATACATAAAAAATAAAATAAAGATGGAAAGTAAGAATAGGAACACATAAGGCAGGTCCCATGGCAGAACCTCATTTACCTAATCTCCATCTTTGACATCTAATTATGCCAAAACTAATTTCCACCCAGGATAACACCCTATTAGCAATGCTACCGTTTACAATAATAAAAAGGGAGGTTGTGGCAAGCTTTCAAACCTATGGAAAAATTAAGAACTAAATAAATTGCTGTGTATTCAGAAGTCATTACTATTTCAGTCTCATTTGTGGCCTGGCAAAACATATTACAATAGCTGTCTTTTCTGGCTTTCAGAGCTTACAAGTGTTTGGAGGGAGTTGTTAAGTATTTCACTTGTTTATTTTCATACGATGCATCAAGGGGACCTTTGCATCATTTGGATCAAGCTGACTAATGAGATTCAGGTTAAGTCAAACACAAACACACAGTTGCACAGGAGGAAAACCTCTTTCTGTCAAATACCAAAGTCAAGCTCATAAATTCAAATTAATATCCATAGTCTGAGAAATGTCTTCTTTATCAAGGCCATGTGCAAATGCTCTCATCCTTGGAGAAAAGAACTGATAACTGCGCTCTTTGGAAGATCCTTTTCAGAATCTGAGTAACTATAAAATTTTAAGTGGAGATGTGAGACACAGTTGAGGTTTTACAAGCCCTGTGCAGTACGGTTTACTGCAAAGAGTAACCGTTTTAGAGTCAAACGAGTCTTGATTCTACAAGAGTTGTGCCACTCGTTAACCATGTAAACATGGGCAAGCCACTAAGCTTCTTTGAGCCTCTGCCTCCTATCTATAGAAAGAGAATAAGACACCTCACAGGGCCAACAGGATAATTAAATAAGATAGGTAAGTGTAAAGAATCAAAAGAAAAGAAGTTTTCAGTAACAGTTGGTTTCATTCCTTCCATTTTATCCAAAACTAGTGCAACACAGGTCCCCACACCTCAAAAATACTTTTTTTTTTTTAAATATTTTATTGATTTTTCACAGAGAGGAAAGGAGAGGGATAGAAAGTCAGAAACATCGATGGGAGAAAAACATCTATCAGCTGCCTCTTGCACACCTCCAACTGAGGATGTGCCCGCAGCCAAGGTATGTGCCCTTGACCTGAATCGAACCTGGGACCTTTCAGTCCGCAGGCCGACGCTCTATCCACTGAGCCAAACCGGTTCGGCTCAAAAATACTTTTGTATGATATATCTGAACTCCCTGAAAATGTTACAGTACATTTTGAGTCAATAAATTTAGAAATATTTCATTTTTACATATTTGATTCTTCCTTAGCCCAAACTGAAGGAAATTATTTCCTTTCTCAATTTACTACTCAGAAGCTATATCTCTTGTTTATTCTATCTCCAGGTGGCTGATTTCTAAGAAAACATTGGTTGAAACAAAAATCCCCAAAATGCATTATATTCAGAACATTTTGCAGAGACATCATAGAATGGAAAGTCAGGTTGGTTCTAAACATCCCTCTTGGTTTCAAAGTGGAACAAAAATGGTCAAGTTCTAGTCATTTTCACTTTCTAGTTCTTGTGCTCTTGGCCACTATGATTCCCTTTTGAAAATGCAATAAAGAAACCAAAATGGCCCAATTAAAATAGTCTTCATTCACTTTACAGTTAGATTGGATAGGTGAATAGACAGATATGGATAACAAATGAAGATTTAGAGAGGTAAATGAGAAAGGTAGGTAAGAATGGCCAGGGGAGAGACATCATTAGAAGGATGATTGGAGAGACGGGTGGAAGGATAGATGGGTGGAAGTATGAATAAATAGATGGATGGAACTCAAGCAAATATAGCTAGCAAGATGCTAAGCAGACACACGGAAATGCATAGAGAAGCAAAAACATAAATCCATGATGAAAAGATCAACCTCAGGACTGAAATACTAGCACACTTCCCTCTCCTAAATTACTGCTCCTTAAATCTCCATTTTTAAAAATGACCAAAGGTCTCTCTTCATCATTATGCCAACACATTCAACTATGTGATAACTACAGTATTATGTATGTCCCCAGCAATGGAAAAGACCCTTTGGGCAAAACAAATATACCACATCCTGCTAATAAGAGAAAATTAAAAGCTTTCCAGAAGGCAGAAGGCAATGTATCTAATGCAGTACATTCCTGAGACTACCCATACTATTTTGCAATGTTTCTCTAATTAGTGTTATGTTAATTAAGAACACTTGGCCCAATGTATTTTTTAGTCAGAATTTTCTCTAAATTAACAATTCTATGGGCTTAACTTTAGCTTAGAACTGACAACTTACCATAACTAAAAGTGCTACAATCCAGCCCAATAAATATTAATTCAAAATGAAATAAAATGTCAAATTCCTCTACTATTAAAACAATTTCAAGTGCCCCTGTTTTGTTTGAAAGCAAGATTCCTTTCTTGGTAAACAGCTCTTAATAATGAAAACAATGGTCAAATATATCGCAATACATGCAAATACATCACATAATGCAACATTATGCAATGATTAAAATGTATAGTTTTAAATAATGTTTAAATTGGAAAATAATTACAATATAACACTATGTAAAAAAACATGCAAAACTAAATTTGTATAAGGATTTGTATAAGCATCAGGCAGCCCCTTTTTTAAAAAAAATAAAGTAGTTATGTGTGTAAAATTGCAACAATGGTTATCTCTGGATGGTGGGTTATAGGTGTTTTAATTTGCCTCTTAGTGTATATATATATATATATATATATATATATATATATATATATTTGCATTTTAACTCTCTAAGATAGGTGTACATAACTTTTATAAATGAAAAACAAAGTTTTATTTTAGGAAAAAAAGTAGGACCTGTGTTAAGACAATAAATATAAAGGGTTTTTTTGTTTTGTTTTTTCCATGCATGGAATATGTGCATATCCAGCAGCTCATCTGATCTCTTCAACAACTTGGAGAGATGGGTTCCAGAATCCCCACCTACAGCCAAGCAGTCAAGATCCTATAGCAAAATAGGATAGAGAGGCTCTCACTCAAGGTTCCCTGGTGCCCTACTGCCTGCCTTTCCTACAATGTCCATTCATTCATTTCAGGAAGAGTTTTGTTTTTTCCCTAAAGGGGTTCAAAAACTCTTTTGCTTTCCTTCCACCTCAAAGTAGCAACATCATATTTAGAAAGGAAAAAAAAAAAAAAAAGCCTGCACATATAAACCTACCTGGGCCCCTTGACACCTCACCCACAGTGGGAGGGAAAGACTCTGTTCAAGAATAACATTTCCTATGATTGTTATTTTCATAAACGTATAAAGCCAATTATCCTACAGGACCAGTTGAACCTATTAAGGGGATGTTCAGGCACAACTTGAAAAAAGACACAGTCCGATCTAGATAAGGAAATCGGAGACAAAGATTCGAAAGCTGCTTAAGATGGCAGAATGCAGAGGGAGGTTTAGAGTCAGCATAGATGAAGCACCACAGCTCAAAGGCAGCTGGTCTTGGGATGAGTCACCAGTGCTGCCCTGTGCCTCCCTCCCCAGCCATCAGACAGGTTTTTCCATCAGACTTTATTGATGACATGTACTCAGTAAGGTGGCAAGATCAATTCCGAAGCTCTAAAATAGGGAAGATATGACTGAAAAGTCATAACACTGATTCCACAGAGTACACTCAAAAAAGCCCAGAGAGAGTTGCAATGATGGTAGAAGAGACATGCCTTCATTTCACCTCTGCCAGTGAGCAAATTGCCAGTCTGTATGTTCTAAATTTTTACCAAAAAAAAGGTGAACTGCCAGACAACATGCGGTTCATTACCAAAGGTATAAGACACAGTCATTATGTAGGGAACATATACAGGAAAAGACTGGTCCTGCTTAGGGTCTGGGGGCAAGAAGAGAAGTTGGGTCTTTGTGGAAAGAATGGAACCTCTTGAATAAGATAGAACCTGATAACATACCTAAACTTTACTGTGGCTGAGCTAAGAAACCCTGTCCTTACTCCCCCTTCCTGTGGAAACTTCTAGGACAGAACCTACAGCCTGTCTGTGTAGGCACAACAAAAGTATTGCTGGACAGAATAAACACTCATTATAGGAATGAGCCTGGGGCATAAAAAGAAAAGCAGATGGTGAGGACACTGAGCCTTTGTTCCCTCATAGCATCATCCAGCTTCCTCTCCAGTTGAGACCACACCCTTCTGAAACCTATTCACTCTCTTTTCATGCCCTGGGTGTGTCTTTGTCATCCAGGAATCAATGAATTAAATGTCTTTTTTTAAAAGCCTTTACTCTAAGCACTACACACCATAAGTAAACTGATACCAGTAGATTTTTAAGCAGGGGTGTCCATCATGATTATCTACAAAGGTTTTCAAGATGCAAAAGTCCAGGCCCACAACCAAAGATTTTGAAATGCAGACTGCAAATCTGAAGTCTGGTGCAGGAATTGCTATTTGGAGCCATCATTAACATGGGTAATCAAAAGAATCAAAGAAAAGAAAAGCAATGAGGTATCTGGGCTAGTGTTTCCAGGAGGATCAAGAGGGCAGTAAGTAACCTGTGTTCAGGGTAGACAACAGGAATGGAGGACTGGAGAATGCCCGGGGTAACAGAGAGGTGTCTCCAAGAGAACAAGAAAAGAGCAGTGTGATCAGTTCAAAGGTCTCCAGAAAAGATATACTACTTAGAGGCCCTCAAGTGTGGTAAATAGAGAAATTCTGGTAGGATTTGGATTTACAGAGATGGGCTTGCAAAATGTATTCACCTTAAGAAAACTAATCAATCTATACAATATATTCAGCTTATTATCTTGAAAAGAAGACACTAAGTGAAAGTAGATGAGCATGTCCTTTGCATATTGTTGAAAGACCAATAGGCTCTGGAGAAACCCTGACTTAGAAGGAATTTGTGAAAGACCCCAAATAAAAGATGCAAGGTCCCTCATGGCTACTATAGTTCTATTTCAAATCTTTTAGCCAAAACAAGAGAACTTAGCTAAGTGCATGTCCCTGATTCCTTTGAATGTCAAAAATCAAGTCCAATTTAGTTATCTTGTGAAAACCTATAAGCAAATCCTACTCACTTCATATAAATAAAGGATTAAGCTGGCTAATCCAAGTGTCCTTGGATAATGATCTTTAAGTTTGCTACTGTTTCTTCTTCTATAAAATGGGAATAACAGACTTTCTTGAGCCATATCTAATAAATAATATTCTGGGAAGTTGTTAAGTAATGAAATACCTAGCTCTAATTGCTAAATAAACTACTGACTAACACTTTTTAAAAATATATTTCTTTATTGATTCCAGGGAGGAAGGAGAGAGGGAAACATCAATGATGAGAGAGAATCTTTGATTAGCTGCCTCCTCCATGCCTCCTACTGGGGATTGAACTTGCAATTGCGCCCTTGACCGGAATCAAACCAGGACCCTTCAGTCCTCAGGCCAATGCTGTATCCACAAAGCCAAACTATCTAGGGCCTAACCAACATTTTTAAAATCTAACATATATTCCTTTGTTTTTTTGTAAGCAGCATATAGTTCTTAACTTACATCGTTGGTCTATTAAATTCCTGATTTGCAAGAATTCCTTCTGGTTTATCCAAAATTCAAAAGATAAAATTTATCTATTTAACTGGACTCTCCCATCTCTGCTATCACTATGGAATTCATGCCTTTACACCATGGATTTCTTTATCCTACGGTATTCTCTAAACAGAATTCTGGAAGGGAAGCAGTCTGAAATTCACGAGAAATGTCTGAAGTTGAACCCCTCGGTGTTCAACTGTGAAATGGAGACTGACTCTTGCACTACAGTCCTTGACAGGCCCTCTTTACTCCAGTCAGAGTTATTTAGTGTATCCCTCAATTGGTATTTCCTAAGTGGATTAACCAGCCTGCATGAATTACATTCTTCCCTGCTCAGCACACTGTCCCCCACTTCCATAATATGGCCCTGTTCTATCTTCCAGCCTCCTATTTTTCCCTAAAGGAACCCTGTTGGGATCTGAGTGAGAAATGGGGGCAAGGCTCCTCATAGTGGCAGACATTTCCTTTCTACCTTGCTTTCTGCCTTTTCATCTTACGGTACTTTCCCTCCACCTGCCTCATCTACAGAGGAGGAGGAGGTGAGGTACCCAAATATTGAATTTGGAGAAGGAACCAGGCTTGTGTAACACAGCCCCTTCCTCCCAGCCTTGGAAGTTACTAAGGCTGAAAGCATATATGCCCTGCTGCTCACTGTAAGTTTTATAGGCACAGTCTCCTATGAGGAAATTGTCAAAAGTAGAATAACTGACTATTCAGGAATGCTAACAAATTTAAAGTCCGCTCCCACTCCCGGGAGTGGGCTGGAAGAGATTAATGGAGGGAAAAGGAGGACCTATGTAATACTCTCAACAATAAAAATTTTAAAATAATTAAGTAAATAAATAAATAAAGAAACACATACATACATACATACATACATAAACAAACAAACAAACAAACAAATAAATAAATAAAATAAAGTCCATTCTATCACCATGCCTTTATCTCCTCCTGCCTGGCTGCAGTGTTACTTTCAACTGATTTCTAGATGGGTACCAAGGAATGGGAAGCAGAAAATAGACAGCAAATAGAGCTGAGACTGTGGTCTGGGAGCCAAGGCAGAGGCTAAATTCAGTCTCAATTAGCCCCTCAAGCCTAGGCATCATTTATTCTAACCACACTGAAAGTACCTACCTTATGCATGGGTATGTTTGGGCCTTTGCTTTACCCTCAAGCTACCTTTCCAAACCCTTAGCTCATTTCCCCTACTCTGACTTCCCTAGTCAAGTTCACCCAGCCTTCTCAGATGCCTCCAACACTGGGACGTCTACGTTCTCTGAATCCTCACAGCTTATTCTCTCTCTCAAGCTTTTGATCCTTATCACACTTTCATTGGAGATATTTTTTTAAATATAAGACAAATATCTAGGAGAATCTCAGTTCCTTTGTTGTCAAGGGCTGAGCCCATTCATCCCCATAGTCTCCTCTGCAGCCCTCCTTCATTGGCACAAGTTAACTAACATTGACTGGGAATGTCTATGCCTGGAAACTAAGAGCATTATATTCATTATCTTGTTTAATCCTCCCTAGGAAGTAGGTACAGTTATCATTCTGTCTTCAGAAAGTGTCTCCATTACAAGATCTTGCTGTCTCTGGTGTAACAATGGGGATGCTTGTGGACTTGAGGTAAAGAGCAGATGAAGATGGGAAGTGAGATTCAGGAGAGCTAAGTTTAGTTTAAAAGGGAGGGTTCCACCTTCACTGCCTTGACCTTCACCTATACTGCCCCTGGTTTAAGGAGAAAAAGAATTCTCACTTAAGAAAAAAGGAAGATGGAGAAAATATAAGTCCACATGGGCACTGCTCCATGAAAGGCCTAATTACTCAATGTGAACAAGTCTCCCCATTCCTAATCCTTGTTCTGAAAACAAGGACCTGGATAACTGTGGTTTTGTCACCAGATGAATAATAAGCCCCAAGGATTGCTAGAATTACAAGGCCCAGACCAGATCCACTCAAATATAGCTGGAAGCTTTCTAGTAACTCTAACCGTGCATGGGGAATGAGCTGCTCAGAGAAGTGAGTCACTTACTGGAATCCGCACTGCCTGCATTACTCAGCTGATATTAATACACCCACTTGTTCATTAAAGTTTAATTGGAGTTCATGTGAATTGGTTTCACCGGATACTTAATCAAAGAGAAATGTTTGTGTAGGAAATGTTCACATAAAAAGCTCAAAAGCACGGCATCCCTTCAGCCTCTACACACTTCCACACAAGTTAGTCAAAGAGGGTGGGACAATGACCATGAAGGTGGAGGGGGAAAGCTGTCCAGCAAAACACAAAAGAAGAGAAAATGAAAAATCCTGTGTGTGGCAATAGCCCAGTTCCCTAATTCATCACCTATAGCCTAAAATCAGCAAGGACTCCAAGGCCCTAAATAGGAACTTGTTCCTTTCTGGTATTCACTAGCGAAGCTGCAGGCCTTCTTTTGCTCTGGGCACCTATCTTCCAGACATACATCTTTATTTTTAAAATGGGTGGATAAAGAAATTAACCATCATTCAACATAATCACACATTCCTCTTGTATTGACAAGCAAAATAAGAACACAACTCCAAGCGCCTATTTACACAATCAGGGCTGTCAGTATCCTGTTATTTCTTATTGAGTATCTCACTGATCAACATTTCTGGAAATACAAAATTTAAAGCTCTTGAAAATACTGTGCATGAAGTTGGGAGGAAATAGATGTCAAGTTTGGTAGCTCTGGTTGTTTTGTCAAGTTTTCCTTAGGCCTGGTCATCATTGTTAAGAGTTTATGACCTGTTGGCCAAAAACAAGTCAAATAAATTATGTTATACACTATTTGACACCCCCCCCAAAAAAAAACTTATAGACTAAAATGCATCAATTTTAACTAGTTTTATTAAGATAAAATCATACAACATACAATTCACCCATATAAAGTCTAAAATTTAGTTGCAGTATATTCACAGTTGTACAAATATTGCCACAATCTAATGTAAGAACTTCCCATCATACCCAGAAGAAACCCGTTTCTTTTAGCAGTCAGTTCCTATCCCTCACCCCAGCCCCACCAGCAACCACAAATCCACTTTTTATCTCTAAATATGTATGGATTTGCCTACTGTAGACATTTCATATAAATGGAATCATATAAGATGTTGTCTTTTGTAACAGGCTTCTTTCACTTACATAATATGCTTAAGATTCATTCATGTGGTAGTATATATCAGTACTTTATTCCTTTTTATTGCTGAATAATATTCTTGGTTGGGGGTGTCAGATTTTGCTTAGCCATTCAGCAATCTACCTTTTAAAAATAAATAGACCCCCACCTACTAAAGAATAGCAAAGCACTTTGCATTCAGCTCCACAAACAATGTGCTTATACGTTCAATGGTCCATTCATGACTATTCCATTATAAGTATGGAAGAAAGTGAGGCTAAGATAAGGAATTCTCAAATGTGAGAGGATGGAGCATAGCCTATGATTGAAGCTATTCTAAAGTTACATCCGTCAGGATGACCCATGCATGCCTTGTTTCACAGTATATGGAGTGCTCTCCCTGACATGATATAGCTGGACTGTGGCTGCCTAAGAAATGAACTGTGGTGTTTCATCTCTGACTTCCCAAGGTGCTGAGCATGCTGGGAATGCACTGAAGCAACCCTCACCGCCATCTCTCTCTCTACAGGAAAACCATCTCTTTCTGTGTCTTAAGATATGATCTAACTACTTAGTTAAAAACATCTACTATATACCAGCCACCACATGGAGATTAATAAGTTAGGATGCCTACCCTACAGGAGTTCAAATGTAGCAGAAGACACCAAACCAATACACACACACATGACACATCAATGCCAAAAGAAACAGAATTAAGCATGTGACAGAAACTCAGAGAAGGGACACTACAGTCATGCTAGTGATTTCATTTCTGACCTTATTTGTAGGGTGAATGCTAATTATTACATAAGAAACATAGATGGAACATGGACATAGCTATCTGTGTCCTGAAAAGGTACAAGCTGATCTGTTTCTGGCGCATAAATCAGGGCCAATTTCAGCACCTACATTAATAATATTACCACATGATGCAAATCGGAAAAGAAACCATTAAGGATGGAAAGTCAAAGGGGTCATCTGTCCAAACCAAAACAGTTTCTGCCCCCTTCTGAAGCAGACTGTTCAAGACACTGTCAGCAAGCTGGTGATTCACTCAAAAGGAGTCATCTAAGAAACCACACGGTGTGAAGTAAAGAAATAGACTTCCAAAAAACATGTGACCTTATCCACATGCTAGTACATGAAGCTAATAATACATCAGTGGGTTTATTTGATGCCGTGTGACTAAGGGGCTCAAAAACCTTTGCCAAAGAGAACTCAGTCCTTCCCACCTCCAATAAGAACAGTGTTGACTCTCAGTCATAAGAAGCTCAAAAGCATCTTCCATTCCTCTGTTCTGTACTCTGAGGACACACCGGAGCTTCCAGATAAAAGCACCTTGGAATCAAAACTAGAGTTCCAACTCATCCTTCTGGTTGTTGGAGCATAAGGATGTAAAACCAGCCTTGGATCCAACTCAGTTTTCATGCCAACCAATTGACACACTTAATTAGAACTTCTTTCACTTAAGGTCTCCATCAGCATGAAACCCTCTATAATATGCTAGTACTCATCCAGCCTGCACATCAGTACAAGTGTTCCTCTTCAGATTTCTACAGCAAGTTCATACATCCTGTTTCCTAATGACCTCGTGCAAAAAAAAAAAAAAAAAAAAAAAAAAGGAATTTTGTGTTCACCTCCCTTATTCATTAAAGCAAGTTTCAGGAAATACTTTGACATTTAATGTTGAAAAACACAATTTGGGTTAACAGAAAGCCCTAGACATTCATTGCTGTTTATACTGGGGGGGAAAGAGGGGAATGAATAAGTTAATATCAAATTATAGTTAACTTTTTAACCAGTGGAAAGTAAAGGTAAGCGTTTTTGAGATTTATTACAACTCTATGTAACCTGGGTAGTGCTTGGTAAGAATGAGCTCATTATTACACTCAAATTAGGTGGCAAAGCAAAAAGTACCCTAGAGTTAAAGGTTCAGAGTTTGCAACCATCACTGCTTTAAGAAACTCACTTTATCTCTCTGAACCTCAGTTACATAATCTCTAAAAGGGAATTAATAAGCTCTGTCTTGCCTACCTCACAGGGAGAGCATATGATGCACATAAAAAATGTGTATTTAAGTGCTTTGAAAACCACAAAGCCCCATACACAATGTAAGGTATTATCATAATGCCTTTTCCTATAAAGACATGTTCAAATGACATGAACAAACACTTTACCTTTCTGTTTCTATTTTGAATAAGCCAAAGAAACACACCCCCAAAATCAACACTACCAATTCCAGGAAGCTACACACACACACACACACACACACACATACACACACACACCTTGTTGTAAAGATAATTGTTGTTTAGGACAATAAGCTCAAGATCCCGAAGAATCTTCCATCTTCCAGTTTATCCTCAGCAGCACACCTTTAGAATAAATGTCTCTGAATGCATTCTTCTTTTTTGAAAGTGTGTGAAATATATGTTAGAGTATATCACCTTTCAAATAATGGTATGCCAAATGCCTACCCACCTCCTTCTGGTATAGGGGAAACAGTCCCAAGCAAAAATGGCCCCAGTATATCAAAGCCACTAGACAGGAGGAAAATGGGAGACAGATCTGAGGAGTGGCCCCAGGCACATGCAGACTGAGTAGACAAAACATGGAAAAAATTACAGCCTACAGGCCAACCTTGACCAGCAAACGCACTCTCAGTAGCCACATGGCACCTCTCTATAAACAAGCTCATCAAGGATGTGGATACCTTCTCCTCCCCAAGCACACCCCATCCTCTGCAGTTCACTCTCTTACTATCCCCTACAGATGAGTAAGTGTCAAAGATGGAGAAGCCAGGAATGTTTCCAAGGTCATCAGTGGCTGTTTAAATGCAACTTTCATGTCCTAGGCTAAACTGGTTGGCTGTCCTTGAATGAACAGGCCAGCGTCCTAAAATAGTCCTGCACTGTTCACTTTCTACCAAAAGGAGTCATCTAAGAAACCTTCCTCACTGTAGTACACAGAACAATGAGAGCTAACACACTGCTGTCAGGCATTGTTAAAGGTGTTGTACACACACTTTTAAGTAATTTATCTTTCCACTTATTTAACACTTACAAGAACCCTATGAGATAAGTCCATTTTACGTATAGAGGAAATTGAGACAGGAAAAGTGAAGTTTTCCCCAAGTCATACAACAATATGTGGTGAAGCAGATTTAAAGCCCAGTGATCTGGCTTCCATGGCTGTTGCTAACCACTACCCAAAACTGCCTGTTCACTAGTTACTTCTGATACTGGCCGAACACCCACTGTGAACCAAGCACTTTTGAAGAGTCTCACATACATTTTCTGATTTATTCTCACAATGACAATGAAAGAGAGATTTTATTCTCCATAATTCAAAGGAAGGCCCTAAGATTATGGAATAATTTAACTGAGGTTTTTAAAAACGTAAGAAACATGAGAATTGGGGCCCCTATCGAATTTTAAGTTCAGTAAACTTAAAACATCCACCAGCTTTTTATAAAAAAAAAAAAAAAAATACACAGTCCTCTACCTGGCCAGTGTCACTCAGTTGATTGAACATCATCCCACATACTGGGAGGTCACTGGTTACATTACCAGTCAGGGCACATGCCAGGGTTGCAGGCTCAGTCCCAAGTAAGGAGCTTGCAGGAAGCAGTCAATTAACATTTCTATGTCTCTCTCCCTCTCCCTTCCTCTCTCTGAAATCAACAAAAATATACTGATCTACTCACCACCAGCGTTGTCCACCTATCCATCTATCTATTAATACATTTTTTTTGCCAAGTGTTGTAGTAGGAAGAACAGGAGACAGGAAGACCAGAGCGGTTCCATCACTTCCTAGCTGTAAGACCTGAACAAGCTAACCTCTCTGTATTCTTATTTCCTCAGCTAACCATTGAGAATAAGAATCATAGTACCTGCTACATTCTCATAGGATTCCTATAAAAATTACATGAGATGAAACATGTTAAATATTGACAATGACTAGCACATAATAAATGCTCAATAAAAATTAATTCCATGAATAAGAGAAACATTGAGATTAAATGGCATAATCTAAGAAAAATTACTATTAGAGTTTCTGTCAGATAAAAGCTGCTCAAAAACAAAAATTATGTTCATTTATTGTCAATATCCTCTCTAATAGTCTCAACATGTCTTGAGTCAGAGCCCTGTTTGATCTAGTCTGTAAATCCCACAGCACCTTGCATATTAGAGAAGCTCTGAGGCAATGAGCATCTTTTTCTGAAAGCATCTTTTCTTGGTAACAAGGGAAGAAAACCTAAGGGGCTAAGGTAACTTCCCTGAAAGTTTAGGAGCTTCAGTTATACATTCTCATCCCAAATTTTACCTTTAGTTTGGAAATTATTACCCATAATTACACACCAAAAAGCTCCAATTTAATGTCCTTATTTATTTCTAAAACATTTCTCAAGAAATAAAGAGATTTCCCAATCTCTTTCCACACTTTAAATTTTATCTCTGTCTTACCTAAAGACTGCCACATTACACATGAAATCATGTATTTTGCACTAGGCCCTTCACAGATGGTAATCACAAGTGCTTTTCTGAGTTAGGAGAGAGAGATTGTAAGTGCAAGAAATGGGAGAGATTTGATATTAAGAAAAATTATATTGCAGAAATACTTCAATGAGAACATCAAAAGAAAAACAGCTGCAAGAGTTCATCATTAAGTTTGAGGGGGAAATGCGTGTCTGTGTGTACAGTATGTGTGTACAGTATGTGTACGCACATGTGCATGTGCACACCCATATATAAGAGCAATCTATGATGTAAACCAACACAAGGCAGGAAAAAGTACCCACACTAGCATTTGAAGGTGACTGTGTGAAAGGTGGCAATGTAGCCACAAGTCTGGGGGCTGGAAAAGCAGATCTCACAGCTGGGTTCTGTCTCATCCTGAAAAAGTCATTTCAACTCAGTCTGCTATTCTCAGAATGGAGCTCTCCCTGGACCAGTTTGAGGCTTAAGCAACAAATAGATGTGAAAGTGTTTTTTAAAACATCTGTACAAACATAAATGGGCATTACTACCAGTTCATTTCAATGCAGCACAGAGTGACTTTTGTATCAGCAACATGCCTCACAAGTGAAATCTATTATGATCATAGGCTGCTTTCAGCAAAGGAAGAAGGGATGGGGACAATTTTGCAGAGATGCAGTGATTTTTAATTTCTCTATCACTTCCTAAACTAAAAAAAGCAAAATTCCCCCCCCCCCACCTTTTGTTTTTCAAAATAAAAATAAATTATAACCCTAACATGCTAACAAATACAGGATAGAACTGTCCTTAAGTAAAAGCTTTTGATAACAAATTGCCTGCACTAACTGCTATTTTACTGCTGAATTTTTTATTGTTGCTTAAGCATAGCAATTATGCTAATAAGCCTGGGAGGATGGTACATCAAGTATTGAATCTGACAGATAAAATACTCAATAAAATGCTAATCTCACCTTAAAATTGGAATCATACAGCCTTATTAGAATTTATGGATATGGCATCTTAAACACGTGTGTTTTTTTTAAGATGACTATATATGAAATCAATGTTGTCTTCCAATACCACCTGCCATTTCTAGGCCTCTATGTGCTTCAAATTCAAGTTGACAATTGCTCATTGCCCTAGCATTGTTTCCTGACACAGAAACAGGAGCTCATTGGTCACTTCTGCCACAAAAAGAATCAGGCAATAAAGTGTTTTCCTTCTTACATTCAACTCCCTCTCTCTCTGCCCAACCCTCCCAATCTCCCCAGAAAGGGAGGGTAAGAGCTGTCTGTCTGAACAGAAAGGGAAGGCAGATTTGACAGCAACAAGAACCATTTGTCAAACCATCTGGCTTCTCTCTTCACCTGACAGGAGGGAAGAGGGATGTGTCAGAAAGAACAGGGAATTGAGAACCCGAAGTGCTGTTTTTTTGTCTCGATTTCTGCCCTTTCCTCGATGTGCATGTGCATGTATGCATGAAAGTGTATTAGCTATAGAACCAAAGAAGTCAGGGATTTACCCAAGGCCAAAGAGCTAGAAAACATCTTTCATTTGCTGTCCTACAAAGAATGGCAGCTTCCTAAGTAAGGACCTTCTAGAGCCCAAAGATCAAGTCTCCTTGAGAAGCAAGTCTCTCTGTGTTGCATTAAAAAAACAGGGCCTAAGCCGCAGGGTCTGAAGAATCAAATGTAATAAGCCAAGGCAGATATGTCAGGTAGGAACCTAAGATTCTAGAAAATGAGCTTCATTTACCTGGTCCCTCCTTCCTGTGTATCCCCAATAGATCTCTGAAATGGTCCAGGCTTCAATTCAAATAGACCAAATAAGAAAAGACTGGACTGTTCACCCACTGTCCTCAGGAGTTTGACTGGTTTTCTTTTTTTGCATCAATACATTTACTCTGGGAGGGGGCAAAAAAAAGAGAAGTCAGCTGCCTGCTTTAAGTAGCAGAAATTAAGGATATCTGAATAGTGCAATATCATTTACAAAAGAAATTTCTCTTCTTATCTCCATATCAACCCCAGGAAGTAGAAGAGAAAAAAATCCTACTCTCTAGTCTAGAAGTTGCAGTAAGTAGGGCAACTGAGGGTCATAGAAGCCTTTTTCTTCTCTCCAGAGGACACAGTTTCTGGAGTCAAGAGAGCAGTTTTGCCCTCTGACTCATCCCAGTCACTGCCAAGCACCACAGGTCCACTGGGTCACAGGTCTGTTGACTCACCCAAAACCCAAATACCCAAGTAAATACTCACTGCTGGACACAAGGGAACATGAACAGAAGTCTCAACACCAGCAGCACCCACCTCACCAGAGACTTATCCAGCCCCCTCCAAGGCTTCAAAGAACGACACCCTTCCAGAAGTTTCTATCTCCCCCCTCCACCCCCACCTCCCGCATAGGTCTCAGGCATGGACAAATCAGGCTTGCTCTGAATGGTGGAATTTGACAAAACTGGGCATGACTCCAGAACTCCAATTCACTCTGAAGCCTTGGAAAGTCCCTCTCCTATACAAACCCCTGTTTCTTCTCCTGTCTCAGTTCAACTTTTAAAGACCAAAGATGTCCTTTGGCAGAAAGGAAAAGAGAGAGAAAGGGGGCTCCTGAAATAAAGAGTTCAACAGAACTTACAAAAAGGCTTCATGTCCCTTTCTTCCAGCTGATTCTCATAATGCAGGCAAAGCTGAGCTGATTAGTATCCCCATTTTGCAGATGAAGAAATTGAGGCCTGTAAGTTCAGAAATTCTCCCAAAATAATAAAGGAGCTACAAGATCTTTATCCCTTAGCTGGGGGGTGAGGGTGAGGTAAGGAATGCTGGTAATGGTGGTTAGAACAGGTCAGGGTAGAACCAAGCAGTCAGTAGATTCCACAGTAATTTAACAAAATATTCCAAGACCCCACCCACTAAAAGCAAGTGCTAGTATTTCCATTATATAGAGATCACACCACGCACAGGTGCTGACTGATTCACCACCTTCTTCTCCTGCTTCACATACATAGAAAAAACTGAGTCTGGACTCTGTTTTATCATTATTGTGCTATGACCAACATTGTGATCTGCAAAACGCTATCAAAAAAAGTTGACCAAATGAGAATCATGATCCCCCAATTGGTAGGAGAAAAAGTGGAGGCACCAAAGAGTAGATTCTTTTGCCCAATTCTCATAGGTCTCTAATGGCAGGGCCAGTAACTCTGAAGGCCTTCTTCTTTCCTCTTGACTGGGCCACCTCTGAATTACCCGTGCCACTGTTTCTACAAGTAAACAACCAGAGCAGAAAGTCAGCTCTGAAATGAGACAGCTCCCAACAGAGTAATGATTCGAGTCATACTTCGAGGAATAATTTCTGGGAAAGCAGAGGAGGTGATGCTATCAAACAGTGAAACTTAAAACTCCTACTCACTACCTACCTGCCGGGGAGGGAGCAGGAAATGGGGCCAAAGCCCTTTCCCTACATGCTCCCCCTACCCAGTTCTGTCACTCACAGTCATTACTAAACTCAATACTTCAAGCAAATGAAAGATGTTTTCTAACTCTTTGGCCTTGGGTAAGTCCCCGGCTTCTTTAGTCCTATTACTTATACACACTCATGCACCCATGCACATGCACATACATAGATACACATACATACACACCTAGGGTCATCCCTTCATTTACCTAGGGCAGTGGTCGGCAAACTCATGAGTCAACAGAGCAGCAAACCATGGCTCATGAGCCGCAGTTTGCCAACCACTGACCTAGCGGGATAGTGACAATAGAAGGCTTCTATCTTTCCTATCCTGCAAAGAACTGCAGTTACACCCTAACTATTCAACACTTGAACCAGAACCCCTCCACCTCTGCTCTGGGCTTTCTAGTTCCCACCTCTCTTCTTCCCTCTCCTCAGGCCTCTCTGTCAGATCCCCTTCCAAATCCTTACCTGCCACTGTCCTGGGTTAGAGCAGCTCACCTCCATCCACGACAAGCTAACTCATCTCTCTATCCCTAATCCCAACTTCCCCTCCCACTCCAGATTCATATTTCTCTGGGTGAAACACTGCCAACTCTTCAAAAGCTCTTCATAGAAAAGCTGTAAAAGTCCCCTTCTCCTTGCTGGCTTCACTTATCCATACATGCCATGTATGGTCTTGTGTCCAAAAAGCAGATTCTCCCTAACTAGGTCTGTTCTACAGATCTGGTTCCTAAAGAGAAAGGTTTTGTGCCCAGGATACAGGAAGAAACGTTGGTCATAGAAGGGAACTTCCATCAAAACCTCTAGGCATGTCCCCCCAGAGTACTCTACCACCCCTGAGAAGCTGGGCAGTGGTGAGTGTGGATCCCTGGGCCAGATGCTGAGACACACCACTGTGCTAGGCCTACTACAAACATCCTCTCATCTTTACAACTTACGTGCAAGCTATATTTAATCCCAAATAAAATCCACTTAAACTGAGACTCAGGTGCAATAACTCAGCCTCACTGAAGTTATATAAATCATCCCTAACAGCTATGGGAACTGGGCTCCTAACCAAGGCTCCTCAGGCTAGCAGGGGAGCTGGGATATACCAGTGCTGAAAAGTGTCAGGTGTGCCACCACATGCTTTACCTAAATAATCTCAGGGAACGTATACACAACCCTTCCTAATAATTACTAGTGCCCCCATCTTATAAATCTGGGAACTAACATTACATGTCCCCCAAAATGTCTCTGGCAGATTTAAGACTGAAACCTGGGCTTGCTCTTTTTCTCTTTCCTCTGCATCAGGCATCCCCTTCCCAGTTTTTCTGGGCATGAGTCCCTAAAAGCAACCTTCAGCTGCACATACAGAATCTGAGCTGCAAGTCAGGAGAAGGTGTTGCACAAGCAGCAATTGACTTAAGATCCCAACATGATAGCGGAAAATGGATTTACCGAGCACATGTGAGCACAGCTTGACCCTGGACTATTCCCAAAGATCAGAGTCACAAAATGTACTCCAATTTCACTCAGTTTCACAAACGCAGCACCTTGGCACACCCACGTTCCTTGCAACAGGGGGGATTGCAATTTCTTCTTCAAGAAGGTTACTATCAGAGTCAGAAATTCAGAGGTCATCGTATAAATCACTTCCTCCTCTTCAAAAGCTAAGCTGTTCTGACAGAAGGAGGATTGATGCTCTGAGACCTGGAGAGCTGGGAAATAGATGGTACATGCTGACCTACTCTCACCAGGGATGTCACCAGCATCTTAAACACACATCACCTTTCCCTCTCTGCAGAGGCACAGGATTAAGGGGCCCAAGGGAAAAGATGATAGCTGCTCTTAAAAGCTGTATGCTCCAAAACCAGTTCCCAGTGGCCCTTCTAGTTCCTTCAGTTAACACAAGTTAACCTCCCAACCCCTCAGGCCTCCCAAGTAATTCAATTTAACACACATTCACAGGTGCCTATAAATACCAGCCATTTGAACTAGGCTCCCAGGATCAAAGATGCCTGCCCTCTGAGGATCAGAGCTCAGAAATAGATACCACTCATTAAAATATAAGGTGGTCTATGAACAAGTTTCTAAAAATGCCAACAGTGGAAGAGGGAATGTAGGAAGGAAAAAACTGATTTCAAATGGGGAAGCTGATGTGTCTGAGAGGTTGGAATCTGGGCTGTATGTGGAAGGACATTAACTGGAAGAGCTGGCCTGGAAGAATGGCTTTTCACATGGGATGAAGAGTATGAGGATGGGGTGGATATGGGAACTCAGGGAGGGAATGGAAAAGAAGCCTAAAGTTTGATCATAAGGGCAGTGAATAGGGTTTTCACTTATGACAGTGATACTGGGAAACCAAGAAAACACATCACAAGGCCCTGACAGAGGCTCTGAGCTCACTGCTCTCAGAGCACCACACCAAAACTAAAGGTGCCCCTCCATAAGCCCAAGGAATATGCATGTGTATGCAAGCCAACCTCCTGTCACCCTGCATACAGGACAAGGACACATAGAGAGAAGACATGTATCACTCAGGACAGACCCAACATGGTCTCCTGAGGCTGGACAATAGTATCACAATGTCCAGTGTTAAAGTTAAGAAAACAGAAGACCACGAAAATATACTTGTTAACTCAGAGCTGGAACTCAGTGGCTGAAGCCTGCTTCTCCAAGGACCTATAACATCATTGTAAATGCCCCATCACTGAGACCCTTTTTAAACCAAGGACAGGGATTTAAAAAATAATAAAGGAAGCAATGAGTATAGGAAGGTAGAACACAAGAGAGGGAGGGAGGAAAAGAAAGAGAAAGAAAGAGGAGAGGAAGGGGAGAGGAGGGAAGGGGAGGGGAGGGGAGGGGAAAGGAGAGATTAATAAAAGTAGAAAGGAAACAAAAAAGAAATGTCTCCCAAAGGCCACAGTGAGAAGGGAGAACAATAAAGGCACCACTCTTCCTATGGATGTAAGGAAAATCAAGTATATGTCAAACATGGCACTACAATTCCAAGTGACAGTTGCCATTTTTATAGTCCTGGTATTTTCTGAACAAAGAATATAAACTTGTACAAATAACTTTTGAGTTTTTAATTAACCAAGATTTTATTTATATAAATTCATAAATGCTTTACTAAATCCAAATTTCTCCCTACTAAGAGTAATGAATGAAAGATTTATTGATTTCTTAATATTTGGAAAGTGTTATTTTAAGCATTTCATATGCATTATTTTATTTAGTCTTAATGGCATCCTTTTTCAGTACTATAATTAACCCCATTTCATAGAAAAGGAAGCTGAGTCACAGAAATTAAGCAATTTGCCTGAGGTCATGGGGCTGCTAAGCAAAGAACCCTGGATTTAAACCAAGACCTTCTAACTCCATAACCGGCACTGTCTACACTGTGTCCTGATGTCACTCTAAGCGACCAGCTTGTTAACCCAGACAAAAAGGGAAATAGCCTACTGACCCTTTTCTGGCTCGTGGTGAACACAGCTTCCTTTCAAAGACTTATAAACTACCTATAAGCCAGTCTGGAACTATACCAGGAATCACAACAAAATCAGCAGATTCTAGACTCCGGATACCTGTTTTTTTTATAACTAATATCTGTTTCCTCATCTTTCACTTCTGGCATTTCTGCTGATTTCCAGGTCTCCTCAAAATTACTGGCAGCAGTTCCACAGTCACCATCAGAAGTGCTCCTTGTATCCTGAGCTGCAGGATGCGTGGCCTACAAAGTCTGCAATCATTCAGTAAGTAGCATTAACTACACTCTCATAATCTTCTCATCTGTCATGGGCATCAATTTTGTCGTTATGATGTTGACTCTACCATTCCTAGCTTAAAGACCCTCCCCCTCCCATGATAAAGATGACTGACAGAGGCTGAAAACAGACATTTCTCTCTCTCACGTGAGACATGACATCACCATTCCGTGGTAACAGAAATGCTAGGCATCCTGCAAATACCTTCCTGTCTGGAGCCCATGCTAGTCCCACCACTGTCCAGGAGGTAATTGACAATGAAAGGGCATGATTGGCTGTCAATTGCGTCATTGCTCTATAGGCCTGATTAAATTCTTAATTAATTGAATGCTACTTTCCTTCTATATCAAACTCCATGGGAAAATAAATAACCACAAAGAGAACAACATAAAGTGAAGGCAGTAATAAACTATAGCTCCTGGCTCAGGCAGGAAAAAGGAATCATTTGCTGGGGTTACCTGCCATTAAGACCGATTTGGTCACCAGGTGGGGACATACAGATCTCTATATCAAATTAGAGGAATGATTCAAAGGGGACCAGTTTCAGCTGACAAGAGCAAAAAGAAAATCAATTTCAGGTTTCCAGGACAACTAGACTTTTACTGCAAGAATAAATTTGATACAGCCTTAAAATCTGACAACTAAATGTTGCCTGGCATTACATCACATCTCTAAAACGTGTGTTGAACCAGTGAGATATTCAAGCCTGCTAATGACTTTCTGAAACACTCATAAGATACAGGATTGATGGGCCTGGCTCCAGCTTGACTCTCCTCTAGCAGGTCCGCTCACTTTCTTAGTTCTACAGAGAACAAGGAGTATGTGCTTCTAAAATGAATCTGAAGACATATCATCATCATTTGGTCCTTGGATCCTGGAAAAAGGAAGGTGAGTACCTTTTTTAATACATATCCGCTAATGGTTTAGATCTATCCCCAGGTTCTCTGTTCTATAATTCATTGGCTACTCCCTCCTGTGAAAGGGCCCAAAGTCATAAAATTATATATAACAAAATATTCAAGGTCAATATAGCTGGTTGAATGCAGAGTTGGGGCTGGAATCCAGGCCTTTTGATAATGGCTTCTATGCAGTTTCCTTAAATAGCTGTCACCATTCCACCCCTGCCTTACAAACTCTGGGAGCTAGAGTTAAATCCACTTGATCTCCTAGTAATCCTCATGAGGCAATGGCCCCAAATGGCCCTATTCCAAGAGTTCATAGTCCTGACCCCCTATCCAATAATATCTGATGAGATGAGCCCTCTCTATGCATTTATGTTCTCAGAAGGCTAAAATATCAACTTACCTCCAGGGGCTATTAAAAAAAATAGAAAAGCTAATAAATCAGTGGAAAGCACTTTACAAATGTAAAAGAAAACAGAAATGCTAAGCATCAATAATATAAGTGCCCCAGGCTGAGGTTCCCTGGAAAGTGTGATGATGTCAGTGGCTATGTAGTGCCACCATCATCCTCCAGTAGAGGTGAAAGCCATGCTTCTCCTCAAGCATCACTCTGCTCTCTTAGACTGCTCCTAAAGTCAAGTAAGCCTCTAGATCTTATAACTTTCTGTATTATGATGGACACGCAGAAACGCACTTGCTTTCAATTTATATGGTCATAGGGTCTTTGCTAAGTATAGAGAAACACTGAGAGGTAATTTGAATCCAATAGACAAAAGAGCAAATGTGAAGCTGTCCCTAGCTGATGATAAACCAAGTACCTGCATGGACTTTGGTTCTCATATGCAGACCAAGCAAGATAAGCAGAGAAGAGCAGGAGAGGAAACCAGGGGTGAGGAAAGTATCTCAGAAATCAGAACTGCTGTCTGAGGGGTTCGACTTCTAGTTCTGATGTTGCCATTACAAGTTATAAGATATTGGACTAGTTCCTTAATTTTTTTTAAACTTAAGTTTCCTTATCCATCTACTAGGGATAATATGCAGAAGTACTGCCCTGGCTGGCTTTGAGGGTTAAATGAAATGAGGTATGGAAAGTAACTTACTCAGTGCCTGACATTTAGTACTGTGTGTGCAGTAAATGTGAGTTAACATGGTAACCGTGCATGATCTAAAGAGAGGATGGGGGCTATCCAAACACAAAGGAAGAAGTAAAACTTGAAATTGGAGGTCTAGATCATGGGGATGGGGAATAAAAATCTATCCCACAAGCTCTGCTTTGTATCTACTAAGTGGCTCTCAGGTCCCATTCCTAAATGTTTAGTTTACAGGTGGATGACAATAGCCCATGGATGGCCAGGCACCTGCAAACCTCAGGCTGGAGTGGAAATCTGCAACATTTTGAAATTCAACAACTTGGTCACTGATTTTAGTGGCATTTGAACCACTAAAGTCTAGGATTGCATATTAAATGTGGCTCCAAAATCCTCATCCCAAAGCAAGGAACTGATTTTCATAGGACAAAAATGCTTGCCAAATTTGAATCAGACTGACCCACACCCAGAACAAAGGAAAGACAGGTCATTGCCTGGATGAAACCTCAAAGGGAAAAGCAAGAACTCTCTGTGAAAACAGAGGGTATCTGGGGAAATGCAGTGTACACAGCCAAATGATGTTTTACTCTGAAAATGATGGTTCAAAGCCAGGACGGGCCCTGGCTGTTCCACTGTCTCCTTTGGAAGAAGGTGCCAGTTTCCACCTCTTGAGAATACCATGTGCCCTGACACTAAAATAGAGATGACTACAGACTCCTTAAAAGAAATAACAGCTGAAGAGGAAGACAAGAGCTAAAAAGAACTGCATTTAAGCACCGAATGAAAGGACTGAATTAAAGTCTTGCCTAGAAGACTTGCCTATCAGTTTTATGGTGTTCGTTCAGTCTCTCTCCTAATGAAATTTGGAAGGATTAATTCAGAAAGTAAACTTTGTCCATAATGAGGACTGCAGGGTGACTGGGAGATGAAAGTGCTAATTACAAAATGATGAAAGGAGTCAATGTCAACCATTTCACTCTTCCACTGTATGATCTACCAGAATTTTCTAGAGCCTGCAAGGTTGGCATTTCTTTCTGTCTTTGCCTAATCTTGAGAGACCATTATTATTTATGACGTATGAAGCACTTTCCATCTGCAAAGTGCTTTGGAATCATTTTTATTAGTTACTCAGCATTCTCAAAGCTAAGCCCAGCTAAAGGCCTAGTAGAGAGGCAGCAAACCCCATGATCTACATATCCATCATACTCATAGAACCCACACATTTCTTCCCAATGACTGGACAAGTAGAATCAGGGGCAGAGAAAGCACTGAAAATGAGAGATTCAATACAACTTAAAACTCCTTATTGAGGCCTTGTGGCACTGAGCTAGGCATTTGGAGTTGTAGCTAGAGGAGCCACAGAAATAAATTTGACACAGCTCTTGACCTCAAGAAATTTTTAGTCTAGGGCAGTGGTTGGCAAACTCATTAGTCAACATAGCCAAATATCAACAGTACAACTATTAAAATTTCTTTTGAGAGCCAAATTTTTTAAACTTAAACTATATAGGTAGGTACATTGTTATTAACTTAATTAGGGTACTTTTAAGCTGGCCTTTGCTAAAAGCTCAAGGGGCCAATAGCTGCATGTGGCTCGCAAGCACAGTTTGCTGACCACTCGTCTAGAGCTATTTGAAAGACCATTTTGATCCCCGCCAACTTGAAGATTTTGAGGTTCTGTGAAAGTATAAATAGGTTTCAAATATCATGTACAGGAACATGTTCATACATAACTCAAAATTTCAGCAATTATATAGATACTAGAGGCCCAGAGCATGAAATTCATGCATGGGGGGGGGGGGGGGGGGATGAGGGATGTCCCTTAGCCCAGCCTACACCCTCTCCAATTTGGGACCCCTCGAGGGATGTCAGACTGCCTGATAGGATTGGGCCTAAATGGGCAGTCAAACTACCTTTCCACAATCTAGGACTGCTGGCTCCAAACTGCTCACCTGCCTGCCTCCCTAATTGCCCCTAATGGCTTCTGCCTGCCAACCTGATCACCCCCTAACCACTACCTTGCCAGCTTAATTGATGTCTAACTGCTCCCCTGCCAGTCTTTTTGCTCCAACTTCCCTCCTCTGCCAGCCTGGTCACCCCTAACTGACCTACCCTGCAGGATTGATCATCCCCAATTGCCCTCACTTGCAGGACTGGTCCCTCCCAACTGCCCTACCCTGCTGGACTGATCGCTCACAACTGCCTTCCCTTGCAGGGCCTGGAACCTCCCAATGGCCCTCCCCTGCTGGCCATCTTGTGGTGGCCATCTTGTGTCCACATTGGGGCAGGATCTTTGACCACAAGGGGACAGCACTCTTGTGTTTTGGAGTGATAGTCAATCTGCAAATTACTCTTTTATTAGATAGGATAGAGGCCTAGTGCATGGGTGAGGGCCAGCTGGTTTGTCCTGAAGAGTGTCCCAGATCAGGGTGGGGGTTCCCTTGGGGTGAGAGGTGGCCTGGGCAATGGGCCTGTGGAGATTTGCAGGTTGGCCATGCCCCCCAGCGACCCAAGCAGAGGTCATGGGATCTGAGATTAATTTATGTCTACAACTGAAACTTTGTAGCTTGGAATTGAGCCAAGCCTTCTGCTCTCTCTGTGGTGATAGCCATTTCTGTTTGAAACTTTGTAGCCTAGAGTGGAGGCCGAGGCCGGCAACGGCAGGCAGAAAGCTTGGCTTCCTCCATTGCCAGGGAAACCCAAGCCTCTGTTCTCTCCAGCTCAGTGGCTGCCGCCATTTCTGTATCTTTTATAAATGAAACTTTGTAACATTGAGTGGAGGCCTAGGCAGGCAACAACAGACGGAAAGCTTGGCTTCCTCTGTTGCTGGGGAAACCCAAGCCTCCCTCCTGCTCTCAGTGGTGGCAGCCATCTTAGTTGGGGTTTATTTGCATAATCTGCTCCTGATTGGCTGGTGGGCGGGGCTGTGGGCATGGCTGGTGGGTGTGTGACAAAGGCACAGTCAAATTTGCATATTACTCTTTTATTAGATAGGCTAATTCTTGTCCTGAAAAGTGGAATCAGCCGAGACCGGTTTGGCTCAGTGGATAGAGCGTTGGACTGCGGACTGAAGGGTCCTGGGTTCGATTCTGGCAAGGGCATGTACCTTAGCTGCGGGCACATCCCCAGTAGGGGGCGTGCAAGAGGCAGCTGATCGATGTCTCTCTCTCATCAATGTTTCTGACTTTCTATCCCTCTCCCTTCTGCTCTGTAAAAAAATCAATAAAATATACTTTTTAAAAAAAAGTGGAATCAAAGGGAAAAAGTACAACATGGGTGTACTTCCCCAACTTTCAATTTCCAAAATCAAGACAGAAGAACTTTTAGGACAAATGAAAGTTAGTAATCTCTCTAGAGAGCAGATTACCAACTCAAGAAACCTACTCTAAGAACAAAATATAAATTTAACAGAAGGGTTTAGTTTTCATAAAAGCACTTACTGGGTGCAGAAATAAACATAGTTTGCATGTATCTTTAAATATTAAAGGTCACAGTCTTTGGAACAACTACCCTCTGCTATAACATATCACAGAAATTAATCAAGTACAGTTGGATTTATCATCTGGCAAGAGAAATGACTAAAGGATGAGGGAAGATGGGTACTCTACTTACATTTTAAAAATTTTTTCCAATGCTTGATTTATCGTTCACTTCTATTGATTATCAGCTAGCTCAAAGTCTGGCACACATTAAATGTTCAATAATTACTATTTCTTGGTCGCCTTAAAGAAATAAAGCACACATACAAGGATGAACAGTCAGAAACTAGAAACCCTCTGTTCTCTGGTGCCCTAGTTGATAATTCAGCTGTGACAGTGAACTGGCTGACACATCACCTCACTATCACCAGAACTGATTCACCAAATATTATGGCTCACATGATTCACTACTAATTAAATAACATCCACTGGGGGAGAGGGAGCATGTGTGTGAATAACCTGTTTCACTAGCTACTGAAGCTTCAAAAGGCAGGAAATAAATGGTGCCACTAGAAGAGCACTATACAAGTCTTTACTGTGCCATCTCTATACTATGTGACACTGGGCAGCCTCTTCATGTATGCTGAACTTCACTTTGTTCTTTAGTAAAATGGGGGCAATATTCAATAGCTTTCATGGACCTGCTGTGTGGATGTTATGGGTTAATGGGTATAAAAGGAGTTAGTTCACTGAAAAGCTTTGTATAAACTTACATCACTATCACTCTCCCTAAAGGATCAGTCATGGTCAATAAATTATTATTGTCTAGATGTGGTCTTCTCGTAATAGCACCAAGCATTCATAACCATTAAAGTGTAAGCTTTTTACAAAAGCATAAGATACACTGTGTTCAGTTTCCCTAAATCTCCCTATCTATTGGTAGAGGCTATCACAAAACCCCAGAATCCTGCTTCATTTCTTCTCACTTGCACTCCTGACCCAGTAACACTGCCACGTCATCAGATGTGCAGCTTCCTCTTTTTGCGTGCACACCTCCATGGTACTGAAGAGCTCATGGAGAACTAAAAGTCAAGATGGTGCCACACATGGGATGAAAGTCTTCTGCAGCCCCCATTCCCTAAAAGTAAAACCACCAGTTAGAACTAGACTGCGAAGGAGTTGAGTGCTGTTCTGAAGAATGTGGTGGTAGCATTATGGTGAGCAGAACTCTGTATAAGTTAATGAGCTTAGAGTTACAGGAGATACCAACTCAGGGACATATGAGACATGAAGAGACAGTCTGGAAATATATTCAATGAGTGGTTTAAGAACTAGAAGAGAACTTCAAGATCCACTACCACTCCACTGTCCAGATGGAGAAATGAAAATCCAGAGACTTAAAGCATCTGAACCAAGTCATGAGGAAAGCTCATGGCACAGCTACCATCAGAACCTATGCCTTTTAGCTCCTCCTCTTTCTGGAGTAGTTGCTTTCTGTTTTATTACTACTTCCTTGCTTCCTTCTTCTCTTCCCAGAATGTGGAGGCTGTGTGGTAGACAGCTCCCAGAAGGGCACTGCAGCAAGGCAAGGCATAGTCCAGAGTCCTGCATGGTTCTTCAGCCTCACAAGCAGGAAGGAGACTCCTCTGTGCACCACAGTGGCTTTCCCAAGGCAATATTTTTCTAAAGTTGCTCAGTATGCCAGCAGATACAGGCTGCCATCAAGACATTAAAGCCCAATGGTTGGAATATTTTGTCAAGGAACAAAGAATCCTCCCTTTAGCTCAGCTGAGAAACTAAAGCCGTGCTTTTAAAAATTGGGGGGGGGGGGGGGGGGCGGAAGGGGTCGACTTTTGGAAGGAGCAGAAAAATGACCAGCTTCTCCAATAAGACTCAAGTTCTCTGACAACAATAGACTCCAGAACTTCAGAGGACAAAGGAGAATATTAGGAAGTATGCCTGGTCTCATAAAGTAGAAATAACTGTAGTCTTCTCTTAACATCTGTAACCTTCTTAATATCTGTGACAGGCAAGTGACTCACCCAAATACTAACTGGAAAGCCAACACTTCAGTTTTACATCCCTCATTCCATTTCCTAAGGTGTGAGGAAGCTGTGGGACCTGCCTCCTGCTGGTCCCACTACTCCCACAGAGAAGGTAAATTTTTTAAGAGACAATTAACCAGGTCATTACAAGGCTGCCTTTGCTAGGTGCACACCTGTTCCTATAACTCTGCTGGGCATAGCCTTGTATTTTCTCCAACAACAAAAGGGATAAGCGGAAGGGGGAGAACATGAAGATGCAATAAAAGCATTCATCTCCACCCTGAACAAGAAGTTATCTGCTAAGTGAAGGCTAATAATGTGCCCCAAACATAGTTAAGGAAATCACAAAGATAAATTCAAGACCATGGTTTTATTTTGTCTTTTTTTTTTTTTTAAGTTCAAACCACAGAAAGAATGTGGAAGAATTAGAAACTACTTTCTGCGGGGAATTCCAAAGGAACTGGAAAATCAAAGGCAAAATTAGAACAAAACAAAACAAAACAAAAAAAACAGAAATAGTCAAGACCTTAACAATCATCAAATCCACCCCTGCCACTTTGACACTGAAAAACACAGTCCAGAAAGTTTCACAGCTGGATGATGGTTGAATTAGGCTGAGAACCCACATTTGCTGACTCCAAAAATAATTTCTTAGTCGTCATTCCATGCTAGCATTGACTTGAGCATTGACTGCAGATTAAACCTACATGCAACTGAAAAGAAAAGAGAAAATAAACTGTACCCTGTGGCAGATGTTGGGAACACTGGCTTCCTTCTCAAAACTTCACAGTTCATGTTCTGTGGAAGATGGAAACCAATAAGAGTCCTGTTCTGTCAGTAACTAATGCACATTTCTTAGGAATGCTTTCTATGTCTGGTATTCTCCCTCAACTCCCTCTCCCTGTCTCTGTTTTTGCCATATATGGAACTAAAATCCAATGTCTGGGTCACAGAACTCAGTCCTGGGGTATGAATGCAATCTGGTTTCTGAACTGTTTGTCTTTACTGGAAATTAGATTAATCCATCTAGGAAACATTTACTAAAATGCAAATGGCAGGGAGAATTTATTCACACCCTGAACTTGGCACAGAGAAAATGAGTTTTCTTTCACTCACCCAAAGGTATGCTAACCAGATTCTGTGCAGAAAGTGACAAGTTTAACAAATGTGGGAGGCTTTCTTTCTCAAGAATTTTATGTGTTCAAGCTCACACACTCACACAGGTGTTGGGAGGTGAGGGGGAGGAGAATTGATCTAACATAAGAGTTACAAAATTGACACTGAAAAAGCAAGACACTGCCAGCTAGCCAATCAGAACATATATTAGGCATTCACCTTTATTGCTGTGACTTATTATTTCTTCATGTAGTGCTGAATTTCAAACTTTTGCAAACTGCATTGCAGAAGCAGAAAACCTATTTGAAAATAGGGATAATCTGTAATTGGCATTTCAATTTAAAACAAGAAATATATAATACACACACACACACACACACACACACACACACACACACACACATATTAGAGGCCCGGTGCATGAAATTCATGCACCGGTTGCCGGGGATGTCCAGCCTGCACCCCCTCCAATCTGGGACCCCTCGAGGGATGTCCAACTGCCCAGTTAGGCCAGATCTGGTTAGGATTGGGCCTAAACAGGCAGTCGGACATCCTTCTCACAGTCCAGGACTGCTAACTCCAAACTGCTCACCTGCCTGCCTCCCTCCCTGATTGCCCCTAACCACTTTTGCCTGCCAGCCTGATCACCCCCTAACCACTACCCTGCCAGCCTGATCACCCCCTAACCACTACCCTGCCAGCCTGATCAACGCCTAACTGCTCCCCTGTCAGCCTGTTTGCTTCCAGCTGCCCTCCCCTAACAACCTGGTCACTCCCAAATGCCCTCCCCTACATATTTCCTCTTTATTAGATAGGGTTTTTTCTTTAGCATATTGGATAGCCCTAACTGTTTGGCTCAGTGGATGGAGTGTCAGCCTGCAGACTCAAGGGTTCCAGGTTTGACTCCAGTCAAGGGCATATACCTTGGTTGGGGGCACATACCCAGTGGGGAGTGTGCAGGAAGCAGCTGATGGATGTTTCTCTCTCATTGATGTTTCTAGCTCTCTATTCCTTTCCCTTCCACTCTATAAAAAATCAATAAAATATATATTTAATAAAAAGAAACATTTAAGATTCCTCCATATCTGCCTGGCTGGTGTGATTCAGCAGTTGAGACCCCAGGCTGCCACCACTGGAAAGGTATCACACCTCAGCCAGGCTGAGACCCAGCCTGGGCTGCAGCCTCAGCCTGGCCAAGCTGAGACCCCAACCCAGGCTGCCATCTCAGGCTGGCCAGAGATCACTCTGCAGAGGTGCGCACCCTAGCTGGCTGAGACCTAAGCCCAGGCTGACATCCCTGGCCAGGGAGAGCGTTGAGGAGGGTGCCCTCCCAGGCCAGGCTGAGACCCCAGCCTGGGCTCCATCTCAGCGTGGCCAGGGACTGTGCCACAGAGTGCAGGCCCCAGCCAGGATGAGACCCCAGCCTGGGCTCCATCTCGGTGTGGCCAGAGATCACGCCAACGGTGGGAGGGGGAGTGCACACCCCACCCCGACCAGGCTGAGACAGCAGCCAGGGCTGGGGTCTCATCCAGGCCAGAGATCACACCGCTGCGGGGGGCTGCGCACCCGACTCCGGCCAGGGTGAGACCCCAGCCCGAGATCTCGCTGCCGCGGGAGGGTGCACATCCCACCCCAGCCTGGGCTCAGACAGCAGCCTGGGCTGGGGTCTCATCCTGGCCAGAGATCACGCCACTGCAGTGGGGCTGCAAACCTGACTCTGGCCAGGGTAAGACCCCAGCCCAGCCAGAGATCATGTGGCTGTAGGGTTGTGCACACCCCACCCTGGCCAGGCTGAGACAGCAGCCTGGGCGCCGCCCCCCACTCCTGATTGCTAGTAGTGTAGCAAAGGTATGGTCAAATTTGCATATTGCTCTTTTATTAAATAGGATATATAACCCACACTAAAAGTCAAGATGAGTGCCACACATGGGACATATGAGACATGAAGAGACAGTCTGGAAATATATTCAATGAGTGGTTATAGAAAAACTAGAGGCCCGGTGCATGGCTTCATGCATGGGTGAGGTCTCAGCCTGGCCTGCACCCTCTGGCAATCTGGGACCCCTCAGTGTGGGAGAGGGATGTAGGACTGCCAAAGCAGCAGGCAGGTGGGGAGGAGCCCCAGCCAGGGCCGGGTGCAGCTCCACTGCTGCTCATCCTGACCCCACTGCACCTGCCACTGCTCTGTAGTATTGCCATGGAGGCAGGAGAGGCTCCCACCACCATAGATGTGCTCGCCAGCCATGAGCCTGGCTTCTGGCTGAGCAGTGCTTCCGATGTGGGAGCACACTGACCACCAGAAGGAAGCTCCTGCGTTGAGCATCTGTCCCCTGATGGTCAGTGCACATCACAGTGACCAGTTGACCAGTTGTTCTGGTTGTTCTGGTCATTTAGTCATAAAGGCCGCTTAGGCTTTTATATTATATAGGTAATTCAGTAAACACATTATCTAACATGTAAAACTTCAAAGGATAAGATACGAGAATGACAGGGGGAAATCAGGACCCCAGAAATAGAAATTACTTGCCCAATGGCACACAGTTCAGTAGGATGGAGAACTTTGTTTCAATGAGGGGCACACAAACCTTAAGAGAATGTAGAATGGACTTCAGAAAGACATCATGGACTCAAGAGTGGAAAAAGAAAACAGCCACATGTTATCCCTCCACAGTTTGCTGCACTCACTTTAGCATGTGGTAACCCACACACAAGCTTTGTTATTTCCAAGAGTGAATTTTTGTCTCCTTGGGGAGACAAAAGGATGGACAGTATCTGGTACTGGAAAATCCTCTGGAAGCAGACAATCCTAGTTAGACTTTAAAATCCAGCAATGGCCGAAATCAGTTTGGCTCAGTGGATAGAGCGTCGGCTTGTGGACTGAAAGGTCCCGTGTTTGATTCTGGTCAAGGGGCATATAGCTAGGCTTTAGGCACAACCCCAAAAGGGGATGTGCAAGAGGCAGCTGGTCAATGTTTTCTCTCATTGATGTTTCTGATTTTCTATCCCTCTCCCCTCCTCTTTGTAAAAAATCAATAAAATATATATATTTTTTTTTAAAAAGATCTGGCAAAGTGTGAAGTAGAACTTTGAGTAAGTTATCTATTCTCTAAATAGTTGAAAAGATTAAATGGGGTTTTTACATAGTGTATACCTTGCAGTGTTTGACATATAAGTAAGCACATAATAAACAGTGCCTATTAATAGTATGCTCACTTATAATTCCTGCTACAAGAAGAATGAATGATTTGGTGCAAAGGTATGAGTCAGGGAACTGAAAGGTCCAAATGCTGGAAAGTCTTCTCAGCCTGTGAACTGTGAGCCTACCTGTGATTTACATATAAGCTCATTGCTGTCCTTAGCCCCAGTTTTGTCAGGAGGTTCAAATGAGATCTTATCTGGGAACAGCTCTTTAAAAACTGACTTGCCATGTGAAATGTAAAGTATGATTATAAAGGTCAGAACCTTCTTTGAGGAAGAGCAGAGTGTCATATAAATGTAGATGCTGCATAAATATCAGTGGAAGAATAAGAGGTGGTCCAGGTTTTATGTTTATTACTTGCTTTATCTAAAAAGCAAATGCAGCACTTAAAAAGGGGGGTGGGGGCTTAAAAATAGCTTCAATGCCATGTTAATCTTTCCATAAATGTTCCTGATACAGAGGCTATAGGCCAGAGCCCAAACGATGGTGGCAAGAATTTACTGAGACTTGGAACAGTGTAATACGTAATAATGAAGTACTGGCCAAGGGGGCCTGGACTCTGGGAGGACCTGGGGACTGACATGGCCCCTAAGAAAGATCACCTGAGGTGAGCCAGCTAAATGGCCTTCATCTAGAGTAAGTTTAAAGCCATGGTGAGAAACCAGCAAGGGTCATGTCTCTCCCTGGGCCCATCTCTTCCATCTCCAAAGGCGCCACTTTGTGACCTTGAGAGATACACAGAGAGGTAGAAGTTCTAAAGAAGGCAGAAGCTTGGCCGTTAGGGGTACTACGGGTCTTGAAAGACCTCCAGTACAGTGGTTTTCAAAGAGGATTCCACAGAGACAATCGGTCCTAAATGGAGCCTAGTAAATGACATTATCACCATATAACCACACTTTGATTATTTTATATATTGCAATTTCACATCACTTTTTATGAGGAATACATTCTTCAAAGGAAATAGATCTGAAAACACCAGGACCCAAAAGGTCTCTCTGTCAAAAGTCATACAGCCACCTAATGCCTGGAGCACACAGAGGTGACTCAGGAAAGCCTGCCCTGCCCCTCAAAAGGCTAGAAATCTCTAGAAAGATTTGAAAAGCAAGAAGTGAAGGATCATGGCCACCAGAAGAAGCAGTTGTCTCAGGAGTGGAACTCCTTCAGCTTCTCTCCAGGCTCACCTCTGGGTCTTCACGTCAAGGCACTGCCCTCAGGAAGAGTCTCCTGCTTGGTGGCAGGACCTTGTGGGAAACAGCTGGAAAGAGGAGAGCACACATTTATTCTTCTCCTGACCTTTGAGGTAGTGCATTGGCACCTCAGGTAAAAATCTCTCATGGACAACAATGGACTTCAGCTCTTCATCCTTCATCTTTCCAATGCCAAATAGGGATAAGAAGATCCGCACCAACCCTCAAGTATTCTGGTGAGTGAGCAGGGAGGACGCTTCAATCTGCTTAGTAACAGTACCAGAAAGTGCCAAATAAGTGAGTCAAGAAATATTTCTGGAAGAGCTATTCAATTGGAATGCTTGGAGAGCCACCCGCATTGCAATAACTCGATCTGTCTTCATCTTTTAGAGCGCACATGAGCCCAGGTTAAAACAGGACTTCACAGCTCCACAGGCAGTCAAATAAATAAAGACATGGAAATCTCTCAGTAGCTTACAGAGTTATTAGTGAAAAAGTTATATGCTCAATAAGGATGCAGTTTCATCTCTCTCTCTCTTTCTCTCCCCACCCCCCTCGCTCCCTCGCTCTCTTGCTCTCTCATTTCACATCTTTTCCCCAACCACTTTTGGTAGTGAGCAGTTTGTCATGTTTCCAAGGGAAGCAATACAGTCTCCTGCGTGGCTGATCCATCTAAAAAACATATCATCTGTCTGTGCGGCAGAAAGCCCAGTTGGAATAAGCAAGTTCTGTGCGTTCAACTAGAAAACACTTCTTGTTCTCACTGTCAAAATAATTCTGTATTAAACTTCTGGGATGTGTGACTAATGTGCTTAGAACCTTTTGGAGCGACTGGTTTATTTATTTTAGGGAGAGGAGGGCTGCTGCTGCTGCTGCTGCTGTTGGTGGTGACAGAGGAGGAGGAGGGAAAGGAGGAGGAGGAGGAGGAGGTGGAGAGGGAGGAGGAGGAGGAGAAAAGAAGGGGGAAAGAATGGGAAACCGTGAAGAAAGGGCCAAGAGTAGGCTCAGAGACCTCACATCAGCCTCCAGGAGCCAGCACTGCCACACTTCATTATCAGAAGTCTGAGGAGGAACAAAGCCAGGCCGGAAGAGAAAAGACAAGATATATAAAGACAGGTAGGATGCATCTCCCAGAGTTAAGGTTGCCTCACAGTTCCTAAAAAGACTAGGAAAATTAAAACAACACAAAAAAAAGTAAAAGCAAAACAACACACACACACACACACACACACTCCCCAACTCATCTTATCATAGCTCTTTCTAAACCCATAGCAGATCACTGTTTATAGACCAACAGCTCCAAATGTTATGGAGGTCATGTAACACATCTATGATATGGTACACATGCCTCCCTTCCACGCACCATCTACATACACCTGCCGGTCCACATTCTCTATACATTCTCATGCCTCTGCTGTTCTCTTTGTCTTGATGATTCATTCATCTTTCCCTTTCTTACTGATGAAAATCCTATCTATCTTTCAAAGCCTAAAACACCACCTCCTCCACCTCACCCCTCACACCTGAGAAACCTTCCTCAGTGACAGCAAACAGAACACCTTGCTCTCCGGGGTGGTCATTGATCACTTTATAGCAAGCATGTCAAATGCCGCATGCGGCCCACAACAAATATTTTTGCAGCCCAGCCCATATAACAAACAGTATATAGGAAACATTTTAATAAAAATTTTGTAACTTAATTTTTACAATATCCTGTTATACATAATTATTAATAACAAACCACATGTTCATTATGACTTTTACTATAATGATGTTGTATTCATTTCCTTTATGCACCTTACATGCAGGTGCACCATTTCTCTCCACTAATACTAGCAGTGAATATTTTAGCAGCAGATTGCCAAGTCATTCTTCTTGGTCTGACTTGTTTGGTGTGCGCAACAGGAAATATTTTGTTTTTGAAGAACAAGAAAAATAGGTTTATTTGCGTTACACTTATTAATTTGTACAGTTATTCAGTGTCTGGTAAGTTAATGTTCATTATTTTATGTTAATGATTACTCATTTATTTCAGCCCTTTGTATTCAGCATGTCTCTATTGAAATAAACCTACATTTCTATGAAAATTGAAGTTTTTGTTTTTTTGCAGCCCACAGTTACTTAATGTTATTTATTTGGTCCGTGTTAGCCTTTGAGTTTGACATGCTTGCTCTACAGCCTGCCTCCAGGCACGTCTACCTGCCTATCCCCTAGCCTACCTTCTCTCCCTAGAAACCAGGTTCCCCATAGCACCTATAGAGTATACATGGGTGCACACAAACATGCACACACACACACACACACACACACACACACACACACACAGCCCTCTGCAATCAGAGGTTCCTTTTTTATCTTCTTTCTTTCTGGGTATCTCCTATAGTAGTGTGAGGCCTGCAAACACCAAGCTTTCAGTCAATGCACACCCATCATTGAACCTTTGTGCCTGTCACAGCAGTAAACTCCAGAAGAAAAATCTTCAGAAGGAAAAGGCTAGGAATTTGTTTATGATAAACAGCTGGAGCCAGCACTTACAAGCTCTCATCTCCCTTCTCAGCTCAGTTGTTCAAATCCTCTCTTCTGCTTTTGAGTCAGAGAGTGCGTGAAGGCCAGGAGACCAGATGAGGAGGGGTGGCAGGAGGGGAAGCCTCCCAGGGAAAACAGATGAGATGACCACATTAAAAATCTAAAACACATCACTTATAACTGGCAAATAACTGTAGGTTGAAATCATCTGTTTACATTATGTTTTGTATTATTTTTCATAAAATAATAAAAAAACTTCTAGTTTGTAAAACTTATATGAAGAGAGAGAGAGAAAGAAGGAAAAGGAGAGGGGGGGAAGATAGGGGAGGAGAGAGGAGGAGAAGAGAGGAGAGGAAAGGAAGGGAGGAGAAGAAAGGAAAGAAGGAAGGAAGGAAGGAAGGAAGGAAGGAAGGAAGGAAGGAAGGAAGGAAGGAAGGAAGGAAGGAACGGAGGGAGGGAGGGAGGGAGGGAGGGAGGGAGGGAGGGAGGGAGGGAGGGAGGAATTAACAGAGGTGTTTAGAGGTGGATGATAATGATGGGGGAGTGACCAGGACAACAACAAAAGAAAAAATGTGTGCTACTGGTGAGCTTTGGCAGGCACTTTGTCTAAATGACTCTCCAGAGAGTTCTTTGGCAAAGGGAGCTTTAGAAAACAATTTTCACTTTCCTTCTCCAAACTCCACCTCATTTTAAATATGAGCTTCAACCTCTTAAAGAAGAAAAGGGAAAATGAGACCCAACTCACTTCACATTTTATATCGCTTAAGGAAAACCATTTCTTTAGCAAATGCTTTATGGTCCAGAGAATAATCTACTCTCTCATCCCATGTCTCCCTACTTCTGCAGCCTTTCTATCCCCACAGTCTTCTTGCCTTTCTTCAAATTGAAAGTGGTCTTCTGCCCTCTGAACCCTTCCTTCTTTCCATTAAAAGTAATAAATAACCACAACAGCTAACTCTTTATTCATTTGAGTATTCATTTTAAATAAAGCTTAATAAGCACCTACTAGCAAGCAACTATTCTCAAAGTGATAATATGCTAGTAGAGGAGACCACACAAACCCACCAGAAACTGTGAAGTGAAGTCAGTAATGGGATGTCACAAGAGAGGCATAAGTGGTAGACTCCCCTTACCCAGGAATCCGTGGAAGCCTCTCCAGATAATGCACTTGGCACACAGCAGACCTTCTATAAAATCTGTTAAAGGAATGAATGAATATGTTAATGAATAAAGTAGGAAATAGATGAAGATGCATTTGAGCCTGGCCTTAAATGAATAAGTTTGGACAGTGAGAAATGAAAGCATGAACATTTTAAAAGTGATGGTCACAGCTATACAGAGGCAGGAAAATTAGGGACAATCTCAGAAATGACCAGAAGTCCAGTGCAAAGGGAAATGCTCTCAGTGGAGGATCTGGAAAGGTATCTATTCAAAAACAAATATAGCACTTCCTATGTAATGGGTTATGATCTAGTCACCAGTACACCTTTACAAATCTTAACTCATTGAATCCCCATAACAACCGTAATCCCATTTCATGTGTGAGGAAACAAGCATAAAGAGATTCAGTAACATACCCAGGTGATGGAGTAGCCTGGTTACAAAGTCTGGCTCTTAAATGCTATGTTATTGCATCTCCATATTCTATCAGTAGCATAGAGGGGCTTAATTGCTAGACAAAGGAGTCTGTGCTCTATTGTACGTAAAGCGAGAGAGAGAAAGAGAGAGAAAGAGATAGACCAAGATGGTAGCATAGGTAAACACCTGAAATGCTGCCTCACACAACAATTTCAAAACTACAACTAAAATACAAAACAGAAAACATCCAAAACCACAGGAAGCTGGCTGAGTGGAAATTCTACAACTAGAAGGAAAAAGAAAAGCACACTGAGACTCAGAGGAGCTGCGGAAGTAAAGGCAGAGGTACGGAGGCGTGCGAGCAGAGAGGGCTGGCAACTGAATATGTGGCTGGCTTTCTCAATTAGGAGGGAGACAAAAGCTCCTGACTACTCTGATCTCCAGTTCCGGGTGAGACTCTGGAGACCCAGATTCATATGGGGAGAAACAGGACTGTCCGGTAGTAAGCGGAACTCCAAGGTGGCTTTTTCTCAGAGGTGCTTGCACCGATTATCACAGGGCACTGGGAACCAGGGGCCTCTTAGGGCAGGGCTTGACAGAAAGCTATTGCTGTTTGCTCCACCCTGAGACTCAGCCCCATCCAAGCTGAGAACAGAGGCTTTTGCATATGAATGGCCTGGTCCTTTGAATTCTAAACTTATCTAAAAAACTGCAGCTGAGTCAGTGAGAACCAGAAAATCCAAAAGAAGGCCCAAGGCCCCTCAGCAGCTTGCATTGCTTCACAGCTGGGCCTCCTCTGGGCACCTCCCAAACCCAGACAAAGAAGGGGAATCTGCAGATCTCTCCATAGCTCCTGTTGGGTGGCCTCAAGCAGAGGCTAAATTAGCACCTCCTTGGAAATCCAAGAATAGTATACCCAGGGGTCAGAGTGGGACCATCCAAAATACATCGCCTCAGATCCATAAGGGACATTCTCAGGGGGGCAGACTCAGTGAGCACCAAATCCGCACTGAAGCAAGTCTTGTCTCATAAGTGTGTCTCCAGCACAGAAGTTCTCCCATCATAGGCACAGCTGATCCTCATAACCAATTGGCCTGGAGATCAATTCCATCCAGTGATACCAACAATAATCAAGACTTAACTACAACAAGGCTGTGCACACAGTTCACAAAGGGGTGCACCAAAACTGTCCACCTCAGGTAACTGGGGAGGCTGAGCCACTGGGACCTATAGGACACCTAACACATAAAGCCACTCTATCAACTCAGGGAAGCAGCCAAAATGCAGAGACGAAGAGGTCACAAATGAAAAAAATGGAGGAAAGCAAGTGACTAGGTATAGAATTCGAAACCACGGTTATAAGGTTTTTTAAGAATTTTCTAGAAAAAGTTGATAAATTTAGTGAGACCCTCAAGGATATGAAAAAGGACCAACTAGAAATTAAGAATACACTGACTGAAATAAAAAATAATACACAGAGAGGCTGAAGAACAAAGATGGCGGCAAAGGTGAAACACCTATCTTGCCGTCATAATCAGCAATTTTAATACTACAACTTAACGAAAGAACAAACACCTTACAGAATCACCAGAAAGCTCGCCGAGAGAAAATTCCACAAATAAAAGTGAAGATAAGACACTGTGACTCGGAGGAGCGGCGGCAAACAGCGTTGAAAGATTTGCACGGAGAGAGGTTTGGAGTGCGCGCCGCGGAGAGGGCGGGCGGGTGAAAACCGGCCAGTTTTCTCGAACGGGGAGACAAAGGCATCCCATTGGACTGATTCTCCAGCTCTGGGCGAAATCCAGAGAACCCATTATCACACGGGGTGAAAACTGGACAGTGGGAGGGCACGCCGAAGCTCGGGTGCTGCAGGGTCTCCCGACTTGTGGAGAAGGCAGCTTGCGCAAACAGCTCGGCTGCGTGACGGCGCAGAGAGCGCACCGCGACTTGCCTCTCATTCGGAAAACCGTCAGACTGCTTTGTTTTACGACCCTGGGTGAGACATTGCGCATGCAGACTCATTTTGGGAAAGTCTGAATTCCCCGGCAACCGGCAGCCAGTGGAGCTCCACAGCGGCTCTCTCTCAGAGGTGCTGGCGGCCATTGCCCCCGGCACAGAGTCCCTGGGGCCGCATAGGGCGGAGCTAACGCTGTCTGCTTGGCCCAGAGACTCCACCCACCTAACCTGAGCACAGCTGAGCTTCACAGACAATTGGCCTGGAGGTCAACCCTCCAAGTACTAACAACGATTAACTGAGCTTAACTTCAGCAAGACTGTACAGCCCATATCCACCTCAGGTAAACGGGGAGGCTGAGCCACTATCCCTAGTAGGAAGTCTACCACACAAAGCTAATTGACCAACTCAGGGAAGCAGCCACCATGCAGCAACATGGAAAGAAATCAGATGTGAAAGAAATGGAGGAAAAAAAATGACTGGACATGAAATTCAGAACCACGGTTATAGGGTTTTTTAAGAGGCTCCAACAAAAGATCGAGGCCTATAAGGAAATAAGCAAGACCACAAAGGAAATGAATGAGTCCTACAAGAAAATGAACAACACCCTCAAGGATATAAATGAGAGCTGCAAAGAAATGATCAAGACCAACGTGGAAATGATCAAGACCAACGTGGAAATGAATGAGTCCTACAAGGAAATGAAAGAAACCCTCAAGGATATAAAGCAGACTCTCAAGGATATGAAAAAGGACCAACCAGAAATTAAGCATACACTGACTGAAACAAAAAATATTATACAAAGACCTGAAAGTGCCCTGGAGCACCCCAAGAACCAAGTTAAAGATTTGAAATACAAAGAGGTAAAATCCACTCAGCTGAAAAAGCAAGAAACCAAAAGAATCCAAAAAATTGAAGATAGTGTAAGGGGCCTCTGGAACAACCTCAAGTAAACCAACATCCGAATTATAGGGGTGCCAGAAAAAGCGAGAGGCCAAGACAATGAAAACCTATTTGAAGAAATAGTGACTAAAAACTTCCCACACCTGGTGAAAGAAATTGACTTAGGAGTCCAAGAAGTGCACTGAACCCCAATATATAGGAACCCTAAGAGGACCACACCGAGGCACATCATATTTAAAATGCCAAGAGCAAAAGACAAAGAGAGAACATTAAAAGCAGCAGGAGAGAAACAGTTGGTTACCTATAAGGGAGCACCCATACGACTGTCAGCGGATTTCTCAACAGAAACGATGCAGGCCAGACGCAAGTGGCAAGAAATATTCAAAGTGATGAACAGCAAGAATCTACAACCAAGATTACTCTATCCAGCAAAGATATCATTCAGAATTGAAGGTCAGATGAAGTGCTTCGCAGATAAGAAAAAGCTGAAGGAGTTCATCACCACCAAACCAACATTATATGAAATGCTGAAAGATATTCTTTAAGAAGAGGAAGAAGAAAAAGGTAAAGATGAAAATTATGAACAACAAATACACATCTATCAACAAATGAACATAAAAATCAAGTGAATTGATAGGCTGTTGAACAGGATAGACTGGTGAATATAACAGAGACATGGTCATAGAGAGGGAATGGACTGACAATTCTTGGGGAGAAAAGGGTTGTGGGAAGTGCAGCAAGAGACTGGACAAAAATCTAGCAACAATGGGAGAGGACAGTGGGGAGGGGGAGGTGAGGGGGGAGGGTGGGATAGGTACAGGGTGGAGGGGAGCTATAGGTGGATAAAAAGGGGAAACAATGTAATTAATAAACTGAACAATAAAGATTAAAAAAATAATAATAATAATACACAGAGATTCAACAGCAGACTAGAGGATCGCAAGAATCAAGTCAAATATTTGAAATACAAAGAAGCAAAAAAAAAAAAAAAAAAAAGTCAACCACAAAAGAAAAAATAATCCAAAAATATGAAGATAGTATAAGGAGTCTCTGGATGTACCAACATCCAAATTATGAGGATGCCAGAAGAAGAGAGAGAGAAAAATACTGAAAACCTATTTTAAGAAATAATGACTGAAAACTTCTCCCACCTGGTGAAAGAAATAGACTTACATGTCCAGGAAGCGCACAGAACCCCAAACAAAAGGAATCCAAAAGAACCACACCAAGATACATCATAATTAAAATGCCAAAATCAAAAGACAAAGACAGAATATTAAAAGTAGCAAGAGAAAAACAGTTAGTTACCTACAAGGGAGCACCAATACAATTGTCAGCTCATTTCTCAACAGAAACTATGAAGGCCAGATGGGAATGGCAAGAAATATTCAAAGTGATGAATAGCAAGAACTTTTAACCTAGATTACTCTACCCAGCAAAGCTATCATTCAGAATTAAAGGTCAGATAAAGAGCTTCACAGATAAGAAAAAGCTAAAGGAGTTTATCACCACGAAACCAGTATTGTATGAAATGCTTACAGGTATTCTTTAAGAAGAGGAAGAAGAAGAAAAAGGTAAAGATAAAAATTATGAACAACAAATACATATCTATCAACAAGTGAATCTAAAAATCAAGTGAATTAAAAATCTAATGAACAGAATAAACTGATGAATATAATAAAATCAGGGGCATAAAAAGAGAGTGGACTGACAATTCTCGGGGAGAAAGGGGTGTAGGGAGTTTGGGAAGAGACTGGACAAAAATCATACACCTATGGATGAGGACAGTGTGTTGGGGTGGAGGGGATAAGGGCAGAGGGTGGGATAGGAACCGGTGGAGGGAAAAAAAGAGGAACAATTGTAATAATCTGAACAATAAAGACTTATTTTTTTTAAAAAAACTCTATGTTTTAAGAGTTAAAATAACAGGGGCACATTTAAGAAGAGTGAATGGCTTGCATTTGCGTATAAGACTTATCAGAGCTCAGGAATAGATCAGAGACTAACAGATGAATCAACACCAACCTTACCCCCTGTCCCTTCCCAGCAGTCACACAGGCATAAATCACTGTTTCATTGTTATGTGCATAGTCCAACAGGATGCGCAATAATTTTTTTCTGTACACTAAGGCCCAGAATTTGATTTTTATATTAGAATAGTCTGTTCCTAATTAGTTTCCGGGCCAAGGATTCTGTGGAGCCAGCCACTGAGGGCCAGCATGCCTGCAGTTGGCTATGAATGGCCTCTCCGTCTAGCCAAAACACTCCGAGAGGCAGCACTGCACACGTACCAAATAGTCACCAAAATAGCTCAGCTAAAGGACACAAGGAGAAAAATGCACTCCTCAGAACTGACGTGTTTTCCTTTTCTCTCCTGACCACTGCTTCTCTGACCTAGTAAGGAGGTATTGCTCTAGAGTACAAAAATACACTGGACCAGAATTCAGGAGACCTGGTCTGAGTGCTCATTGCCACTTCTTTATGGACCAGTTCTAGGCCTCAGTTTTTCTATCTGTAAAACAAGAACTTGATTGTGTGTGTGTGTGTGTGTGTGTGTGTGTGTGTGTGTGTACACACACGTGCACACACAAGGGAGGCAAGTACATTCTGATTGAGAGGGGATTTTTTTATCTTGAATCTTTTTATTTATTTATTTTTCTATTTTTGTAGTGGTTTTTTTTTGTTTGTTTTTTCTTCTTTTCTATTTTAAAATCTTGAATCTTTTAAAGATGTTACATAAAATGGAGTTGAGAACTTGATTGGGGGGGGAGGTTGAGGTCAAATAAAAATCCTGGGTTCTACGAGTTACCTATAAAGGGGAAATTACAGATGATCTTCATACTTTCGCGTGCATTCTAACTTTCTAGCATGAGCACATATTATTTTCACCGGTGGGAGAAAAATGTTATTTTTAATGTTAATTTTATTATTAATTAATTTTAATAACACCCAGACTCATGCTTGCGGGAAATATCCAGAACATCAAGCAGCTTGAGAGCAAAGAGAAGCAGCCTTCTCATTCCCGTAAATGAACAGAATGAAGACTGTCATCACTATCTCTGCACTTGGGAGCCTGCCCTGCAGCACAAACCACAAGCGGTGCGCTTCCCACCAGGCTGAGCCCAGAGCCCAGAAGCAGCGTCTTTTGCTCTTATAAATCCCAGCACCTAGCAAAGTGTCTGCCCCACTCCAACTGCCGTAGTTCCTAAATTTACAAACAACTGTGCTGAGAACTACACAGTAGTAAATGCAGATAATATCCAATTATAGCCAAAGAACTTATTTTTTTCAATCATGAAACCACACACACACACACACACACACACACACACACACACATACAGTATACATATAGAGTATATGTACAAAGATTTTAAATATTACCACCAGACTTTTAGAAAATTATACTTTATGAATCTGAGATATCTATATTTATTAGTATGAATTTACTAGTATAAATTTTAAAACAAACACATAATAGAAAAGCTTGCAATTATTTGTGGGATTGTAAATGCAGTCATTCATGTAACTCATATGTGTGCCCATGCATCTATACACACACACACACACACACACACACACACACGTACATTTATACATAACTACAATATACATAATGCAGAGAGGGACTTTATAATGTGTTTTCTACAATGATTATCTCTAAGAGCATTGGGAGGGATTTTTTAATTCTCTTTTTTTAGAACTTTATTCGGTTTTCAAATTCTCTTCAGTGTTGGAGAAATTTTTTAAATAAAAAAAAACTTAAAAAATAAAAGACAGGATAAAACCTAAAAAGAAGAGTCAATAAAATAAAAACATACCCAACTATCCCAAACATTGGCCCAAACGTTTTCTAAATACAAATCTCACTGCCTGCCCCATCCATAGCCAGTGTACACATGACCAACTATGGGAGGGAGTCCCTCTTTCTTTTCTGTCAATTAGGTGAAATCCATAACTCCATATTAAAAAGGACTGTGAGGACAGTGGGCACATAGATATGAGGGACTGCTGCTGGCTCGGGGCACCTTCCTATAGTAGCAAGCACCCTGGGGGCCTTTCCAGCGGGTGTTCCCACTCCCACTGCCATGGTCAGGTCTCCACTTGGACGCCTCCCAGTCTGCAGCCCAGAACACCACCACCATACACCAGAAACACTGTCTTTCTCAACACTGGCTCCACCGACTTCATCTGCAATGTACCTTCTTGCCCCATACAGCTGTTGTTGAGGCACAGTTACTAAAAAAAGACTACAAGCACTTTGTAAATACAAGGTGCTTAATCACATCACAGCCCATGCAGTCCTCCTTTCAGCTATAGCATTGGTGACATACCTATTTTGGTTAGGCTTCAGAGACAATATTGATGATGATAATAACAACAACTATAATTAAAACAGCCCACCCACTGGACAACCTGGCCTTGCCACCAGTTATTAAAAATACAAAGAAGCAAATTCCTTTCTCCAAGCACAAGACACCCTATACTATCAACCCCTGTTGAAATAGGACAGGTTTTATTAGTGTTAGATAGCTGGAGGTACGAGAGCTTTTTATTTTCTTCTTTAACCCTCTGAAATTTTCAGATTTTTCTATGTGAGAATGTATTGCTTTTATACTTCAGAAAGAAACCAGGAAGAGTCGCTTTAAAAGACATGGAAACAGCCACTAGGATAAAGAAGCCAGGCTCTCCTGCCACAAAGTTAGACAGGAGCCTTCCTCATGCAGGGAATCTTCTAAAATAGGTCACCAATTTCTCTCCAAATGTTCACCAAAGCTACCAATACCTCATGGTTAATGTTGGACAATGGCTGAATGGAACAAAAAGGAACACATTTATTAAAAAAAAAAAAAAACTCATTGGGGAATGCCTCTAATTCTCCCGGCTCAGCAGGAGACACCAAAATTAAGTAGCTGCCCCACCCTCCTGAAGCCAACAGAAGGCAAATAATTATACACACTCATAAATAAGAACAGCATGAAGTGCAATGTAATAAGTTCTAAAAGTGTTCCAGCTCAAATCAGTGCAGAGTTCTAGGAAAGGTTATTTCTAGCTGCTGGATGAGGGATGGCTTCAGGACAGAGGTAACTTTTCAGCAGGTGGGGATGATCATGCTGGCAGGGGAGCAGTTAGGCATCAATCAGGCCAGCAGGGGAGCAGTTAGGGAGCTATCAGGCTGGCAGGCAGGCAAGTGGTTAGGAGCCAGCAGTCCTGGATTGTGAGAGGGATGTTCGACTGTCAGTTTAGGCCCAATCCTGTGGCAGTCAGACATCTCCTGAGGGGATCCAGATTGGAGCATGTGCAGGCTGGGCTTGAGGGACACCCTTGCCATGCACGAATTTCATGCAACAGGCCTCTAGTCTTATAATAATAACGCTATTATAACTATGTCTTTATAAACACTTGTTAACTAAAATAAAAAAATATGATGTCCTTCCTAAAGTTACCTAGCTAATGTGCTCTATTAACTAAGATCAAATTAATCTAATACCAGTATTAACTATCAATATATTTCCCTAATTATTTAACTACTCAAAAGTTCATAATAATTGTTTTAACTGTAACATAAATAGCTTCATAGTCATCATTAAATTTTATTGCATTTTACTCTTACACTATATCCCTTTACATTTCAACTGAATTTATAGAATATCAGGGTATAAAGCACTTTGTAGAGTCTTCACTAGCCCAGCTGGAATATCTCAGCAGTTGGAGCAGCGATCTATGAACTAGGAGGTCACGGTTTGATTCCTGGTCAGGGCACATGCCTGGATTGCAGGCTCAATTCCCAGTATGGGGCCTGCAGGAGGCAGGAGGCTGCTGATCCGTGATTCTCTCTCCTCATTGGTGTTTCTATCTCTCTCTAACTCTCCCTACCTCTCTGAAATCAATAAAAATATATCTTTTTTTTAAATGTTAAAAGAAGATTCTTCATTACAAATTACATGTAAAAGGCTCATCTATATTTTAAAGTAAATACATGGAAATTAACTTACTTTTCCAGATATTAACAGGAAAATGATGTATGCATCTACACAACAAATCTGAATTACAGATTTGTTCATATTACTAATGGTTTTATGCTGATATGACAGTAGCGTGTATGATGTTAGCATCATTGATCATGCACTCAATCACTTCTGTCACAATATCAGAGAAGCCTAAAATGTTAAGGAAGTAGGCATCTGGCTCTCTTAACCTTCCAAAGGCTGAGCAGAGATCTAAGCCAAAGAGCAGTTTTAGGGGATACATTAAAGCCAAAGCCCAAGTCAGTGAGTCCTTTATAGGTAACTGAGGCACCTCTAGATCTTTAGTCCCTTAGTATGGGAACACAACATGGGGCAAAACACTAGAAATGTGAATACTTAGTATCAAACCCCTCCATGGATCAGACACCAGTAAGAACTCACATCTGCACTGGAGACAAATATGTGTACAGCTAACCAATATGGTGTTCACAGAGGTCCACACTCAGGTGTGGGTGGCAGGGAAGGAAGGTGTCAGGAACAAGGCTTCACAGAATAGGACATCCAAGCCCCAAATGATGGCTGTATACCCAGAATCTATGAATGAGATAAGAGAAAGTGATGCTCTGAAATGATGTGTCGGGCAGTACAGTGTGCCGGAAAAAACACACAACTTTCATGGCTTTCCAGACCCTGAGTTGCAGTCCTGTAACTACTACCTCTGTGACCTGGGAGGGTAACATAAAGGCTCTGAGCCTCAGTTTCCTCACCTGTAAAATGAGGCAGCATCTATATGTTGAGGGGGTATTGCAAAGACTATAGAAAGTATCTAACGAAAGCACCCAGCCTGCCCCCCGCTATGGATATGGCATTCCACAACCTCTGAGTTCCTTCCTTAGTGTGAACCCACACAGCCAACTAGAGGAAAACCCTGCCCTACAAAACGGTTCATAGACTCTTTGCTGAAGCAGCCAAGAGACTGTCCACATCCCCTTCAAACAGAGAGTACTTTCCCACGAAGCTAGGACAGGAGTAATACTTGAGTAAGCCACATAAACACTGTTTAACTTCAAGGTAAGAGTGAATTGGCATGGTGCTCGCTTCAGCAGCACATATACTAAAATTGGAACAATAGAGAAGATTAGCATGCCCCCTGTGCAAGGATGACAGGCAAATTCATGAAGCATTCCTTTTTTTTTTTTAAGTGAATCAACATGTGGAGATTTAATCAGAGCTTATCCTGCATGACACAGACAAGACAGACACTGTGCTGTGACTTGTAAGTATGGCTGAAAAAAACAAGGCCTCCAGGAGTCTGAATATTTAGGGATCTTTTTCTGTGAGAGGTCCTGTGAGGAGGTTACCCTGTAGGGAGGGCAGGATCCTTAGACAACTGTTGCCCTGGGCGAGATTTGATCACTCAGCCACACAAGCCATAACTTTCATCTGAGGAAAGGTGTTGAAGGAATTCCACCCACTCTACCTGATGGGCAAGAGTTTTTTGGTGCCCAAATAGGAAAACGCCTATGGAACAGAGCATAATCCCCTTTCCATCCTATAAATTCTTTGCCCTGGTTCTTCCTTCACCATGCAATGCCTCTAAAAACAATTCCATTTCCACAGCATTAGAAGCACAGTGCAGACCTTGGCAAGCCAATTAATGCAAAGCTCTTGCTCCCAGCCATGTACAAAAGTGAAATTATGTTGATCCTGAGCTGCCTTGAGCACCTCGCTAATGTTAGCCAATTTCCTCCCCATCCCACCACTGAAATCCCACTTTGCTATTTTAAATAAGTGCATGGGGAGTTTCAGGCCCAAAAGATGAGAACCAGATGCAAACTGTGCTAACCGCATAGTAAAGTAACCCTCTCTCATAACTGGCTGAAACTTCCAAATCATCATAGATAACACCTACTGAACTATTAAAGTTTCCTAAAACTCTTCTCGTCCTTATAAGGGCAGCTTCCACTGTCTTGGCTCTCACCTTCTGTTGTAGATTTGGAATGCATCCCTTGTAGAGTTTAGCTTCTTAAAAACAGGAGGGCAGACCCAGTTCTAGTGTAATGTCTAGTCACTTAAATTCAGCATGCATATACTGAGCAAAAATCATGTGCCCAGAGGGCCCTGAGCAAGACCCTGGAAGTACAAAGGTGAATTAAGGTACATGATTAAGCACAATGATTTGCCTTGCAAGGACTAAGTAAAGGTTAAATGTTGAGTATTGCCATATATAATTATACATATTAATTTCAATGTTAAAAGTACAGAATGTATTTTACAATGGAGAACTACTTTATAAAGCAAGACCTAGAACAGCAGTCTGCAGTGTACACACATACACACGCACGATGGAGCCTTATTCACTATAATGTATTCTGGGGTAACAGAATTATAGGCAATCTTGCAAGGTTTTGTTCCTCTTACGTTTTGTTGTTGTTGTTGTTGTTCTCCAAATTTTCTACAATAAAAATTAGCTTCTTGTATATACAAAAAGAGCACCAGCAAAATACTGAAAATAAACAAAGAGCACTAATAGCCTCAGATTTCTGAGTATTAAATTTAGATAGTTGACTTCCCATCCTCACTGGGAAGTGTGTATGTTTAACTGTGTGTGTGCACACACACATGCATAGCCACCTAAAGCTATGTGTATGGTTAATAATAAATAACTTAAAATACAGGATCCTGTGTGGCTAAGGGGTTAGAGTATTTGCTCAAAGGGTCGTTAAGTGCCTGGTCAAGGGCACATACATTGGTTGCAGGTTTGATCCCGAAGTCTTGGCAAGTGTGGGAGATAACCAATCAATGAGTCTCTCAAATCGATGTTTCTCTCTCTCTCTCTCTCTCACCTCCCTCCCATCCACTCTCTCTAAAAAGCAATGGAAAAAATATCCTCAGGTGACGATTAACAAAAAAAGTTAAATTCCAGGAATCTTTGTGAGAGCCTGGTTAGGATAAGTGGGGACAGGGAGTATTGGACAAGTTCCAGGAGATAGGCCAGCCTGTTTCAGAACAGCTCAAATTGGAATTCATCAAAGCAATTGCTGATCAGAAAAACTACTCAAAAACAGAAGAAGTGTGGGACAGAGAAAAGCAACAGTGGTTTCCAGTACAAGTCCTAAACTGAAAAGGCACGCAGGTAGAGCTCCCAACAGCAGGCATGGGCTTGTGAACAAGCTGCTTCTCCCAGCAGCAATTCAAGTGCCCATTCTTGGGCAACAAGCCTCCAATGATTAAGTCATGTATTCGATTATAATTCATGATGAAGCCTCACACCTCTTGAGAGGCCAGAAAGTTAAACCTATATTGTAAAATACATGTGGCCGCCACACCCTAATGTGGAATAACCAAACAACCGGTCACCAGGAGGTGCTGGAGCACCTGTCGGTCCCTCCCCTGTCACCTGCCCGCAAGCCGCTCAAGGCAGTGGAGCGGGGCTAGAGGCTTAAACAGCTCTGCTGGGTTTGTGCGGAGCTGGTGGGGCTCACTCAGCAAGACTGGGGTGGGGGGGTTAGAGGGGCTGTGGCTAGTGGAGGGTAGGTCTGGGTCTCTCGCAATTTCCCGCACTGGACCGTGCGTGTATGCGCGCGCGCGTGTATGCGCTAAATTCTTGGCAAATACATTTATATATTTGTTTAGACTTAAAAGGAAGAAATTGCTGTGAAAAATATACATTTGTAAGGGGAACCAAACCAGAAATACTGCAACAAGCTAAGTGACAGTTAACAACTTCAAGCTCAGAAATACTTAATGAGCACCTACTATATGCCAGGCATTGTACTGTTTGTGCTAAAGTAATGAATAAAACAGGCATAGTCCCTGCCTTCACATAGCTTAACTTTAGACGAATTTAGGAGAAAGCAATAAAACCAAAAAAGTATAGATGTGGAATCCTAGTACTATATGATACAATATCACAGCTCTATGAAGTTGACTATGCAGATCGAAGTGTCAAAGCTATTTATGGATATAGGAGTTGAGGAAAAAGAAGTGTTTGTTCCTGGTATGGATATAGGAGTTGGGGAAAAACAAGTGTTTGTTCCTGGTCAAATAAATTTGACAAATCCATAATAAGAGTTCTGAAGTCCCACAGCAAGAAAACTTCTAAATTTGCTTGAGCAGGCAATTCCCCAACATGTCTGACCACAAAAACTCCCCTTTTCATGAAATACATATCAAGAGATCAGAGAAGACTAACATTTTGAAAAACTCAGCTTGCAAAATGCACAATAATGGCTGTGCCATCAATATTAAATTATCATCAGTTGAGTTCTTTTTAAGAAGAGAGAAATTTATTATGCTTTCCATAAAAATTAATAAATGTTTCAGTATCTACTCTCATAGGTAGGAAAACTTATTTATTTGAAATTCTTCATTCTCCAAAATATTGGAGAAAAAGAGAATTATGAACCTGTAAAGCACTCCCCCGCCTCCCCCCGCCCAAACCCAAGAACTTCTGGAGTCCCCTTCTCACCCAATGCAGCAATGGGTTGCAAGTAAAGGCATCTCTGCCCTAAGGGCATTTGGCAGAAGGGGAACAGTGAGTAACCAGCATGTGACCAGGTAATAGAGACAAGAGACATACACAGTCACAGGTGCTCATCTAAAAGGATGCAGCCACGTTCTCATCATCTGTTTCAGGGTGGAGTGATTATAGATATTACTAAGAAGATGGAAAGCACAGATAGTGTCTAAACCCTCCCTTTGTTTTAAACACCTAAAAATGTTAATCAGTTTGAGAAATTGAGGTTGATTTGTAAAAGGAAAATAGTTCTCAGTTGAAAGTTAGGAGACAGGCTCTAATTTGTTTTAAGTCATTATCTAGTCAGAACCTCTTTTTCCTCTAATCCCTCTGGTCCACCATTTCCCATCATTCTCCTTCATACCTATAGTCAGGGTGTAGGTTAAAAAGTAACCAACAATCTCATACCACTTAGGCAAAGACATTTTCTTACTATGTATATTTGTGTAGATAACCTTGGAAAAAAATAAAGTTAGATCCATTCATTATAGCAAACACAAGAATAAATTATAAGTGATTCAGAGATCTAAATGTGAAAAATGAAACTATACAGGTAGTAGAACATAATAGGAGTGAACATGGTGTTGGGAAATGCTTTTTAACTATAACCAAAGTCTAGAAATAATGCAAGATTGTTAAATTCATCAACATAAATATGAAAACTTTTTTAATGCAACATACTCTCAAAAACTTTAGAAAAATTACATATATTTACAAACATTTATTTAAAATTATATATAAACATAATATACAGAGGGAGGATACAAATGAGATAAAATGTTAATAGTAAATTAATCTGGATAAAAGCACATGGGTATTATTTGGACTATTCTTATTATTGAAACTTTATCTTTGAAATCATTTACAATAAAAAAATTATGGGAAAAAACACTAAGAAAGAGAAAGGAAAATGAAAAAACATGTAGTAACTAAGAATTAGTTCCATTGTCTAATAGTATTTTAAAATAATAAATCAAGCTACTTCATTCCATATAATATTATGTGTACATATATTCCATAGCTACACACAAAAAAAATGCTGTATATTTTAATTTCTCAGCATGAAAAAATATTCAATGAATAACACCTAAGATACTCAAGACCACAGTAGATCTGTAACCAGGGCTACAATTACAAAATTTGTAGGTCAATTTGAACCTCTGAAATTACAGTTCATCACAGTTGCAATCCGAGTACTATTCCCCTTCTAGAAGAGCAAGTTTAAAGTCGGAAGATGACTATATCTAACAAGGCTATAGGTAGCATCAATTTTTAAAACTTTATCTTCAGTGACCTTTGAGGTTAAATATCACCAAGTGGATGGAGGTGGGGACCAGGTAACAGTCTAGCCAGAATATGGTTTCAGTCACATGGGTTGCCTTCAACTAAACACCTGAACTTCCCAGCAGAAGGAAAAAAATAGAGAATCAGTGAATCAGCCCTTGAACTTTCCTTCCTGGAAAAGTTTGGAGAGGGAATATTTAAAAAAATATATGAAGGTTAGACATTATGAGGTCAAGAACCATCAACCCAATGGAACTTGATGTTGAAACTGAAACAGGTAAAATGCTCAGCCCTGTGATTCCAAAACAGACTCTGCTGACTAGGAAAAAAGAAAAGAAAGAAAGGGGGCGGGGGGAATATATATATATATATATAATTTAAAATTATACTGCAGCTTAATACTAGGTATTGCTCTCTTCCAAAAAGCATTAAAATATAAAGGTCAGTTAGCTTAAATGATATTTTATTGCACATACTTTTAAAAGGCCTTGAACAATTAAAGCAATGAAATATATTCCCTGCTATCATTTTTAAACATTCTCAGAAGCATAAAAAGATGGCAGGTCTCAACATGAAAATATTAACTCCTTCTCTCCCTTACACAATATTTATTTCATGGCCCCACAGAATCTAGGAGCCTTTTCAGTACAGTGTCCAGTGCATTTATGTCATTTAGGTGAAAATCTTAGTTGTCCAAGAGTTTTCACTCAGATATCAAGGAGATAAAAGCCCAGAACACAGCCCATAGAGTCAGATGCAACCAAGATTCCATCAAAAATTTATATTAGATCAGTGGTTCTCCCAGGAGCTTAAAAATAAAACTGAAGCTCTGGCCCCACCCAAAGATACTCTGATTCAGGTGATTTTAAATCTTGGCCACAGTGTTCTTAGACTGACACTGATAACTTCATTTTATTTCTCTCCCTGATTCAGTTTTCACAACAACAACAAAAATGACAAACCAATTTCAGCAGTCTATAAAAAATTAATAAATTGTAAAGCACTTTACATATGTGAACATCAGTTTTTATCACCTTTCCTATGTAATATGTAACACTATTCCTTAGCTTTACAAAGCTATTTATCTCTTACCAACTAGTTGATAAATAGTTTACAGCTCTGAAAATAGCCTCAACCTTTTTTCCCCCACCAAAGTACCTGGCAACTAGTACCTTGGTTGTGGGTTTTAGTTGCTCACAAAATCATAAAATCCACAGTAGGAAGAACTCTCCAAAGGTCATCTGGACACCTTATATGCAGAAAAGAGGCCACTACCCCATTTCACAGATGGGTCAAGAGAGGATCTTTCTGCTCAAGTGATTTGAGCTTAGTCACACTCAGGTCTCAGCACTCCACACTAATATGCCTCTCCAATTTCTGATGATCAGAGGCTTTCTTGCTGGGCCATCAAATATAGGTGACTTGAGATAGCTGAGTTTCCTCTCCTGGACTTAATCCACTGTCTCTAGCAAAAGAAGCTGAGATGCCATAACATCCCATCTGTGGCTGTAAAAAGTTCATGAAAAGCCTTAGCTGTCAGTAAATGGGTTAAGAACTCTGACCAAGATACTCAGTGCAAGAGGGAAAGAATTCCCTATAATAAAATTTCAAAACCTGAGTTTGGGACCTGAGAAGAGGCATAGCACGTTAATGACAAACAAATTGGTGCAATGAATTGCAGGGGGTCTGCTTCCTTGGGGGTGGGGTGCTGAAAGTTACCAAGGCTTATGGTTATAGAGATTTATGGGTCATTGTTCCCACTCAAAGGCCAAGAAAATAAAGTAGATGCCTAGAAATATCTGCCTTTCCCAAAGCCCTCAGGTACCATGGAGTTAAGGTTAATAATTTAAAGGGAAAAAAAGAATTGTGGCAATCATCTTGTTCTATAATCTCACTTTGGAAATAATGAGATTACAAGGGACAAAGAACTTGCTCAAGATGGCAAAGTGATTAAGAAGCACATAAATCATCCAAGGGACATTCTAATAGAAACCTTCTCTTCATGTCACACTATTTTATGGTATTAGGTAAAAAAATAAAATGGAGAACTTTGAAAATTTATTGCAACAATTAGTCAAGTAACAGCAATCTTTTTGTTTTCCTGCTATAGTAAGAAGCTTTCATGGACAACGAAGAGTAGTAAGGGTAGCATGATATGTTTACCATTATATAATTTTTTAAAAAGCTGCCACACCCCAAAATAAGGTCACTTTGATCCACAAAATATGTGGAGGATGGAGAAGGAAACATGCTGTGTTATTTGATTAGTAAGTTTACTTCGCAGCATTTTTCAGGTGGCATTATTACCAAGCTGGCTGAAAGGCAGCAAGAAGGTCAAAGGCAGTGGAATGAAATTCAAGTCCACAGACATGTACTGAGCATTTTTTTCTGTAGATGGCTCTGGGCCAGAACCATGTAGAACACAATAATTATAAGAAAACACTAGCCCTGCCTACAAACTGTTTAAGATCAAATGAGGCAGAATTATGCAAACAATTTACAATAATTCAAGACTTGAATGATGAACTTAAAGAAAAAGGGGGGGGGGGGGGGGAAGGGTTGACACTAACAACAGACCAAGGATGAGAGACAAACTATCGTTAACACACATCAGGAAGGGGATCTATATGTGACAGAGAGGCATTCAGGAGAAGCAATTATCCACTCACCCCCATGGTATTCCATCTCAGACTCACAGGTGGTCTATGACCTCTGTCAGCTGGATTTTCCAAAGATACCTAATGTGACCAACCTAAACGATTTATATCTCAATATGCCTTCCTGCTCAGATCCATCTCCACTTCTCTTCAAAATGATTAAACAAACAGCAGTTTATTATACACTGCATTTAAAGCCTTGAGCTGGGCACTTGGTGAAAGGAAGACATTCAATAGACAAGGTCCATGACGTCAAGGAACTCAGGACCTGGTGAGAAAATAGAAAATCATCCATCCACTCAACTGAGATCTATTGGACACACTAGAGGCTCAGTGCATAGAATTTATGCATGGGGGTAGGGGGGAGAGTATGTGTCCTTTAGCCCAGCCTGCATTCTCTCCAATCTGGGATCCCTCTCACACCCAGGCCTGCTGGCTCCCAACTGCTTGCCTAATTGCCCCTAACTGCTTCTGCCTGCCAGCCTGATTACCCCTTAATCACTCCCCTGCCAGCCTGATTGACACCTAACAGCTTCCCTGCTGGCCCGATTGCTCCTAATTGCTCTCTCCTGCTGGTCTGGTGGCCCTCAACTTCCCTCCCCTATAGGCCTGGCTCTCCCAACTGCCCTCCCCTGCAGGCTTGGTCCCCTCCAACTGCTCTCCCCTGAAGGCCTGGGTCCCCTGAACTGTCCTCCCCTGCCAACCTGGTCACCCCCAACTGCCCTTCTCTGCTGGCTCGGTCACCCCCACTTGCCCTCTCCTGCAGGCCTGATCCTCCCCAACTGCCCCCAGTTGCAGGCCTGGTCCCTCCCAACTGCCTTCCCTTGCTGGCCTGATCTCCCACAACTGTCCTCCCCTGCCAGCCATCTTGTGGTGTCCATCTTGTGTCCACATGGGAGTGGCCATCTTATGTGTTAGAGGGAGGGTCAATTTGCATATCACCTCTTTATTATATAAGATACTATATAACAATTACCAATGAATGTGCTCAGGCTTCAAAAATAAGCAGGACACAGCTGAGTCCACAGTCCAGGGCAGAAGATAAATCTAATACCCAGAAGGCATTGTGCAATGAGGTTAGGCCGAAGGAAAGGTGTGTGCACCTGAAGCTTCAAAAGAAGGAGGTGGGGTAACATGAATGACATAGAAAGGTCACCTCTACAACTAATAATTTTACTTCTTACCTGAAGGTAGAAGGAATTAGGTGCCTAACAAAATGCCTCCCTGTCTGTCACGTATTGAGCCCCTTGGTTGACTACAAATGTGCAACACACCATGAAGGGGCCCCCTAGAAGTATTCTGGGCCTTGCGGGCAGAGTAGAATGTTTTCTCAACGCTTTGCTGACTCACAGACCAACCAGTGACTCACATCTGGAGAAACCTTAGAGAAGGTCCCACGTGGTTAGGAGCAGAAGCAAGTAGAACTGGAACTCAGAACTCCATACCCTTAGAGCTGCTTCTCCCAAAGCCCACCCTGCATCCTATAAGGTTGTGAATGAACTGGCCACCCGGGCTCGGCCACATGGCCATCACAGGCTACCAGTGGGGTGAGGGACAATTTCAGCAGAAGTCTGAGAGAATGGTTAAGAGGTTCCCACCTCGGCAATGTGGACTTTTTGTTATTACTGTCTTGGGGAGGCACGTTTGTTTGTAAACACAACACACTTAAGCCATCACCAGACTGCCTACAGCTGTTTGTAGAAAGATATGGACCTGAGCTGAGATTAGTGTCAGAATGAACATTTTGGTTTTTCCAGTGGGGAAAAAAAAAAAAATGAAGGCCCAGAGAGCCTGAGGTCGCTCTGCCCAGTCACACCACAAGTTAGATGGTAGCACCTGAAGAAGAGTCAAGCACTAAAATGCTTCCAGCTTAGTGGCCTATGACTCACAGCCCACATTTTCAGTCCACTCAAGAGTGATAGGCACCAGGAAGACAAGGATCGTGCCAAAAGGATACATTGTGTAGTGCAGAGACAGATGCTAAGAAATAAAGAGAGGCAGAAATGATTTCACAACTCTTTTCTCAAAAGTCCTACCCTGATACTGCCTTCTACAACACCACCCCAGGTCCCTTGATATTTGCTCTCTATTTAAACTGCCCCAACTCGCACCGTTTCTTTATCAGCATCCACCAGCAAAAATGGGAAAGGACTGCCAATTTCTTATGAATCCTTAAGATTTTTTTTTTTTTTGAGTCATAGAAAACTGAAATAACTTGGGGGGCAGGAGCGAGTTAGAAACATAATTTTAAATCAGTTCCCACTGATTTGTTTCTCTATATAGTACAACTAAAGACAGGAAAAATTGCATTTCTAGAGCTGATGCAAAAATGGGAGTTTGTGTTAGGTTGTGTCAGTTGTCACCATAGCATTCCTTGTTAGGATTTTTCTTCCTGTCATATATTTGTTATATTAATTACAGTTTTATTAGTGTAGGGGCTATTTTGAATCCATGGAACTTTCCTAACCAGATTGTTTTGGCATTTTAAAGTCATTCATATTTGGGATCTAAACAGTATGGCATATATCTCTTTTTCTCTCTCATTTATACTCAAAATCACAACAAAGGAGCCATCTGTTCTCTCTCAGAAAATATCGGCCTTGTTTTTATTTTTCCATTAATAATAATGCCTCAAACTTATAGCATGTTTCTCTCCATCTTGCTTATTAAAGCATTTTGTAGATATTGCCTTATTCATCATCAACATTACCCCCTCCCCCCATAAACTGGGAGAGAAGTGAAATGTTTGTCAATTTTCAATGAGATAAGTGACTACTGGATGTTTAATAAATTTGGTACAAATGAGTACATAATGATGAAGGGTCTGGCATCATCTAGCCTGGCTCAAGGTCTCACCTAGAGATGTAAAAGGGGAACCCAGGAAGGAAAAGCCACTTGGGTTCTATTGGTGAAGACAGGTCTCCACCCCTGCCTGTAAACCGTGAAGATAAGAACCGCATCTTACACATTTCTGTATCTCCGGGACCTGATGTGTAAAAAGAGCTCACTGAAACATTTTGTTGAATAAATACAAATGCTTGTGATAGTCCCACAGGTAGAGTAGCAGAGCTGAGGTCAGAGCTGAGTTCTCCTGCCTCTTATTTTATGTGCTTTTTAAATATATTTTTATTGACTTTAGCAAAGGAAAGTGAAAGGGAGAGAGAGACAGAAACATCAATGATGAGAGAGGTCATTATTTGGCTGCCTCTTGCATGCCCCGCTACTGGGGATTGAGCTCCCAACCTGGGCATGTGCCTTGACTGGGAATCTAACCGTGATCTCCTGGTTCATAGGTGGATGCTCAACCATTGAGCCACACCAGCCGTGCTCATGTGCTATTTTTAATAACACTACATAGTCCTGAAAGCAAGAATAGAGACACCCTGAAAATGGGGTTGGGAGTATATCTAAGCAGATATTTGTAGAACAAATCCAGCAAGAATCCCATAGTGTGGCCACTGGCCATGCTGAAGCTTAACCCATGTTGAGGCTGAGTCTCTAAAAGTTCTCTTCATTGCTCATGTGCTCTGTGTATTTGGGGATTTGGTGGAGCAGGTCCTTAATATTACCTGGCTAGAAGAAATGATGTATCTTAATACCAAAGGATGGCATGTCTCCATAACACCCCAGAGCCCAATAAGAGAGCATCCACTACTCTGCAATTTACTCTCATTACTCAACTGTAATTAGAGAGCACAGATAGTCTGGAGATCATGAAATCCACCAGCCCGGAGTTTTCCAATGTGCAGAGAGGTCACTGAAATAAAAACTTTTTTTCCATGTGCTGGCTGGAAATCAGCAACCCATTGCCATGTTTTTCCTATTTTCAAAACCCTATACCCCCTACTATTCCTTGAAGCTAAAGGAAAAATAAACTGTTGCTAGAAAAGTAAGTTAAATATGAGATTCTGTCATTTGGATTGCTTCTATAGTAGTAGTTCCAACTAATTCAATAACTCGCTAAAGATTCTCCAAAAATAGGTTTTGTACATGAGAAAGGTGGAGGTCTGAAGAGAGAAGCATAGTAATTTTTTAAGTAAAAAAAAAAAAAGAAAGAAAGAAAAAGAAAAAAGAAAAAGAAACCATAGAGCCAAAGAGAACTCAAGCACATTATAATGTTTTCTCCCATAAAGTATATTAATTACATATATGAACAGGAAACAAACTAGTTACAAAATACAAGAAGAAAGAAGCAACACAAGGTGGACATTCAGGCCATCCTGATTATTTTGTTTTTTCAAAGTGGAAGGTGAGTGAGGATGATGGAAAAGTAAAAGAAAACATAGGGAACAAGTCTGGAGAGATACACAAACCCCTAACACACTGTCTAGGGACACAGAGGCTGCCACTGGTGTCTGGAATTGTCAGCACATGGTGGGAAACTCTTACAACAAGCCATGTGCATAAGCAGAAGAAACAGACAGCATGTACTTAGGGCACATGCATGCAGTGGGGCCCCTTGCAGAGAGAGCACACACACAGTTTGAGTTCATGCAAGATCCATACTCCTTTCCCTCTCTCCCTGCTCCCAGCGGCCTTCAGAATCAAGGCTGTCCAGGACCATAATGGCCACTGCTCAGAATAGTAACTCTCTCCCAATATGTTCCTGACCAAAGTTTGATCTCTTCATACATATGGATTTTCCTATTCTCAGGCTACCTCCAAAAATAAATATCAAAGTATCTACCAATTACTACTTCCCACTCTAGAGCTTTGACTCTGCATGCCCCATCATCTAGCAACCTTAATGTTTCACTCTTAAAGAAAGGGTCCTACATTTATGAACATATAAAAGATACACAAGATGTTATTTAACTGGCATTGGTTTCCAAACCTCACTTCTTCAGAGGATCATTTATAAGCTGGCCATTGGGGGCAGTCTGTTAACTAAGTGTTCACTTGATATGTGGTTATGTGTCTGCCATGTCTGCAAGGACACAGAAGCTCTGGCCATGCTCCTCCTGACAAACAGGTCTGAGGAAGGAACTCCAAAGAAGGCAGACACTCCATCTCACCGGAGGAGCCCTATCAGCTAAGTAGGACATACGATTTGATAGTGATTACTGGTACTTCTCCAAATAAAAGTTTCTTTCAAAGGATGTTGCTGGTCTAAAAACTAACTACTCAAAGTTGAGTGATTTGGGGCTAGGCTCTCAGTCACTCTGAACATCAGTTTCTTTTTCTATGAAATAGAGCAGTCAGTTCAATAAGTTTTAGACTTCCTACTGGTTCAAAAATTCTGTGTCTAATTATCAAGTTCCTACTGCCAAGTGATCTGTACCCTTCTTCTTAGTTTGTTCATCTCCACTTCTTTCTCTCTCCCCCCCCCCCCCGTCTCTGTCTCTCTTTCAGTGCCTCTGTTACAAACACACACAGACACACAGACACACACACACACACACACACACACACACACACACACACACACACTCACCTTCTCCAGACCACCACCTTGGAAGGCAAGCTGCAAGCAATCCCTATCCATATTCCCCATCACTTTTTCTCTGCTTGAGATTTGACATCAAAACATTTTTTAATTAGTTTATGAGATAAAAATGAGATACACAGGGAATGTATTGGGGAGTAGGGGAGGCCAGGGGGAAGGTTAATGGGGGGGAAAAAAAGAGGAGACATATGTACTACTATTTGTAATACTTTAAACAATAAAAAAATTAATTATTTTTTTAAAAATGAGATACACAAATGCCCTTATAACACAGACCTCACCTTGAGACTAGATCCTCCATGCATTCCAGCAGCTTCTTCATCATCCAGGCCACAGAGGCAGGCATCTGCCAGCGTCCCAGCTGCTAAAGTCCAATGGCTACCTCTTACTCCCTGAGACCTTGAACAAGTCATTTTACCTCTCTGGACCTCAGTTTCTCTAACCATAAAATAAAATATTAGAGATAAAATAAATATCAAAGTATCTACCAATTACTACTTCCCACTCTAGAGCTTTGAAATGTCATTAGAAATCAAAGCAAAAAGTTACCAAAGCCCTCTATCTTGTATTGGTGTTTAACTACAGGGTCCAAGATAAACGGAAGTGACCTTTTGCATGATCTTTCATAACAAATAATAAAAGCACATTAATAGGGGCAAATACTTCAAATTTGTATTTGTTTATTTGTTTATTTTCAGGCTAAAGAAGTCACAGGCAGCACCTGCCAATAGTTCTGGAGAATCCATGATGCCTTCCCCCCATCTTTTTTTTCTTTTTTTTAACAATGGGTCAGAAATTCAGAAACTATAAAGATGAAAGTAGGAAAACACACAGTAGAATTATGGAGCCAAAAATATTGAGAAAATAATTTAGATAAATAATATCACATCCCTCTTTAAAACCGTTAAGATATTAAGAAGGACTCACATAAAGGGAAAATTAAATTGAGCACAGAAAAGACTGATTTGCCTAGGATCCCTTTCAGCCGTGTCATCATGTTTCTATTTGTTGCCCTCAACTGACATGGTTGGCCATTTGTTTTGTTTTAAATAAAATGAGGAAGCAACAGATATATTAAATTCATCTGAAAAAAAAAAAAACACCCATATTTGCATGTGGAAAACAAATAGTGGGTGCCTGAATGGGTGATTAGGCATGCAATTGCCCATCTGCACCCAGGCCTCCAGCCTCCCTGCAGGTGTGCTATCTTCATTATGGAAGGCAGGCGACACACAGGAGGGAAACCGGTATCCTCCAAAATCGGACCTGCTCTGAGCTGACCCCCAATACTGTCCCATCTCCCCATCCACGGCCCCTGTTACTTAAAGCTAAAAACAAGAAATACCTTATGTCATACTTTTGTCAAATTTCTGGGAATGCTTTAGTCACAAAGGCTTTTTTTTCTGAGCATCTTCAATGTGTACTCAACAAATATTTACTGCTGCAACTATTTTTATGAGCATGGGTAATCTCCTCTCTCATACCATTCACCATGACCACTGCATTGCCAGCACACTGGCTGCCTCAGTTTCCTAGAATGTACGCAGTATGCTTCTGTCTCAGGGCCTCTGTAATATCTTTCTCTTAGCCTAAAACATCCTCCCTCCTCTTATCTCAGGTTCACTGCCTCATTTCATTCAGGTTCCTGCTCAAATGCAGTCTTCTCAGTAAGACCTTCTCAGAGCAATGAATTTAAATCTATGTCCTCCCTATCTTCCGTGGCTTTAACCTGCTTTGTTCTTCTGAAAATAGGTTACAACCTAAACATTATATATTCACTCATATATATGAAGGTTTGCTTGTCTCTGTACAAGCTTCTATTCCCACAGTAGGTGCTCAATGAGCAATTGTTAATGAGACATCATTGTCATTTGCAAATCATTACACTAGGCACCCAAGGTCCTCTTATGGAATAAGACAGGCTTAATGCTCTTAAGAAATTTCTACAATCTAATGGGAGAGGAAGACTAAAAGTCTGTTTATACAGCAGAACACAGTGACATAAATGTTCTAGGACGCAAACACAAAGCACTCTGATGGTAGAGAAAAAGCAAGTCGTTGACTATAGAATAGTCATTGACTATTGGATTGAGGGCAGCCAACAGACAGAATTCTCTGGAAGTATCTTTTTAAAAAGCAAAGAAATCATCCTCAAAAATACATTCAGTACAAAGACATCCTCAGTTAGCCTCATTTCCTTCATCAATAATGCTAAATGGGACAAAAGATTCCCAAGATAAGTCAGCATTTATGTGTGCCAAGACCATGGAGAAAGGAAGAGTCACTTTCATCCATAAAGCCTTCATTTAAAAAAGGAAATTATTTAAATGCACACAAAATGTCCCTTCTGAAAATTTCAGACTCTGCAGACAGATAAGACCTTAAAGGATGAGCAGTTTAACTTCTTATTATCTCTAGAAGAAAACATCAGTATCAGCCTCTACCTGCAAAGACAGTCTTTGATCCATGGCAGAGTCCTACTCTACTCCTGCCTCCTTCATCCTCTTTCTCGCTTCTCCACTCTAATCACCTCCAGTTTCTTTTTCATCACTCAGAATGCTGTCTGCCATCCTAGACTACTGCCCTCTTCCTTTCTCTCTTCTATCTGTCTATCTCTTCCACTGTTCCAGGACTTTTCTTTTTTCTTTTTTCTTTTTTCTTTTTTTCAGCTGTGTTCTGCTGAGAGCTAGGCATTTTGTCTAGGTTAGGAGAGGAACACAGAATACCCAAAGATTCATGTGTTAACTCCATGAGCCCTAACCCAATAACACCCTGGTAGAGTCAACTAATTTTGTGACCTTGACTTTAAAATGTCATCCTTGACCTAAATTAGAACAGTGCAAATACTATAACTCTTTGGAAGTAAAGAAGACAAAGAGGCAAAAGGCATCTCCTGACCCAACTCCACCTCAAACACATACAACATTTGGGGAGCCTTAATCCTTTAGTACTATTTCCCAGTTTTTCAACTCCCACAGCCAGGCTACATGAATAAATGTGAAATTAGAATATGTAGTTTTTAACCATCTCTATATCTGAGAATTGGATTCTAGCCACTACTTGCTATGTGACCTTGGGCAAAATATTTAAAGTCAGCAAATCAAAGCATCCGAGAAAGTAAAGCAAAAAGAGATCTCTAAATATCTAATCCAAAAATAGCCAAGAGACCTCTTGTATGCCTCCACCCTGTCTTCCCTTCCCCACACACAACTATTATAAATATTGCTAAATGATCATGGACTCTTTCCTCCTCAGTCAGGACGTAGCTTCAGAATCCTCAACACAGCACCTCAAGGAGTCACTACTAAAATTCTATATGGCCACATTAAATAAAATCCAAGCCATTCATCTGTCAGATAAAAAAATTTGAAACACAAAGATAGGCTATGATCTCTTCATATCTCAGTGTTAGGAGCAGAATCAGGGCTACAAAGGCCCCTTTCCCTCTTCCCCCTGCCCCCCAGTCTCCTAAGTTAGGTATCCTCTTATAATGCTGATGTTCTATGACTATTCCTTGGAAATAGTGGAGAAAGGGAACTTGCTATTGTATGAAGTTCTCAAAAATACAGATAAAGGATTCCTAAGTTGAGGCAGAAGCTTGAAGAAAGGTGTAGAGGAAGAGGGACATTGGAGCTGGCCTGAAGAAGTTTTCTATCTATAGGAATCAGAGTTCTGTATCCATTTTTAGCAGAAGAAAATTCAAGATCAGGGAAACATTTCCAGTAGAAGGAACAGCATGAGCAAAGGACTGGTGAGGACTGCCATGTGCTGAAGAGGATCCCATAGACTGCTGAGCAGAGAGCAGTGGCCATCACAGAGGCCACAGATAAAGGGGAATGAAGATGATGACAAGATAAGATTAAAAGAATCAGCCAAAGTTTTTGTGGTGTTTTAAATACTGATTTTTAAAAAATTGATTTAAAGCCCTCAAGACTAATAAATGGGAAAAGAAGGTAAGAGAGAAGTGGAGGGAAACTAAAAAATATATCTCCATTCTCAATGGGAAAAGAAAAATTCTTGCTATAAAATGTATTACAGGAACACTTTCATTATATAAAAGCCTATTTTGTTTTCATGTCATTCTTAGATTACATCATAAAGTGGCTACAGCCATCTTGTACCGTATAATAAATAAATCACTAGCTTAATTCTAGAACAAGCCAGAGCCCTAGACTTAAAAGGAAAATATTAGATCATTTTTAATAACTGATATAACTCAAGCCAGTAACCATTGAAGCAGAGTGAGATGATGTCATCCTAAAGAAGTCCAAAGAGAAGCCAAGGAGGGTCAGCCTTGGCCAGGTCCCAGAGAAGTTTCCACTTAGAAAAGAACAGGAGGCTGGTGAAAGCTGAGTGGGACTCGTCCTGTGGACTAGACCATCTTGTCATGAAAACCAATACTTTTCAAGTAGAGATGCCCAAGAGGCCTTCCTCATGAAACATCATGAGGAATATTTTATTCCCAGTACTATTTTTTCAAATACCAGAAAACATGAGCATATTATGTTGTCTGTATTCATGAGTTGGGAGCAAAACTGTAAATGTTAAGGCTTTTAGTTACTCAAAAAAACATGAAATCAGGGTGACATATGCAAATGCTGCAGGTCTGGTCCAAGCCAAGGGGACGTGTAGAGTGAGGACTTGGAGATAATGGCCTAACAGAGATAAGAACTGAAGAGATTTTTAGCAGGTACAAACTACAAAGGAGACCAAAAACTTAACATTTGATGGCCACCAACTGCATACAGGCAGTCCTCGGGTTAAATCGGAGATCCATTCTTATGCACATAACGATTTTTGCTGTAAATTGGAACCCACCTACATAAGTACCTACACCACTTACATGGAGCACATACACAGCAGTAATGAAGTGAAACAGTAAAAAAATAAAATAAAAAAAGATAACAATTCCTGACCTTTACTTGTGGTAAATAAATAATAAAAAACATAAAGCACATATATACATATGTTGAAATGATGGAACTATTTCTTTTTTTTTATAAGTACTGTAAATGGGAGATGATGAGGTAACCACAAAACAATGTAAGTCGAGTCTGATGTAACCCGAGGACTGCTTGCGCTTAGTACCCTCTCAAGCACTTTATATATATTATGATGCTTTGTGAACAAAAAAAAAATAATAATCTTGAAGAAGGTACCATTTGCCCCATTTTTTAAGCATATAAACCAGTTTTAAAAATAACTAAGTTACTTAAGTAATATTGCACAGTTAACACATGATAGTCTTCCTACTCCAAATTTTGCTTTACCTTCTTGTCTTCAACCAATTAAAACTATGTACAATGGACTTTCAATAAAAATTAAATAATTGATAAGAAACACCTTGAAAGCACTAAAAGTATAAAAAATATTGAAAGGGGCCATGGAAACAGGAATAATATTACATTCTGGCCAGTGACCATCTCAACCACTAAAGCTGGGTTTCCTTATCCTATATAATAAAAGAGAAACATGCAAATTTGACCATACCTTCGCTCCTGATTGGCTATGCTACCAGCCAATCAGGAGCAGGGATGGGGCCAAGTGGTGAGAGTGCTAGGCCCTGGGGATGGAGATGAAATGGTGGTGGTGGCAGCGAGCGCCCAGCCCCCGGGTTCTGTGAGGGGAAGTGGCGGCAGCAGCAGCGGTGGTGGCGGCAGCAGGGAGCTCACCCTAAGCTTTAAGCATTGGGCAGGCTGGGGTGAGGCATCAGTTGGACATCCCCTGAAGGCTCCCAGTATGTGAGAGGGGGCAGGTTGGATTGAGGGACCACCCACCCCAGTGCACAAATTTCATGCACTGGGCCCCTGGTGTTGACAATAAGGCTCCTAATGAGCTTTAGCACCATTTTAAGTCTCCCATTGCCATTTATTTTTTAGGAATGTTAAGGTGGGGCTATAAGGGAACGTGTCATCTTATATAAAATGTACTGCCAAGCTTGGTTTGATAAAAACTATTTTAGTAGGGGGAAAAGATGGATAATCTGGAAAAGAACTTTCTGCCAGACCGAAGGTACTGGTTGAGAGTTTTATGTCTGATTCTGTCAGTCTCACAGTAATAATGTTGTGTATTGGCTCACTGTTCCCAATACAAATGTTCTTCATAACTGCAGAGACATGCTATCATAGCCAGGTAATATTTATTTATGTAACTTTTCAGGACACACCAAGACCCAAAAGGAGATGTAGTCCCTGAAATTTACCTAGAGGGACAACATGAACTCCAAATTTTGACCTGTTTTCCCCAATTTGTTTCTAGGACGGGATGGAGGTTGCAAAATGCAGAGAAAGCCTACCTGGGAGTTATATGGACTGTTGATGAAGCATAGACTATGTGGAGAGGTAGAAGGGAAGCACTGGGTCAGAGGCAGAGGAGCTTTTGATAGTTGTTCCATGGCTACTAATGCTCCATGGCCCAAGAAGAGGGTGTCCTCTCCCCAGGACTTGGTATCTCACTTGAACAGTAAAGACCTCCATTAAGAACATTAAAAGAATTTTACCAAAGAAGATCTAACTGTGAAGGAAGATGAAAATGTAGAGGTATCAGAGTATAGCATTAATTGAAAACTTGTATTTTTCCTCTGAAAAACCATGCCTATTTTGTACTCTATACTATTATATATATAATTAATGTTTCTATTAGGATTTTAAATGGAGTTTCATCCAAAAGTCTTCAAGTGCAATTGATTCGCAGAGGCTCCATGGAACTCCTATGCCCACCTTAGCACATAACAGTAACCTAGGCAGATCCTAAGATGGCCCCATATAAATGCACCCCTGCTATTCATACCCTTGTGCAATCACTCTCCTTGAGTGTGTGGGGGCTAGGTTGACTGACTTGCTTCTAGCAAATAGAATGAGGCAAAGAGAACAATGTGTCACTTCCAGGATTAGATTACAAAAGGCTTTGGCTTGCATGCCTTGCTCACTCACTCTGAGAGAAGCCAGCTGCCATGTTCAGAGCTGCCCTACGGGGAGGCCCACATGGCAAGAAACTGAAGGTGGCCTCCAGCCAACTATCAGTGACTGAGGCCCAAAGTCCAACAACCAGTGAATAACTGAATCCTGCCCAAAGCCCTATCTGTTTGGTATGTGTCCCTCTACCCCCTTCCTCATTGAGCTTTTTTTTTTTTTCTGTTTATTTTTATTTTTATTTTTTATTTTTTGTTATTTCTTATTCTTCTCATTGAGCTTTTGAAGGAAACTCTAAGTTCAGCAGACACCCAGACAGCAACCTCCTCCGAGAGACACCTTGAGGCACCCATCTAACCTGCTCCAATTCCTGACACAGAAACTGTGAGATAATAAGTGTTTTTTGTTTTATAGTGCTAAATTTGGGGTAATTTGTTATGCATCAATAGATAATGAAGACAGTACCCAAGATTGAGATTATTTTAATGGCCCCTACCAACTCCACCACTTCTCATGAGGCCTGGGGAGTAGACTATAAAAGATTCACTGTCAAAATTCTATAAAGGAACCTTTGTGCCCCAGAATGCAGAGATGCTTTCTAGTTTAAAAACACGGATGCAACCATGCTCTGGCCACATGGAGATGACCATGGAAATCTCAGTGTAGTTTAAAGTCAACAGATACATCCAGTTACAGTCCATTGATCAGAATGAACTAGAGACTGAATCACACTTGCAAGATGAGAAACTCCTTCCTGCTCAGCTGTATTCTGCTATCCAATAAATCCATCCTTAGAATCTGCTCAGTCCTAGTGAGCCAAACTATAGCCACAGGCCCAACCTGCCAACCCCCTGGACTTATGTCATAAGGCTCCATGGCTCACTGGAAAGTTCTGAGAGCAGATTCCCTCCTCCTGAAAACCTTTCTCAGTAGTCTCAATTATTTCCACTCTCCACCCCACAACCTTTCACCTAAGCCCCATAAAATCTGAGCCCATAAATGACTTACCTTGATTTCCCAAGCACCTAATGTGAGGCCTAAAACATATATGGTGACTCCTGAAAAGTATATTTCACTCTCATGTATATGTCTTTCTCTCTAATTAGATTGTAAGCTTTTTGAGGTCAGGGACTGTGCCTATTTCACTGTTATGTCCTGAGGTTCGCTGACTTCCAGACAAATATGGAGATCAGGACAGAGAACAAGCAACTTGCTGTGAACATGGGTAGATACTTGGCAGCAATTTACAAGAATCATGAGACTCTCCACCCATTCAGCATTGGACCCTTCCTATTGCACGGTAACCTAATGAAAATTCCTCTGACCTCCACAGCCATCCTCAAAGTACAGGTATCTGCACTGTGCTCCAGTGAGGAAATAGAAGAATATGAAATTAAAAGGCAGAAAGCAAAAAAGAGAGAGAGAGAGAGCTCTTCCTTTTACTTTCATGGACAGCAAACACCTCATACAAGTCATCCTTGGGTTAGAGAAAAGCAAACAGCCTCAGGAGCCTGAATGGATCCATGCTCAGACCCTGAAAGTCATTTTGCAATTTTTGAAGCAATAGCATAGAAGCAGCTAAATGTGACCAAGTAGATGGTCACACATGCACAAAAACCACCTGACCAAGTAATTGTAGGGAGCCAAGACATTCACCTCAGAAAGTCAAGTGGAAGTGACCAATGTTTTGCTTCCGGCAGAGACTATTACCTGATTATTCTGAGAACCAAAGAGGAAATATTAAAACTGAAAGCCCTTGGCTACCATCAACAATTATACACTAGTATCAACAAAGGAAAATAATTTCCTTCCTGACTCCCACTGGGCCAGTCACGCCTGGATCAAAAGGTGTGATTAACTAATCAAATAAAGCAAGAACCTATCAGTTATACTGTAGTTCCTAGGGTTTTTTTTTTTTTCAAGGATTGCTGTTCATCTCCAATCCACCTCCTTCCACCTTCTACTGTCTAGAACAAAAATAAATATGGAAAGTAATAATAATACACTATTTCATGTCAATGTCAACCACCATCATTGAGCAAGATTGCAGATCTAACTCCTTTTCAATATTGAGAATACATCAGTGCCTATCCAACCTTGATAATGATGGGGGTGCAGGGTTAGACAAAAGGACATACAATGAGCATGTCCTATGTATCAGGTAGGGTGCTGGGGATTACACGCTAGATCATCATATTTTTCTGTATGTTCAAGATGAGTCTTTAAACTAAAAAATGAAACAAATGTAATAACCTGTCAGATATGGGCCACACTTTATAGTTTCCAAAACGGGTTAGCACCTATTGACTATTTGATCTAAACAAATGTGAGAGGTAGGCAGGGCAATGATTATTATTCCTAATTTTCAGATCAGGGAAACAAAGGCAGGGGTCTCTTGTACTTTTAAGGTTACACATTTAATCATTGTACAACTTTCTGGTACCCCATCCCATCATATCTGTTGCCTTTTTATAAACTCACAAACTTATTTTAAGCAATACTGGTCCCAAAAACTTCTTTCTCTCCAGTCATTTCTTCACCCTCATAAAACCATGCAGTCCAGTCTCATCTGTCCTAGAATTCCTAAAATACTCCAACAGAGAACTGGCCAGTGTCTGAAGGACCACCCACAAGGAAAGGATCACTCACTGCCTTTGGATTTCTTCTTTCTCTCCATGAAAATGCACTGGGCACCGATAATGTACCAGACATCCCACAAGACTCTGGGGAAAACTCATTAACAAGAAATGCTGTCTCTCTTTTGACTGTTTTTTCTTACCTTAAAGCCATCAAATTCTCCAGGATCTCATTCCTGTAACAGTCCTGGTGGGACATTACTTTCGCTCCTCTGGGCATCCTCGTGAGGACAACCCCATTGGCTCAAGTGCCTTTCAGAGGATGAGGTGAGTACTAAAATCTGACACTCTCGGGGAGCTCTGAATGGAGGTTGATAGTCCTCTCTCCCCTTCCTAATAGCACCCAGATGTTCTTTTGAGGGACCACCACATCGCCACTGTGTAGCTGTCATAAGATCAAGTTGTATTGTTTCAATATTCAGAGCAGAGCCCCGTAATATGTGCAAATTAGGCCAGTGTCCTCCTTGTGGCCTTAGTGACTAGTTTTAGTTTTTCAGAGGTATGCAGTTACCCAAGTCTATGGAAATATGGTAAACAGGGCTCTCTTTCCCCAAATGGCAAGGAGGCAGCCTATAGCCCAAGTTGCAATGAGCAGCCATCTCCTGACCATGTGGTAAATCAACCTAAAAATGAAGCCAACACATAGAAGAGGGCAGAGCAAGGAGCACAGCATAGATATAACTGTGCCTGCTCAAACTACGCCTGATACCCACATCACCTGTAAACTTGCTGGTTTCCAGTGGAGAAACCCCATACACATATACGTGGTTATAGATAACACTCTGTTCAATGCTCCTTCAGATGCATCAGTGAGAACAAAAGACACTGTTGCCTCATAAATTAGCTTACAGACAACAAAAATTCCTTTGTCTCTTTCAGCTCACTCATGTTTAGGTACTTTCTCCCACTATGTCATTACACAGTAGATTTTTTTTTTTTTTTTTTTTTTTTTTTTACTCAAACGCAAGGCTTCATATTCATCACAATTTAATTTCTAACACTGAAAAATTTTTCAGAAAATCGAACAGGTCGAAAATCCACATTGGATGCTTAAAGTGTACGCTTGGGACAAAATTTTAACAGGCTACATACACTCTTTAAGAGTCAAAGCCATAGTTTCCAGCCTTTTATCTTATGCAGATCCACAGGCACATAGAAAGTCTGTTGTTCTTTTAAGATACATTGATGAAAAAAAAGGGGGGCAATGAAATGTAACTATAAAATAAGCCACACTTTTAAATGAAGTTAGGTTTTATCAATCACAACAGCATGTGCTTTGTGTTGAAAAAATACAGCATAAGCATGGTAAGCCACATTATGTAGACAGTATAAAGCCAGTGGTTGGGGCACAGACAGACTGGCCCTCAGAATGGAGACCACAGATCTAGAATCCTAAATAAAAGCCTGTCCCAGAATTCCCCAGTGACTTGCCTCAAGTCTCCCCACAGCCCAGGATAGCCACAGTATTGACTCTTCCTACCACCCCTCTTTTCTAGAACTTGATGTTCTATTCTACTCTCTAAACACAGAGGAATTCCAAAACACAAGGGAAAACTTACCTCCCTGATCACCAGTACCCTTTCTGAATGTGTAACAGGATTCAAACTCAGACCCTTTAACACACAGTGTTCAATCTTTTGCCTAAGCAAAGTTAGCCTCCCCTACCTGAAAGGATTGTTATGAAAATAAGATGAAATCACAGAAGAAGCACCATATAAAGGAGTAAAAAAAAAAAAAAAAAAGCTACTCAATAATATTAATTGCTTTCATCACAGATGTCCATAAAACTGGTCATTGACATTTTCACTTTGGTCTTTCAATTTCAAGAACACTTTCCTTCATGCCAAAAGAGAAAGAAGGAAGCAATACAATTATCAGCCACTGGAAATCATCATTTCTCCAAATTTTCTTTCAATCTCTCTTCATGCCAACTTCTAAGAGCTGAGTCTTGCCTTTTCTTTGCCACACATTTTATTAGCATTATTATATTCCATCCATTGCCAATGAAATTAACTTAAGAAAAAAAGAAAGAACATTTTGGTTCTTCTCTAGTTCTTAGTCCATGTTAATTATTAGTGTCATGCTTTCCTTAAATGGATTTTTTAAACATACACATTGATAATAAAAAGGGAAAGCCTTCTTTTCTGCATAGGACTCACCAATTAAGAAAGAAATCTCTTCCCTCCAATGAGTGCTCTCAGTTTAGGAAAAGTCCAAAACTGAGAATCAGGTGAGTGGATTCCGTCTTCAGTTCTGTTACTGAGCCTCAGTGATCCCACCTGTAGAAAATTGGAGAAGACGGTTGCTCATGAATCTCTAGGACCTCACAAACTTTAGAACTTCTGAATTTATGAACTCACTGACCAGGAAACAGTGAGAAGGATGCCAGGCTTGAAATCCACAAATCTGGTGACTCCCTTTTATTCCTCCCAAGCTCCTGGCACTTATATTTCACTAATTTGTCTCAGAATAGTGGAAAAAGAGAATGCCAGTCCCCCAGTGTTCATCCTCAGCTCTCTTAGGAAAATAGCTTCATGGTAATATCATAGATGAAAGAGACAGATCAATTAGTTAGATACATGTTAGGTGTGCAAGAAAAAAAGTTAATAGCAAAATCTGAACTACAACAAATTAAAAAAAGAAAATGACATGAGTTTGGAGACACATTTCTAACTATAGGAGCTAGAAAGCCCTCTGAACCTTGATTCCCTTCCCTGAAAAGTAAGAGTAAATGAGTAGCAGACAGCTAGACAATCTTGACACTTGCCAGGAAATTCTCATTACAGGTTTCACTTAATTAAGAGCTATTACTATTTGCTAAGGATGATGCAATATATATTCCAACACACACAGATGCTGAAGCAGCTGGCTATTTTAAATGTGTCTTTTATATTGCAGGAGAGATACACATACTAGAAAAACTACTAATCCTATTTTCATTGTGATAATTTTATTTTTTTCCCTTTTTTAAGTTTTTTTTAAATTTCTTTATTGATTAAGGTATTACATATGTGTCCATATTCCCCATAAGCCCCCATCTCCCATTCATGCCCCCACCCACCTGTTGTCTGTGTCCACTGATTAGGCTTATATGCATGCATATAAGTCCTTTGGTTGATCTCTCCCCCTACCCTCACTGTCCCCTAACTTCCCTGAGGTTTGATGTTCTGATTGAGGTTTCTCTATCTCTGCCATAATTTTAAATATTATTAAATCAATCATATAATTGTTTCATGTATATTTTCTCATTCAGTCTTCAAATCTATATTAATAAAAGGGTAATATGCTAATTAGACTGGGGACCTTCCGGACATCCTTCCGGACAAAGCCCTGGTGGTAGAGGCAAGGCAGAGGTGGTTAGGGATGATCAGGCAAGGAGGGGCAGGCAGTTGAGGGCAAGCTGGCTGGCGGGATTGTAGGGGGAAGTTGGGGGCAAGAAGGCCAGCAGGTAGAGTGGTTATGGATGGATTAAGCAGGCAGGCAGGTGAGTGGTTAGGAGCCAGTGGTCCAGGATTGCCAGAGGGATGTCCCAGATTGGAGAGGGTACAGGCTGGGCTGAGGGACACCCACCACTCCCCTGTGCGCAAATCCCATGCACTGAGCCACTAGTATTCATATCAGATCAAAGTTGAGGGACTTTAATAAAATGATCCACATCAACTCTTCCAACTGACAGGAGGAGAAGCTGGGGCCAGAGCAAGGAAGTGGCTACTACAGGACCCAACCATGAGTGGCATGCAATCCAAAACTCTAGTCCAGGGGTTGTTCCACTGGACCCAGTGACCGCCACTTTGACAGAGGGCAGGGAAACTCATTGAGCAAAGGGACTTTCCATTGGTCACACAATAGGCTTTAGAGCAAAATCCCAGAGTCCCATATTCAGGTCTCTGAACACCTGCTTCATAGCTCTCAGAGTACAGCCCGACAGCAGAAATAATTAAGTTAGAAAACAGCCTAAGCAAGATGAGCTCAGCACAGCAATGAGTTTCCTGAGAACCAGTGGTTTTCAAGAACATTAGAATTCTCAAAACCATTCCACTGGAATGAGAGAAAGGCATAATTTCAAACTTGCTGAGGATTGAAGAATAAGGAGGTACTGGACCTGTGGACAGCCCAGTCACACAGAAAACAAAAGACAGCCTCCACCCACAAGGCCCAGGAAACCTAAGCTTCTCCTTGCAGAGGGAAATACAAATCAGAGCACTTTCTACAACTGTCATGATGGGTGTCTTCTAAACTTCCCTGAAAGGCAAGGCTCTCCAACTTTGTCCCTCAGGCAACCTCTCCCACACTTGCCAGCTTCCCTCAATGAACAAATGAAAGTGGCCTCCCTTTTCCATAGTCAACTTCTCTTTTAATATTTTTTTCTTTTCCATAATGAGAACAAGCAGTTTTGCTGAAGGGCTGTGAAATGATTGAAGTTCCCATGCAAACAAACCATTAACAGAGTTCAAATGCAATTTAAATTACCAGTTGTTAAAGTGGTCCTCAATTTCATGGTAAGTTTCCAAGGAGAATTACATGCTATATACTATTTAATTGGTTGTTTTCTATTTTTTAACATCCATTTATCCCCCCACCACCCCTATATGTCAGAAGTGTCTATAAAAGCTTCCCTTTAAAAAATTATATATTGTTGAATAGATTAAATCTAAAGATTGAAAAGTATCAGAGAAACAGCTGCAGAATTATGCAGCTCAGCAAAATTAATGGTTTTGACACCATAAATCATGCAGAAATTTTAAATCTTAGGTGTCATCTTGTAGTACTATCATTTTTTACAGATGAAAACACTGAGACCCCTAACAGGAAAAGGCAGGGTTGACTCTTAAGTCCGCTCACTAGTCAGTGACACAATCAAGATGAGAACCATGGCTCCTAACTCCCAACCCTATGCCTCCTCTTCCCACCATCATATGGTTGGAGAGGATGATGGGAAATACTCAATGAAATTTCCACCTATAAAAGAAAATACAAAAGTCCTCTTCAAACACTCCTGACCTCAAAAGCAGAGGTGGACAAAGGCAAATATTTTCCCAAAAAGGAGAAAAAGAAAGTAAAGGCTGATGAATGAGTATATTCAAACAAGTTCAAAATGAGCAGATTCTTTGAAGGAAAAGTCAAGACAGTCATCTAGCTTCATTAATCAAGTATGAGACATCAAGACTGCCAATGTCCACTGCTTTATCCAGCCTGGAATGAGGGCCTGCCCCTGGAGTAAGAGGATGAAAGAGCAACAAAGTCAAGGCAGGTCTTGTCACATCTGTAGATAGAAAGGATTTCTGGAAGTAATTTAAGTATAGGATGAAGTTCAAAGCTTAATATTGGATTTCTGTCAGTTCTACTCTCTCTAAACTTGAGCTTCACTGCCTGCAAAATGGGGCTAATACCCATCAGAGAGATAGCAATCATGTCCTGTGATTCCATATCCAGCATGCACAGCATGGAGCCAGAGCAAAGTCTGCATTAGAACCTTGACTGCTGAAGTTTCTATAATGTCTCAAAGCATATGGTTCTGCCATTCTAATTATATAAACTATTATTGAGTCTTATAAGCCACCTATGTTCCCTAAGTGTGTTAGATGCCATATATCCCCTGACTATAAATTCATTTCTTTTTCATTCAAGAAAATAAAATAAAACAAGTGCATGAAAACAAACATGCAAGCATTTTCCTTCAAAAGAAAACTTTGGGGAACTATTTAAAAATGGCTTTCAAACCTAGTTTATGAACTGTACAGCAGAAAGAAAAAAAACAAAACAATTTAATGTCCAGAACTTCATGTAACCTAACCACCAACCTTATGAGAAAGATTTCCCAATTATCCATTGGGGAAACTAAGGTCAGGAAGATTAGGCAAGGTTTCAGAACTAGGAAACATGAAAGCCAGGACTTGAATCCTTGTCTTTGAAGGGTTGGAAATGATAAAGCTAGGACTTGAACCCTGGTCTTCTAAATAAAGCTCCATGACACAGTTTTTATTATTTTGCACTTACAACCTTACTAGGTGCAGCTATTCTACTAAATATACCTAAAACTATATACCTAAAAAATTAAGAAATAAAAACTCTTCTGCTATTTTTACATTTCGAGGAGGAGCTTTGGGATAAAAAAATAAAAGCTTAACTTTCAAACTTAAAAAAAAAAAGTTAATATTAGAAGCAGATAGATTCCTCCTAAATTCTACCTTCCTGTTATGTTCTTAAATGACATAAGCTCAGAGCCCTAGCTCTAAGCAGACATCAGCCCAGTATATGGGAAACAGCCCTGAGAAAGGTTACCAAAGAGCTGATATCAGGCCAATTCAAAGAAATAATTCAAATAACTGGGTTCACAATCAAACAATCACCAATAACTATAGTATGAGCTTCTGAACACCACTCAGATGCAGGTGTTAGCAAACAGGATATCATGTGCCCTGCATTCAGTGGTGCACAAAACAGATTATCTGCTAGCACCTCTTGTCCTTAGGAAGGCACAGTGCATGGGCCTAGCAGGTGTAGGCACTTAGGCATGCCTTGAGCTCTCAAAGAGCTCATAACCTCGCTGGAGAACTGCCTGAATACCCACAACAGAAAGAAAAGTGTGCAAAGCACAAGTATATGCAATGTCATTTGGGGGGTCTGGAAGAGCTCTGCAGATGACTTCTAAACTGAGTCTGAACACCCAAGAGGATTTCCACGTATGAGGGGGAGGAAATAGGCCCAGGGAACTCAATGTGCTGAGGCCTTGAGGAGGATGAGTTCAGGGAGTTCTTGGGGAAAGTGACTAATCTGATGAGGCCAGCGGCAGCACACTTGGAGAGATGCAGTGGGACACGAGGATGAAAAGGAATGTTGTGAGCAGAACATGGAGGACCTGTGTGCCAGGCTAAAATACTTGGCTCTTCAGACTCATGGGTATAGCATTTTAAGAAATGACTCAAGAGAAAGTTAAATGGTAGTACTATTTTTTTAAGAATGGAACTGCCTTTCAATGATCAGCGCTAAAGCATAACAATGGCAGGAGTGTTTAAAGGAGCTTCCTCTGAAAGGCCCCACCTACAGAGAAGTCAGAAGAGAAGGTGGCTCTCAGAGTTATCCCAAGTCTCCCAAACCCACAACTCCATGGACCCTTTCCTCTCATCTAGAAATCTCACCCATGGAAGACCCAGCAAAGAAACTAAGTATCATGTTCCAAGCAGGATTTCCACTCTACCTTAAGGCTTAGGGAAATGCCAGCACTGCCCAACTTGGCAAATGGGAAGAACAGGCTGAACATAGGCTCTAGCCTCTTTCCTGTCAGTGAAGTGGCAGGAGCCAGAGGCCTATCCAGCAAGCACTATGTGTGTCCAAAGCTCCATACCTCAAAGCTTCCAGCCAGGCCTGGCACTGTGTGACTGGAACCTTTCACTAAGAATGAGCCTGCACTCATGTCACCAGTTAAGTTGTGTGGAATCCCTTCCCTTAAAGAAGCTTTTATAGTGGATCCCATATGTCAAAGCCATAGGAATGATGTGATTCCCTTTTTGCCCTTCAGGAACTCCTATTCTGGAAGGAGATAAAATATCAACAGAGTAGGTTATGGCAAGTGCATTAAAGGAAGCACAGATAACAATACAATCCTCATCACAATCCTATGACTTGGTGTGATTATTTATACCCATTTGACAGGTGAGCAAACTTCGGCTCAATCAGGTTAACTACCTTGATAGATCACATAATTGGGAAGCATCACAGCCAAAATTTGAATCCAGATCCTATGCTCATAAGCACCATAGAGATTCTCTATGGTCTCAGAGCCCATTGTGCAGTGAGCTAGCAGAAGAGAAAACCAACAGATCGCTTTCAGCGTGAGGGATTGTGGATGGTGGGAAGCAGATGATCAGGCATTACTTCAGTTAGCAGGTATTATCTATGCAGAAGTTATAGGAGCAGGTGGAAGTCTATCGTTTAAGGAGGAGAGGTCCTCTCTGGCTAAAGGAACAGCACGCACTAAAGCATGATGGTGAGAAAATGCAGGACATTGTGAGGAAGGGCAGGGAATGTGGCTGACTTAGGAATGAGTGAGCAAGAGCGTCAAGGAAGTTCATGATCTGGATATGATGGGCTCTGGGTTCCAGGGTCAGGAGTTTCTATTTAGTGCAAGAAATACTAGAAAAATGTTATAAATCACAAAATAAACACAGAGTCAGAGATGTACAGCTAAGTATATTTGGAAAAATAAATGTTTTAAAGCAGAACTGTGGTGTGGCTTCAGCTTTACTTGGGATTCTGGGCTCCTGTACTAAGACCACTCAGTGACTTTTCAGAACCTGGGCCAAAATCAAGAACAGTAAGCCTTCAGATCCTTCCAGGTCAAAGGACAGAGGGAAACTGTTTCCTGGCAATGACTTTGGGACTTAGGACTTCTATACCTATTTTGTAGATCCTGATCCTCTTTAGAAGAGTCCCTACAGTCACTAAAAGAATCTCATTCCCTGGCTGGACCATAAGTACCCCTCATTGGTGAGCAGAGCATAGAGAACAGTACAGGAGTTGCAGAATCAAAAAATCTGCAATTGATTCTTGGAATCTCCACAAATTAACTAAAAAGTCCTTTTAATAAAGACATAGTTTCCTCGTTTGTAAAATAGAAATGGTCAAACTTATATAGCTAGTTTCTTGTGAGGATTAACAATTTACTCATGAGATCAAATATAAAAATTTGTGTTTCTACATGCAGGCTAACATGTTTGAACAGGTGCTACCCCTGAAAGCCTCTGTGTTGATGGGGGTAAGAGGAAACTGTCCTCATCCTCCTGGAGAAGATCTAAATCTGGAGTTGTGGACAATTTTTCCCCCTGTTGAAAATTGAGCTGTATTCCCCAGGCAAGTCATTACATCTTTTGTGCCAAATTGTTTTCATCTTTTAAATGACCCAGTAATCCCACTTTGGGCAATATACGACAGGGAATAATCCAAAAGGAAAAAAGAAAGCAATTTGTTCGTAGATGCTATTCATAGTGCTATTTCTAACTCTTTATATATCCCTCTATTACAGCACTTATCTCACTGTGCTGTAATTATCCACTCCCCTTCCAAACGCCTCCGAATTATCTTTAAATCAATCCCCGGCACCTAGCACAATGACTGGCATACAGGAAGAACTCAATAAATGTCTGTTGACTAAATGAATGAAAGAAATGTTTTTTAAAAAATTCAAATGAGCAAAAACAAAACACTTCTTAAGAGATGAAATTAAGAATATTTAAAAAAAATTGGTATCTATAGAGTGCAAATTATTTGAAGAGAGGTGTATGAAGAAGCCTCAGGAGTGAATTTCAGTTTATTTAATTTATAATCTCTGAGCATCTCCAAGCTTAGGCTGAGTGTAGTACAAAATTAACAAGAGACACCGAGGGGCATGAGGTTACATGGTGGCCAGAACTCTATCTTGGATTCTCACTACCTTACATTGACTGAATAGCCTAAGTGAGTGGTCGGCAAACTCAGTCAACAGTGCCAAATATCAACAATACAAGGATTGATATTTCTTTTGAGAGCCAAATTTTTTAAACTTATTCTAACACCACTTCTTCAAAATAGACTCGCCCAGGCGATGGTATTTTGTGGAAGAGCCACACTCAAGGGGCCAAAGAGCTGCATGTGGCTCGCGACCCACAGTTTGCTGACTACTGGCCTAACTTCTCTGATACCAGTTTATCCACTGAAAAGTAGAGCATTTACTAGAAAGCCCAACACATTAAAAGGAATTATATGGAGTAGGCAGGGGCCAGCCAGCAAGTGTAAATTCACATGTAAATGAAAGAGGAGGGCTGAGTAGTACCCTTGGATGGGGGTCCTCAAGCCAAAGTGGGGTTTTGAAGCCCTAATTCTTCTGGGCTCCTACTAAGCCTTTCAGGCCCATTTTATAGGTTGGTTGATCCAAGGCTCCTAACCAGGGAGTTCACTAGAGGCTGGAATCTCTACAGAACAGACAACACATCAAGGAAAAACACTAAGTTAAATATGGCCCATAAAGTCAACATCACTCTGAATGTCCTGTATTCTTGGTGGGAAAGAATGCTTTGTACAAATACCCAGGGAGAGCAAAGGAAGCGGCCTGTTCTACAGGGTTTATTCTGGCACATTCCAGCAGCACTCAGCCAGCAAGTCAGAGGCAGGAAGCCACTGCCCTTCATTCATTGGCCAGATGCTCAAGGTTAGAATCCAAAGCAGGGAGTACAGACTCCTTAGTCCGGATCAGCTTCAAGTCTGTGCAGCCCTCACTACACATGTTTTCCCCTCCATCGGGGTCTCCCAGAATCCTGCCCATTGAGCTTGACACTTCTCAGAAGGATACTGCACTTGACATCTTGAAGACAATCCCTCTAAAACATGACATGAACTCATCCCCTTTCTCTCGTCCCACTTCTACCATCTTAATAAAAATAACTAGATGATTGCAAGAGTCTCCTACTTCTGCTCTTGCCCCACCTTGAAATCCATTTTCCCCTACAGCAGCCAGAATGCTGTTGGTAAAACATAATTAGATGTTTCCATCACACTTAGAGTCCCAACCTCCATTCTGGCTTACTAACACTTACCAGCCCCTCTCCGCTCTTATCTTAGCCTTTTCCTCCTGCAGCCCACTATCTCCTAGCTCACTGGGCTCCTCAGTTCCTCAAACACAAACCCATTCTCACTCCAAGATTTTTTCCTTGACTGTGCCCTTTGCCTACAATGCTGTTCCCTGACTTTGACTGGACTGGCTCCTTGTCACTCAGATCTCTGCTTAAACAATCACCTCCCAGAGCCCTTCCTCCACTCCCTCAGTCAAAGCACCCAGGGTGAGTCTTCCTAAGTGTTTCTTATCATTCTTTCCTATTTACATGTTCATTTATTATCTGCCTCCTCCACATACCCCTACAGGAATGCAAGTGCACAGAATCAGTGTTTCTAGTGTCTTTTTCTTCACTCTAAACTCAGTGCTGGATCAATGCCCAGAACAGAACAAGGCACACTAGTGGGATCCAGTAGAGATTTAATAAAACTAGACAAACGCTTGCCATGGATGAAAGAAATCTTACAGGCTGCTGAAGGGCAAGTAGCCCAGGCCTGTGGCTAACACCCTGGGCTAGGAGATAGGTATGGATCATGAATGCTTGCACTCTGTAGCTGTAAGCATGTGGGCAAGTTTTCCCACTTCTATAGACCTTACATTTCTCAAGCACCTGCCTTGTGGGAGTGCTGGAAGAATTGAAAGAGATAAAACATGTAGAATGCCCAGCATAGAGCTCAGCACAGAATAAATGTTCACTGTCATCAATAACAATCCCACTTTCCAGGTAGGAAAACTGAGATTCAGAAAGAAAGAAGCAAGCATCACCACTGAAGTTAGACACTGAGTGAGCAGCAGAGCCAGGTCAGAAATACATATCTTCAGTCTCTGTCCACAGATCAGCTGTTCCTCTGACATAATTACAAAATCTGATGCCATGTCACTGGTTTACATAATTTGCTTTGTTTCAGAAGGAATCTAAAGTACCTGACAGCCGAAGCCGGTTTGGCTCAGTGGATAGAGCATCAGCCTGCGGACTGAAGGGTCCCAGGTTCGATTCCGGTCAAGGGCATGTACTGTGGCTGCGGGCACATCCCCAGCAGCGGGTGTGCAAGAGGCAGCTGATCGATGTTTCTCTCTCATCGATGTTTCTGACTTTCTATCCCTCTCTCTTCCTCTCTGTGAAAAATTAATAAAATATATATTTTAATAAAAAATAAAAAATAAAAATAAAGTACCTGACAAAAGATTCACATAGTTCATATCTTTTTTTTTTTAAGTGAAAAAACTAGGAAGTGGAAAAATAAGATGAAAAAAAAGGGGACAAAAAAAAATAGGAGCCATAAGTCTCATACTATATGTTACAAGCAGGTTTCAAATTTGGTCCTCAGACTCCCAGAAGCCAATACAAAACCAGAAAATACCTGGGGAGATTCCTTTGGAACACCTGGCTATTGAAATGTCACAGCACTGTGTGAAAAGGTGCCACTCTCCAGTTGAAAGCCCATTATCTGCTTACCCCTGTCCATCAGCACCACAGCAGGAAAACATCCCAAGCCTTCCTGCTTTAAGGCAGCCTCCTTCCATGTGTGAGTAAGGCTACCAATCCCTACCTAGCCACAGACTATGGAGGAGAAGACAGGATGCATATAGGTACCTGAGGGATCTGCTCCCCAGGACTTCAGAGCAACTTAGAAAACTGCTTTCCCTATTTTTAATGCGGATCAGAACAAACGTAGATCTCACAGCACTTTCCTTGCTCTATTAAAATCCGCCACACAATGCCACTAGCATCAAAGTGCTTCCCCAAAACACATGTCCATCATCTTTCCTGCATGGGAGCAAGCCCTCACCCCAACCCTAAGTTGACCAGAAACTGAACTGACCACAAAAAGTTACTCATTTTGGGATGTGGTGCACTGTATTGGGGTGATGCCCTCTTGGTCTCTGTTGAATGTTGCCATTGCACCAAAGAAGGCTAAAAGTGTGTGTGTGTATGTGTGTGTGTGTGTGTGTGTCTAAAATCTATTCAGAATCAGAGTTCACTTTTGAATGTGAGGGAATAACACTCCAGAATTCTTGCAGCTTCAAGAATAGTGATAGAGGCTTAGATGGAAAGCCCAGCTTAACTTCTTTAAAGGTCGGTTCACAATTTCCAATGCCACAGATAAAACTGAAATAAAAAGCTCCACTATTTAGTTCTGTCTTTTGGACAAGCTATCATTCTTTTTCAGAAAAGGAAAATATATAGGCAGCAAAGCAAATCAGAAGGTAGCAGCTCACATTCAAACAGCATTCACATGATCAAAAGCAGGGAAAGAGAAGTAGAAACCCAAGAGGTCGGGGAGGGGAGTAAAATTTAAAAAAAAAAAAATCTGGTATCTAAGCCCATGTAATGTGATTGAAAGATAATCTGAACTGGAAGAATATGGTCTATTTCTCACCAATTAGATCAGTAAACATGTGCAATTCTGATATCTCTGCATCCCAATATCCTCATCTGCAAAATGGGCATGTTCTCGGCCTTTGCTTGGAGGAACAGCTTACGTGCAGTGGGAGGAAGAATGAACGGAGTGAGATCTGTGTTCTGATCCTATCTAATTAGCCATGTACCTGCAAGGCAAAAGAGCTGAGCACTTAGGGCCTCCATACCCTCTATCATGCTGTAAAATGAGACAGATCAAATAAATAATCTCTAAGTGTCCTTTCATCTCTGACAGTCCATCAAAAACACACAAATGGCCTGCAAACCAGATATTTTTCCAGCCTGTAGATGCTACGCAGATGCTATATAAGTCCAACCATTGCCCTGCTTTTCAAGCTAAAACTATTCCTGCCCAAGTATCCCCAAACATTCCTTCTGGCTTGTTGCTTTAGCCCTAGCAATCAGACAGACATAATTCCCAAATTACTTTTCTACCCAATTCAAGCTAGGCCTCAGGTGGGAAAAAATATCTAAATTTTCTATACACAAATAGAATTTTTTCTCAAGCAGAGCCTCGTTCTAAATCCCACTATGAGGAGTACTCCCCTGGGAAAGTAGCTATCCACACCCCAAATTAAAGCAACAGTGCTCCCACTAACAATTCCCATCACTGGGCAAGCAAGCCAGCTGTCAGGGGCTATAATCCCAGGGTCTGGGAGCAGAAATGCCATTCACTCTGGCAATAATGATGTACTCACGCGATGTCAGGCCCCACAGGCAGCTGGCCCTCCGCTGACTCTCACTCCCTCTCACACACCGGGAGTCTTGTTGCAAGGAGGTGATCCCAAGGCCAGAGGGGAACAGCACTGAGACATTCTCTTCTCAGCTTCCAGAACAAGGGGCAAAGGAATGGAGGGGAGGGATGGAGGAGGAGTGGGGGAGGGGAGAGACTTGGTTTCTGGAAAGAAGAATTCAAATCCTGCTTCTCCTAAACCCTGAGTCACCTCCTTCTCTTCCAATAGATCAGTGTGGTGGGTAAACATTTCCATATACGGGGAAGCAGGCTGGAGGATGTCAGAAAAATCACCCTTCTGTCCTCTGGCACTTGAAGAACATACCCCACTTAAGACAGAATTCCTTACTTGGAGTAAATGATTAACCCCAAAAGAAGTGGAGTGTAAACTGTTCTGCATGCTCCCCCACCCAAACAAGGGAGGGATTAGTTTGAAAGTCTGTAAATTCACTTTAGGAATGGGTCATGGAAGAATACAACTACATTTATGAAGTCACTCTATTAATTCAGGGTAAGGGGAGTTATCTGGCAGGATTCACCTGAAGAGGTCACCAAGAATCCATCTGCAGTTATTTTAATGACAAGTGAGTCTGAAACAAACTCCACTCTTGGAGCCCAATCCCTGATTCTCTTTGGCAGAGAATTCTCCTGGGAACTTAGTTTTGCCTAAGTTCTTAATAGGATGGATACCAGGTGAGAAGACCCAGACTTTCAGGGTGGGAGAGAGGGGGGTCCAGAATAGGAGTGTGGAATGCTCCATTTAACTTGTAAGGTTAATTCCAATCTGATGTTCTTGAGTAATGTTCATGACTAAATTGGACCAGTGAAGTCAGTCAGGAATTAATGTGTTCTAAAATAACTCCAGACTAATTTAGAGGAAGAAAAAGGAGAGAGAAAAGAAATGCTGGTGGGAACAGTGGGATAGGTAAAGAGGGGTCTGCTCAGCAAAAGGAATCCATATCTTGGCTTCCTAGTGATTCTATTTCTTAGCATGATTTTGTTGTGCTATTGGCTGTAAAGGCTTTTGTAGGTCAGATGAGCCATTTGTTTCAGAATTACCGCCAACTTCCTAGCTTTTGCGCCTGTACCATGAGGCTACTTGTTCTCATTCCAAGAGAATCTTCTAGCAGAGAGCAAGGGGACCCAAACCCTGAACCCAGATCAGTCATTCCTTAAAATGTGGGACATATCAGTTCTCCTCTTGTAGCTTATATTGTCTCACCTACAAACTGGGTAGCTATCCCAAGACTGCCCAACTATGAGTTCTGAAAGCAGCTTCTACTTGGTCTAGACAAAATAGTCTTGACACATTTATTTTGATTACTTGTTTTTGCAAGCATGCCTTAAGTACTTGAAAGATTGCAGACACTTCTTATTTGTTGCATGTTGAATAAATGGACACAAATATAAGTGACTGTTGAATGAAATGAGAAAACAGGATCAGAGAACCTTCTACCACATGCCAGAAACAAAAGTCCGCACAGCAGTTTCACCACTGCCATATGCCCAAGAGGTCTCAGAGGCAGTCCTGAAGAGGACAAAGAGATAGCCCTCATTCTTTACTCAGAAGATTAGACCAGCCATCAGACCTAGTGGTTCTGTGGAAAGATTGTCATTCTGTGAGGATCTCAAAGTCCCCTCCAATATTACCACAGGAACATTTTAACAGATGAAAATGATATTCCATGAAAAATAGCTGCCCATGAGTGGCCTATGAATTCTAAAAACCAAGGACCAACGAGAGAGCTACAGGGATATGTATGAAAACCAGAATGATAGAGTCTCTACCATCCATTTTGCAAATAGTATTTAGATATCAGTTCCCACATCCACAAAGGGGCCCTTTGTTCCTTAATGCATGTGTGCCTCTCTTCCTCTTGACCACTGACAACCAGTGGATCTTGGATCTCACCAGGAGACGATAATAAATGCCATTGAGTTGATGCCTCTCTCGCCCATTAATGAATCCCTGTGGTCTCTAGCGAGGTGCAGCACATCACCTACACAACACCTCCTGCAGCTGCAAATTCTGTCTTTCCAATAAAAAGTTCTTCCTAATATAGAAACAAAATCTGGCTCCTTATGAAGCTATCCAAGGCCTCATCCTCAGTTACCCTGGCTGTTTCCTGACCATATCACACTGCTAGCTCCTAATGCATCTGTTGTCAACTTGAAATCCATCCTTTGGGGGTTTTCAGTAAGTATTACTGTTCTACATATATACTGCTAGCCTTATGGATTCACAAGATGTACCCCACTAAATCCCAGTCATTGAAAAATGGAAGAAGTTAGGTCTTCCAAGCCAGTTCCTCACTACCTCTTTCTCATCACTATGCCACATTCCTGTTCTCCATGGACAAAGCTCCCCACACCTGCTCTCCAGCCCTACCAGATCTAAAACTGTCTCCAAGATGCAAGACTGTTCAAGAAACACAAAGAGAGAGAGCTCTGTGGAAAAATAGAGTGTCTTCCCAACTCAAGTGCTCTCAGTGGCCTGCAAGCAGGACAGTAGGACTAATCTGCCCATCGGGGAGCTGGGAGTTTGCTCGTGACCCCTAACAACCCCAGCATCATTCTAGACCATGTTGTCTTCACAAAAAGGGGGGAAGATTTCTGTCACAGTTCATGGCAGATTTAAGGTACAAGTAGCAACAATGCCTCCCATTGGAAGCACGCTTTATGGGTTAATAACTGCTTTCCCAGATAGTCTCATTTAATTCCTCTTAGCAATTACCCCTGGAGGGAGTCTTCTACCCAATTTAGTTATAGGGAAACTGTCACACAGAGGTGTTTAGTATATTCCCAAGGACACAGCAAGAGTAAGTACCAAAAAGAACACTGATTTAGGAGTTAGATTGTTTAAGATTCCAAGTGCACTTCTGGAAGCTGTATGATTTCTATAAACAACAGTTTAATTTTCACAAACCTTGGTTTCTATGCCTGAAAATTGGAGATTAACACAGACCCTCTGTCTACCTCTCAGGGCAGTTATGAGGATCAAATGAGATAATGTGAGTAAAAGCCCTCTGGAGAGTGAGTGGGAAGGCGGTACAAAGTATCATTGTGTGATTACTTGTAAATGACTGCATTCCATTACAAAAAGCAATGAGGTCATTCTCAAGACAAAGAAACATTAAGGCTCTGGAATTACAGGGCAATAATCTGATGTTCTGCAGGTTATGTCTATATACTACTCCCTCTTGCAGTTAAAGGTCAGCAGTAACTGTCAAGTTTCCAACTGCCAAGTTATACAAATCTACAGGAATGCTCAAGACAAATGCTCCCTTTTTAGCTACAAGCAAATAAGTGCCAGGCCCAAAGGAAGTAACAGAGATGGACATTTGGGGGACCCCTGAGAGTCTCAGTTCCAGAAACGTGACCTGCAGTGTTTTCCTCGGAGAAGTTGTTAGAAACACAGGCTCCAATCTCTCTGCAATATGCCCGTGGGGAAATAAACATGTAGTAAGGAGCTACTGACCAGAGAGCACTGAAGGAGCTCCCAGGTACGAATATAAGGGAACAGGATATTTCAAGTTGCAGATACAAAAGATAAACTCCAACCCATTAAAAACCTCCCCAGCCCAGCTGGTGTGGCTCAGTGGTTGAGCATTGACCTATGAACTGGGAGGTCGAGGTTTGATTCCCAGGCCAAGGCACATTGCAGGTTTTGGGCTAGCCCCCCAGGAGAGGGCAGATGATCAATGATTATCTCATCATTAATGTTTCTCTCTCTCTCCCTTCCCCCTCTGAAATCAATAAAAATATTAAATTTTTAAAAAACCTCCCAGCTACTCCTTAAGATTTGAGACAAAATCTTAAGGCAGGCAAGAGGCCCATTTACATACCAGAAGTCCTGCTGCAGGTCACCTGGGAGCCAGAGGGCACCCAAGAAGATCTGAGAGTTCAGGGGCTGGTCTGGCTTCCTTCAGTCCTCTCCCAACACACTAGTCATCAGGATTCTCTTCAATTTCTGCAAAGATTCAAGATATAAATATCATTATAGAGGGACTTTTCCCAGAAAGCCATTCCCAAGGCAGTTGAATACACAGCTCTATGATGACTGTTTTCTTCTTTGCATTTTGTCATCTGTTTCCTATGCTGAACACTGGAGAAAAGCACTGACTAAATTAATTTGTGACACAGATATGTGTGTACTAGTGGCAGAGGTGGACAGTCGGGTGCAAACAGAGATAACTCAGAAAGGTCAATTGAAGACCATACCATAATTGTTGCAGGTCAAGTTATTAACAGCCTTTAAAAAAAAAAAACGCTATTAGAGTATATTTCTAGAAGTAGAGTGTTTTTGTTCTTGTTTTTGAGACACAACATTCTAATTACACCATTGATCAGTTTAAAAAAAATAGTTTCTTTGGCTGCTCACTGCCAAATACTAATAATAACAATAACAACTAAAATGTAATGATGGTTTATTCTGGGCTGAGCATTGTACTAAGCAAGTTGCATACATTGTGCCATTTAATCCCATCAACAACCCAGTGAGCTGACCAGTCTCATTCTCACATTACAGATGAGAAAGGAAGACTTAAAGGAAAAGTAAACTGGCCAATTCCGGAGAGAGTACATGGAAAGATCAGAATTAACTAACTCACAGGGCAAGCAACCTCTGACCTTTCCCATTGCCCAGCCATTCTCTCTATTCCATTTATTGGAGATGAAATCATCCTCATGTAACTATCACACATGATGATCATATGTAACAAACATAACCATGTCCAAAAACATTTAACAAAAGTCCTTATTTGTTTCTATCTCCTCACCAGACTTGTGACATCAGAAACCCTGCCTGTATTCCCAGCACTGTGTACACAGTGAACATTCATTCAATAATCACAGGTATTCAGTTAGACAATGTGTTTGAAGGTTGGGCCAGGAAACTAATCTCAGTGAGGTAACCAAGGTCCAAAGAGGAGACATAGCCAAGCTGAAAGATACAGGTCAAGTATCTGCACATTGGGGTAACCTGAAGCTTCTGACGGAAGCTTCTCAGAGGCTGCCTGACCCTTGAACCCTACAGCCAGGTGTTCCTGAACTCTCAGAGTGAGGTGCACAGAAAGCACATTTTGAAAAAGAAGAAAAAAGTTCCGGGACCCCTCGCAACTATGACTTTTTGCCAAGCCTCTTTTGTTGTAGTAAAAAGTAAAAAGACGAACTAGGCTAGAACAATGAGTTTCAAACTTTTCTTTCCCAAACAACAGAGCTTTTCTTTTCAATGATATGCTTTGCAGATGCTCAGCTTGTAAATAACAGCTGGACTGCTCAGCCTGCACTCCAGAAGTCCCCTCCCCTGCTATTCTCTCATTTGTCATCTTCCCCCACCCATCACCCAGCCCAACCCCAAAGCCACTCCTGAAGTCTCCCAGGCTCAAGGAGCAGAGCTTAAAAACCTCCAGTCTTTTGAGGTCTTCATAGCACCTTCTGACTTTCCTATAACCTCCAAGGTCTGAGACATACCTCCATAATAAGCAGCTCTGCATTTTTATTAGTGAGACAGGCAATATGTAGTGTAACAGGGAAGAACAAATTCTCAAACTAGAAAACTTGGATTATAGTCTATTTAGGACCTGTGTTCTCACAAGCAAGCTATTTAAATCTTGCTAAACCTCAGTTTTTCTTGTCTATAAAATGGGAAATAATATTGCTATTAACCGAATTGGGTTTTTATGAGAATTAACTTATTGAATATGTGTATACACAAGCTGCTTAGTAGAATGCTACAGTAAATACTATGTTATAATTGCCCCATCTATAAATGTATCTAAGTCCACAGAGGGAAAAGGAAAAATATGCAGCACTATGTCCAGGGCAAAGGAGATGCTCAATAAATGACAGAGGCCCATCTCATTCCTTGTGTGCTCTCATGGACATTTTCAAATTGAAAATGTCCTAGACAGCTATAAAGAGCCAGAAGGACGATCACATTTTATGTCCCAAATTACCTATCGCTCATCTTTAAAAATCTTACAGCTTGTCTTTAGGACCTCTGAAATTCATGGTCATTTGGGCTTCCAAGAAAGTCAACCAACACAGTCAAGGGTGCATTGAGGTACAGAAAGTGAGTTTGAGAAAACCGCTGATCCAGAAAATAGGCACCGAAGAGAGTATTAGATCTGACATCCTATCTCCCAGCTTCCACATTGACCAGCTAAGCACCCTAAGAAATTCCACCTGCTCTCTGAGTCTTGATTTCTCTATTTGTGAAATAGGGGTAAGAACCCTATCTTCCACCTCCCCATGATGATGAGCAAAAGCAAGGAGTTGATCAGTATGAAAACTCTTGAAAACTTCCCAGCTCTATACTAATATAAAATTTTATTGTTTTAATTATAACCTTAGTAAAAAGTTGATCATTACAAAACACATACACACACACACACACACCATACACAACATACACACACACACACACACACACACACACTTAAGATGTGTCCAAAACTTGGGAATCACCCTATTTTGAGGCCTCAGCTCCAACTATAAGATTCCCTGTTTCTTGTCTGGCACATCCTGAAGGTTTTCCCCATTTCATCACAGCTTTCCCAGCTGACTTCTCACCAGTGCTCTGAACTGCACAAAAAATAATGTGCAGCTGCCCTTGGGCCAGCACTCAGGGGCTCCAGGAGAGGCCCCAACCCATCTTCCCAGCAAACTCTCCCATGATATTGCTACATGAATCCCTGGCTTCAGGCAAGAGTGTATCCTCAATTCCTTACAACTCCAAGATTTAACCATGCTTCTCCTCAGGGCTGTATCTCCAAATCTGAGCACAAAATCTCCTCACTGTGCAGTGGGGAAGTGGATTCTTAGGAAGGGTTCTGTGATTGGGGTGAACTCAGCAGAGTCTTCAATGTTCCATCCTTTTTCTAAAGATGGCCCCAATGATTACTGGTCCATAAAAGTGAACATTAGGAATAAAAGGACATATTTCTGTATTTCTTTGTAGTCAATAAAGCTTTCATTGCCCCACTTCTTAGAATATTTAATGCCATATCTGACCATGACAGCCATTCTACAGATGAGAAACCAGAAGGTTCATGGCAGAGTAAGAAGCGAAGCCAGTAGCCCAGTGCACCGACACACTTCATCAGCAGCAGAGTGCCCTGAGAACCTGCCATAGGACGTGCCCCGGGCAAATCACTGTCTTTCTCTGAGACATACAATGAGGACTCTGGGGCAATCTTGCAAACCTACACAAAAACTCTTTCTCTCTCCTGAAAGATTTCAGAAATAAAACCTTACAGAGGAACTAACAAGAAAATGATCTCATTTGTGTTTGGTCAGTTCTCTCCACCCCCACTTTCCTTCCCAACCTCCAAAGTCCATCCCATCATAAGGACGAGGCACTGACCCTAATGCCAAAATGCCACCAAGACTCTACAGACCAACACAGAGGACACTGCTGTGTGATAGCATCACCATGCAGAATAGCAAGCTGCTCCCCCAGAATAACTGCAGTCACGGTCACAGCACATGAACCTTGTCAGCAAATTGCTGGTTTGATTGGCAATTTTTAATAAGCTCATGAAGCAAGGGCATTAAATGTGGAAGGGACAGTATGCACCTGACATGCCTTGTGGCCTGTGGGCTCCACGAGGGAGGACAATGAAAGAAACCCTCTTTTCTTCAAGATCCTTAGGACGGTAGCTTCTCTCTTTATAGTGAAGGCAACTTGGACTGCTGTCTGACCACAGCACTTTCATTTGGATGTGGAGACATTATCAGCATAGCAGGCTGCCGAGCCCTCTTCTAGAATTCTCCTTAAGTCTAAGTGTTAACTATTGGTTATCCCAAGATCACAGGATCCCCACCTGGCAAAACTCAGGTACCAAACAGTCCACTTCCTGTAAACAACTTGCCTGGGGCATTCATTCATTCATTTGGAAAGCATCCGGAAGTCCACTGATGCACAGCCAGAAGATAAAGCTGGTCCCTGCATCAATATCTTAAAGTGGCTTCCCAGTGGCAACACAATAAATCCACATGCTTAATCTAGTATCTGAAGTTTCTGAATAACGCAGAGTCTATTCCACAATAAACTCCGTCTCACTGCCACTCAGCACACATCCTCTGCTTATTCAGACTGAAATCTTAGTCTCCCAGGTTCTCTTACTTGACCTACTTCCCCTCCCCATCCTGAGATCCTATATAAATATCCTATACATCCTTCTAGGCCAGTGGCAGTTCTCAACAGAAACAAAATTGCTCTTTTAAGAAAAATACTTATTTCCTCAGTGTCTCATGTGTTTCAGGATGTCTAACATCATTGGCCCTGAGCACTGCATCGCAATGGTGGTCTGGCCTCTAGCATTGAGACAAAAACAAAACAAAAACACACACACACACTCTACTGCATTTATAAATACCGGATAAAGAGATGCTTCCTATTGTTTCAAAGTGAATAACCTGACCACTGTCACTCAGCATGAAACCTCCCTTGCTTCTCAATCCAGTCAGAATAATCTCCCTCCTCTGAATTTGCTTAGCCTACTGTCTAGGACACAAATCATAACCTTTCTTGTACTGTTCTTATGATGAACTTGACTTATTCCCTTCTCCAATGAGGGCTCCCAGACTGAACTCATGACTGACCTTTCCCCAAAGTGCCAAATCTACACCCAAGCCAGGCTTGCAGAAAGCATTTAAGAAACATTTGTAATCAAATTATATAAACGAAACAACTGTCTAAGGCATGATTCCCTGTAGAAGATTAAACTGAACTAAAAAACTACAAGTCAACCACTGTTGTCAAAACTTAGAAAATAAAGGAGGAGGGGAATGAGGGAATAGAAGATATCTCTAATATTATCAACAATAAAAAGTACATTTTAAAAAAAAACAGAATTTGGATAAATGGCCTGTGTTTTTTTTTCAGGATACTGAAAATATTTATGTTATATATTTATGTAAATTTAAAAATATATATTTAAAAAATATATATATGAAGTAGACTGTCATAGCTAACTAATGGCCCAGTGCATGGATTCATGCACATTGAAAGGAAATTAATTAGAAGAAATATTTTAATATCACTATTTGCCTTTTCTCTACAATAGAAGTGTCAAACAAATTCATGATCAACAATGACAGATCAAAACACACACATGCAATTGGCACCAGTGAGAGCTTTATATGTATTGCATATGCACAAGTCAACATTTATTTTTAAATTGCCAGTGCAGATCATGTGTACTGGCTGGTCGGTCAGATGGTCAGGCAGACAGTCATTTAGCCTTTTATATATAGATTATATTAAATATTATAATTAATGATGCATATTAAGTATTTTGAAGTAATAACCCCAAAATGGAATTTTTAAATGAATGTGTTGGTGGCAGACACATCCTCTCAACTGGCTCAATCACAGCTCCTTTCCCCCTCTAAAGTACCCTCTTGCATAGACTGCTAACAGCTATATTTCCCATGCTCCCTCAAAACTAGTAAATCAGGTTCTAGCATTTAGATGTACTCAGGTGAGACTTAGAAGGTGAATGTAGAGCTAAATCACCCTGCTGCTATTCCTAGTGGCAACCAAATTTGTGGAACCCTATGAGTCAAAATGCTGCTCTACTGGACAATACAATGTCCCGCCACCAACTCAGAATGCTGAGAAAAAGTTTGAGAGGCCTCCACAGTGGCTTCCTAATGCCATCATCTTTATCCCTGGTTGTGGGTTTGGAATAAATTCTTCAACTCAATAGTTCCAGATGTAGCCTCCAGGCTCCCAGGGCTCCATCCCTCCCAACAGTTTTGTTAGAATCTTCTCCCCTGATTTAATCTATTTCCACTTAAATTGTGTGAGACATCTTCCCTGTACTTAATCCTGATAGATGCAAGAGAGTAAATAAAAGCCAATAGATCAATTAACTGATCATCCATCCTCCACTGATTGATCTCCTCAAGTAAAGACCTACATCTCTATACCTGAGACCCTCCCATGCCTCTGTGAAGGGAAAGTATTTCACTTTACTGTAATGGGCCACACAAACCTAAGGATAGAAGTGGTACATGTCTTAAACTAATCAAAACTACACAAACTAACATATGCTCAACATAAATTCTAAAGTATGTAACAGAAAACATGGTATAGCACAAATACTAGCTCTTTCCTACAAATTCTTTGCTTGACCTCTTTCTTTTCCAGATTTGCCCCTGGACACTTCAGTACCTCAAAAGCATGCTGGCTGTACACTTAGTCCATCTGTCTGTGCAGCCCACAGAGTCAGCCTCCCGAAATATCTGCTCCTGTCCTTATTTCCTTGTTTGTAAAACAGTGTTAGCAATAGTACCTTCTTCATAGGTTTGTTTAAAGGATTAGGTGAATCACCATGAATAAAGCAGCCATAGCAGCGACTGGCACAGAGTGAGTGCTTGCTAAGTGTCACTTCATGTGTAAACCAAGGAGCAATCTTAGGGCACAGGCATATGCACTATTTCACAAATGAGGAAACTGAGACTCGGAGAATTTATATAACTTGCTCAAGGTCAGCTGCCTAGTAAGCAAGGGGTACAGACAGGATCCAAATCCAGCTCCATTTCCTGCCTTCCACAAAATCTGAAGCTCTTTGCTCTTCAGCATCCTGCCTGCTAATATGCACACCTAATGGAAAAATATATTAAACTGGGGGAGAAAAACAACCCAGACAGAATGGGGCTGTACCTTGGGAGTTCTCTGGGCATCACAGGATGATAAGGCCAATGTCATAAGCCCTGCTCTTCAGCACAGTCAGCTCCTGTGGGTAAAATTAGCTCAACTCTGCTCCAGTGCTGCCTGAAGCCCCAGGCAAAACTCACCCTGGGCAAAGCATAACCTCACTTGACCCTCAATCTCAGGAAGGGTCCCTCATGAACCTCATTAGGGCCTGAGATGACTCATTTTGCTCCTTTCTGTCTCTGGCTGCTGAGGTCACCTCTCTGCTATCCAGAAAGGCAGCTTCGAAGGAGAAGTAAAATGCAAGCAACATTCTCAATTCCTTTCCTCCAGGACCGTTCATCAGGAAGGATGGGGAGTCTGCTGCCATGCCAACTGTGTATGGGGGAAGCAGGCTCCACTGTGTTAGATAACCCAGCTCAGGACCACAGACAGGCACCAGCCAGAGGGACTCCTGAGCTTTCTCTCTTTATTTTATTCTGGGGATGATGGTACTCTGTGTCCTGTAGAGCACAGCACACTAGTGATGACCAACAGGCTCTTCTCTGCCTCCTTACAACTCAATACCACCATACTTGAAGGGGAGTTCAAATGCCATTTCTCCTGGAGCTACCTACGATCCCTACCTAGCTAGAATTTCCACCACAGATTCCAAAATGCCTTATCTCTACCCCTTATTATTTGTCATTTATTTGCCCAACAAATACCTCTTGCACACTTCTTTTGGACTTGAGGATACAGAAATGGAAGGGATATCTGTTGCCCTCAGGAAATAGAACCAACTTCAATAAATAGCTGAAAATGAGAGGAGGATATCAGGAGTCAGAGGGGTATTCTAAGTAGAGATGATGTAAGAGAAAAAAAGTATTAAAAGGCACCTGGGAGATATCCTAATAAGATTGGAAAAGGAGCAATGTTTCAATAAGGGAAGAATATGTCATGGAAGCTACACAGAATCCTATGTTTATTCCTGATGCACAGGATTTGTCTCAGAGATGAGTGAAATAAGGATGGAAAGAGACAGGAGCCAAAGAGTCTTCTGGTTTAGGCAAAGGAATTGATTTTACTATGAATGAAGAAATTCTTGAAGAATTTTGAAAACAGAGATATGGCAAGAATGAATTTGCATTTTTTGGAAATCATTCTAGAAGAACAGAGAATGGAATGGAAAGAGTGAAACTAGAAAATAAAGGCCAGGTGAGAACTATTCAAACACTACAGGAGACAAGTTGAGTCTAAGGTACTTATGAATTCTAATTGGTGTGTCCTATAGGCACTTACCTACATAGATCTGGAGCTCAGGACACCCCACCCCACCCACAGGAGTTATGAGCCCAAAAACAATAAAGTGGGCAGAGGACAAAGCTCTGCAATATTGACCTTTATGGGATCTGAGGAGGAATATGAGCCATGAAGGAACTTTGAGGATAGGCCAGAGAGAGAGGAGAAGAATCAAGGAAGCAATAATGGACAACGGTGAATACCACAAAGATCATATCAGAGCAGTATTCAAAATAAATGATCTTGGCCCCCACAGACCTGGGTGAGAGTAGCTTCCATCAGATGGAAATGGGCTAAAAAGCCAAAAGGAGGCAAGAAAGTAGACCAGGGTAAAGGCACAGAAGGAGAGAAGAAGGACAGCCTGTTGTCAGAGAGGGCATATGGGCTCATATCTCACTTCCGCTACCAGACAACAAGCTCTAGCACAGGGATCCCCAAGTGAACTAGAACTCAAGCCAAAATGTCATGTCATTTTCTAACAACCACATTAAAAAAACAAACAAACAAACAAACAAAAAACAGGAGAGATTAAGTTTAATAATATATTTTATTTAACCCAATATATCCAAAATATCATCATTTCATAATTAATGAACATAAAACTTATCAATAATATAGTTTACATTATTTTTTGTACTGAGCCCTTGAAATCAGATTAATACTTTACCAGTATAGTACATCTCAGTTAGAACTGGCTACATTTTATATCCTCAACAGCCACTCGTCTGATATAACTTTGATGACTCAGGGCTCAACATGGAGGTGGCACACTCACTGAATATCTTTTTCAATATGATGAAATGAATAGATAGGCAATGGATAGATGGATGGATAGATGGGTTGTCCTTCCACTGAGAAAATTAATGAACTCTCCATGGCTTCTTTCCCTATATCAACTACACTGTAAATTGCCAATCTTGGGTCATATTGTCAATGGAGCCACCGTATATAGCTCAGCGATTTTCCACAATTTTTATACCATAGCACGTATAAACTAATTACTAAAATTCTGCAGCACACCAAAAATATATGGTATCTTTCAACAATCTGACAATAAAAATAGGCATAATTTGACTCATGCACTCTGGGATGGCTATGGTTGTGTTGGTTGTTGTCATTTTATTTGACAATCTAAGGGGAAAATGTTTAGTCATGTTTTTAAAAAATTATTTTAAAAATATTGCATGTTTTAAAAATTCTTGCAGCACACCAGTGTGTCATGGCACACAGGTTGAAAATCACTGATATGGCTTAATATAAATAAAATAGCACTAGAGGCCTGGTGCATGAAATTAGTACATGGGGATGTGTATCCCTCAGCCCAGCCTGCACCCTCTCCAATCTGGGACCCCTTGAGCGATGTCCAACTGCCCATTTAATCCCAATCCTGGTAGGATTGGGCCTAAATGGGCAGTCAAACATCCCTCTCACAATCCAGAGCTACTGGCTCCCAACTGCTCACCTGCCTATCTTCCTGATTGCCCATAACCATTTCTACCTGCCAGCCTGATCACCCCCTATCCACTCCCCTGACAGCCTGTTTGCCCCTAACTGTCCTCCCCTACAGGCCTGGTCACCCCTAATTGCCCTGCAGGCCTGGTCCCCCTCGCCCAACTACCCTCCCCTGCAGGCCTGGGTTCCCTCAAACTGCCCTTTACTGCAGGCCTGGTAGCCCTCAACTTCCCTCCTCTGCCCCCCTGGTTACTCCTAACTGCCCTCCCTTGCAGGTCTGGTCCCTCCCAAATACCTTCCCCTGCTTGCCATCTTGGCGCAGCTATCTTGTGTCCATATGGGGACAGCCATCTTTGACCACATGGGGGCAGCCATCTTGTGTGTTGGAGTGATGGTCAATTTTCATATTACTCTTTTATTAGATAGGATAGAGGCCTGCTGCACGAGTTAGGGTTGGCTTGTTTGCCCTGAAGAGTGTTCCAGATAGGGTGGGGATTCCCTTGGGACAATAGGCATCCTGGGGAAGGGGCCTGTGGTGGTTTGCAGGCCAGCCATGCCCCCCCTGGTGACCCAAGAACAGGCCCTGGGATCTAGGATTTACTTATCTTCTACAATTGAAACTTTGTAGCCTTGAGTGGAGCCAAGCCTCATGATCGCTCCATGGCTGCAGCCATTTTTGTTGGGATTTATTTATCTTCTATAATTTAAACTTTGTAGCCTTAAACAGAGGCCAAGACAGGCCAGGACTGCAGGAGCTTGGCTTTCTCCATTGCTGGGGGCAATTCAAGCCTCCTGCTCTCTCCAGTTCTGTGGCTGAGATTTATCTATCCTCTATACTTAAAACTTTGTAGCCTTAAGTGGAGGCCAAGGCAGGCCAGAGCAGGCAGAAAGCTTGGCTTCCTCCATCACTATGGGCAACTCAAGCCTCCTGCTCTCTCTGTGGCCTCAGCCATCTTGGTTGGGTTAATTTGCTGGTGGGCGTGGTTTGTGGGTGTAGCAAAGGTATGTTCAATTTGCATATTACTCTTTTATTAGATAGGATAACTTCCATTCCTTACAAACATCTTATCTTTCTTCAAAAATTACAAAATTTTCTGTCAAGAACCAGTCAAAAGACCTTCCACTCATTTGGATCTCAAGCAGGCCACTTTACTTCTCTGAGCCTCTATATTCCCTGCCATAGAAACATAACCTCAACTCTACATGTCTCATAGACTCATTGTAAAATTTAGAGTATTATACAGAAATTGGAGGTCACCCAAAAGTTTCCCCATGGTATAAATACAAGCTTATAATATTTTAAACATTAATCATGTTTACACACACACGTACATAAACAAATCAAACTCTTCATGGCTGCATTAACATTAGTATTTTAATTTCTAACATCACTATTCTTCCCTTCACCCTTCAAGAATCACAGAAGATACTAGTATAGTCACTCTGATTTTCCTAAAGAAAATAACAAGGTTTCCCCCTAAGTCGATGCACTCCAGTGCTTGTAAAACTGGAAAAAACTCCCCTATAAAGCAGAGATTAAAAAGTGCTGGGGCAGCACAGGAACCAGCTATGAGATAGTATAACTGAGGGCTTAATAGCCTTTCTACAGATAGGACACAGGAAATGTTCTATAGTGGATAGACAACATTTAAAATTTAAACCTGGCCTGTGTGGCTCAGAGGTTAAGCATTGACCTATGAACCAGGAGGTCACGGTTCAATTCCAGATCAGGACACTTGACCTGGTTGTGAGCTCCATCCCCAGTAGGGGCCATGCAGGAGGCAGCCAATCAATGATTCTCTGTTATCACTGATGTTTCTATTCCTCTTTCCCTTTCACTCCCTCTCTGAAATCAATAAAAATATATTTTAAAATTTTTAATAAGTTAAAATCTTCTCCACTCTACACAATGGTAATGATTATTTAGTTTCATTACCCTTTTTGAGCAAGATACGCAGAAATACGCTGACGATTAAGAAGGTGTGAAGCTGAAATAAGAACTTCTTAGGGGCACAATTTCCAAGTGGAGAGAAAAAAGTAAGATGATCAATTCATTTCTTTTGCTGATCAGACTCACTACCAATAGACTTGATTTTTTAAAACCTATTTTATAACTTCAGCTAAGATACCAGAGATAAAGGAGCGCATATGACCATCGAACACCCTAATTTGAGCAAGGAAAAAAGAAAAAGAATAAGAAGAGTATGTAGATGCCCAGAGACTGGGGGCCAGCATCCTTGCTCACAGGGACAATATACATGAGTGGTACAACAGAGCCTTAAACGCTGTTGGTCAGAAACCAAACTTTGGTTGTTTCTTTTTATGTGAGCCAAATTAAACCCAAATTAAAAAGTACCCACCTACTGACCCAACCAGATAAAACTATGGATCCACAGGCTACAGGCTACAACACCAGGAAGAAATTTAAAAATAGATAAACTCAACTGCAGATTTTTTTTTACTCCAAACTCTGGGGGAGAGGGGTTGTTTGTTTGTTTGTTTTGCAGAGATGAAGGGAGACAAAAATATCAGTGATGAATGAGAATCATTGATTGGCTGTTTCCTGCATGCCCCACCATGGGGATAGAACCCACAACCCAAGCTTGTGCCCTGATCAGGAATCAAACCATGACCTCCTGGTTCACAGGTCAATACTCAACCAATTAATCACGCTGGCCGGGTCATCTCTGTTCTTCTAGCAAAAGATAAGTTATTGTTGCACTTGGCATTCCTTAGCCACATATTTTCCAGAGTGAAGTTCGTGTGGCAAAGTAGGCATCATGATCAGTCTCCACTACACCACGCACATGAACATGTCACCTCTCAGTACCTGACTACACACAGCAGAAATCAGTCTGTGCCTCCACTGGTTAGGTCTTGAAGAAAAACCAGAATGCTCTGACATATGACAGCATGTAATATCTTAAGTAGCAGCAGAAGGCAGGGCCAGTGTAGAACATGTTGTTGCTGCTGTTTAACAAACACTCATAGACCACTTGTTAAATGCTTGGCAATTTTGTAAGCACTTTACAAATATTAATTCATTTAACTTTTCCAACAGTGCTTATGAAATAGGTACATTTATCATTATCCCCATTTTACAGATGAGGAAACTGAGGCACAAATAGACACAGAGCTAGACAGTGGCAGAGCTGGGAATTCAATCTGGGCAATCTGGCTCAAGCTCCATGCTCTTAACTACCATGCTACACCGCCTCTCACTTGATTTTGTTTGTCTTCCCTGTGTTTATTGTTGGGGAGAAGAACCAAAACACAAACATGCATGTGCAGTAAGAAATATGAAGGGCACACAGACCGACATTCTGCCCTCAGCATGACTGTCACAGTCTCTCCCTAAAATCAAGTTACATAAGAAGCAAAATCACAATGGGAACCATGGTATTGATTTACTCTAAGAAAGTCCTGTCATAGACCAGAAATACCCAGCATCCATGTGATCAGCACATTATCTGTCACTACCAGGATGGTCTCATAAGACACAAAATCAAGTCAAAGGCTCTAGACAGACAGACTGAAGCAGCCACTTCCTTACATATAGCCTTGCTGAAGGGACTGGAAGGCACTGAAGCTTCCTGAGTCCTGCCAACATGTGGACTCTGATCCCCATTTTTCAGAAAAGGATACTGATGCCTCCTGTTTTTGTTACAAGCTGCACTTCTGTGCAAGAAGAGTACCCTGCTCCTTGTGGTTGTAACTAAAGTCATGTGATATAGAGGAGACATAGTATAGATGTGGAGTGTTCAGACTTTGCAGTAAGACAACCCAAGATCCATCTTGTAACTACCATTGTGTAACACTGTGCAAGTCAGATCCTGAGCTCTGATTTCTTCATCTGCAGGGTGAGGGAAGAATATAACTTCCTACCTCATGGGGTTATTGGGAGATTAGAGACAATACAACAAACTGCCTAATACCTGGCACATTGCAATTATCTATCTATCTATCTATCTATCTATCTATCTATCTATCTATCTATCTATCTGCCTAAGCAACTATTATGACCAGTTGACTGAACAGCCAGTCAACTGGTTGCTATGACACCCAATTACCACCAGGGGGCATATGCTTAATGCAGGATCTTTCCCCTTGTGGTCAATGCACTTCCACATTCAACTTTCTGCAGCTGGCCAATCTCCTGCCGTCCCTCCCCCTGGACTGGGTGAGATGCCATGCTTGGCCCCAATTGCTGGCCAGCCTGAGGGATCCTGTGCACAAATTTGTGCACTGGGCCACTAGTTTAAAATAAAAGTAAAAGTTGCCTGCTTGCCCCACTCAGGATCTTTTCCTTTCCCTTGTGGGATGGGTAGTATGGATGTGATCTCCCTTTCTCGCCTGCTTTTTCAATGGCACCATTGTGCTCACAGTCCCCTGAGCATAAAAATTCCTTCACCCCAACCAAGTCAAATTCTATGATATTTCACACATTAATGCTCTTAGCCAGGTTCTCCCTTTTTCCCTAGAAAGTGTTTTACCAAACTTCTACTCATCTTACAAAACCCAATTCAAGCAGCACTGGCCCCATGATGCCTTTCCAATCATTCCCTCCTCTGTGCCTCATGTGCACATTAGTCATAACATTAAAAACACTAAAAGATAAATGAATAACCACATGCAAGGTTCATATATACCAGAACACAGAGGTATGAAACAGGGATTGCTAAAATACTTAAATATGTCCTTGCCCATTGGTAAGGCCCCAAGTGTCTCTTCCAAGGCCTCAAGTGTCTTCACACTACCCTAATTTCCTAAATCCCTCCATTACAACCCCCTGAATCTCCTCACAACCCAACAGTGAAAAGGTTCTCCCTGGCAAAGCTGGTGCCCCTTCACCTCTGTCTACATGAATAATTGATACACATACTTTTTGGAACAGGACAGATATTCATTACTGGATAGGATGCTCTTTGAGAGCCAGAACACACAGCTTCTCGGCATCCCAGTCTCTCCATCCAGATTAAGCTCACGGCAAAGGCTGAACTGATTCACAGTGTATCCTATCCTCCCTTCTCAGCCATGACCTGGCACATGATAGGCTTTCAATAAGTATTTGCTGCCCAACTGCCCCACTGTGTGCAAATTTAAAGTCAAATCCAGTTTGACCTCCACTTCCCCCTTCTACTCAATCCATCTTTCAGACTCCAGCAGCTGCCCCTCTAGTCCATCCTCACCCCTTTCCAAAGACAGGACCTAGAGGCCAGCCCTTTGCTCCACACATTCAATGTTCTCTCAGTGATGACAAGTGCAATCCAAATTCTCCAGAGATTGTTATAGAAGTGAGGGGGAGCGGGAGGGGGCCTGCAGGCACACAGGGGTGCACACAGGGAGGTCCTCATTATGGTCTAGGAATATGGAAAGATGTTTCCTCAAAGCACACAAAATGCAGTAGTTAATTATAAGAACTTATCCCTTTAAAAGTTAACCAAAGCTGTTAAAATAAAAACCTTCTGGTATTTTTACAACCTACTGAGGTTTTAAAAACAGCTGCACACCCAAATGATTCACTCCCTCTTCCCTCCTCATCCAGTGAAGTGGGAAGGACAACGTTTACTTTCCTGGACATTAATGATGGGGAGGTGACTACTCCCAGTAGCACAGTTTGTTTACATCATGGCCAGGGCTAAATTCTAGCCTGGAGAATCGCAATCCAAAGTTGTCTGGTGTCCTCGAGTCAGCTCGCCTTATTTACACACCAGCGTGTGAAGTAGGATGTAAAACACACCATGTAACCCTACCACTTGCTATTCCCTGTTGCTACTGCCTTCTCTAGGGTAGCATTTTCCACCTTCTGAGAGTGTGGGTTTGTTTACTTCGTTCTCTGTCTTGCTCTGTAGATTGCAAACAATATGAGGTCCTGACTTTACCTGTCTCCTTCACCACCACTACATCCACAGCACCCAGAAGAACAGAGCACACATACTGGACTTTGAAAAGAAAAGGTTATTTGGAGTCAGACCCAGCATTGACTCCCTCCACCCTCAGCCACCAGCAGCCTAACCATGAACAAAATAACTAACCTTCTCTAATTAATTTATTCATCCTTAAAATCCAAATAATAACACCTATTTTTAATGTGTCTTGGAGAAGTTTAAAAAAATAATACTTGTGCATATAAAATAACCAGACAATAAATGTCTGCCTCTCCCTTTTTCTACCAGTCCCCAAATGTGTTTCCTTCACCAGCCACTCACCCTCAAATGTCTTTTCCTACTGATCACCACTCCTCGCCTGAGCACTTGGGACCACAATATGCCCTTCTCCTCCTATGACTGTAAACTCTCCCACAGACTCCTTCCAAGACAGATGTCTACAACTGGGACTCATGCAGAGCACCCACCTGAAGTCAACCACATTTTCATGTCTGCCAAGCTTTGCCCTACTTCCCAGCAAGAACAAAGCAGGTGACGCAGGTAGTGACTCAGCAAGGCCTTCCTTTTTTTTTTTTTTTTTTTTCCAGGTCATCTTAAACATGGGACACAACCTAAAATCATGAACTCATAGAGTTCAGACTGGAACAGTCTACAAAGTCCAGTTCATCACTCCCAACTTTCTGTTTTGATAGATATGGAATCTGTGTTCTAGAGACTGGCAATGTCTTGGCCAAAAACACTCCCCAATATTCCCCAAAGATCAGAAACAGCAGCATGGTTCTAATCATATCCTAAGAAAAGGCGCTGGCTTGCCTATCACTTACCCTCATCTCAGAAATGACTCCTTATGTCTCAGAGCTTAAATTATTTCTGATTCCATTCCAGGCTAATACACTCTCCCCATTATTAAATATTCTCTATTATTCCTTATTACAGAAAATTTCTTTAATGTTCAGTTCAGTGAAGTACAATTTACACACTAGAAATAAAACTGCAAAATGTTTTAAATTATAAGGGATGAAATACAAAAAAGAGCAATGGTCTAGAAGCGAGGAGTTACGGAGTCTAGACTTGGTTCTCCCACTAACTACTAACATGACCTTGAATGAATCTTTCTCCCCTTCAGGTCCCTTTTTATTCAGAGTAAAAAATGGGGCTGTTGGACCAGAGTCTCCAAATTGCAATAAGCTATGTGTTTCCTCATCACCTTCAATACAATATTATCACCCACTATCCAAAATAATTAGACTCTGACTCATAAAGCTCATAATTTTCCCATAGTGCAAATGGATACATATCCTTTAGCATGTGATCAGTGTTCATCAATGAATTGCAGTGCTTTTCAGAGTCAAGGGTCCCATTTATTCAATCATGTCACACAGATTTTGTAAAGACTATAGAGTAAATGTTGCCAGACTGATCAAGTTTTATAGTAATGCAACATTATGGGGTAACAATAGGACAGTGTTTTCATTATATCAAAATGTAGACTTCTCACTTTTGTGAATTTCTTCACAGTGGTCCTTTTGTTCTAATAATCCTACCATCCCTCAAATCCCTGCCTTATAAATTATGTGTAGAAGTACTTATAAATCTTATAGGATATTCTTACTAGGAATACCTCTTTGATAATTTTAGATTAATTCTAATTTTTCCAACAATCCCTGAGAGACAATTCCAGTGAATAAGGAGATGATCCATTTGGAACTGATCATGTTGAAAATAATTGGCAGAAATATATATTACATAAAGTTTCAGGGTGATAAAGAGTACTGCAAGCATAAGTTGTAGAGCCTTGACTGACCCCAGAGGCTCACTTAACAAGAGGGATACTCAATGGATTTCTAGACAGGACCAGGTTTGCAGTAAATCACACTATCATTTCCTAAAGCTGCCAAGAAAACTCAAGGTGTAGATTCTTCTATTTCCTACTGCTCCTTTCCAAAAAAAAAAATTAACAAAAAATGTCAGGCAATCCAAACACAGTCATTGGAATATGTCTTCAAAGAAGAATGCACAGGTTTTCTCATTTTCTTTCCCTATTAAGCACTCAGAAAATAAATTAATGAAAAAGACCTTGCACAATAAAATGTTCATAATAGTGTTATTTATAAAAGCAGATAACTGACAATCCATATTCAAAAATATGTAAGTGGCTGAATTTTAAAAATAGTATTCCACACAATGGAATATGAGTAGCCATTAAAAATATGACAATTATAAAATAACTGAATTGTTTAGGAATATTCAATGGAGAAAAAAAGAGCAAACAAACTGCCTGGTCAGAATATTCATAAGGAAAGACTGGTGAACAACGTCTTAAGAATATACCTTCTTTTGAGTAATAATGATAGCCAACAGCTTAACAGCATGATTCAGGACACCTCCATGAGAGTCTGCAAATATCTGTGGAACTATGATAACAATATAGTGGTTTAAGTAGAAGAAGGCAATCAGAAACTCCAGGAAAGAAAAACAAAAGCTAGTATGAGAAAGCAGGAACCAAATTTAAAACCAGTCCAAAATAAAAGTTTGATGGCGCTTCAATAAGAAATATGCATTACACACAGGCAAGAGAACAATTAGAAAGATAGGTTAAAGGAAAGTAGGAAAATAATTAATTTTCCTGTCCCAACCAAAAAGAAAAAAATACAACCTTAAACTCTGAAAGATACACACACACACACACTGAGAGAGAGAGAGAGAGAGAGAGAGAGAGAGAGAGAGAGAGAGAGAGAGAGAAAGAGAGAAACAGAGAGAGAGAGATGTTAGTTTTTATAGAAATAAAACAAACAAAACCTATGATAATTTTGTACAATCAGAGGAGAATTAGAAAGATCTGTTACATTGTAATGCTAAGGGAAAGTTCAGTCCCCTGTAAGTAGCTTAAAGATGGTGACCTCAGAGGTCCAGAAAGGAAACAAAACCACAGAACATGAGTTAGCCCAGTATTGAGCAATATTTACCTAGAAATCATCATGTAATGTTGATTGTTTTCAGCTTTGAAAATCAACCCACTGAGCAGAAGACTCAGTTAGGTTACAAAACATTATAAAACTGCATGTATACATGCATCCATTATAAACACTGGAGATGCAAAAGGTAACTTAAAACATAACTGACAAACTGTAAGAGAAGTGGGAGAAGATCCCCAACACCTTTCCTTCACAAAAAGATGAGTGAAGAGATACTGCCAAAGTTTACATAACAAAAAAATGATTTATGAGCATTACGTTAACTTATAAAAGAAACTAACAGAGTAAATCAATCACGTAACTGTCAAAAATTGGGAAGGTAGATGGTACAGTGGGTATGAGGACCTAGTCCTTGGCTAACCTAAAAGTCAACACACATATATAAAATTAGTAACTCAAAAATTAAAGATATAAGGGCATTATTAGAAATATAATAAAAACATGCCAAACCGGTTTGGCTCAGTGGATAGAGCGTCGGCCTGCAGACTGAAAGGTCCCAGGTTCAATTCCGGTCAAGGGCATGTACCTTGGCTGCGGCCACATCCCCAGTTGGAGGTGTGCAAGAGGCAGCTGATCCGTGTTTCTCTCCCATCGATGTTTCTGACTTTCTATCCCTCTCCCTTCCTCTCTGTGAAAAATCAATAAAATATATTTTTAAAAAAGAAATAGAATAAAAACAACTCAAAGAATTAAAAACAAAAAGTAGTTACAAGTTGGGAATGGGATTTGGGTGGGTAGAGATGAGACCAGAAGTTTTTGGTGTTTTTTTATAAATGCTTTTTTGTATTTTTTATTTTATTTTTATTATGAGCATTTCTTTTAACATTCTTTAAAATTTAAAAGAAAATAATATTTCCAATAAAAATGGAATAGTTGCAAATAGCATGATGGAGAGGTCACATAAGTCAAATATGAACAAGCTTTCTTGGGAAAACCATCACAAAATGTCACTCTCACAAAGGTCCCCTTTTAAGTTACTTTGCCCCTTTTTAAAAACTCCCCTCTTCTGCTTCTCTCCTCACCCAAGCTCTTTAACTCTCTCCTAACATCTTCCTATAAAATCTTAAGCATTCAATACCCCTCAAGTCGCTTCCAAATAAAGAGCAGTCCCTAATGATAACTCGGAAATATAAAGAATCCCTGAGGAAACCCTAAAATCAACAGACAGCTCAGACTGCAGTCCTGTGGCCTAGAAGCGCACCCAGGCAGGAGGCTGGAGCTATAATTAGCTGCTTCTGGGCAGACAACAAGGACTCCTGTTCCCTGGAAAGGAGGTAATTAAAGGAGGCAGTTTTAGGCCTGAGGTGGTAAGTCTCAAGGAACTGTGGCTCCAGGCGATCCCAACCTGCATCCTAAATGAGGAAATAGGAACCCACAGGCCTGACATTCCATTCCTGAACCATTTTTAATTCTCTTTTCTGGTTTCTAAAGCCAGGGGAATGCCAATCGTTGGCCAGATCACTTCTTTCTTCAATCCCCTAGGATCCTGTACTGAACAGCCCCTATGTGCCAGGCATTGTGCTTGGTGCCACAAGGACAGAGGAGAATCAGATTAAACCCTGCCCTCAAGTAGCTGATGGGCCAGAGGGGCATAGAAAGAACTTCCAGCTCCCAGCTCCCAGCACAGGTAAGTGACCCACATCAAGAAAAAAGGAAAGGAGACAGCTGTCTGCTAGGAGGCCTGGGAGCACCCCCTGAGAGGTATGCAGAGGCAGACCCTGAGCACAGAATTGATAAGAACATGTGAAGGTGAGGTGGCTTTCTAGAAGGTAGAAATGACAAGAGCAAAGGCACAAAGTCAGCAAACTGTGGGGGTGTGGAAGGAAAGGCGCATCGCCCACTGTGGATGAACAAGGGCAGGTAAAGATCAGTTTTCATGACCCTCCTTTACAGGAGCCTCTCACGTGCCATCACAAACTCTTACTAGACACTCTCTCCAATCCCTGCAACCACCCTACAAGGTAAGAATTACCCTCCCCCTACCTCCCCTATTTGACAGATGAAGAATCTGAAGCACAGCCCAGAGAAACAGCATTCCCAAGGTCACAGAGCCATAAAGTAACCACACCAACTCAAAGTCAGACCTTAGGGTTCAAAAATTCACTCTTTTAATATATATATATATATATATATATATATATATATTTGTATTGATTTCAGACAGAAAGGGAGAGAGAGAAAAAAAATAGAAACATCACTGCTGAGAGAGAATCATTGTTCAGCTACCTCCCACACACTGCACCTTGGGGATAGAGCCTGCAACCAGGCATATGTCCTGACCAGGAATTGAACCATAACCTCCTGGTTCATAGGTCGACACTCAACCACTAGGCCACATCAGCCGGGCTCAATCCTTCTTGGAGACACATGAAGTCCTGGCCCTTTACTTGGACACCATGGCATCTGAACCAATATTAGTACTGGGATTCACTACTTAAATATACCTCCGCACTGCATGCCTTGGCCCATGTTTGTAAGTTTGTGACACATTAGTAAGTGCTCACCTGGCTACCAGCTACCCAGATACTCCCATGAGAATTTTCCATGAATTCTTCAAAACTTTCCAGCTCATGAATACTAGGGTACTTGTCAGGCATTCCCTCACCCATCCTTAGCAGCCTTATATTATCATAAGAGATAACTTACACTGGGGATAAGCATTTGAAGGCAGACGAGAGAAGTCCTTCACTCATACATCAAGCAAATATTGTACTGAGCAATTAGCTGGCATAGGCACTATGCTGGGTTAAGTGCCTGGATAGAACTGAATAACAACTGGAGGTTGCCCTCAAAATATTCAGCCTATGGCCAAGTAATATTCCATTGTGCAAATGGACAGCAGTGTTTTTATCCACTTGTCTATTGATGGGCACTTGAGCTGCTTCCATAGCTTGGCTATTATAAATAACACTGCCATGAACATAGGGTGCATATATTCTTTCAAATTCGTATTTTGGGTTTCTTCAGGTATACGCCCAGAATACATACCCTGGGTAATAAAGCAAAATCTTACCATTTGCAACAGCATGGATGAAACTAGAGAATATTAAGCTAAGTGAAAAAAAGTCAGTAAGAGGAAGGCAAGTGCAATATGATTTCACTTATATGTGGAATCTAAAAAACAATATAAATGAATGAACAAAAAACTGAAATAGACTCATAGACACAGAGACCAGACTGATGTTTGCCAGAGGGGAGAGGGATTGGGGAACTGGGTGAAAAAAGTGAAGGGATTGAGAAGTACAGATTGGTAGTTACAAATAGTCACGGTGATATAAAGTACAGCATAGGGAATATAGTCAATAATATTGTAATAACTATGTAGAGTTCCATTTGAGTACTGAAAATATCAGGGGGAATATTTTGTAAAGTATATGATTGTCTAACCACTATGCTGTATACCTGAAACTAATACAAAACATAATTGAATGTAAACTGTAACTGAAAAAAAATGTTTAAATTAAAAGAAATATTCAGCCTATTAAGAGGGCATGGACTAGAGAATTATTAAACATTTTAGAATACTGAAACCATGAAATGCAGTCCTCATTCCCAGTCTCCTCACCAGCAGACATGTGTATTTCCCATAAGCCAGCATTCCTGGGCTGCTGTGATAAAATACTGAAACTCTTCGATTTTCTCTGTACTGAAACAAGCTAGAAGCAGAGGGAGGAAGATGAAGTACTTGATAGGTTAATAATACATAGTGGAATCTATTTCATGCTGAAGGAGGGGTAAAAGAAAGGGATAAAATGGAACTTTTTTTCCAAGAGCTCTTCCTAAGCTTCCAGTTACTAGAAGGTACCAGATGGAGCAAGAGAGACCCAAGTACTGGGAATTTCCCAGCATTTTCTGGCTTCACACATCAAGGTACTGAATCCAGTTCTGCCAGCCTTGTCAAGATTAAGGAGAGCAAAAAGATAAGCAGACCTTCCACACTTCAAGCCCAGAGATAACAAAAGCTCATCCATGCCTTATCTAAAGTTTCCTCTTCCTGGTAGACCCCTTGCCCGAACCTTCCTTAGGTCAACTCTGTTAGCTTCAGCCACAGTAGCCACTGAGCAAATGCTTATGGAATTAGACAAGGCACTCCCGCTGCTTTCTCCACCACCATGAAAAAAAAAAAAAAATGGCGTAACAGCTCCCTATTAACTTTAAGAAGTCCAAGAGAATCACTCCAAATCCTTACCATCCACAGTCCTGCATACTAGGGCCCGACCTGCCTTCCCAGTGCACTGTTCAACTTGAGGGAATCAATTGTGGAGAGCGCCCTAGAGAAACAAAGATTCTCCAAGGGCGGGCCTTGCAAGGCCCCTCTGCTCTAAAGATTAGTTATGGTTTCTGCCCCCTGGAGAATGGTTACCTTCAATTGTAGTTTAGCAAACAATACTGCCCTCCAGCACATAACATTGTAAATAGCCAAACTGTCAGTGGGGAAAATGGGAAAAGATTTAGGTGGCATCTTGGACGGAGATATAGCCTAAGGAAGTTAGTTAAGATAAGGGTTTTAGTGGGGAAACATGTTAAACAATAGAATGTAGCTTTGGAGAACAAGGAATTCTGTAATATGTAACCAGAACTGTTTAAAAGAGTGGAGTGAAATAAACTCGGGGGCGCAGTCCTCCTGATCCTATATCTTTTGTTTCTTCTTTATTTCTATCCATCTTTTATCTCTATCTTTCCGTAAGCCTCACCCCCCTTTCAGGGACTGCTCGACTGATGCCAGCTGGCACCGGCAATCAATCATCCTTCAAATCTCAGTTTAAGTCCAGCATTTGAAATGCACAATTCCCTGCTCATAGAACCCTTGCCCCCCTTTTTTCTAAGCCCCCTAGGCACACTCCTGTCACTTTCCCCATGCTGTCCAGTCTTGGATAGTTTACCTTTTCATGGGTATATGTCCTTCTTCCTATTGGAGGGGGAGCTTCCTATGGGCAAATTCTCATGCCTAGGTCACTTCCAGAGCCTAAGAGTCATGGCACACCATAGTTGCTTGGAGACCATGGAAGTACAGTTCTCATGGCTGGAAGTAGGCCGTTGTATGAAAAACCAGCGCCTCCCCAGTGCCCAATCTATACTTTTTTACCTAATGTGCTTTTTATTGTTTGTGACCAGTTCCTCTAGCTAAATTCACATCTTGGCCAGTCAGATCCCCATCTGACAGTCTCTCACCAAGATCTCTCTTTGAACACCTTTAAGGATGACAAATTTTCCACCCGATTTTTTGCTATCTCTTATCATATGTTCTTAAATACTGAGTTCAACCTATCTCCATGGGCTTTTTGGTTAAATCTCTAGGAGTGGCAGGTGAGATGGGGTGGGAACAGGGCCAGCTGGGGAAGTAGTGGAGCAGACAGCTGAGATCTTGACATTGAAATCAAGCAGAAATGGGTAGTTTATCTAACAGTGAAATTGCTTAACATGCAATGAACCTAAAGCAGTCATCTTTTTGTGCAAAAAAATTTAAAGTTATCAAGACTGCATTTTAAAATTTCCAAAAGCCCCCATTAACCAAAAAAGGGGGAATACTAGGGTAATATCAAGTAATGAAAAATATCCTGTAAGTAAATTACATCTAGAAAATTTTTACTTTAGAAAATTAATTTCCATTTGTAATGCTAATAGCAAGACACCCATGAAAAACACACATGGTGTCAAAATAAGCCAAAGGAAAATCATTTGGGCAAAAATAAAAAGGATACCAAGTCAAATTTATAGAAAAGATTCCTTTATTAACTTTGGGTCAAGAATATGTTTGTATATTTTCAGAAAACAACTCCAAGACCATGTGGATTCCTGCAACAGAGAGGAGTTGACAGGTCTGCTCCAACCACAAAGACAAGAGGAGAAACAGTCCAGAGATGGAAGATGCTGACGACACCTTGCCATGATAGCAGTCAGCAGCTATGCGTCACTGCAGGTTGCCCAGTACCAAACCAGAGAGGGTCAGACCTGCATTTGTCCACCATCTAGATATCATTGCTGACATGTACACATAAGGAACATATTGACATTAAAACTGGGGCTCAGAACTGTTGGACATTAAAATTGATACTCAAACACTTCTTGTTCTCATATGTTTATTTCTTGTCTGCTGAGGCAAGATTTCTTAAAGAAAAGAAACAGGGGGAAAAATAGATACAGAGGCAAAGAAACATTGAACAGACTGTCAATCTACACCGGGAAGGCAGGGGAGGTTGCAGGGGAGGACTGCAAGAGATCAACCGAAGGACTTGCATGCATGCACAAAAGTATAACCAATGGATACAAGACACTGGGGGGGGGGGGGGGGAGCGGTGAGGGCATGTGCTGGGGAGTAAGTGAGGCCAGAGGAGGTCAATGGGGGGAAAAAGGAGACATATGTACTACTATATGTAATACCTTAAACAATAAAAAAATTAATTAAAATAAAATAAACAAATGAAAAAGGAAAATAAGGGAAAAAGAGACAAGAAAATAATCTATATTAATAAAAGCTAATTAGACAAAAAAAGAAAAAGAAAGAAAAGAAAGCAGAACTGGTTTCACACACCAGCCTGCCATTTGGAAAAAGGCATCAAACCTCCCTAGGGCTCTCCTGGCTCTAGAGGAGGAACAGAAATATAACTCAAGCAGAGTGTCCGGCACTTTGAGCACTCAATAAATGGCAGCTATCATGGTAATTAGTTCTATTCCTGTTCCCCATTCCAGCTTGCCACGTAATCAGAGTGCTGATCACAACCCTGGCCTCTCCCTGATATTGTACACCCTATCCATAAGATATTTTTGCAGAGCCTCAGTCAACATCCCATTCTATTTGCTGCTGGTTGGCAAGACTGGAAGCAAGGGCTAACCAGGCTTCCCATCCAAAGCCCTGGCACTGAGGGTACGGTGGAAAAACAGAGAAGTGCAGATTCTTTGGCTACTGCCTGTCAGGGTGCTGTCCAGCACTCTGCCAAGGTGACGGAGGACACCAGATGCCCAGGCAGCTGCCTCAGTCACTGGGAGCTGTCAACGTGGCTCAAGCCTTTCTAATCACAGCCCAAAAAACAGACAACAGAAAGGAGGGCAAAGGTGGGGAGGGAAAGAAAGACATAGCGCGTGATGAGGTGCTGCTCTCTACAGCCAGGCTGCCAAGTCACTCACCACTTTAACACGTCTGCCTCAGAGCACCAAGGACAGGGGTGCAGCCTCTTCACCCAGTTCTACTTCCTATCCGTCATTGCAGGTGTCAAGCAGCTCTGGGTGCTAGAAGTCTATCATCGGGCAAAGGGACCCAGCCCTGGCTGTGCACGAAACTCTCTGTGACCTTGGGGGGCTGAGTGACCTCTTGGAGCCTCACTTTCTTCATCTAAACAATAGGATACTGGTCTAGACTGCAGGATCTTTCACCAGAGATGCCTAACAGCAATTTTTTTCTAAGTACTTGTGACCAGTCCTATCTCTCGAAGATTCTAAATCAGAACTGGGGGCAGTGGAGCATGTATATAGTTTTTAAATTAGCTGGCTGTTTCTGAAAGTTATAAATCATCAGCCTTAAGGACTCCTGTGCCCCTTCAGCTAAGGCCACTATGCTTCACCTTTGAGCCTACTACATAACAGGTACTAAATAAATGTTTGCAGAGATGAATAAGACTTGAAAAAGATGCATATGTTCATAATAAAACATGCTTTAAATTCTGTATCAGAGGCATAGCCCATGGTCCATGAGCATCCCAGCAGGAAGCCATTTATAATAGTTGGACAGCATGAAGCAGAAAACGATGAAGAACAGTGAAGAGGTAGATACTCTGTGGAGGAGAAAAATTACAAAATAGGATGTATGGCATGGTTTTACTTGGAGACTATGACAGGTCAGCAAACTGCATATGTATGACCCACAAGCCAGGATGTTGTTTATATCTATGAGTTTAAAAAGAAAAAGAATATGTAATAGAGACCATATGAGATCTGGAAAGCCTGAAATATTTACCCTTCACAAAAAATGTTTGCTAATCCCTGGGCTAGAGAGAGATACACAGATACAATTATACACCAAATTTCATGTTGGTTATTGCAAATTGCTACAAGTGGTATTTATTTTCTTCTCTGTGCTTTTCTGTATGTTCCTAATTTCCTTTAGTGATCATGAGTTCTTTATAAATTAAGGTTGCAAAAATGTTCTTTCCCTTTGAGCAAGATATTTCATGTCCAAATAATATATCTTAGAAATATTCAAAGATGCAAATAAATAATTTGGTAAAAGGTGTTCATCACAGTGTGATTTACACTGATAAAAAATTACAAATCCAAATGTCAGCTACCAAAGTAGATGATTAAAAATTATGGTATATCCTTAAAATGGGATAATATACAGTCATCAAAAACTGCATGTATGGCCCTTGCTGGTGTGGCTTAATTGGTTGGAGTGTCATCCCATACACCAAAAGGTGGCAGGTCCAGTTCCCGGTTAGGGCACATACCCAGGTTGCACATTCAATCCTTGGTCAGAGCATGTGTGGGAGGCAACCAAAGGATATTTTCCTCTTACATTCATTTCTCTCTCTGTCTCTCTCTCTGTCTCTCTCTCTGTCTCTCTCTCTCTCTCTCTCTCATGCGTGCGTGCTCTTTTTCCTTCCCTCCATCCCTTCTTTCCCTAAGATCAATTTAAAAAAAAGACTACATGTCTGAAGAATTCTCAGTGCCATAAGAAGGTGCACATGCTCTATTGTTTGGTGAAATGACAACACTCAAAAAACTGTATATACAGAAAGACAACAAGTCAGTAAAATGCAAATGCACCAAAAAAATAATGGAAGAAACTACTCAAGAATATTAAAATTATAAACAGTGTTTGTATCTAAATACCAGATTTATGAGTGATTCTCATTTCCTTCTTTTTTGGTTCTGTTTATTTGAAATATTTTATTATGAGCATGTACTATTCTTAGAATACCACACATACTGTAATAAAATTTGGATTTGTTTTTGCTTTCAATTCTTCCCAAGGGATTAAAAGAAAGTTCAAGAGGAGGAAGCTACTTTGTTGTATTTTGAGGGATGAGCAGGCTTTAGCCAGAGAAAAACAAAGGACCCTCGGGCCAACAGGAAATCATGTGCTAAGACTTACAGGCCAGGCGTACAAGACCATCAGACCAGTAAAATACTCAGGGTAGCTGAAGCATAGAGTGTGACTGGCAGGGAGACAATCCTGAAACTAAGGCGAGGTCAGATGATGGCAGGGTGAGGTGTACATGGGAAAAGATTTTACCCTTTCCCATGGGAGATGGTGGGGAAGAAGGCAGAAGGAGAGTTACTTCCCTTAAAGCAGAATCAGGGATCGTGCTGAACAGACAGGTTCCACACTCAGTTAGACACACAAAACAGCCTCTTTTTCTCTTGATAGGGTTATCCATATATTTGTGCCTAGCAATTTGATTAACTAGGAAATCAAGCCAACACATTCTTATTGTCCCAGGCATTGCTAGAGAGCCATTCTGACCTCCTCCTAAAACTGGACCCAACAATTCCCTACGTTGCTTCACAGGTTACTTCTGATCATTAGGCACAAGTGCCAGGCAAAAGGGAACGAGGCCTGATGGACCCAAGACAGGATGAGGCTGAGTATAACAGGAAGAAAGAGAAGAAAGACTCACATATGGGGGTGGGGATGGGAGGGGGATGAGATAAGACAGAGCCAGGATGGTGGCTTCTCCACCGGAGGTCATGATCTTGGAGGAGAGAAGAGGATGCAGAGAGGCTATGCTGAAGTCCCCTTCACGCTAGATTCCTGGCAGAATGAGAATGTGCTTCCTGTAAATCATAAGGAATGCTGCTGGCAGGAGGCACTCAGACCTGCTCAAGAGGACTTTAAATGGAAATATGAGAGCAAGCGAGAAACCTCTAAGTGCTGAACAATGCTTTGGGCAAACAAATATGTCCCAAATACAGGCACTACAGAAGGGCTGGAGCTTTAGAATCACAGGAGAAACCAAGGGATAGGGAGACCAGCCTGGACAGACCTCCAAGTCCCCAGTGGCCCTGGAATCAAAACAGAAAATGAGCTGCAGAGCTGAGGCCAGAACCTGGGAGGAGGAGATTGCAGTGTGACCATGGAGGAGCGCCTATCGCAGGTTATGCATAAGCCAGAGAGGGAGATTTCCTCTGAAGGTAGAAGCAACCTGCAAGGACGCTGTCATGGAGGGTTCAGCACAGGCTTCAGTGGTGGCCAAGTCAAGAGCATGGGGATCGGCATGCTTCCATGATTCACAGGGACTGGAAAGAATTGAAGCTGCATAGGGCCCACATCAAGGCTCTCAAAAATGTCTCTCTCTTTTTCTTTCTTGGTGGTCAAACATGTCTGTATATCTAGAGAACCACTGAGCTGCAGCCCTGCTGGTGGGACAGTTCCTCTGCATATTGTGCATGCACACCTTTACAATACTTCACCCACTGTCTAATTTGGTTTGTATGTCTATTTCCTGTACAGACCACAGCCTCCTAGATGCCAACACAATACCTTATTCAACTTATTCTGCCAGTCCCTGAAATAATAAATAATGAACATGGAAACAAATGTCCATGCTGCATAAGTCAGCTACAACCCTCTTTCTGCAAAAGTCAAACCAATAAACTCTTAGTAACTGACCAACATTGTGGCCCGCAGTTAAGGGACCTCTAGAGGTAGGTGATCACAAGGGGTTTAATTCTAGCCAAAGAAGAGCAATTGGATGCAGTGGACAGAAGACAAGCACTGAAAGTTTGACACTATTGTTTTTAGTTATGATCTAAAGAAAGGGAGATTCTGGGATCTTGGAAAAGCAAACAATAGCCAGCAACCAGAAACACACTGAGAGTATACCTTGGGCAACAGAGGAAAGATACCAATAAAGGTGTATGGGGGAAAAAAAAAACATGAATAATAGGTATACCTAGGGTATAGCATGAGCAGGGGAGCTAGGGCTGCCAAAGAGAAGGGGGGAGGAGCTGAAGGGAGTGGGCTGTGGCACTCGCTGGGGGCTTTCCAATGTGCCTCTTTCTTCCCATTTATGAAATGAGCTGAATCCCTGAGTCTCTCCAACCACACACTGGCTAGGAAAGGAGAAGATTGCCTGGACACGCTGGAAGCTCCATCCAACTACCTGACACTTCTGCCCAAGTGAGACCACAGGAGCCTGGCTCTCCTCACAATGGTGAACTGAGGGCGCTCCTGTGTCCACACCATCGGAGCTCCCGGGGCCACCTGTGCTATAGAGCATGAAAGAAAAAGACTGTGCACTGAATTGACCCTGCTCAGCAACATTTTCATGGACTCTTATACCCTATGCACTTGTCACACAGTCTCTTCCTCCCAGAATCCTTGACCCTCCTCAGGCAGCAGACATTACAGTCTTCCCCGGGGATGACTTCCCTAACTCCTACAGGCAGCTCCATTATCCTTCATTCTTCTCCAGCTCTTTGATGCTTCCCAGTAATGTGAACGCCATGTACTTCTCTGATATTTCTTAACCAGGAAGTGCCTTCCCAGCAACCAGCAAGGTGTGCTGGTACTTCAATCCTTAATAGATAACATCGGCATTCCCCACTTTACAGATGAGAAAATGGAGGCTTGTGGAAGACCTTATCTCCATCTTCCCCAGGACCACCCCAACATGTAGCCAGGCCTCTCCCAGCTTCTGAACCAATCAAGGAAGATACAGCAATCATATCCAGTCCTTTCTATTCTAATTTATTTGCTGCTCAATAAATCCAGTAACCAAGATGCCAAGCACAATCTTAACTTTTCATTATATCACTGTCTTTCTTTATCCTCTTGTGCTGTTCCAGAGCGTAGAACCATAAATGTGCCCCAGGGCTTCAGATCAAAGCAGATGCCATCACTCTGGCCAGACTCCTCGGCCATATGCCAATGCTAACAACTACCTCACTTTAACCAGCCTTCCCTTCCAGGTCAGGAGTCTCCAGTGGTGGGGACCCTGAAATGGGAGTGAGGACTTCTCATCTGCATTATAAGCATGACCTTCTCTGGGCGGGCTGACCCAATAACTATCACTAGTCCACCCCCACGCCTGCTACTGCCACAACCTTTTACAGAAAGGATTCAGGACTTGAAGAAGGGTCTGATGCACAAATAGATACACTAGACAAGAAATATAAATTTAGAAGGCATGGGGGAAACCAGGTAAAGACCTACTCTCTAGTGTAGGTCTCACTGAATGTCCAGACCCATAGCTTTTTATTTAGAATACACATTTGCCCTTTAGCAAAGCAAACAGCCATTTCAATGGTAAGGTTTGGTAAATAATAAAAGATTATCAGGTTAGGGCAGTGGTCTGTCAACTCATTAGTCAACAGAGACAAATATCAACAGTACAATGATTGATATTTCTTTTGAGAGCCAATTTTTTTAAACTTAAACTTCTTCTAATGCCACTTCTTCAAAATAGATTCATCCAGGCTGTGGTATTTTGTGGAAGAGCCACACTCAAGTGGCCGCATTTTGTAGACCACTGGGTTAGGGGATTGCCTTCAGCCATTCAGCCAGCAGCAGGTAATATTATGCTGATTCTCAGCCCTTGCTGAATATCAAAGTTCATCAGTCTTCTGACAGACTTCTCACATTTATATGTTAATCACTTTTTGGTCTTTGCTTCCAACATGCTACCCCTTTTAACACCAAGCTTTGGGACACCCAGCCCCTTCTACTGGCCTCCTCTTTAGATCCATTCCCTGCCAACCCCAAATTTGCACCGGGTAAACAAGTTTGCCCCTTTTCCCATCTTCCATACTCCCATTTATTAGACAAGTTGATCTACTTCAAATTATACCTCAGAGAGGTCAGGTGACTTGCCCAAGACCGTTCAACTAATAAGTGGCAGAGCTGCGACTTGAACCCAGCTTTCTTAATTTCAAGCCATGTGTTTGTTCCACTAATTTCCAAGTTCTTTCCATGGCAAACTTTGAACCCACCTATGCATGAGAGTGTGGGGACCACATCCTATTCTCTTTAGTAATTATTTCAACAAGGGCTAACGATCAGGAAGTAAGCACTGAGGACCAGGTACATACCAAGTACTTTATCTCCAGCCGTAGGAGGTGTTACTGTCCTCATTTTCAGGAGAGAAAATAAAAAAGTAATTTACTCAAGGTCTGACTAACTAAAGCCCATGCTTACAGACTATCACAGTGCTACAACACCTCTCGTCCAAATGCAATTCCAAGTGCACAGCAGTGATCAATATTATGGGTTAACTGAATAAGAAAATGTAGTTGGAGACAACCAAATGCAAGGTGCTGGTAAATAAATTTGAGACCAGATTAGGTAACGCTGATGAATGCTAGCTATCACTCTGCAATAGAACTAAAATTAGTATTGTTCTTAGACAATCTCCAGTAACAACTTGCAAGTCAGAATTCCTGCTTTGAGTTTAGCTTTGCTCCTGACAGCTGTGTGACTCTGGGCAAGTCCTTCCCACTATCCTTGACCTCATTTCCCTATCTATAACAAACAAGCAAACCAGCAGCTGCACTGGATCAGTGGTTCTCATGAATATTGACACCCCATGAGTTTGTCAGAAATTCAATTCATGATCAGAATCTCTGAGAAGGGGCCCAAAAAACCCTCCAGGTTGAATCTGGTGCTCCTTCAAGCTTGAAAACCACTAGATTAGATGATCTCTAGGATCCTCCAAGCTCTGTCCCTATAAGAACCTTAAGTTTCCTCAGCGTAGCATCATCAAACTCCTCCCAGCTTTGCTCCTCTGATATTGATCAAACATGAACTTCAGTCAGTTGGCTCTCTCATCTGGCAATGTCTGACACTTCCTCCTGTGATTAATATAGAAGGCCCCAAGGAACCACAGTCTATTCTACTGCACTTCTTTTTTCCATTTACCACCTCAGCGGTAAGCATTCTGTCACTATATTAAAAAATAAAATAAAGACATTAGGAAAGAAGTCACACCATGAGCACTGTGGCATCCTGGCACCAACTTTAAAAATAAAAATTTAAAAGAGGGTTTATCCTGGAGGCAAGTCAGTAGGAAACTGCCCTATAGTCTAAGACAGTATCTTTTCAAGCCCAGCTATCTCTTTAGTACAAACCAGCTGAAGGAAGAAGAGAGCATTTGCTTTGTACTCCAATGATATGTGTAAAGAAACAAACCATTTCATCCTTTGTCCTTGTATTGAAAAAAAAAAAAATTCCAGATAAACTTTATAAGTAGGAAAACTCATCCCCAAAATACTATTTTCTCTGTGAAGACTATCAACAAATAGACTGTTCGTTGCTGCAACCTGAAATAGTGCCTGAAAGTCTAGTGTGGAATATGAAGGAATTAATGAGCGAATGAATAAATGAATGAATGAATGAATGGGCACCTTCCTAGTGCTGCTACAGGGATGTGTGTAGATTAGCAAGTTAAAATCCTATTCTAAAGGAAGTAAGATTGAGGTTTGTGTGGGCGATGTCAAATGTATCCACCCATCCATGCATCCAAGCAACTGCCCATTCATTCAACAGTGTTTGCTGTGCATCTGCCACATTCCGGGGAGGAATGAACGTCTTAAAGAAGTTAAAATCCCCAAATAAGAAAGCACATAGATAACTATAGCAGAGGTGGAAAGTGCTCAGTGTCATGCAAACACTACAGATAAAGGGTCATTGGAGGTCATGGGAGGAAGTAATTATTTCTCGCTGAGGGGCAAAGTGTGGAAATCAAGGTCAACTTCATGGAGGAGGTGCTGTGGACCCTGAAGATCAATTTGGATTCAAACAGGTGATGATGGCAGGGAACAGCAATCAGAATGAGGAAATGTGATGAAAGCAGGAATGAGAAAAGACAATGAAAATGAGGTTCAAAAATTCAGCTGGTCCCATGAATGGCAAGATAAAAGTGATAACACGAGGAGACAGTAAATAGATCAGTGGTTGCCAGGGCTTGGGGTGGAGGAGGGAATAACAGGATTTTTAGGACAGTGGAAATACTCTGTATGACATGATGATAAATATATATAATTATACATTCATCCAAACCCACAAACTGTACAACACCAAAAGTGAACCCTAATGTAAACTACATATTTGGGGTGATTATAATCAATTTTGACAAATATACCATTCTGGTAGGAAATGTTGATAATGGAGGAGGCTCAACATGTTCAGGGACAGAAAGTATATAAGAAATTTCTACACCTGTCTCTCAATAATGTTGTGAACCTAAAACTGTTCTTTAAAAAAATAAAGTCTTTAAAATTAACAAATACTTTTTTAAAGAATATATAGAGTTTACCACTGCCTTCACTGCCCTCGACTTCTTCCTCCCAAACAAAGAAGGCTTTTTCCTCCTCCTGGCACTGCACCCGGCACTGTGCACCTGCTTGCTGCATCTGGCTCCCCAGATCCCATGCCTTCTCAGCTGCTTCTCCACAACTTCCTCCTAGTGTCAGGCCTGCCACAAGCTTACCTGTACTTACTATGCCACATCTTTACTGTTTTGTTTTGTTTTAATTTATAAAACAAACTGCCGGCAAGTTTGTATTTTTTAATTCCTTAAGAAGTTTCTGGATCCAATCTGTGTGAAAATCAGTATTGTATGATAAAAGCCTCCATGAGTAAACACAGGGTATCCTGCTTATTAGAAATGCAAACACTGGTTCCCTTCCTGAGCCACACAGATTTCATAACAAATGATTGTTCTCAGTTTTGCATCAATTCCTCCCAGTCTTCTTGAAGTAAGTTCTAAGGATGTTTCCCAATAGTCAAGCTTCTTTTTTCAAACCGATACTGAGAACCTATGCTATGCTAAAATTAAGCACTTTGTCTCACTTAACTTCCCCCAAAACTGTGGTGCTTTGTGATCAATGGTTACTGTGAGGTATCATTGAACACTGAACCCAATTTACAGATAAGGAGACTGATAAGGAGAATAGCAGAAGAGCTTGAAGTCAAATGCAGCTCTTTCCTGACTGCTGCCAGTCGTCCATCAACAAGAGGGACAGAATCAGGGCACTTCCACCATTCAATTCTATATATATTAGTGCCCCTGTGCAAGGATTCATGCACAGTGAAAGGAAATTAATTAGAAGAAATATTTTAATATTGCTATGTGCCCTTTTTCTATAACTGCCAGAAATGAAAGAAAATTAATAAGATATATATGAAAATAATATATAAACTGATTAATAAATAAACAATAACAACATGATATAACAACAAATACATGATACAAAAACAACAAAAATCTATATTATAAAAGGCCTATGACCCTGACGCTGAAACGACCAAAGACTACTGTGGATGAGTGGGGCTGTGAATGGTTTGGCAAGGCCACACAATTTCACGCACGGGGCTTCTAATATAACATAAAAACAACATTGATAAAAACAATGACTGATAAATTCATTAAACTTATTCTAATATCTCCCTGTATACCACATTAATAGTAAAAACACTTATTTCCCTTGTAATGAAGTATTTACAACTTTAACTTTAAAGTTACCCACTCTTTGAAACCAAGAGAAAGCAACATATAACTGACCATATCTGAAAATGGGTTCAGGTAGGAATATTCCTATTCTGTATAGAGTTTGTCCTGGTGATTTATTAATAGTCACCACAAATGCTGGCATCACAGGAAACTGTCTTCAAATTAATTTAAATGACAGGCCAGTGTCAGATGGGGACAAATCAATTCTTGGAATCAGAACAACCTCTCCTTCCACAGATCCTGTTAATACTTCAGCTTCGAATAAGTTAAATCTAGACTATTACAAAGACCCCATTTACTATTAAGATTTCTCAGTAGCAAGATGATTGCACCTATTTTCAATTTTTTTATGACATGGCATTCCCAAAGGAGTAATAGTATTAAGAAATTCAATGGGAAATTTTTCCTTTTTGGCATCATCCATTGAATCAATGGAATCATCAATGTGCAAGTCATTGTTTATTTTTAAATTGCCAGTGCAAGTCATATGTACCAGCCAGTCGATAGGTCTGATGGTGGGAGAGACGTATGGTCAGTCACTTAGCCTAAATATACATATATATTATTGATTTCAGAGAGAAAGGCAGAAGAAGAAAGAGATAGTAATGTTAATGATAGAGAATTATTGATCAGCTACTTCCTTCATGCCCCCTGCTGGGGATTGAGCCTGCAACCAAGCATTTGCCTGACTGGGAATTGAACCATAATCTCTTGGTTCATAGGTCGACGCTCAACCACTGAACCACACTGACCGAGCCCATTCTTTTTTTTTTTTTTTTTTTTTTTTTTTTTTTACCTTCTCTGGGCTTCCAGCTTCACCCAGCATTGTCACTCCCCATTTGAGGGTCTCAGTCTCTTCCTCAGAAAACAAAGAGGCTGGATTGTTGTGATTTTTAAGTCCTGCTTTGCCAGAGCCCCTTCCAAAAAAAAAAAGAAAAGAAAAAGCAGAGGAATGCAAGAAAAGTGGGTCCTGTCCGGTCCCACTTCATCCATAGCCACTTGAGCTTATTCATTCTACATTCTAGATTGTAACAGGCTTCTCTATAAAGAATCCTTCCCCAGATATTACAAAAATGAGAGTTTTAAAGCCATGGAAATATAATAGCTAAATGTTATTCTCATTCAACAAATAATTTTAGAGTACCTATTCTGTACCAGGAGCTGTGCTGAGGGATATGGAAACAATGAGAACAAGGCATGCCTGGCCCCTGAATTCAGGGAGCTTGGCCCCTGAATTCAGAGAGCTCTTATGCTTGTGAGGGAGACAGACTGTAGAATTACAATGTGTTAAGTGCTAGTAAAATGGAGAGTATTACAGAGACACAATAGCGAAGAAACAAGCCAGCTTTGAGGTAGGGATCTGGGGTGGAGCGGAAGAGGCTGCCAAGTTTTAAGGCTGACTAGAAGTAATCAGTCAGAGGGACCAATGTGGAACCCTGGACTGGATCCTGGAAAAGAAAGAAGACGTTAATGGAAAAACTGATGAAACCCAAATAGAGTCTAGAGTTTAGATGACAGTAATATACCAATGTCAGTTTCTTAGTTTTTACAAATGAACCATGGTAATACAAGATGTCAAGAATGAGGGGAACTGGGTGAGAGGTGTATGAAAATTATATGCACAATCTTTATAACTTTCCTATAATTCTAAAATTATTCCAAAATTAAAATTTTCTTCAAAAAGATGACCAAAAGAGCCGAGACCGGTTTGGCTCAGTGGATAGAGCGTCGGACTGCGGACTGAAGGGTCCCGGGTTCGATTCCGGCAAGGGCATGTACCTTGGCTGCGGGCACATCCCCAGTAGGGGGCGTGCAAGAGGCAGCTGATCAATGTCTCTCTCTCATCGATGTTTCTGACTTTCTATCCCTCTCCCTTCGGCTCTGTAAAAAATCAATAAAATATATTTTAAAAAAAAAAAAAAAAAAAAAAAAAAAAAAAAAGATGACCAAAAGAGCACACTCATCTCCAGGATCTTTCCCAATATTCTAACTCTGTGAGGATAGCACATAATAACAGCAACTAATATTTAATAGGGCTTATCATGTGCCAGGTTTGGTTCTAAGGACTAGCTATGTATTAAGTCATCTAATCATCATAACAAGGAATAGATAATTTTCTTATTCCCATTTTATGGAGAAGGCAATAGGGGCCTGAAGAGATTGAGTACCAAGCTGTGATATTAAATGATAAAGCCAGAATGCAATCTAGCTCCAGAGCACAGGTTCTTAAGAACTATACATTTAGATCAAAGCTTTCAAAATGTTTCTGGATTTTTCAGGCAAGTACATGTAACTGGGGAAATCCAAAGGATTAATCACAAAGGCTGAAAGGCATTATGTTTAACACAAAGTAAAAGAAACAAAAGGACTCTCAAGGTAAATTCCTAACTTTTGAAAATTTTACTGGAGTAGAACCAAACCTCACTATCAATACCTATGGCCCCTACGCATGTGGACAGTATCTCTGGGCTGCTCTCTGCCACATCGCTCTTGAACAGTTGTACCACCAGCCCACATATGCCCTCTGGTCCGCCCCCTAGCCTGGATGCCTGCCTGAATTGTCTGTCCAAGTATATGATGAAAAGAAGCACTAGGGCTGCCTTTTCAAGGTCTTCAAAATAAGCTTAAGTTTTCCAGTGACTAGTGTTCCCAGGTGTTCAAGAATCCATGCAGAGAACCTAGCAAAACCTTTCTCTCTGATGTATAATGTTCCTCACTAACTGTAGTACCCCCCATGTCAAAGACAAGTCAGAAAGCTTCTCACCTCCAATATGGGGTCCTTAAGGGCAAGACTTGGCCTCATTCATTGAACAATATTTATTCAATAAAGAAACAGTTCTGAAGAACATACAGTCTACTGGAAAGTTGTGCCATTTAACCAGTACAGACACTCCCTGTTCTGCACCAACATTCTAGCCATTTGTCTTCCGAGTACACACCCTCCATAGGCAGGGCCCGAAGGAAAAAAAAGGCATTCTCAAGATATAGGGAGAGGGAGTTATTAGCTGAGGAATGGGAAAGGAAAATTTATAGCAAGAAGAGTGTAAGCAAAGATATAAGCTTGAGTGGCAGAGGAGATGGAGATATGACCAAAAAGTCCAAAAGGAGGCTGGGTGCAGAAGAACCAGTTTTCATCTAATGTCACTAAGCATGGACATAGTGTTTTGCTCATTGCATACTTCCTCATATTGCCAGGCTCAAAGATATGTGGCTGGTCAAACAATCCTGATTGAATCCAGCTTATGTTGACTTAGCAAATGTTAACACTCAACATTTTTAGTTGAAAGGTCCCTAAGAGTACATAGCCTACACCTAACATTTCATAAATAGACCAGCTCAGACAAGGGAAAAACTTGTGTCCAGAGAGAGAACCCAGATCTCCCCATTCCTTCCCCATGCTCTTTTCTGCACAGAGATGGATAACAAGGTGGACACTGAAGGAACACAGCCTGGGGTCACAATTCCTATAGTATGGTAGACCAGATGTATAGATTATCTTCCATTTCACCTAGTATGTTCCATCCGTTGATCACTGCTGAAGAGGAGAAAATCAGTAATACTATTTTAAGTAAAGGAAATGACTTTTCAGGAAGACTATAAAAGGGTATTCTGCCTTACGTGAAAAGGTTGATACAGGTGGATAAGAATGATTTATTAGAATATGTGAAGGCAGGGAAAGAGGGAGGAAAGATGGAGAAAATGGTGTGTTATGAAGTAAATGGAAATGACCTGCTAAAATCAAGCCATTCACCAAGGAGCCAAGACCCACTCCAAAAAGAGATTGTGATTCACAAGGCAGAGGCCCTGCCTCAGATGAGTCAGAATGCCTTACAGAAGTGAGTATATCAGCAGATAGGTAGTCACTCAGTTGGAACAAGGCCTAAAGCAGAGTTCTGCACCAAAAAGCCTGCCGCTTCTTACCTGTCCAGATTTAGCGTAAAAGGAAAATTGGTCTAAGTTGTATCCATGTGTTAGGGTATCTCAACCCAAACAGTCATGTTAGAATTTCACGGTTGTTTTATTCCCAGTGACTCTTTGGCAATCCTCCAGGCCTCTCTCATACAAACTCTCTCACACACAAGCCCAGCTCTCTTCCATGAGGAAAGCCTGCTCGGATTCCACACACTCAACCCCAGGAAGAAGTATATGTCTGAAAACACTCATTTCATCTGCACACCTCCCACACCAATTAGAACTTCCAACGCTGAAATAGTCACGAAGGTGCATTCCTGAGTGTCCCTCCAAGGCTGAGATGCTGGTAGACAGGACCCCATAGTTCACCCAAAGTACATGGGAACACTAAGCCCAGTAAATGTCCTGGGAGGGGGAGGGGAAGTCTATGATCAAATGACTTTGGGGAAAAAACCTCTTAGAGGGTCACAATGTGCATTAGTTTACTAAAGGTTCAGAAAAGTCCAATGTCAAAACTACCCATTTAAGATTTGAAGATGGCAGCATAGGTAAACAGCTGTACTCACTGCCTCCCACAACCACATCAAAATTACAACTAAAATACAGAACAACCATCATCCAGAACCACTGGAAAGCTGGGTAAATGGAAGTCCTACAACAAGAGAAGCAAAAAAGAAAGCACACTGAGACTGGTAGGAAGTGCGGAGGTGCAAAACGGGCTGGTCCGGCACCAACGTGTGCCCTTTTTTTTAATCAGGAGGGAGATCATCTCTGCAGAGGTTGCCTGGAGGAACAAGGGGTCCCAGCCCCACATGAGACCTCCTGCCCCCCAGCCCACGGTCCCAGAGCTGGAAAAGAAGTCCTTGCAGGCAGTAAGAACTACGGGCTGTAAAAACCAGTGTAGATTGGGGCTTAGTGACACAGAAGCTGCTGGAGACCCAGCTGTTCCTCTTAAAAGGCCAGTACCATGAACTGAACTTACAATTCCCTGCTTCCTCTGAGCTCCAGCACCAGAGCGAAGCTTTGGGGGAGACAGACACATACAGGGAGGAATTGGAGTCTGGGATCAGGGCAGGAACTCGGGGCAGCTTTCTCCCAGACGGAGGTGCTTGCAGGGATCATTGTTCCTATGCTGAGACCTCCAGTCACAGGGCTGACTGGCAGCCATTTTTGTTTGCTCCCCCCTGGTGATTTCCTAAGACCCTGCCTCATCCACTTTACACACCCTACCCAAGCTGTGTACAACAGCTTCTGCAAACAAGCTCCAGCTAGGTCAGAGAGCTCCAAACCTATCAATAAAAGGCCTAAGATCTGGCACCAGCATCAGCCTGCCTTGCTGCATAGCTGGGCCTCATCTAGGCACTTCCAAACCTGATACAAAGAGGAGAAATCTGCAGATCTCTCTGTAGCTCCTGCTGGGTGGCCTCAGGCAGTGGCTGACTTTGCACCTCACTGGAGAATCAAGAGCCAGTGTATCCAGTGGTCAATGTCAGACACTAACTATCAGATTACAACTCTACACATCCATAAGTGACACTCAAGGGGCAGACTCAGTGAGCACCAAAGCCCTACTGAAGCAAGTCCTGCTCCTTAGGGGTGTCTCCTGCACAGCATCTCTCCCACAGTAGTCACAGCTGGTCCTCACAGCCAATTGGCCTAGAGATCAATTCCTCCCAGTGACACTAACAGCAATCAACTCTCAACTACAAGTCTGTGTTCGCAGCCCACAATAAGGTGCACTTAGAACTCTCAGGTCAGGTGACTAGGGAGGCTGAGCCACTGGGCCATATAATACACCTACTACACCCTACCAACCTTCACTCCAAGAAGGCATAGCAACTCTACCCAATACATAGAAACAAACACAGGGAAGCAGCCAAAATGAGGAGACACAGAAACATGTAACAAATTTTTAAAATGGAAGAAAGCAAACTAATGCATATAGAGTTCAAAACCATGGTTAGAAGGTTACTCAAAAATCTTCTAGGAACCTGAAAAAAAAAAAAAAAAGGGAAAAGGACCAGTCAGAAATTAAGCATACACTAACTGAAATAAAGAATAATATATAGGGATTCAATGGTAAAGAAGACAATTCTGAGAACAAAATCAACAATTTGAAATATGAGGAAGCAAAAAACACCCAACTGAAAGAACAAAAAGGAAGAAGAATTAAAAAAAATGAAGATAGTATAAGGAGCCTCTGGGGCAACTTAAAGTGTACCAACATTCGAATTATGGGTGGGGGGCTGGGGGTGGGGGGAGCAATGCCAGAAGAAGAGAGAGAGCAAGATATTGAAAACTTATTTGAAGAAATAATGACAGAAAACTTCCCCTACCTGGTGAAAGAAATTACAAGTCCAGGAAGCATAGAGAACCCCAAACAAGAGGAGCCCAATGGAGACCACAGGAAGACACATTATAATTAAAATGCCAAGGGCTAAAGAGAAAGAGAGAATCTTAAAAACAGCAAGAGAAAAGCAATTAGTTACCTACAAAGGAATGTCCATAGGACTATCAGGTGATTTCTCAACAGAAACTGTGCAGGCCAGAGGAAGTGGCAAGAAATATTCAAAGCGATGAATAGCAAGGACCTACAACCAAGATTACTCTACCCAGCAAAGCTATCATTTAAAATTGAAGATCAGATAAAGAGCTTCACAGACAAGAAAAAGCTAAAGGAGTGTATCACCACTAAATCAGCATTATATGAAATGTTGAAGAGTATACCTTAAGAAGAGGAAGAAGAAAAAGAAAAAAAAGATAAAAAATAGGAACAACAAAATGGCAACAAATACATACCTATCAACAATTGAATCTAAAAATCAAAATAATCAAATAAGAAATCTAATGAACAGAATAAACTGGTGAACAAAATAGAATCAGAGGCATAGCAATGTAACAGACTGATGATTGTCAGAGGGAAGGGAAGTGGGGAGGCGGAGAACAGGAAAAGATTAAACAAAGTTCTTATATGCATATATGCATTACTGATGGAGACAGACAGTAGGGTGACAAAGGCCTGGGGTGGGATGGGAACTGGGTAGAGGCAGGCAATGAGGAAAAAAGAGGGACATCTGTAATAATCTCAACAATAAAGATGTTTTTAAAAGCCCATTTAATTTTGTTTAACTTTAATTTTTCCAAACTTACTTGGCTATAGAACCTTTTTGCCATAGAACATTTCTAACATTTTGGAAAACACTATCTTAAGAATCACAGCATTTAAGGAACTTTAGTGATCCTACAGTTGCACCTTACCCAATAATGCTATTACTATACCTCTCATACTACCATACTTCTCATACTTGTCTTCCATAAGAGCAAGGATCTTTGTCCAAATCATGATGACATCCTGGCACTCAGCAAAATATCTTACAAACTTTAGGCCAATAAATGTATTAAATGAATTAATTAATTCAATTATTTCATATCTTCAGATGAGAGAATAATGATAAATATGTCATCATGACTTCCTCTATATATTCCTAAGTGTTTAAAAGAATGTCTTACACACACACACACACACAAAAAAAAATGTGCTCAATAATTCTTGAAGAATGGAATACAGTGCAATGGAACAGGAATTTCTCAGCTATGCCCAAAGCCAAAAACTCCCATAACACTATGAACTCCTGCCTCTTCAATTCCTTCACCCAAGTTGAGTGTCAACTGGAAGAAAATGAAGATGACAAATCAGAAGAGTAAAGCCAAGAGAAAACCAAAGGTCCTTTGGGGTAGTACTTGCAAACTGATGGCAATAAACAAGACCTGTCTGCATCATATTTAGACTTAATCAGATAGTTTGCTAAATGTTAATTAAATATTCTGTGGTTGTTACCAACTGTGGTGATTAACTTAATTTTGAATTAAATTAGCAATAAATGCTTAACTGAAGTTCTATTCAGTTTTACCCGGCAAATAAAGAATATGAGGCTCCTAATTGACTTTAAACTAGATAGTTATGACAAGTTAGTTGAATTTTTATTACCTGAGGATAACTGCCATATTAAATCTAAATTGACTATTTTATTTGATAAATGTGTCTTCTGTTCTTCCCACTTACCAAAACCATGTCCAAGAAGGTTCACAGATGAATCAGAATTGTTTTGTTTTCTAATTCTGTTTTAAAAATAAGTTTATTCAATTGTACTTAAGAATAAATAAATGTAAGAGGCAAAGAGGCTAGGAAGGAGTTCTCTATGAGACTAAAAAACCGGGTAGTCACCCTGGCCGGTTTGGCTCAGTGGATAGAGAATTGGCATACAGACTGAAGAGTTCCAGATTCCATTCTGATCAAGGGCACATGACTCGGTTGCAGACTCAATCCCCAGTAGGGGGCATGCAGGAGTCTACCAATCAATGCTTCTCTCTCATCATCATTGATGTTTCTATCTCTCTCTCCCTCTCCCTTCCTCTCTGAAATCAATATATATATATATATATATATATATATATATATATATATATATATATATATATATATAGCATATGTTAAATAAAACAAAAGGTAGTCATATTTTCTAAATCAGCACTCTGCTTTCTCAATATAAATGTGGGTTGGAGATGTTGTTTAGAGATCACTGTTCAGAACTTTCCAGGATGTTTCCCATGGTTTAAAACGCTACTAATACTAAAAATTTTAAATCACAGTTACTGTTCAAATAAATGGTTGGCTCTGCTACAAAACAAGCTGTACAATCTTAGGTAATTAACCTCACTCTTCCAGATTTCAGCTACCACCCATGTTAAATGAGGAGGTTGAACTGGAGACCACTGACTTTATTCATTTTTTTCTTTGTTGTATGTATAGCCCCTGGAATAGTAGCACACATAACAGTGCTCAATAAATGACCAAACAAATGAATTAATACATAAATAAAGTTTAGGCAACTCAAAGCACTAAACATGTTTAGTCCTTTCATAGCAAGCTTCCCCAGCCTGGACCATTTTTAAATACTGCTACTTGATAATTCACACAAGGGGAAACAAACCTAAACCATTTCTTGGGAATTATTTTCAGTAATTAAAGAATGTAAATTAAAACTATAATGGAATAGTATTTCTTACATATTAATTTAGCAAAGACAATTGCAAGTCATAAAGTTAAGTCCTGGTGAAGTCACAGAGAAAAAGTAGAGTCACACATTGCTAATGACTGCAAATTACAAGTCTTTCTGGAGTATGTATGGTAACTGGCATGAAAAGTTATAGAAATATCTGATATCTTTGAGCCTACAATTCTCCTTTGAAAGAACTTAAAGCTTACTATCCAACCAATAAGCATTGACTTAAGGTCTACTACTTGTTATATTCTATGGCAAAACATAAGGACAAAGATGTGATTGTATTATTATTATCTGATGGGTTGACAAAGAGCAAAGAAGACAGAGATAACATTTTTTAGCTGTACCACATAGAAAACACTCTGATCCCCTTTTACACATGATGAATTGGAAATTCTGGGAGGTTAAGTAATTGTATACAAATACGAGGTTATTACATGTGTTTAATTATAAAGCACTATCCAATGGCAGAACCATGATTTGAACCTAAACATGTCTGACCCACCAAACCATGATGCATTTTCTACTACATTCCTGAGGAAATTAAGATACATATTCAGATAACCACATAATTCAAAGGATAAAATGATTGCCACTGTTTGGGAAAGTGGAAGTGTCAAAGAAATAATTGTCTTTAGGAAATAATTAAGAAGGAATGAAAAGGTATTTGTCCCCTCATGTTTATCACTGCATTTTTTTACATGTTGAAATTGTATTTAATTATTTTAAAAAATAAAAACTATCCTAGAATCCACATGGGTAATGTTTAAAGCAGGATTTATCAATTTCAAAAAGTATTTAGTTATGTAAAACATCAATGTAAAACCTGAGCAGCTTTTTCGTAATAATATCAAGTAGAAGGAAACATCGTACACATACAGAAAAGCAGAAATGCACTTTTGGAGGATTCAGATCAGAGAGGGGTATTCAAGTAAAAAATGTTTCTTTGTTTGCTTATTCATTTGTTTTATGAAGTTGAGTAAATATATTCTAAATAAGCTCTTTCCTGTGGTGTTTTGATAAGAGACTGATTAATGTTTAGAAGACTGCATTTAGGATTTCCCATTACTAAAGATATTCTTAAAACTAAAGATGTAATTAATTACTTCAATTATAGTATTCATTCATATGTTTACTCATATAAAATTAGCATTTATTAAATATGTAAGAACATATCAGGATCCACAGTGAATCTTAAGGATATGAATATGAACAAAAGTGAGGGCCTGTCTTGGGGATCTTCCCAGGCTCATAAAAGGAGGAATATGAAATTGTGCTAATAGAAAACTCAAATTGAAGTCCTGGGCAAGTTACTTAATTTTTCTCAGTCTCACATTCCTCATCAGTAAAACTTGGACAATATTAATCAGTACTCACTGGACTACTGTGAGGATTTTCCTGTATGTGTAGGAAAATACATAATCAACTGCAAAGCACCATAAAAATGGCAACTGGCAGAAAGTCATGGGACTATATTGATGGATTTCACCTTGAGCAGGTCCATGCAGGCTGGCCTATGCTACATGATCTCTTTGGTAAGTGGCACCTAAATAGTGGCTGCACACAATTCCACATGAACTTTAGTTCATCATTCTTAGTGCCTAATCATCCATTTTTAGCACTCTCTGCCTTTTGTCCAATTTTGCTGGGAGACTTTGCATGTGTCACCTGCTCAGAGTCTGGGGTGACTCTTGTTTAAATTAAAATAGGTGACCTCTATTCTACCTCTGAAATGCCCCCCATAATCATTTCCTCAGTCCTAATTCAGCTTCATTTTATCTCTTGGCTGAGCTGCAACACAACTCACCATCTCCCAAATCCTCCCCTAAATCCATCCAGCATACTATAACCAGTTATTTTCCTAAAGCATAGATCCAATCATCCCACTTTCCTACTTAATGCTCCTTTTATAGTGCAGGCTCAACTCCTCAAAGCAGCAATCAAGGCCTTTATCAATCTAAGTCCCACCCTCATCTCCAAGGCCTCTCTACTGGGCAGTCATCCCCATTGACTCCAACTTTCCAAAGCACCATGCACTTTCTCTCCTCTTTGTCTCTGTCCATGGTATTTTCAACTTTCTCTTCCTCTGGCGCACCAAATTCACACTCATCCTTCAAGACTCAATGACAATCTTTTCATTTGTAAACTTTCTCCCAGATTCCTAGTCAGTCTCCATTCAATTAGAGCCAACAGATACTTGCACATATACCTCTTTTATTTTTATGAGTTTATTTGAGCCAAACTGTCATTGCCAGGATGCAAAATATCCATGAATTGAGAAAATGCTCCAGAGAATGGCAGTTTTATAAATTTTATACATTAGAATCAAAGGAGGAGACATAGGAGGAGTTACATGAAATTCATTGGTGATAGATTAAGGAGGCAGGAAAAAGCAAAGCAGTGAAATCTCTGAGATTGGATAAAGATTAAAATGGAGAGCCCAGCCAGCATGGCCCAATGGTTGAGCATTGCCCCATGGACCAGGAGGTCACAGTTCTATTCCTGGTCAGAGCATAGGCCCAGGTTGCAGACTCCATCCCAAGTGTGAGGCATGCAGGAGGTAGCCCATCAATGATTCTCTCTCATTATTGATGTTTCTATTAGTCTCTCCTTCTCCTTCTTCTCTGAAATCAATAAAATAAAATAAAATAAAATGGAGAGACACATACTTCTTTTTCATTGGTGGGTATAGGGTAGCACATACTTTTACAAACTGTATTGATTTAAAAGACTTCCAAAAGGTAGGGATTGCATGCCCCAAACCCGGACTAGATTTCTACTTAGTAATTCACAAGTACCCATGGCACATTATGTTATATAAATAAGCACAGGATTCTGTCAAATAGATGAACAAATGTATCTTTAGGGTTCTGTCCAGCTCCCATTACTGGAACCCTATTCTCCAAATAAAGCTGTGGCCAAGAAGAGAGATTTCCAGGTGGGAAATGAGCAGACTACTGGAAAGCTGACCTAGCTTTCACCTCGTTCTAAGAAAAGGTGCTGCTTGCCCTCCAGGTCACTGCAGTTTGCCTTTCTCATGAGTCAGGGTACACCCCACCCTCTGTGTGGCAACTCCCTACTGCAGTTCCTAAAAATGATTACTATTCATACCAAGCAAGACAGAAGCTTCAGGTGCCTTTGTTTTCTTTTGTTTGTTTTTCTTCCTGGGAACTAAACAAATACTATATTCAGTGGAAATTCATCAGGAAGAGTAAGAATATTCTGTGACCTCTTGGCACAGAATTTAATAGCACATTGGGCTATTACAGTTAGAGATCTTTATCAACATAAGCCATTGATGGAAAACAATAGATTCACAAATTCAGCTAAAGTAGCACACATGGATAGAAACTCAATCTTATTTCTTAACTCTTAGCCAGAGCAATTTTAGCTGCCCCAGTGCATCTTGGACTAAACCTTCCTATCCTTTAGTGTCCAACCCATGGCCCAGCACTTCCAACAAACTTCTGTACATGTTCCAGTGGACTTGCCCGCTCCAGAAACCCATCATTTATACTACTTTCCTGGCACTTTCTTATATTTTAAACATTATTAACATGTTTTATCAAATCTAATAAACTCTAAGTGCCTACAATCTAGATAGCTCTTTCAAACATACTCAAAGTTTACCTTTATAAATGTAGTTCATTGAACAAACATTTCTTGGGCGTCTAACGTCTCCTCTAACAGCATATGTGTGTTGAATACTTATATTAGGGCTGACCTTAAATATATTACTTACACTACCTTACTCAATACTCACCTACAATATAATTTATTCTCCAAATCATAACAACTCTGAGGATAAAAGGGGACACTGTCAATACTACACCAGGACACAGGCAGAAACCAGGAATGTCTTGGGAAAACCAGAAAGAAACAATCCTACTTCTTAAGCACATACACATCTCATATTCTCAACAGTGGTGCCCTCATTAATGAGAGGTTTTACTAGGAAATCGTGCCTGTGACCACTCCAGGGAGCACAGCTAGGATATGAACTTGGACCTGTCTAGGTCTATATCCCAGGATATCCACCAGAAGGGTAAGATGCCATCCCTGTGTGATAGGCACCATGCTGGGCATCAGGAATTGCCACATTATGCACTACATTACCTTTTAAAAAGCACCTTGACGCATATGTCTCTAGTTCTCACAAATACACTGTCATGTACCATATGACCTCTGTGTGAAGGGAACTGAAACTCAAGATTATTCTGGAATTTGCTTAAAATCACAGGGCAGGGCTATTTTGCTGACCTCAAACACAGGTCTTTAGTTTTTCTTATGCCAAAAACCATTGGTGATGAGACTGGTAGAGAAAACAGCATAAGCAAATGATAGCATGGTAAAAGCCCAGACCCTTGGGATTCTGGAATCTTAAAAATGATTCTCAGTTTTCTTCCAAAGTCACAGACACGGACAGCTAATGGTACTAATTGGAACACAAAAACCAGGGCTGTTTGGGGAAAACCAGAAAGAACAGTCCCTCTATCTCTTAAGCAATTACTGTGCTACAATCATTTTTATAGACAAGAAAAGGGAGGTTAATATTGAGGAGAAGAATCCCTTAATATCCAAATGTGTTCTCCTAAAAATGCCAACAATGTAAAATAACAACAATGGTTTCTTGTCTGTGCATGGGGCTTGCTGAAGACTTTCACATCCATTTCTCATGCTCACTTACAGAAGAAATAAAGACATAGGGCAGGCGCTTTTGAAAATCAGGAGTCTGATTTTCCCTCTGCCACTTAAGGCAAGGCACCCTGTGGGAAGGCTTCTTCTCCCCTGAAAGCTTGTCCTCACTCAGAGGCAAGACTGATCCTGCTGACACATCTCCTGGATTGCAGCTGGGAACTGGATAATAATAATAAAAAAAACACACAACAATTGTAAAATGTATTCGCCACATAAATGTGCTATAAAGGCTATGAAATACTAATGGGTTCTGTGAGATGGGTTGTGATGGGCAGTTTTAAGAGAAAAGGAAAAAAGAAAAAAAAGAAAAAAAAAAAGGAGGATCAGGTCCTATCCTGGCAAGCAAAAAATATGTAGAAATAAAAGGAAAAAAAGAAGAATGCCAGGGGTGGGAGTAGGACTGTCACAAGCAAGGAGCCTGGGAGTTATCAAGGAATCAGAAGCTTGGTTCTTGCAAACAAGCCACAGGCATAAATGGTAGTAAAAGAAACAAATTCCCACACCACACACAAACTCAAACTGAACCATCTTAATCACTTTGTTTTCCAAGTGCAAAAGCACAAAGTTCAAGCCTAGTAACAAGGATCTCTGAAGTTTTATCCCCTCCCAAATTCTCCTAGGCAAAGCCTCTGGATGGGGGTCACGGGAGAAGGAATGTGTCAGGCCAGGCTTAGCAGAAACAGAATCAAAAAACACCTTTGAAAGAGAGCTGGCCACAGCCCAATTCCAGCTCAGCTGTCAAAGATGAGACAGAGCAAGTCTGTCCCTTTCCCTGGGGCCTCAGTTTCCTCTCTACTGCAATAAGGAAGCAGGTCTCTCTGGCCACCATGAGTCAGCCTGCACTTCTAAGGCAGGAACTGGCTGCCAGTTTGATGGTTCCCTTACTGCCTACAACCTTTAGTCACATAAAACAGTTTTCCCAGCCAAGGCTGATAAGCTTGCAAATAATTAGAAGGACAAGAGTAAGAGCTAGGCTGCCTAATATGATTCTAATAGCAAACACCTTCCAGAATCTGTTTTTCCTTCTTTGCTCTGCTGAGCTGATACAAAACAAATCCAGTATCTCCTGCCCTGGAACATTTCAGAGGGCTAAGCAGGTCCCTGCCTGGGGTTTTATCTTGCTATCCTTCTGTCACCAAAGCTCTCTAAAGCTCAGCAAGGCCCTTCTTTGCTGTAACAGTAACAATAGCCCTCCTGCCCTCCTTAAACTCCTGCCATCATCCTTAGCTACCCTATCAGCCTTTATAATCTAATTCTCAGGGCCATCTTTCACAGTGATCTCCAAGCACACCCTTCTATTCTGCAAGCACCCTTAGGCCTCAGGATTATGCATGTATATCAAGCTCTCTATTCCTAGAATGCTCTTCCACCCATTCACAATATAAACTCCTACTCTCTCTTCAAAACCTTTCCAGGTGCTGGTCACTCCATTCTTAGTACTCCCATTAGCCCTTTGTTCATCCTTCTATTAAGGCCTTACCATGTTCTATTTCAATCTCTCTTATGCTGGAATCAAAACCCTTGAAAACAGACCCTTTGTCGTTGTAAGCCAGTATTCAGCATTTCTGTCTAGCATATGGTGATCACTCAATACACATATGTGGAAATGAATACAAGAGGTTGAGCTAGATGAATGGTAGAAGGGGTAAGGAGTCCAGGAATGGCTTTATTGCTCAAAGTGGGTTTGGGCTTTGAACTTAATGGATCATAGTTTTACAACAAGCAGAGATAATGGACAGGCCAGAAACTACACAGACTGGGATGGTGATGAAAGAATATGAAACTATGGCTTTCCAACATAGTTTGCATAAATAATATGATTATGGGCATTGGAAATAGTATAGGCAAAGACATGGATAAGAAAACAGAGGAATCTTCAAAGATAGCAGAACCACCTGTCTGAGAGAAAAGTGAAAGAGCAGTTTCAATTGAAATTTCTCTTAAGATAGCTAGTTTAAAGACTAAACACAGAACTCTTAACCTTGACCCTGACCATGGAACTGCCCAATGCCATCTGTGGAAGGTATAGCATAGGTGAATCTCAATGGAGTCCTGTGCCCACAAGCCCAAACTTTATGGTCAATTAAAACAGCCCCTTCCCCCAACATTGCCATTTATGTTTGCAGAGAACATAATCAATTCCTTTCTCCACCTAACAAATATTTTCAGAGTGCCTAACATGTGCCAGGCACTCGTCTGGGAACTGGGAACATGACCATTAACAAAGGTATCCTTGGGGTCATCATGAAACTTATTTTAAAGTGAAGTGGAGACAAAAACAAGCAAACATATAAGGTCAAGTGATGATTCATGCTTATACTGTTTCAGTTCACTCATTTCACAAAAAAATTACTGAACATCTTCAGAGCACCAGAAATGATAGGGATTCAAAAATGAGAAAATCAAGTAAGTAAACTTTGCTGGATGCCATTCTTGGGTTCTCTCCCCAGAAAATACCTGCATCTGTGAATCTTTAAAATGCAAATGACTCACCTCAGGCAGGTAGGCCACAGGGAAGCATTTGAGTTCTGAACCTGCTTTCCTTGGAAGAAGAGGTCAGCATGACATAGGGAGGGCAGGATCCAACAAAAGCTATTTGGCTCAACCCCAGAGGACATCTAACATTTTCCAAGGAGATATAGGTCAAAGGCAATGACTGAGGTCAAAACATCCATCAAATCCTTATCACCTAAGTACTATAGTTAATACTATTCTATGATACATATGAAAGTTATAGTTAATACTATTCTATGATACCTATGAAAGTTAGAGTAAATCCCAAGAGTTCTCATTACAAAGAAAATTTGTTTTCTTTCGTTTTTGCTTTTTACTTATTTTGTATCTATATGAGATGATGAATGCTAACTAAACTTATAGTAGTAATCATTTCACAACATATGTAAGTCAAATCATTATGCTATACACCTTAAACTTATACTTTATATCTCAATAAAACTGGGGGGTGGGGTGGAATCCTTATCACTACAGCAATGAGGAGAGGACAGGAGGGGAGGGGAAGGAGAGGAAGGGAGGGAAGGGGAGATGAGGAAAGGGAAGAGGATAGAAGAAGAGGGAAGAGGAGGGGATGGGAGAGGAGAGGAGGAGAGGGGAGAGGAGAGAAGAGAGAAGACAGGAGAGGAGGGGAGAAGACAAGAGAGGAGAGGAAGGGAGGGGAGAGAAGGAGAGAGGAGAGGAGAGGAGAGGAGAGGAGAGGAGAGGAGAGGAGAGGAGAGGAGAGGAGAGGAGAGGAGAGAAAGGAGAGGAGAGAAAGAAGGGGAGGGGAGGGGAGGGGAGGGGAGGGGAGGAGAGGGGAGGGGAGGGGAGGGGAGGGGAGGGGAGGGGAGGGGAGGGGAGGGGAGGGGAGGGGAGGGGAGGGGAGGGGAGGGGAGGGGAGGGGAGGGGAGGGGAGGAGAGAAGATAATTTGCTAGAGAGGCTCTGACTTCTCCAGTTAGGTTTGGGGAGAGAAAACATCCAAAGGGTAGAAGGAACGGTAGCATCTTAAGAGGGGGAATGGTGGAGCACTCGTGTGAAATTGAGAAGACTGCTCACTCTTGATCGTAAACCCTCAATTATGATCCCACCAGTGCTCAATGGATGTATACTGAATTAAACTACAAGGAAGAACATTGAAAATCAATGTTGATTTGAATTTTTCATTCTGTGGAGACACAAAAGAGTGGTGATGAGGCTATAGATCAGGCAAAGATTGGAAACTGGGCAATGTCATTTAGTAGTGGTATAACCTTATTTAACCGAACTCATCATCTCCTCTGCAAATGAAACTAAATCATAAAACCAACTTTAATAAATCAGCATGAGAATTCTGTAAGCATATATCAAGCGCTCAAAAAATTTTTCAAACATATTCTTATTACTATTATGGTTAAGAAAGAACGACAGAAAGATTAACATTTTCTAGCTTCAATTCTGTTCAAACATATTCTTATTACTATTATGGTTAAGAAAGAACGACAGAAAGATTAACATTTTCTAGCTTCAATTCTGTGGTTTAAATGTTTCCAAGCATGAATCCCATTGACACTCTGGCCACCCACTCACCCTATTTGTGAAAAGTCAGAAGAGATGAAGGCCTCAAGGATACAGCTGTGGCCTTTCTCATTTCTATGATCTGCATTAGGAATCCACTGGCCATTTCCTCCACGCCTCCAGGTGACCTAGAGACACCCACAACACACTTCCATTCCCTCTTCCCTTCCTCTCACCCTCAGGTTCTCTGTCTCACACACACCTTCAAGCCCCAAATTTCCACCCGGATACGAGCTTCCTCCATACAGCAGACTTTACCTTCCCTTCCTCACCTTGGTTTCTTCCAACAAGACACAGCCTTCCAAGCCTAGTTCCAAGAAGAGTCCCCACCCACCAATGCACACACAGAGCTAAGACTCCTAATTATTGCCCAAGGTCTAAGTCTCAGGTTCACTCAACCAATTACTTAAATATGTTACTATGCTTCCTGCATTACTATCCAAATACCTCTTCCCAGAGATGGTTTCAGAGGACCTGCCCAGGCTTGTTCTCATGTGAATCTCTAGAGTGCCGGTTAAAGGCCCCTATAGCCTACAAGGTAAAGTTAAATCTATTTAGAAAAAAAATAAAAGTTCCCCCCTTTCTCCAATTCCCACAGCCCACCTTATACTAGCCATTCAAAATACAGCCTCAAGAATAAACGTTACCAATCTGTCTCACAGATTGAGGCTTACCTGTCCTTCCTCTACTTGGGCAACTCTTCAGACACTACTTTCTCTGTGCTGGCTTCCCTTAAATGGACCCTCCTCAATGCAGAGCAGCCAAAACATACCCAGAAAATAGCATGCGCACGGGCATGTACACCAGTGGTCTTCAAGGAATCCTGTCCTCCTCATCTTTATACTCCCAGGGTCAGCCAGTTCCTGGTTTGCAGTAGGTTGGCTCCTGAATCTGTGTGCTTCCTGCACTGTTCATCTCCTTTATCTAAAAATAGCCATCCCTGTGCTCCATCCTCTGGTTTTACCATGTTACCTGCCACCTTCTATCCCTCTGTCCATTTTTTCATTAAATGCAGCAAATTTCAGGGCTAAAGGGGCTTCCCAGTACATTCCAGTGAGTTACACTCTGCCCTTGGCCAAAAACCCATCATCTTTCCAGCATTTTAAACCATAGTTCTGAAATAAAATCCAATCCGACTATTTCACAGTTCTCCCAATAACCCATGTGAGTTCCACAGCAGGATAAAGTCACCAAGAGTCAAAGTTCTAGATTGCCATTTTGAGCACATTTCTAATTAGCTGTGTGACCTTGGGCAAGAGTTACCATGGAGATAACAGTGTCACCAGGCCCAATTCTCAGGGGATTTTTAAGATGCAAATGGAATATCTGATGGGAAGATGTTTTATAAAGTGCCAAGCACTGTACATTCATACAGGGTATGATAACAACTTTTATCAAATCTAAACCATTGACTGTAAGATGTACCATCATCAACATAGAATGAAAAATTGCTCAACTATGATACATCTGTGATTATAAGACAGCCTAATTTCAGTGATATTAAAATTTGAAAAAAAATGTACCTTAGAACTGATGAAATACAACTTAAAATACAAGCACTTGCTATAAACTCTTCATATTTGCCAATGGCACATAATAGGTTCTCAGCAATATACGTCAAGTGAATGAACATCCAATGATAAAATCCATAGGCCAAATTATTGCCTCTCTCTAGAAATGGGCAGGAGAAGACTTTCCATGACAGTACCTCCTCTCTCAATCATGTCCCAGCCTGCTCAAAACCCTCAAATGATGACTTCAAGTCATATCCAAAATCCCAAGCCTGGCATTTTTAAGGCCCTTCATAATCAAGCCTCCTTTCCCACCAACTAAGGACTGGAACTGACTACCTGCCCCAGAGTGATGACTTTGCAACCAGAATATGTCTCTCCAAGGGTTCTAATCAGTCCCAGCCATAGTAATCAGCTCAGCAGCTCAGTTTCCCCTCCCTTTACCCATCCCCAAAGCCAATTCTAGGCTGGCCAGCTGCTTACAGGGAGCATGACCCTGAGGGACTTCCTAACCCAAAGGTCCCAGGCCTACAACCTACCATTCAAGCAGCTAATCCCAACTACTTCTCTTCCACCAGGAGTGTACATTCCAGACTGTAAAGGCCTGGGCATTGGAGTTGAGGGACAGCCCTACAAAGATTCAATCCAAGATACACTTCCTTTTAACAGTCCCCAGTGCTAGCAGGAAACTGTAAGGAGAAATGCTGGTCATGGAGTAGAGTGAACCCTATTGGAAATTTTGCCTGCAACCCCCACCCCACCATCCACCATTATTCACTGTAGCACCCACCTTCTCTGGCCTTTCATTTTTATTTATCCATCTGTAAGAGTGAGGGAGGGTGAGGATTGAGAAGAGGGAAAGGGAGTTGGTAGCTTCCCTAAACTCAATTTAAAGGCTTTCTTAAAATGCACAAGTTCTGAGAGAGGTAAGTCACTAACACCTTAGTAAGAACAAGTTTTACTGGAAGGCAAGCAATTTAGAAAAGGGGGAGGGGTAGAAGGAGAAAGAGGATTGGAGATAAAATTAAGTGAATCTGGTATTAGAAAAGTAACTCAAAGATGACCCTGAATTTTTGCATTTTGTGCTGAGGGCTGGAAAGGAACCCCAAGAGATATCCTTCTGCTCTCCATAGCACCCCAAAGTCCCAAAGACATTGCTCTGTCAGAGTACCTGGGCACAAGTCCACTGATTAACCCATCTTGTGTACTCTCCCTCCAATCCTATCCCCTCAACACAGTAACATTTACAGTTTCATCTCTACTCTCCACATTTTTTTTTTAGTATTCTCTGGTCTACACCCCACTCCCACCCACCACCCGAAACACACCATCAGCCCCAGCCCCTCCCCCCACCCCACCCCCGCCCCTGCGCAAATGGCCTCCCTCCGTGTCACTGGCTAGCTTCAAAAAACTCCTATCCTTCAAAAATCCCTGATCAAAGGACCATCACTGTCTGCTCTCCAAGGACCAGGAAATCAAACTCCTTTTCCGGAGCCCCTTAAATCGTTATCCACGCCTTTCCCCCAGCACTCAGCATTTTCTCTCTAGGGTCAGGTGGTCTGAACGCTCTCTGAGGCAGGAACAGGGCCTTATCTGCCTCTCTGACCTAAAAAAACCCCAATGCCCCTGGTAGACAGCGGGCGCTGGAGAACGGAAATTAGGAATTGGGAGCCATTTATTCTCATTACAGTTTGGCCTTTAGTGACTGGCTTCCGGGGAGGCCCTCTTTCTCTCTGGACCTCAGTTGCCCCAACTGTAAAATGGGGGGCTTGGATAACTAAATTCCTAGGCCCTTTCCACGGTGACAACTGGGATTCCGCGAAAGCTCTAAGCAGCTGGGTGTGGCCCCGCCCCCTGGGCGCCCAGAAAGGCCCAGGCTGGGGTCACACAGGGAAGGGCTCCAACCCCACCCAGACCGCGATCTGAGCTCCCCGAAAATTCGGGGTCTCCCTTCAATGGAGTTGGTAGCTTCCCCGTGATTGCACCGCGGCTGGCACTTCCGCACCGCGCGGGCCCTTCGGCCGGGGCAGAGCGCACACTGCACACCCTGCGCCCGCGCTGCTGCCACCCCACAGGCGCCGGCGCCCGGGGAGGCTGGGGGTTCCCGAGGCATCCGCGGGCGGAGGGTTGGGGGGGGGCGGGGGGAGGAAGGAAGGAGGATTTGCAACAATACCTCTGGGAGGAGGCACCCGGGGCAGCGGCGGTGGCGGCGGCAGCTGGAGGCGGAGGCTAAGGCGTAGGAGGAGGTGCCCAGGCACTCCCCCTCCCATTGTCCCCAGCCCAGGACAGGCCCGGCCCCGCGCCCCGCAGCGTGTCCCGCGCCCCGGACCGTGCCACCAGTCCTTACCTTGCAGCGCCCGGCTGTCCCCCCTGCTCGCTAGAGCTACTTATCCCGGGAAAGCTCGCGCGGGGCCCAGGAGCGAACCCACAGACAAAAAGTGAAACTTCGGGAGGGCTGGAGCGAATGCTGGTTGGTGCCTTTCCCCCTCCTTCCTTCCCACCGTCCCCACCCCCTCCCCTCGGTCTCCCGTGCTGTGCCCTGAGAGCTGGAAGCTGACGTCAGGGGCCTGAATTCCTGACTTTGCCTGCACGCATTTTGTCCATGTAAGGTATGGGAAGGCGGGTGCCCGGGAGCCGCGCGGCGCTCCCTGCTGGGGGAGGGGGCGCCCGCGGCGGGCAGGGGCTGTGCCAAAAGGTGGGCGCACCACGGACATTGTATTTCCTGGAAACGAGAGGAGCCCACCTGGGGATGTAGGGAGCTCGAAGAGGAGGAAGAGAAAGGAGGTGTGGAGGCTTTGCCTGCACTGGAGGAAGAGGAAGAAGATGTGGAAGGAGGAAGCGGCCGAGTCGAGGGGCTGTTTGAGAAATGGGAGATCCTGCATCTGCCCTTAAAGGCGCCAACTTAGGGCGCTGAGTCTGAGCAGCAGAGATCCTGCTCTGGAAACCCCTTCCGAGATCTGGGTGCTGAGCCTCTCCCTGGATTCCCAACAGACTCCTAATATGCTGGAGGTCGGAGCTAAGACCAACTTCCAATCCGTCCACTTCCCACACGAGAAAGCTGACGCTCTCCGAAGAGAAATGACTTGGACAGAGTCATACACGCCACCGACCCAGGCGCGGGACCTGGGTGTTCAGACTCACAATCCCAGTTCCCTCCGCCATTCAGAGCCCTGACTCCCTCCTTCCCACAGAGCAGAGAACCAGGTTACATGTCAGAGGGCCACGCAGACCCCCCCAGTGAAGAGAATTCCAACTTCCTGGAAAGTCTGATTGACAACCCTGAAGGACAATGACGTTGCTTGGGGCCACTTCCTCTGTCCTAGGCTCAAATGTACGAACACCTGGAGTTTAACGTTTATTTTTCTGCCTGGTCCTGAAGCCCAGAAACTTCTTTCTGCGTTTATGCCTCCAAAAAGAAATGAGCGAACTGAGTGAGCTGGTTTGAATAAAGGCAAGCCTGTTCTTGGAAAGTTAGAGTTGAATTTTTCCCCTCTGATATTTGTAAATGTGAGGACTCGTGAAAACCACCATTTAATATGCCGAGGGATTGAAATGTGCAGCAGCCACTGCCTGGAAGGTGGTCTGAAGCTGGGGACTTTGTTTCCTTGTATTTCTATCCTATTGATATCTACAATAATAATCCCTCAATACAACACATCATTAAAGCAATTTATCAGAGCTTCATGTTAGACAGGACAAAGCATAGTCCCCTTTTTACATCTGAGGGGAAAAGGTAAAGAGACATGCCCAACACAAAAGCGCTAAAACTCACCTCCATCCGTCACCTGACTAATCCGATGTTGCCACCCAAACAGGACGCTCTGACCTCCAGCAGGACTTAATTTCCATTCGTGAATGTTAAGAGTACACTGTGTTGCCTCTACAAGAAGCTTCCAAAACTTGTTTCTAATGGGATTTGGTGCAATTTTTTTACCAAGAATTAAAGAAATAAATGTAGAAACTTACATTATTGCACTTAATGTTTATTTAACACTTTCCTTATGCAAACACTTTGAATTCCTGGGTTCAGATTGCCTAATGTCTCTTGCTCTCAAATTCTCATCTACACATACAAAAATATGAAGATAGTAGCAGAGAGATAAGGTCAAGAGTATCTAATCCATGCAATAATGAAATCGTTTTCTCTTTGCAACTATCATAATTTGAAATAGAAAAAATGAACTCTTACAGGAGATTTTGTTATGGGGCTCTAAAAAGATCATAACTTATTCCAACACAATTCTACCTTTAAAATTTCAGCAAATCAATATTTTAAGGCTGATGGTTTAGTATAAAAAACACCTGATATCACACAAAATAAGAATGGATTTATCCAAAGCTCATCAGATATAACAGGACTTGACCAGCATTTCTTTTTATGTTCCCCATTGGCCCACTTATAAAGAATAATAGGGTTCTAATGAGAATTAATAAGATTTAATAAGGTATAATTAGAGTCATTCATTTCCTCCATCATACACATTATAAGAGTGCTGTGTTGGATCCAAAATGCTACTAATTATGTTAAAACTGTTATATGGCTGTGTTGGGGAAGATCACTGTGTTTCTCCTCCTGAAATATTTATGAATTGCCCAGGTGGGCATGGTTTTAGCATAAGCATTATATAAAGTTAATCACAAAAGAATGATTTTAACTCATGAGGTACTCACCAGGGATATAAGAGGTAAAGTCATAAATCGGATGCTTGGCAAACTGCATGCAGTCTTGTCATCAACGCAAGCTCAAATCAAAAAGTTCTGTCATTTGCTGATCTGGTTTCTTTTGTATTCTCATTTTTCTCAGCATTCCTGTTAAAATCTGCTGTGTGCAGGGGCTTGGGAAAGAAGGGAAGGGTGTGTAAACTTGCAAACTCAATGCTAGAGAAATACAGATTTACACATTAGAAGACTAAAATAACAGAATTTCAGGTAGGGCAGAGGTTATGTGATCTGAGGATTACATAATGGTAGCCTTATGGCCTACAGAAGCATTCTGATTAGTACAGTAATGGCACACAAAACTTTGAGGAAGGCCTGGCTGTGGTCCCACCGCTCCGTTGCATCCATTATAGTCCCTTACCCAAGGCCCTTGTGTAGCTCAAGTCAATCTTTCCTTTGTGCTTCTGATATGCCAGACAATATTCTGAAGATTTTTCATATGCTTTTCATTTGATCGTCACAAAGCCCTTCTGAGGTTGCCATTATCATCTCCTCTATTTTGTCTATGAGGAAAGTAAAGCCCAGAGAGGTTAAGTGGCATGCTCTTATGACAGAGCTAGTAAATGGGTAAGCTGAGATCCCCCCTGAACCCAGGCAGCCTGGCACTTTGCTCACTCACTATTGAGTGACCATCTGGTCTCACTTGGAACACTCAGATGTACAGAACTCATAATCTCCAATAGCTGACCAAGAGGAAAAGATATGAAGGGGCTACTGAAGAAATAATGACAAGGGGAGGCATGGAAGATAAACAACAGCATGATGTTGCCTCTTCGTGCTTAACAACCATTTGGCCAAACTCATTCATATGGTTTGCACACCTCTTCAGATATTTCTGCCAGTCTTATATCCACTCACCTTTCAGCCAAATGAAGTTCTAGTGGTTTCCCAACCTCATCTTACCTTTTCATGCTTATCTGCCTTTACACAGGTTCTTCTTTCTCCCAGGTGCCCTCTTCCTTCTCTCTCCATCAGGCAACCCTTACCTAACCCTTAAATAATGCTTCCTTTGAGAGGCCTTCTAGCCCCTTCCAACACCTCCAGTGGACAGATTACCCCTACAGAATGCTACCATTAACTCTGCTTACCTCAATCCATATGACTCTGACTATATCATTGGTTACTTTGTCTTTCTCTGCTACTGGACTGAGAATATAATTTATCTCTTAGTCCTTTACACAGGGATTGCCTTGATCATTGCAGACATTCAGTTTTTCTCCTCCTTCTCCTCATCCTCCTTTGCCTCCATCTCCTCTATCTCCTCCTCTTCCTTCTCTCCTACTTTCCATTTTTTAAAATCTTTATTGTTGAAAGTATTACATATGACTTCTTCTCTTTTTACTTCACCTTTTCTCCCCCTTCTTCTCTCCCTCCATTTCCTCCTCTTCCTTCTTCTTTAATTCTTCTTCTTCTTCTTCTTCTTCTTCTTCTTCTTCTTCTTCTTCTTCTTCTTCTCCTCCTCCTCCTCCTCCTCCTCCTCCTCCTCCTCCTCCTCTCTTCCTCTTCCTTCTCCTCCTCCCTCTTCATCCTGACAAAGGCTGAGGAACATGCATAAAGTATAAGGTCCAAACATTTAAATAAAAATCACATAACCGCTTCAAGAGCTGAGTTCTAGATGTAATAAGACCAGTGGGAAGGAAAAAGAAGAGTGAAAGGGGCCCAACAATTTGGAATTGGCAAAAAGGATTGGAATAGGGAGATAAAGAAGGGGAAGGTTTGTAGTCCTTTCCTTGCCCTAAAACTGTCAGGGCAAGTCACCTCCTCTCTGGTCTCTGTTTCTATATCCATACAATTAGGTTCTTAGTTTTGATGTTTTCCAACATTTTCCCAGCTCTTTGATTTGATGCTCCTTTCAACCTATTGACCAAATTCATCTTCCTAAAAGATAACATACCACATTATGCTCTATTCTAGGTCTTCTCACATTTATAAATTTTATAAATTATCTAAGAATATAATTCTTCTATAAAAGTAAACACAAAATTATAGCAATGGTTATTTTTCAGTTTTATATTAAATCCTTTTTAAAAATACCCAGGATTGATTGCAAACCAAGATGGCAGCATAAGGTATACACCTGTACATGCTGCCTCTCACAACCACACCAAAACTACAATTAAAAGACAAAACATCTATCACTTAGAACCATGGGAAAGCTGGCTGAGTAGAAGTTCCACAACTAGAAGGAAAGAGAAAAGAGCACTGAGACTAGCACAAATGTGGAAAAGCTGAGGAACGTGGGCGCGTGCATTGGGCTGGCAGATAACAACTGGATGTGCTATGTTGTTTTTTTTTTCAACCTGAAGGGAGACACACACTCCCGATTACTCTGAACTCCAGTTTCCAAAGATTCTCTGGGGACCCAGACTCCTAGAGTGAGAAGCTGGACTCTCTGGCATCAGGTCGGAAAGTGAGGGTGGCATTCTTGCAGATGTGTGAGCAGGAATAATTGTTTACTGCCCTGGGGCACAAGATGCAGGTGACACGGAAACTTGGAGACACAGAAATGGCTGACTGGCAGCCACTGCTGTTTGCAATGTCCTATCCTAGTGATTTCCTAAGACCCTGCCCTGCCCAATTTACAAACCCACACAATTTCTGTACAGCAGCTTCAGCATATAAATGGCCTGCCCTTTTGCAGCTTAACTAAACAAACTGCAGCTCTGCTCAGACAGTTCCAAAACCTCCAAACCCCAAGCAAAGAGGAGAAATCTGCAGATCTCACTGTAGTTCCTGCTGGGTGACTTCAGACAGTAGCTGACCTGCACCCAATTGGAGATCCAGAAGCCAGAGTACCCAGTGGTCAGTGTGAGATGACATCAGATGTCAACTCCTTACATCCATAAGTGACACATTCAAGAGACAGACTCAGAGAGCACCAAAGCCTCACTGAAAACAGTCCTGCCCCAAAAGGGTGTCTCCAGCACAGAAGTTCTTCCATTATAGTCACAGCAGATCCTCACAGCCAATTGGCCTGGAGGTCAATTCCTCCCAGTGTACCAACAGCAATCAAGGCTTAACTACAACACTTTGCACTCAGCCCACAAAGGGGTGCACCTCAAGTTATAGGGAAGGCTGAATCACTAGACCCTATAGGTCACCTACCACAGAAAACCACCCCATCAACACAGGGAAGCAGCCAAAATGCAAAGAAAAAGAAGCATGTCACAAATGAAAGAAATGGAGGAAAGTAGACTATTGGACAGAGAATTCAAAACCACAGTTATAAAGTTACTCAAGAATATTCTAAAAACCTCTGAGGAACTTCGTGAGACATTTAAGGATCTTAATGAGAATGCCAAAAAAAAAAAAAAAAAAGGAAAAGGACTAGTCAGAAATGAAGCATACAATGACAGAAATAAAAAATATACAGAAACTCAACAGCAGACCAAAGGACCCCAAAAATCAAACCAAAGATTTGAAATATGAGGAACCAAAAAATACCCAACCAAAAAAAATAAAAGAAAAAAGAATCCAAAAATATGAAGATAGTGTAAGGTGCCTCTGGGACAACTTCAAGCATACCAACATCCGAATTACTGGGGTGCCAGAAGAAGAGAGAGAAAAAAATATTGAAAATGTATTAGAAAAAATAATGACAGAAAACTTTCTCTACCTGATGAAAGAAATAGACTTACAAATTCAGGAAGCTCAGAGAACCCCAAATAAGAGGAATCCAAAGAGGACCATACCAAGACACATCATAATTAAAATGCCAAGGACAAAAGACAAAGAGAGAAACCTGAAAGCAGCAAGAGAAAAACAGTTAGTTACCTACAAGGGAGTACCCAGCTGATTTCTCAACAGAAACTATGCAGGCCAGAAATGAGTGGCAAAAAATATTCAAATTGATGAACAGAAACAACCTACAACTAAGATTACTCTACCCAGAAAAGCTATCATTTAGAATTGAAGATCAGATAAAGAGCTTCACAGACAAGAAAAAGCTAAAGGAGTTCATTACCACCAAACCAGGATTATATGAAATGCTGAAGATTATTCTTTAAGAAGAGGAAGAAGAAGAAAAAGTTAAAGATAAAAATTATGAACAACAAAATGACAACAAATGTATGCCTATCAACAAGTGAATCTAAAAATCAAGTGAATAAAAAATCTGATGAACAGAATAAACTGATGAGTATAATAGAATCAGTGGCATAGAAAGGGACTAGAATGACAAATCTTGGGGGACAGGGGTGTGAGTGGTGTGGGAAGAGATTGGACAAAAATCTTACACCTATGGATGAATACAGTGGCTGGGGGTAAGGATATGGGGTGGGTTGGGGAATCAGGTGGAAGGGAGCTATGGGGGGGAAGTAAGAGGAACATCTGTAATAATCTGAGCAATAAAGAGTTATTTTTAAAAAATACCCAGTTTTATTTTTTCCAGAAAGAACTAAGTACAAGTGATAGTTTTTTGATTCCTTATATTTCAAATGACTTATTTGATTCTTAGCTTCATCTACTCTACTGCTGATTCTCTCCCTGTAAATTTCTTCTTCAATTCACTTAGTGTATTCTTCATTTTTGACTGGTCTTTTTTTTTATCCTGTTAGGGTAATCACTAAGTTCACTAAGTATCCTTATAATCCTTACAACCAGTGTTTTGAACTCTGCATCCAGAAGATTGCTTGTTTCCATTTTTTTTTTAAATTTTGTTCTGTGCTTTTATTTGGAATGTGATTCTTTATCTCTTCATTTTTGCAGATTCCCTGTGTTTGTTTTTATGTATTTGGTAGAGTTGCTACATATCCCAGGCTCGGTAGGCTGACCTAATAAAGTAGCTGTTCTGTAGGATCCAGTGGCATAGCTTCCCCAAATACCTAAGTGGGGCACTGAAGGTGTACCTCCTATGTGGGCTATGTAGTTGAGTCTTGATAGTTGTTAGCACATCAATGGCAGAGATTTACTTCCAAGACAAACAGCTTGCAAGGACTAGCTGTGATCAGCAACCAACAACAACCACAGTAGAGGAGTAGCTGTGCATAAGCCCACCCCACAGAATAGGTCTTTACTTCATTAGGCCTTTGGTGCCCACTGAGTATTCCCTTTGAGTGTGTCACTTGTGGAGGTAGTTGGGTGGTTATATTTTGACATGATTTGAAGCTTTCCAATGTGTTTGATGGTTCTGGGGCCTCCCAAGAGGTGCAGCCCAAGGTTAGCCACTACCTGTGTTTTGCCTGGGGCCACCCAGTGTGAGCTACAAAATGATTTGCAGATGGCTGCTGCATGTGCTCAGCTTGAAGGTTCCCAAATGAGGCCAAACTGACTGGGGGTGTGGACCCAAACTGCGCTTGGCATCAGAGCACACCAAGTGGTTAGGGACGGGGCAGGAACATCCCTGCCCCCAGCCACTTGGCTACTGCACACATAGTCCCACAGTGGCTGGGGGTGTTCTGGGATACCTGCCACTCAGAGCCTAAGTGCGTCCTACAGGCTAGGAGTGACCTGGGTCCCAAGTATGTTAATGGGACCCAGGTGGCTCAGTGCCTGTTTATGCAAATTAACCACCACCTTTGTTGGGTTTATTTGCATTTCGTTCCTAATTGGCTTTGTGGGCATGGCTTGTGGATGTAGCGAATAAAGGTATGGTCAAGTTGCATATTACTATTTTATATGATAGGATAGCTTGGTTAAGACCTCGCAAGAGAACACTGGGTGAACTAGATCAACTACTTCAGCTGCAAGCCTCCTTTGATGGTTATGGAGCAGCAACAGTGAGCCTGGAAATACACTCCAGGGCCAGATGGAGGAGTAGCATGGAACACAGAGTTCTTGTTTTCACACAATAGCAGCAAGTGGTAAGGGATGATGTACAAGAAGAGATCAATGTCTTCCTTGGTCATGGTGGCCTTACTGGCTCCTTTAAGAAGCTGTGCAGAGTTGACTGCTGAGGAAGGTCTGTTAGGTCTTGGTAATTTAGGCATCTGGGGATACGCTTTAGGATGTGCTTTGCTCATTTGTGACTGCAATGCACAGCTGCACCCACTCCTGAATAATTGCAGCAAATATCAGAGCAAAAGGGGGCATCTCTGCCGAGCAATAGGGATTTGATTAGATTTATGCAGGTTAAGTCAAAAGTAGGTTTACAGTTGTGAATACCATAAAAAGAGTTTATTCTCCTATTATTACTTATTAATTATTGAATTATTTTCCATACACACATCTGTAACACTACTTTTGCTCCACTTTGTGTTTCCAACTACAATTTTAGGTGAGTGGAAAGAGATCTATAATATATATTTTGACAGCTTAATTTAAATATCATTGATATACCACAAAATTTATTCATTTTAAGCATATATATTATTTTTAATAAATTTATGGAATTGCATTGTCATCACTGCATTCTATTAGAAAAGTTCCATCATCCCCAAAGATGTCTTGCTCTCATTTACATTTAGTCATTCCCCATTCTTAGCTGCAGCTCCAGGCAACCACTGTTTCTAGATTTGCATATTCAGGACATTTTAGATAAATGGAATCCTACTATGTGTAAAATTTTGCATCTGGCATCTTTCACTTCAGATAATGTTTTCAAGGCTCACCCATGTTGTAGTATGATATTTTTTACGGTCAAATATTTCATTGTAAGGATATACTGTTTTTCTGTTTATCCAGTCATCAATTATTAATTATTTTGATTATTTGAACATTAGAGTTAAATGGTTTGTAGTAGGATATGTTTTGGAATATTTCATGAGATGAGATTTTTACCCATACTTCTAACACTTTAGTCACTCTATTAGCTGAAGACATACTGTGTTCCTGCATTCCCTGAAAAAGGAAGGGGTAGATGTCAAGTTGATTAGGTTTCTCCTACTTTGCAGAATAAATTTAATATGAACTGGAAGTTCCAAATTATAGACAATTTTCAATTTTTTATTTATTGTTTTTAAGTTGTGAACTAAAATCAGTATCCTCTATAGGTTATCCAGCCTTTATTTGAGAACACTTATATTCAGAATGATGCCAAATTTAACACACCTCACTCCTCCATTCTCTACAACTTCCTACTTCCACCAACTTTCTGGTCCCAGCCCAGGGTCATTCTTAACTTCTCTCTCTCTTTAAATGCTCTCTTCACTCAGTTGTCAAATCTGGCCAATGTTGCCCTAAAAAGTCATTGAAGTGCAGCCCCATCATTTTATGCATTTTACATTCACAAATTCAGCATGAGTACAGAGAGAAGAGAGGTGACAATGTAAGTACAGTGTTTCTCTCCACCAGGCATCTGTGAGCAGAACATGGCAAATGTGAACCTTCTGTCCATAGTGGTTCTCCCAACCTTTGCCTGCATTCTTTTAAAAAAAATAAATAAATAAATCTTTACTGTTCAGATTATTACATTTGTTCCTCCCCTCCACCCAGTTCACACCCCACGCTGTGCCCTTAACCGCCCCCCCCACTGTCCTCATCCATAGTAGTACAATTTTTGTCCAGTCTCTTCCTAAATCCCCCTTACCCTTTGTCCTCCCAAGAATTGTCGGTTCACTCTTTTCTTATGCCCATGATTCTATTATATTCACTATTTTATTCTGTTCATCAGATTTTTTATTCACTTGATTTCTAGATTCACTTGATAGATATGTATTTGTTGTTCATAATTTTTATCTTTACCTTTTTTGTCTTCCTCTTCTTAAAGAATACATTTCAGCATTTCATATAATACTGGTTTGGCAGTAATGAACTCCTTTAGCTTTTTCTTATTTGTGAAGTTCTTTATATGACCTTCAATTCTGAATGATAGTTTCACTGGGTAGAGTAATCTTGGTTGTAGGTTCTTGCTACTCATCACTTTGAATATTTCTTGCCACTCCCTTCTAGCCTGCATAGTTTTTGTGAGAAATCAGCTGACAATAGTATGGATGCTCCCTTGTAGGTAATTAAGTGTTTTTCTCTTGCTGCTTTTGATATTCTCTCTTTGTCTTTTGTTCTTGGCATTTTAATTTTGATGTGTCTTGGTGTGGTCCTCTTTGGATTCCTTTTTTGTTTTTTTTTTGTGGGGGGGGTGTTCTCTGTGCTTCCTGGACTTGTAAGTTTATTTCTTTCACCAAGTGGGGCAAGTTTTCAGTCATTATTTCTTCAAATAGGTTTTCAGTATCTTGCTTTCTCTCTTATTCTGGCACTCCAGTAATTGGATGTTGATATGCTTGAAGTTGTCCCAGAGGCTCTTACACTATCTTCATATTTTTGGATTCTTTTTTCTTTTTGCTTTTCCAGTTGGGTGTTTTTTGCTTCTTTGCATTTCAAATCTTTGACTTGATTCTTGCGATCCTCTAGTCTGCTTTTGGATTTCTGTATATATATTTTTTTTATTTCAGTCAGTGTATGCTAAATTTCTAGTTGGTCCTTTCTCATATCCTTTTGGGTCTCATTAAATTTATCAGTCTTTTTTAAATCCTTGAAAAACCTTATAACCATGGTTTGAATTCTATATCCAGTCATTTTCTTTCCTCCATTTCTTTCTTTCTTTGTCTCTGCATTTTCGCTGCTTCCCTGAGTTGGTAGAGTGGCTTTCTATGCTAGGTGTCCTATACAGCCCAGTGGCTCAGCCTCCCCAGTTACCTGAGGTGGACACTCTTGGTGTATCCCTTTGTGGAATATGTGCACAGTCTTGTTGTATTTAAGCTTTGATTGTTGTTGGTGTCACTGGGAGGAATTGACCTCCAGGCCAATTGGCTGTGAGGAGCAGCTGTGTCTACGCTGAGAGAACTTCTGAGCTGGACACACCCTTAAGAGATAATACTTGCTTCAGTGGTGCTTTGTTGCTCAGTGATTCTTCCCCCTGAGTGTGTCCCTTATGAATCTGAGGAGTTGTCATCTGGATGGTTCCACTCTGACCCCTGGGTATACTGGCTCTTTGATCTGTAAGGAGGTGCTAATTTAGCCTCTACCTGAAGTCAACCAGCAGGAGCTATGGAGAGATCTGCAGATTCCTCTTCTTTGTTTAGGTTTTGAGGTGCCCAGATGAGGCCCAGCTGTGAAACAATGCAAGCTGCTGTGAGGCCTTGGGCTTTCTTTTGGATATTCTGGGTTTCATTGACTCAGCTGCAGTTTGTTAGGTAAGTTTAGAATTCAAAGGACCAGGCCATTCATACGCAAAAGCCTCTATACTCAGCTTGGATGGGACAGAGTCTCAGGACAGAGCAACCAGCAATGGCTTCATGGGGCGGGATCTCAGGGTGGAGCAAACAGCAATAGCTTCACATCAGCCCTGCCCTAGGAGGCCCCCTGGGTCTCAGTGTCCTGCTGTAATTGCTGCAAGCACCTCTGACAGAAAGCCACCCTCTAGTTTCGCCCACTGCCAGACAGTCCAGTTTTTATCCATATGAATCTGAGTCCCCAGAGTCTCACCCGGAACTGGAGTTCAGAGAAGTCAGAGCTTTTGTCTCCCTCCCAATTGAGAAAGCCATCCACATACTCACTTGCTAGCCCTCTGCATGCATGCACCTCCATACCTCTGCCTTCCACAGCTTCTTTGAGTCTCAGTGTGATTTTCTCTTTCCTTCTAGTTGTAGAATTTCCACTCAGCCATCCTTCCTGTGTTCCTAAATGATATCCATTTTATCTTTTAGTTGTAGTTTTGAAATTGTTGTGAGAGGCAGCAGTTTAGGTGTTTACCTATGCTGCCATCTTGGTTTCTCTGCCTGCATTCTATAATGTAATCAGTCACCACCTGATTCTGTCATTAAAAGATACCCCCCTTTTAAAAAAAAAAATCAATATGGCCCCAGTTAAAAGCTAGCTTTTTCTGGTGCTCAAGCAATAAACATCAATTAGTCCCAAGCTGGAAGAAAAAAGGGCTATGGTTGGCTCCAACATAAGTATTTTTGCAAGATAATTTCAAGTAAAGATTACTATTAATATATATATGTAAGTGTGTATATATATATAATTTTAATCACTAACACTAACATTAGATAGGGCTTCACTGGTCACCAGGAAAATTCAAATGCATTTTGAATACACAATATTAGCACAACTGTACAAAAATAAACATGAATAAAAATGGATATACATAAAGAACAATAAGTAGTTCATACTTGCATTCTTAAGTTAATTTTTAAACCAAAGGGTCTGTTGCTTTCACCTTCCATTTGAAACTTGCAGAGTCCCAATTGGGCATTTGGTATTATCTCACCTGTCAGGTTGACTTATGGAGTACAGCCTAACCTTAACATCACACCTAAGATCTTGATCCCCTCTAGTTCCAGATCCCTATGTGGATGCAGCTGTGTAACTTGAGGATTAAACATCTGCATGGCCCAGTGAAGGCTCTGGGTAAATATTCAACTTCCTTTTAGCAGGCTAATTTCCCTGTATCTATGGTATAGAGCCAATAAAATAATGAATGTAAAAACACATTGCAAACTGTAAATATGATGGAGCTATCCAATTCTATGAGAGTTTATAATTCTAACACTGCTTTTCCTACTTCTTCTCAACCTTTTCTTTCTTTTAAATAAATCTGAATTGTTCAGATTATCACAGATGTTCTTCTTTTCCCCCCGCTTAGTGCCTCTCCACATGATTCCCCATCCCACCTCACGCTCTTATCCCTGCCACTGTCTTCATTCAAAGGTATAAGAATTTTATCCAGTCTCTTTCCATATCCCTTATGCTTCCTTCCCCCTGAGAATTGTCAGTCCACTCCCTTTCTATGCCCCTGATTCTATTATATTCACAAGTTTATTCTGTTAATCAGATTTTTTATTCACTTGATTTTTAGATTCACTTGTTGATAGGTATGTATTTATTGTCACTTTGTTGTTCATAGATTTTATCTTTACCTTTTTCTTCCTCTTCTTCCTCTTCTTCTTCTTCTTCCTCTTCTTCTTCTTCTTCTTCTTCTTCTTCTTCTTCTTCTTCTTCTTCTTCTTCATCATCTTCAAAAATACCTTTCAGCATTTCATATAATCCTGGTTTGGTGGTGATGAACTCCTTTAGCTTTTTCTTGTCTGTGAAGCTCTTTATCTGACCTTAAATTCTAAATGATATATTTGCTGGGTAGAGTAATATTGGTTGTAGGTTCTTACTGTTCATCACTTTGAATATTTCTTGCCACTCACTTCTGGCCTGCATCGTTTCTGTTGAGAAATCAGCTGACAGTCGTATGGGTACTCCCTTGTAGGTAACTAACTGTTTTTCTCTTGCTGCTTTCAAGATTCTCTCTTTGTCTTTTGCCCTTAGCATTTTAATTATGATGTGTCTTGGTGTGGTCCTCTTTGGATTCCTCTTATTTGGGATTCTCTGAGCTTCCTGGATTTGTAAGTCTATTTCTTTCACCAGGTAAGGAAAGTTTTTTCTCATTATTTCTTCTAATACATTTTCAATATTTCATTCTCTCTCTTCTTCTGGCACCCCAATAATTCTGATGTTGGTATGTTTGAAATTGTCTCAGAGGCTCCTTACACTATTCTCATAATTTTGAATTCTTTTTCTTTTTGTTTTTTTGTTTTTTGGGTTGGATGTTTTTTGGTTCCTCATATTTCAAATCTTTGGTTTGATTCTTGGGTCCTTTGGTCTGTTGTTGAGTTTCTGTATATTCTTTATTTCAGACAGTGTATGCTTTATTTCTGACTGCTCCATTTCCATTTTTTTTTAAATTTTCATTCAGATTCTTAAAGGTCTCACCAAGTTCCTCAGAAGTTTCTAGAATATTCTTGAGCAATCTTATAACTGCAGTTTGTTAGAGTAAGCTGTGATAGGGCAGGCCATTCATGTACAAAAGCTGCTATGCACAGTTTGGGTGGGTTTGTAAATTGGGTGGCGCAGTGTCTCAGGGAATCACTAGGGCATGGCAAATAGTTATGGCTGCTAGTGAGCCCTCTATGCACCTCCGTGTTTCTACATTTATGCACATTTCCGCATCCTGTGCCCCAGCACAGTAAACAATAATTCCTGTGCAAACCTCTGCAAGAAAGCGACCCTCACTTTCCAATGGCAGACAGTCTAGCTTCTCCCTGTAGGAGTCTGGGTCTCCAGAGTTTTGCTAGAAACTGGAGTTCAGAGCAGTTGAGAGCTTGTGTCTCCTTTCAGATTGAAAAAAGCAGAACACCCAGTTGCCAGCCGCCAGCCTGATTCTTGCATCTCCGTACCTCTGCTTTTCCACGTTTGTGCAGGTCCTACCCAGTCTCAATGCTCTTTTCTCTTTCCTTCTAGTTGTAGAACTTCTACTCATCCAGCTTTCCTGTGGTTCTGGATGATAAACGATTTGTTTTTTAGTTGTAGTTTTGTTGTGGTTGTGAGAGGCAGAATGTATAGGTGTACACCTTATGCCGCCATATTGGTTTCTCCTCCTCTCAACTTTTCAACATGATCTTCAAAGTTTGCTTCTAGTGTTCGCTCATGATCAATTTGGCTCTCAATTTGTCAATATTTTAAAAAATAAATCTTTATTGTTCAGATTATTACAGGTGTTCCTCTTCCCCCACCCAATACCTTCCCTTCACCCAATCCCCCACCCCACCCCATGCCCTTACCCTGTCTTCATCCAGAGGTGTAAGATTTTTGTCCTTTCACTTTCCCAACCCCTCTCTCCCTCTTCCCCCTGAGAATTGTCAGTCCACTCCCTTTCTATGTCCCTGATTCTATTTTATTCATCAGTCCATTCTGTTCATCAAATTTTTCATTCACTTGATTTTTAGATTCACTTGTTTGTAGATATGTATTTGTTGTCATTTTGTTGTTCATAGTTTTTATCTTTACCTTTTTTTTCTTCTTCCTCTTCTTAAAGAATACCCTTCAGCATTTCATATAATCCTGGTTTAATGGTGATGAACTCCTTTAACTTTTTGTTGTTTGTGAAGATCTTTATCTGACCTTCAATTCTGAATGATAGCCTTGCTGGGTAGAGTAATCCTGGTTGTAGGTTCTTGCTGTTCATCACTTTGAATATTCTTGCCACTCCCATTTGTCCTGCATAGTTTCTGTTGAGAAATCAGCTGACAGTCATATGGGTATTCCCTTGTAGGTAACCAACTGTTCTTCTCTTGCTGCTTTCAAGATTCCCTCTTTGTCTTTTGCCCTTGGCATTTTAATTATGATGTGCCTTGGTCCTCTTTGGATTCCTCTTGTTTGGGGTTCTGTGCACTTCCTGGACTTTTAAGTCTATTTCTTTCACCAGGTAGGGAAAGTTTTCTGTCACTATTTCTTCTAATAGGTTTTCAATATTTTGCTCTCTCTCGTCTTCTGGCAACCCAATAATTCGGATATTGGTATACTTAAAGTTTTCCCAGAGGCTCCTTACACTATCTTCATATTTTTGGATTCTTTCTTCTTTTTGTTTTTCTGGTTGGGTGTTTTTTGTCTCCTCATATTTCAGATCTTTGGTTTGATTCTTAGCGTCCTTTGATCTACTGCTGGATTTCTGTATATTCTTTATTTCAGTTGGTGTATGCTTAATTTCTGACTGGTCCTTTTCCATTTTCTTGACATTCTCATTAAGGTCCTTGAAGGTCTCATCAAGTGTCTCGGCAGTTTTTAGAAGATTCTTGAGTAATCTTATAAATGTGGTCCTGAACTCTATATCCTCCATTTCTTTCATTCATGACATGTTTCTTTGTTTTCGCATTTTGCTGCTTCCCTGTGCTGATGGAGTAGAAGAACTGCTGTACTAGAGACATACCTATGGGGCCGGACTTGCTTCAGTGGGGCTTTGGTGCTCGCCGAGTCTGTCTCTTGAATATGTCACTTATGGACATGAGTAGTTGAATTCTGGTGTCGTTTCACACGGACCTCTAGATACACTAGCTTCGGGATCTCCAATGGGGTGCAGGTCAACTACTGTCTGAGGTGACCCAGCAGGAGCTACAGTGAGGTCTGCAGATCTCTCCTGGGCTGACCAGAGCTGCAGTTTGTTAGATTAAGCTGTGATAGGACAAGCCATTTATATGCAAATGCCTCTGCACACAGCTAGGGTGGGTTTGCAAATTGTGGGGTCTCAGAGTGTCACTAGGATATGGCAAACGGCAATGGTTGACACTCAGCCGTTTCTGCGTTTCTGTGTTTCCCAGTCCCCCGTGTCCCGTGACATGAACAGTAATTGCTGCAGGCACCTCTGCAAGGGAGCCACGCTCACTTTCTGACCCGATGGCAGACTGTTCAGCTTCTCCCTGTAGGAGTCTGGATCGCCAGCGACTCCCCAGAAATGAGTTCAGAGTAATCAGGAGCTTATTTCCCTTTGGGTTGAAGACAGCAGCACCCCTTCGCCCGCTGCCAGCCCCATTTGTGCATCTCTGTGCCTTAGCTTTTCAGCGCTTTTGCTCATCTCAATGCTCTGTCTAGTTGCAGAACTTCCATTCTGCCAGCTTTCTTGTGGTTCTGGGTGATAGATGTTTTGTCCTTCAGTTGCAGTTTTAAAATTGTTGTGCGAGGCAGCAGCCTAACTGTTTACCTATGCCCCATTTTGGCTTCTCCATCTCAATATTTTTTTTAAATATATTTTTATTGATTTCAGAGAGAAAGGGAGAGAGAGATAGAAACATCAACGATGAGAATCATTAATCAGCTGCTTTCTGCATGCTCCTTATTTGGAATGAACGTGCAAACTGGGCATGTACCCTGACCTGGAATGGAGCCATGACCTCCTGGTTCATAGATGATGCTCAGCCACAGTGCCATACCAGCAGGGCTTAATTTGTCAATATTGATAACAGTGGATGTACTAAACCACAAATTAATTCAAATTAATATATATTGAGCTTTGATTTCCCCAAATAGAGAGTGGATAAAAGGACTTTCCAGAATTAAACTCTTAAATGGAAGATTACTTAACTGATGTCTAAATACTCTAAGTGGTTTTCTTTAAGAAAAAAAGAAGTGGTTGCTGCATTGTAATGATGGCTGAATCTCTAATTAAATTATTTAAGGCACATGATATTGACATTTTATTCCTACCTCTGATTTCAATTAAAGGATTATGCTTGATCACCATGGCAGAGGTAGGAAGAAAAAACAGATTTGATTTTGTTTCCTTCTATTTTATTTTAGTTTTTAAATATTTATTATTGAAAGTGTTATAAGTCCCCTTTTTCCCCCACTGATGCCTTTCAGCACACTCCCACTCCCTGCCCCAGGCTTTCACCACCCTATTGTCTGTGTCTTTGGGTTATGCATATATGTATACAAGTTTTTTGATCACTTCCCACCCATCCACTCACTCTACCTTCCCTCTGAGATTGGACAGTCTGTTCCATGTTTCTTGTCTCTGGATGTTACCTTTGATTTAAAAATGACTAATTATTACAGTACAAAAATCATCTCAATTGCTATGTCTCCCATTGCATGTACCCCACTTAACCAAAAGGCAAGTAACATTTGTTGGGGCAAAGAAGATCAAAATTTCTGGGCAGTTTATCTGTCTCTGTCACTAACTTTACTGCTTACTGTTTGATTATGAGATGATCATCTTTCATACTCAGTTTGTCCTTTAGAGAATGGGCATAACACCAGAAGCTTTCCCTGGCCCACAACCTCCTATATGAAATCAAAGTCTACAAAAAAATAACACAAAATTATTAGTGATCTGGCAAAAGGTGTTCCTAGATAAATGGGATGCTTGTATGTTCCACTTGTCCTGGACAATCCAAACTTATGCCTATTTACTCACAGTAATTATTAATAATACTAGTGGCTCGGTACACGGAATTTGTGCACAGGGATGGGAGTGGTCCCTCAGCCCAACCTTCCCTCTCTCACATACTGGGAGCCCTTAGGGGATATCCAACAAGGCTTTAGGCCTTGGGCACTCAGCCATCTCCCTGCTCAGCTCAGTTCCAGCTGCCTGAGACCACTTGGCCCCAGGGGCTGGGCCCTCACCTCCATTTCAGCTCCCCAGCTGCTTGCCCTGCCCCCTGACCACCTCCCATGCTCGGGTGGCGGTGCTCCTGTGCTCACTCTGCCCTGCGTCCCGGCCACCTCCAAGCTTGGCGGCCAGGGCACCGAGGTGTTCGACACCGCTATTGCTTCCTCTCCACTTCTGGGGCCCAGCCCTTGTGCTGCTCAGCCTTGCCCCTCAGCCCCACCCCCTGCTCCTGATTGGCTGGTAGCATAGCCAATCAGGAGCCAACGTATGGTCACATTTGTATGTTACTCTTTTATTAGATAGGATTACCTTGAACATTTCAAAGTGGCCCAATTTGGGCAATTGACTTTTTTGTCCTGTACAGCACAAGGAATCTTCAGGTAAATATTTCTTGAGTACTTATTGATGTAGAAGCACCTGATTATGAATTTACTTTAAAGCAGTCATGCGTTCAACTCTAAAGAGACAAAGTTCAATATGCTGTATACAAATATTTTACACAAAGTTGAAAGTCTCTTTTAAAGTGCTGTGCATGTTCAGAATTGGAAAGAAATTATTTATAAATTATTCTTGTATTCTTTCATAAATATTTTCAACTATCTACTACAAGGCAAGCTCTTGATTAAGTATTAGGGATACAATAGAGAATAAAACATAGCCAAAGAGGTAGCTAGAGGCTAGTGGGGGTTCTAATCAAGGGAGCACATAGGAGGGGCACAGAAGTTTTGGGTTGGGAAGGATAGAGGAAGATTTGCTGAAAAGAAGAATAGATAAGATGAGATCTGAGAGAAGAGCAGACATTGGTTAGGTGAAGCAATGTAGGGCAAGGAGGAGTGTTCAGGGAAAAGATCCAGCATAAGCAAAGACTGAGACTTGTGAGATCATAGTAGAATCAGGAAATTAAAAATAGTTCATCATGGCTTCAGAATGGAATGTGGGGAGAAGAAGAAAAGATGAGCATATAAGGGAGGAAGCAATGGAGCTAACAAAACTTAGACCAATGTGGAGAGGGGCCATAATTCAGATAAAGGAATGGAAAAGCATTAGAGTATAGCAGAGCATCAGGTAATCTATCCTAGACATTGACGACTTTATCCAAAGTTTATACAGAAATTTTGAACAAGAGATAGGCTGTTAGAGCTGTGCTCAGGATGGCTGTTCCAAGCTGTGGGGCTGGGAATGTGCGAGTTCACTTCCTGCCGCTGGTCCCTCTTAGCCTGCCTCATCACCTGTGGGTTAACCTGCATGTGTATACAAGTGTATGCATTTAGAAATCACTGAATCCCATTATTCAATTTAATATGTCAGGAAACTGAACCTCTGGGCAAGGCTTGTACCTTGCAGAGTACTTCGTAGCTATCTCTTTCCCCATCAGACCTCTATTTCTACTTTGTCAGAGCTAGGAAACCCTAGCCCAATGAAAGACCTGCATAGAATGAAAGCCTGAAGTCATCAGGGGGTAGGCCAGAAATGGAGCATGACATCCATCTCTCTTCTGGGAGTGAGTGTGACAAGGACCCAGGTAGACAGAGAAGAATCAAGAGTCTACCATACCAGATGACTACTCATATGAAGAATAGTATATAAGGCCACTAAGGAACTATTTAAAAGATATTCATTGTACCATATAGCATTTTTAGTTGTAAAAAGTAAATTGCACTCCAAAAATATAAACCAAAAACTACATTTATGAAACAGATGTTGAGGAGCTTCTACAGTCTACTTTGAGACTAAATAATAGGTTCAAAAGCTATACAATTGGGAATGATGCTATTTAATTTTTCCCATAGTGACTGCCCAAACCACAACTGGCCTATACCACTGATTCCCCAGTACAAGCTGCTAGTGTTAGAACTATCACCATGTCGCCTCTGGCCAGTCTGCTTTGCTTCCTTGAATCATTGTGTAGTCCAGAGCTGGTGCGAATACATGGAACTGACAGAGCCTACTCCAGGTTCCAATTATAAGGAAGAGTGAGAAATTAAGTCTTTGTCATTTTTAGTTTTTATGTGGGAGACAACCTTTACTTCATAAAATGTGAGACTGTCCAAGGGTAAAAGAAAAGATTCAGATGCTGAGATGCAAAAAGAAAGACAAATGTTGCTCTAACTGGTTTGGCTCAGTGGATAGAGCATTGGCCTGTGAACTAAAGGGTACCAGGTTGGATTCTGGTCAGGGGCATGTACTATAGTTGCAGTCACATCCCCACTGGGATGTATGCTAGAGGCAACTGATCAATTTTTCTCTCACATTGATGTTTCTGACTCCCTGTTCCTCTTCCTTCCTCTCTGTAAAAAAATCATAAAAATATTTTTTTTAAAAAAAGAATGACAAATGTTCATTACATTACAAAACAAGGAACATAAGAACATTATTCAGGAAATGCAAAGGAAAGGCAGCCTCCTGGATGTGATTTACCTGAGGAAACAGAAGAAAATGTAAATGAGTTTTTGACATTCTCTAAAAGTTTAAAGGCAATTCCTATTTGAAACAAGAATTCTATCTAATAAAGAGGGACTATGCAAATTGACCATCACACTGTGACAAAGATGGCAGCAACCATAACCACAAGATGGTGGCACCTAGTCCCCTCAGCCTTGCTAGAGTCCCTGAGTCCTTTCACCCCTGCCAGGGGTGTGGCAGGCATGTGGTGTGGCCAGACCCACCTTCAGCCCCCAACTGCCCAGGGCTGGCCCAAAGTGCAGGCAAGCCTCAGATGGTGGCTGCCCAGCCACCCAGGGTTACATGAGGTTCAGGTAACCAGGGCTGGCCAAGGCTTGTGCTACTGGCAGTGGCAGCAGCAGAGGTGTGATGGGAGTGTCATCTTCCCCTAATTGCTGGGTGGCCTCCTGCCTCTGAGGGCTCCTGGACTGTGAGAAGGGGCAGGTTGGGCTGAGGGACCCAGCTCCAGTGCATTAATTTTCATGCACTAGGCCTCTAGTATAACTAATAAAGAGAGAGTCCAATTAAGTTTGATTAGAACAATGTTTCTTTTAAAAATCAAAATAGGTATGTTTGTTAAAAAAATATTGGAAGAGCACATTGCTACATAATAGAAATTATTTTTTAAATCTTTATATTCTTTAAGTTTTCTTGAATGAGCTGACAAACACAGATTTCTAAAGATAGACTTTAACAAAATCTTTTTTATCATTATGACGGCACCCAAACAGCAAAGCAAATCATAATTTTTATATGAAATTATCCCCAAACCTTCGTATACCTGTGATCTAACAAACCTACCTTGTGCTTTTCTATCTCAGTGCTTTTGCTCACTAAGAAATTCACCTCCCCCACCTACCAAAAAGATCTGTAGGTGTAAATTAATTTTTAAAAAATTTTTATTGATTTAAGAGAAGATGGGAGAGGGAGAGAGATAGAAACATCAATAATGAGAGGATCATTGATTGGCTGCCTCTTGCATGCCCCCCACTGGGAATCAAGCCCACAATCTGGGCATGTACTCTTGGCTGTAATCAAACCTGGGACAACTACAGGCCACAAGCAGATAAATCAGCCAGGGCTATGGGTATAAGTCTAATAGTCCTTCAAAACCAGTTCAGAAGATACGTTCTCCAGTAAGACTTTCCTGATAGAACCATTGGTATTCTAACCCTTCTTCAACTCTCTGGTTATCTCCCAGGTGTTTAACACTTTATATCTCATTATATTACTAGGGGCCTGGTCATGAAAATTCATGCACTGGAGGGGAGATCCTTCAGCCCAGCCTATCCCTCTCACAGTCCAGGAGCCCTCAGGGGTGGGAGGTGACCCAGAGATCAGGGAAAGGTGACACCACATCACACCTTTGCTGCTGCCACTGCTGGTGGTGCAAGCCTCAGCCAACACTGGTTACCTGAGCCTCAAGTGGCCCTGGCAGTTGGGCAGCCACCATCTGAGGCTTGCCTGCTCCTTGGGCCAGCCCTGGGAGGCTGGGCAGCTGACATCCAAGGCTTGCCTGCACCTCAGGCTGGCCCTAGGCAGTTGGGGGGCCAAGGGGCCTAAGGGACTCCAGAGGCAGGTACATCTGCCACCCAGGTGGAGCTGAGGGGATTGGGCATCACCATATTGGGGCTATGGGTGCCACTATCTTTGTGACAGGGTTAGGGTCAATTATCATATTCCCCTCTTTATTAGATAGAAACAGAGGCCTGGTGCACGAAATTTGTACACAGGGAGGAGTGTCTCTCAGTCTGGCCTGCACCGTCTTCAATCTGGGACCCCTCAGGTGATGTCGCCCACAACTGCTCTCCTCTGCCACAATTTGCCTCCTCTGCTGGGCCCCACCTCCAGTGTGTGCATGGTCATCTTGTGACAGCCATTTTGTGGTGACATTAGGGTGTGATGCATGAGGGCATGATGACCTCCTAGGCTATTATTAGAATAAACTAGTAATAGTAGTGGCAGTAACAGTAATATTCTAATGACTTTGTTATACTGTGAGCATTTGAGTCCTTTGGAACTTTAAAATACCTTGCTTAGATTTAAGTATCAGTAGGTGATAGTTAAGTGAATGATTAACAATTTGTCCTAAGAGTTGAAATAGATCCAAAAGATTTTGGAAAGATTATGCTGTTTCTTCTCTGACTTTTTATCAGCTGTGTAGCATTACTTTGGATTTGGTTAGTAGAGCAAACCCGTTTAAGTATAAATTTTTTAGGCTTGACAAATAGAACCAAGAAAATACTTAAGTGTTTCCTTTTGCAAAACACAGAAAGAACATGTTGTATCTTTCTTTATTTAGAACAATTTACTATCTTACCATGGGCAACTGCTTCCTGGGCTCCAGAGGAAGTTGGCTCTAAACTTAGAAGAAATGAGTTTGGATTAAGACCGCTCTAAGGCTGCTTTAAAATTTAGCCTTCTCTAATCCTAAAATGACTGGCTTTTAGGGACCTCAGCTGCTATGTTCAATCTGATGCCTCCTTGATCCTCACATCATCTATTCTCTGCTACTGGGTTTTGTTTGTTTGTTATTTTTTTTTCTTTCCAGTATAACCTAAAACCAAAAGCTTTCTTTCTCCCTGATGGGTTGCTTTCTCAAGTGGAGACATGTCTTCCACAAGCTGTTCCAATCTTTCTCCTAGATGTCAGTGCATTTGGGCCCCTATGACTCAGCAATCCCAGCCTCTGAAGAAGCCTCCATCATGACAGTCAATAATAGAATTTCCTCACACACTAGTTCTAAGTTAGGCAAGTACCATTTTCTTTATAATATGTGTCTACAGCTCCAACTAAATAATCACATTTTAGTACAGTCAGTGGAAATGTTATTGATAATCTATTATGTACACTATTATACCTGGTAAACTGTGGATTATGCATAACACACAACCTGACTTTCAAATGTGTTGTAGCTGAGAAGTATCAAGAGAACCTGCTTTGTTGTGGCCAATACCAAGCAGAATCCAATAGCCTGCATGGCTGTATGGATAGAGATGGGGCATTCCATTTTGCTATTCAATCATAGGTGATTACTTAGTATCCATACAGTATCTCAACCACCCAAGTCCTAATCAAATTTTTCTCTCTATTCAGTATTTTTAGATCTTTACCTCCTCAGCCAGAAATATATTCCCCCTTCTGAATACCCACAGGGAATTTTCCTATATATTATCTATTATATTAATTTTTATTATATTTTTAAATTTGTCACTATATTTTTTCTTCCTCTTCATATTTTATATGCAATATTACTCTATAATTATGAAAAGCCTTATGGTTCATATGTGGAGCCAGAGATATTTGTGTTAAGGTCAGGAACTGTATGCATAAGTCACATGCCCCTTGAAATACAGTAGAGCAGAGTGGACAGGATCTCAGGTGCTGGCATGTCAGCCTTCCCAGGTTCACATTCCAGCTCTGCCACTTGCAAGGTAGGCCTTTGGCAAGTCACTTAACCACCTAATGTACAAATGGAGATAGAACAGTACCTGCCTCCTAGGCTTGTTACGAGCTTAAATGAGTCGACATGTATAAGTACTAAGAGTGCCTGGCACTTGGTATGTGCTCTGTGTGTCAGCTGTTATTGTCTCCTATGACACTCTGTGCCCAGGAGCTGCTTTGTGATTGAGTATATAAAACCATCGACAATCAATCCTATTGCTGTGTAACACAACCACATGCATAGTCAATCACATATTTCTCAGGAGGTTGAAGGGAATGAATTGATTTAGTCTAATAAATCAGAGCACTTTGCGATCTTTCCAAATTATACATACTAGTACATACATTACTTCATTTTTATCTTTTTACAACAATTAACCACTTTCTTCACTCTGTGACAAAGTTCATTCATAGACCATGTCATTGTTGTCAGCAGGCAACAAGCACAGGGCATTTCTAAAAGCCTCATGGGTTCAACCATGCCGTGGGTTGAGATTCCCCCAGCAGAGGAACTTTCACAGCTCATTTTCCAGTGACAGGAGACAAACTAGAATCCTAACAGATGTCTCAGTGAGTGAGGTGAGTGAGTGCACAGGCCAGACATGAAAAGCTCTGGGCAAGTTAGGCTTTATGGCAATAGAGACAAATAAAAGTCTCAGATTAATTTTCATTTTCTCTACAGCTTGTATATATTCTGGTCCCCAAACTGCATTTTTCATACACCATACCTTGTTTAAATATCAGGGACTAAGAAATACAAATGTAATATCTTTAAGCAAAAACCAGCATTGGTTAGCATGGTTGCAAAGACAGCCACAATAACCTCACCTTTCTCTTCATGCACATACCTTTGCACTGTCACTTTGTTCTTCTTTCATGGGAAGGTGGAATACACTTACCTATCATTTGAATCCAGGCTAGCCTTGTAATTTTCACCAGTAGAAGAATACAACAGAAATAATATTTTGCAACTTCTGAACCTAGTCTTCAAGAAGGCATGAGGCATCAGTTCTTATTCTCTCTTTCTGGGTTTATAAACTCAGCTGCACATGAAAAAGCCTGAGCTAGCCTAAAAGGTGCTAGAGAGCCATGGCCTGACTAAAAGCCAACACTAATAAGCTCCAAGTGGACCTTGGAGCTGCATAAGTATAAACAGGCAAGTTCATCAGAATGACCACCCAGCTGAGCCCAGCCCAAATTATTAACCACAAGAATTGTGAGCTAATAAATGACTATTTTAGGCCACTAAATATTGGACTGCTTTGTCACACAGCAAAGACTAACTGACACATTATAGCACATGTCACTGAAAGAAAAACCTATACTTTAGGTCAGTGAAGATATTTGGACTTTTGGCAAGTCTCCTGGAACTTTTAAAATGAGTCTGAAATGAATGTGATGATTATAAGAGGAGAGGCACAAGCTCACCATGGAGAAAAAAAAAGGGGGGGTGGTGGTTCCAAGGGACAGAGTTTTCACCACAGAAGTCCTGTTTTTCTGCTGGGTATGAGTTAAGTACATACTGAATTTATAATGAATTAGCTGTTCAAAACGGTTCAGAATAATCTTTATAGTTAGAGTCCAGTTTAAAGATTACCAAATATTTTCAAGTATAATATGTCTTATGGTTTGGAATAAAAAACTTATTAAAGCTTACGAGGGCCATACATTAAGGGGTTTTCCAACTTGGCATTACCAAGGTAGAAGTGACCTGGGGGCTGTCCTTCAAACCTTCCCTTTTATCATTGTTAAATATTGTTGACTCAATTGAGATTTGATTTGAAGAAAGAATGCAGTGGTTACAAATGAGTGTTATGACTGATACTCACATAGCTCAAATATCTCACAGACAGAAACTAAAGTGAATAGCCAGTCATACCCACCCACCCAAACACACATGAACTGACATCTCAAGACTTCTTTACCACAGATTTTACAGCTCCAATGTAATCTCCATTTCCCATAGATGAGGGACTTGGGCTCAGAACTTGCTTGAGATCTTTGAGACTAGGCAAGACTCTAACACAACTTCACTGAGTCTAAACACATATCTTTCAACCTTGCCAATAATGTTTGGTAACTGGTAACTCTGTTGAGCTAAAGCTTAACCACAGGAAAATTATACACTATATAGTATGTATAATTGCCCACTTGTTATGGTCACCAGAAAGCACGATTTATGATTAATTTTTAGAGAGTGAACTAGCCTATATTTTAACATTTTTGTAGAAACCCTTTGCCCTAATGTTAGAAAAGCAATGGCTCTCTTCCTTCAGCAACCCACAGAAGAGGAACAAACTTGTCCTTGTGACCCCAGAGTTATAGAAGTAGAATCAAAATTGGAATTAGCAGGAGGTAGGTTGTAGCTTTTAGTTTTATTTTATTTTTTATTTTTTACATATATTTTTTTATCTTTATTGTTCAGTTTATTAATTACATTGTTCCCTTTTTCTTCACCCTATAGTTCCCCTCCACCTGGTACCCATCCCACCCTCCGCCCTCACCCGCCTCCTCTGTCCTCTTCCATAGTTGCATGATTTTTGTCCAGTCTCTTGCTGTACTTCCCACACCCCCTTTCTCTCCAAGAGTTGTCAGTCCATTCCCTCTCTATGTCCGTGATTCTGTTACATTCACCAGTTTATGCTGTTCATCAGCTTATTAATTCACTTGATTTTTAGATTCATTTGTTGATAGATGTGTATTTGGTGTTCCTGATTTATACTTTTATCTTTTTCTTCTTCCTCTTCTTAAAGAATATCTTTCAGCATTTCATATAATATTGGTTTGGTGGTGATGAACTCCATTAGCTTTTTCTTATCTGCGAAGCACTTTATCTGACCTTCAATTCTGCATGATAGCTTTTCTGGATAGAGTAATCTTGGTTGTAGATTCTTGCTGTTCATCACCTTGAATATTTCTTGCCACTCCATTCTGGCCTGCATCGTTTCTGTTGAGATATCTGCTGACAATCGTATGGGTGCTCCCTTATAGGTAACCAACTCTTTTTCTCTTGCTGCTTTTAATATTCTCTCTTTGTCTTTTGCTCTTGGCATTTTAATTATGATGTGCCTTGGTGTGGTCCTCTTAGGGTTCCTATATATTGGGGTTCAAGTGCCTTCTTGGACTCCTAAGTCAATCTCTTTCACCAGGTGTGGGAAGTTTTCAGTCACTATTTCTTCAAATAGGTTTTCATTGTCTTGCTCTCTCTCTTTTTCTGGCACCCCTATAATTCGGATGTTGGTATGCTTGAGGTTGTCCCAGAGGCCCCTTATACTATCTTCAATTTTTTGGATTCTTTTGGATTCTTGCTTTTTCAGCTGAGTGGATTTTACCTCTTTGTATTTCACATCTTTAACTTGGTTCTTGGGGTGCTCCAGAGCACTTTTAGGTCTTTGTATAATATATTTTATTTCAGTCAGTGTATGCTTAATTTCTGGTCGGTCCTTTTTCATATCCTTGAGAGTCTCCTTTATATCCTTGAGGGTCTCCTTCATTTCTTTGTAGGACTCATTCATTTCCACGTTGGTCTTGATCATTTCCTTGCAGGTCTCGTTCATATCCTTGTAGGACTCATTCATTTCCTTTGCAGTCTTGCTTATTTCCTTATAGGCCTCGACCTTTTGTTGGAGCCTCTTGAAAAACCCTATAACTGTGGTTTTGAATTCCATGTCTAGTCGTTTTTTTTTCCTCCATTTCTTTCACATCTGACTTCTTTCCATGTCTCTGCATGGTGGCTGCTTCCCTGAGTTGGTCAATTAGCTTTGTGTGGTAGACTTCCTACTAGGGACAGTGGCTCAGCCTCCCCAGTTACCTGAGGTGGATATGGGTTGCACAGTCTTGCTGAAGTTAAGCTCAGGTTAATCATTGTTAGCACTTGGAGGGTTGACCTCCAGGCCAATTGTCTGTGAAGCTCAGCTGTGCTCAGGTTGGATGGGCGGAGTCTCCGGGCCAAGCAGACAGCGTTAGCTCCTCCCTGTGCGGCCCCAGGGACCCTGCACTGGGGGCAATGGCCGCCAGCACCTCTGAGAGAGAGCCGCTGCCAAGCTCCACCGGCTGCTGGGGAATTCAGACTCTCCCAAAATGACTCTGCACACCCAATGTCTCACCCAGGGTCGTAAAACAAAACAGACTGACGGTTTTCCGAATGAGAGACAAGTCGCACAGCGTTCTCTACACGGTCACGCAGCTGAGCTGTTCGCGCACGAGCTGCCTTCTCCACAAGCCGGGAGAGCCCTGCAGCACCCGAGCTTCGGCGTGCCCTCCCACTGTCCAGTTTTCACCCCGTATGATAGTGGGTTCCCTGGACTTTGCCCAGAGCTGGAGAATCAGTCCAGTGGGACGTCTTTGTTTCCCCGTTCGGGAAAACTGGCCGGTTTTCAGCCGCCCGCCCTCTCCGCTGGCGCACGCTCCAAACCTCTCTAGCGCGAATCTTTCAATGCTGTCCGCCGCCGCTCCTCGGAGTCACAGTATCTTCTTTTCACTTTTATTTGTGGAATTTTCACTCGGCCAGCTTTCTGATGATTCTGGAAGGTGTTTGTTCTTTCGTTAAGTTGTAGTATTAAAATTGCTGAGTATGACGGCAAGATAGGTGTTTTACCTGTGCCGCCATCTTGGTTCTCCTGTAGCTTTTAGTTTTAAAAAAGGCTTTAACAAAAAAAAAATAAAATAACCTAATTGTCGTGACAAAATTGGCAGTTCTGGTCCCTAAGGTGTCTAGAATGGTGCCGATGGAACTCCAGGGCTAGTTAGGAGGCTGGATAATCTGACATCTAAGATTCATACCAGGAAGTTTTTAAAGTCTCTGGTCCTCACTCTTCAGTAATGAGGATTACTGCTTCTATTGACTCTTTGAAAAATTTTGTTTCCAAGTTAGAGGCCTACTGCATCTGTTTTTCTAAACATTGAGGAGAACTTTATTCAGGACTCTTTTAGAACATAAAGAATATTTCTTCTGCCCAGTTGCCAGTGTGGCTCAGTGGTTGAGCATTGACCTTTAAACCAGGAAGTCACAGTTTGATTCCTGGTCAGGGCACATGCCCGGGTTCAGGGCTAAATCCCCAGTGTGGGGTGTGTAGGAGGTAGTTAACCAATGATTCTCTCTCTTATTGATATTGCTATTTCTCTTTTCCTCTCCCTTCCTCTCTGAAATCAATTATATATATACTAGAGGCCCGGTGCACAAAATTCGTGCATGGGCGCAGGGGCGGAAGGGGGTCCCTTAGCCCAGCCTGAACCCTCTCCAATCTGGGACCCCTTGGGATGTCTGACTGCCCACTTAGGCCTGATCCTGGTAGGATCAGGCCTAAATGGGCAGCCAGCCATCCTTCTCACAATCCAGGACTGCTGGCTCCAAACTGCTCACCTGCCTGCCTCCCTGATTGCCCATAACTGCTTCTGCCTGCCAGCCTGATCACCTGCTAACCACTACCCTGCCAGCCTAATTGATGTCTAACTGCTCTCCTGCCAGCCTGTTTGCCCCAACTTTCTTCCTCTGCCATCCTGGTCACCCTAACTGCCCTCCCCTGCAGGCTTGATTACCCCCAATTGCCCTCCCTTGAAGGCCTGGTCCTTCCCAACGGCCCTCCCCTGCTGGCCATCTTGTGGTGGCCATCTTGTGTCCACATGGGGGCAGGATCTTTGACCACATGGGGACAGCCCTCTTGTGTGTTGGAGTGATGGTCAATCTGCAAATTACTCTTTTATAAGATAGGATCGAGGCCTGGTGCATGAGCGGGGGCGAGCTGGTTTGCCTTGAAGAGTGTCCCAGATCAGGGTGGGGGTTCCCTTGGGGTGAGGGGTGACCTGGGCAAGGGGCCTGTGGAGGTTTGCAGGCCAGCCATGCCCCCTAGTGACCCAAGTGAAGGCCTCGGGATCTGGGATTAATTTATTTCTACAATTGAAACTTTGTAGCCTAGAGCAGAGCCAAGCCTTCTGCTCGCTCTATGGTGGCAGCCATTTCTGTTTGAAACTTTGTAGCCTAGCATGGAGGCCTAAGCCAGCAATAGCAGGTGGAAATCTTTGCTTCCTCCACTGCCAGGGAAACCTAAGCCTCTGTTCTCTCCCGCTCAGTGGCTGCCACCATTTCTGTATCTTTTATAATTGAAACTTTGTAGCATTGAGTCAAGGCCTAGGCTGGCAACAGCAGGCGGAAAGCTTGGCTTCCCCTTGCTGGGGAAACCCAAGCCTCCCTCCTGCTCTCAGTGGTGGCAGACATCTTGGTTGGGGTTTATTTGCATAATCTGCTCCTGATTGGCTGGTGGGCGTGGCTGTGGGGATGGCTTGTGGGTGTTACTCCTTTATTAGATTTGTTCTTACTGGTTAGCCTGGCACCTGAAATTCACCAGCCCTTAATATGGGCATATTGCTTTCCCAAAAATATTTATAGTAAGGTCTGCAGGGGTCTCTAATATCACTGACCAAATATCTTCTGTATTGGGCTTCTACAAGAGGAAAAATCTCCTTGTGATTTTGTCTATTTCACTTCTCTCACAGGTGCCAAGTAGGAAGAAATGAGATGGAGAGGTGACCAAAAAAGAAGAAAACTTGTACTGATCCTTTAGGGAACACCAGGCACTGGGCTAGGGGCTTTGTAAAAGTTATCTTCTGTAATCTTCCTGATAACCATAGAGATAGTGAGTTCCATTCTGTCTATTTTGCAGACAGGTAAACCAAAGCTTTGAGAGGTTAACTTGTTTAATGTCATGTTCCTAAAAGGGATAAGCTGGCTTTGGAAGCCGAATTTTCATCCCAGCAGCCCCATAGGAAGGTTTGGATCAGAGTAGCTCAATTTCTTTACTGGAGTTCAAAAGAATGATGCATTAATAATCTTTAGCCACTTAATATGTGTCATATACACAAACCCTCACCGCCTCAGGAAGTCCCACAGAAGTGAAAACTCCTAATTCAGTGGAAAGCCCACTGGGTTGACCAAATCCCCTTCTCCACTCTGAATCTGCCATTTGTAAATGGGATTTGGACTACTTGCTTTCTTAGGTCCTATTTTTAGCTCTGAAAAAATTTCCATGAACTCAAAGAATGTATTACCTGAGTAATATGTGTTAAGGAAATTCTTTCAACAGCAGAGAATCCCTTTCTCTGCAAGTTTTAATTTTAAACTTTTTTTTTTCATGTGCCTACTTGGTAAGAGTAGAAGGTGTTAGAGTGGGAACCTTTATTTATTCCCAGGGTGTTTTGGCATAAGCAGAACCTGCAGTGAGAGCTTCCTCTACTTAGGAGCTTGCAGACACCTCTTCAAGGGGCAAGAAAAAAAGTCCTACTCAGCCTTTGCTGAGAAGATAACAGCCTGCTAGGTAGAATCAGAGGTGACAGGGAACATGGTGGGAGACAGCTAGGAAGAGCACAATATTAAACGTCAAGAGATGGTGTTCTAGTGTGGGCCCCAACTCAAAGTGTGATGTTGAGCAGGACGTGATTCTTTCAGGTCTCCAGTTTCTCAGGTCTAAAAGGAGGTACTAGGGCTGAAAGATGCTTAAGGAACCTAAGGATGGTCTGTGCATAATTGTGTAACTTTATTCACTGGTTCTAGACTTTAGTCCTTTAGAGTTGGGTTTGAAAATATGCCTTTTGGACTCTCTTGCAGCTTCATAGGTCATTGTGGGTTAGTCTAGTCCAGTGATCAGCAAACTTATTAGTTAACAGAGCCAAATATTAACAGTACAATGACTGAAATTTCTTTTGAGCCAAATTTTTAAAACTTAAACTTGTTCTAATGCCACTTCTTCAAAATAGACTCATCCAGGCCATGCTATTTTGTGGAAGAGCCACACTCAAGGGGCCAAAGAGCCGCATGTGGTTCACGAGCCCCAGTTTGCTGACCACTGGTCTAGTCCACTTAGGAGTTAGCTGCCCTGTGGATTATCTGATTTGAGATTCAAACCCCAGGAACAGAATCAGATTTTAAAAAATATATTTTATTAACTTTTTACAGAGAGGAAGGGAGAGGGATAGAGAGTTAGAAACATCGATGAAAGAGAAACATCACATTGATCAGTTGCCTCCCACACACCCCCTACTGGGGATGTGCCTGCAGCCAAGGTACATGCCCTTGAACGGAATTGAGCCTGGAAGCCTTCAGTCCACAGACTGATGCTCTATCCACTCAGCCAAACCAGCCAGGGCCAGATTCAGATTTTGTTCTTTATAGAGGAAAAAGGCATTATTGAGATTATGTGAAGAACCAATTGGAAAGCACCTACAATTAGACAAAAATTGCTCTGAGGAGATTACCATTTATCAAGGAGGGGCTCACTACCTCTCACATACAATCCAGATTGATTTAGATTTAACTTAGTCTAAAGAAGACCAGAGAAAGCTGCTACGCTCAGCCCTTCCTTTGGTGCTCAGCCCAAGTCCTGACTTTCCCAGCTTGAGGGCCTTCGGTGGGTCACCAAAGGCTCAGAGGCACATCTGGACAGGACCAGAGGTATCGAGCACTTGGAAAGCATTTTTATTCAACCTGTTACAATGCTGTAGTCCATTTTCCTGCCAAGTCTAAGAATCCTTCCAGAGTGTTCCTGTCAAATGATTGCTCCCTTTTTGTTTCAACTTTTCCAGCAACTAGAAACACATTGCTTCAAATATGGCAGCTGGTTCAATTCTCTGAGATAGCAGCGTCTCCACAAATGGGTAAAGAGTGTCATTCTATCTCATTCACTTGTATCAAGCTCCCTAAGGAAGGACTTAATTAAGAACTTCAGAACAAATGAAAATTGTTGGCTGCAAGTAACGTAAACAGACTGGTTATCTCATGTGAAAGGATACTATATTGAAGGGATATTGGAGAATCACAAACTAAGTGGGATACTGAAAGAATGAGCCTGGGCAATACGCAAGATGCACAGTCAAGATCATATGTCAGAACAGTTTAGTCCACATGTAGGTGCTCTTGTCTGCCTGACCTACAAATGTTTCCTCCATCTGCTCCTCATTCACTAAAGATTCAATGTTCTGGGTGAAAGAAGGTAGTTGGCTAACTTCAAGTCATGTGGTTTATACTTAGGGAATTTATGTCAGCCATTCTTCAAATGGGATGACTATAAAGCTTTTGCCATTGAACTCTCTGAGTACATATATGTATATGCCTTACCGTTATGTACTCTAATTGTGTCCTGTGCTGATGAAGTGTCCACTACCTGTCTCCACATAGATACATGTTCTCCAAAAAACTATTTTGGAAAGGTGAAGAAATGAATTCTGCCACCAAATCCAGTTGGAGCTTCCAGCTTATTAATGCCATATAGAACTTTACCTTTCTGTTATCTGCACTAAAACACACCAGTATCACTTAATGAACTCTTAAATTGGCTCTTTAAAATAGTAATGCAATCAGACTCCTCATTTGATTCATGCACAAAAATCGGCAGACAGGCTGAAAGGGAAAAATGTGAATCACAGTTTAAGTAGATGCTTTTCAACTGCTCTGTAACACAAACAGATGTATTAATTAACACATAATTTAGGGCATGTTTTCTACTTAAATGAAGGAAGGAGAACAGAGTATCATCTCACCCAAAGCAATAAGAAAGATTTGAACTCTGACCCCAGAAAAAAAATGTCATCTTGTTTTTAAAAAATGCATGATTCTTAGAACAATGAATCAGAAGCTCAGATTGGGGCTCTGAGGGCCTGAACAGGCCAGAGAACTGACCTCTGGATTTATGTAACAAGGAAACTGTTGTCTAAGAGGCACAGAAGAAGTAGACTACAGCCTTGATAATATGGGGGAAAGCCTTGAAACACAGATATGTCTGAATAAATTCAGTAGTCATAGAGCTAAGACATTTGAAAAGGCCTTTAGAAACAAAAGTGTGCTCTTATGTGGCAAGAAACTAAGTATAATAAGATTTAGATTGGGGGTAGAGGTGAAATTCTGGATATACATGGTATTATCTTAACTGTTACGGAGATACTAGAAATGACAGGGTCCAAAAAAAAAAAAAAAAAGATAGTTTCTGCCTTGTAGATTTAAAGGGGATTACACAGACACAGGCATGATTTTTATGTAGCACTAGAGGCCCGGTGGAGGGTCCCTCAGCCTGCATCCTCTCACAGTCCAGGAGGACTTGGGGAATGTCCTACTGATGATGGCTTAGGCCCAGAGGGAGCCAGCCTGAGCCTTCAGTTGGACATCCTTAGCACTGCCATGGAGGTAGGAGAGGCTTCCACCACTGCTGCTGCACTCGCCAGCCATGAGCCTGGCTTCTGGTTGAGCAGCACTCTCCTTGTGAAAATACACTGACCACCAGGGGGCAGCCTCTGTGTTGAGTGTCTGCCCCCTGGTGATCAGTACATGTCATAGGGACTGGTCGTTCTGCAGTTTGGTCAATTTTTATATTATCCTTTTATTATATAGGATGTTTTCTCATTATAGTAAATCAGTGTGTTTATTTTCTTTTTAAGTGTTTGTGTTCCCTGTCAATGTGGGAGACATCTTATTTTTATATGTTTAGTGATCTTTAGAGAGAGAGGCAAGTAGAGGGAAAGAGAGAGAGAGAGAGACATCAATGTGAGAATGAAACATCGATCAGCTGCCTCCTGTATGTCCCCTACCTGGGATCAAGTGTGCAACTCAGTCATGTACCCTGAGGAACCAAACAGGCAACCTTTTGGTACCACCACTACACCCAACCAACTGAGCCACCCCACACAGGGCTGTTGTGTTTATTTTCACTAAAGGATGAGAACACTTTTTCTTAGAATGATGATCATGTGCTCTTTCTTCCTAAAATTCTTTGGCATCTAGCCCCACCCATCTTGGGTAATTATTTGTATGTAGATCTTATCTTATTGGACTTTGGGCCTGAGAAAAGAACTGTGTCCCATTCCCTTCTTTTTCTTTCCCCACAATGCTTGCCTAGCACAAAGGGGATTCTCAGTGTGTGCACGCTGAATGAATGAATCATGAAACAGAATAAAGAAGACATAGGGCTTCTTGTAGTCTTGGAAAAATCCTACCAGATCACTCTAGACAAGTTGTGTAAACCTGGAAGGTAAATTCATGTCTCTGGGGCTTTCCTATAAAATGAATGGGAAAAATGTTGGCTAAATTGGGGATGGTAAATAAGTTTCACTATACATACCTGTTAAGATTGGCAATGGCTAAACTGAACTCTGATCTGAGAAGAATTTGAAGGTCACATCTGGGCTTTGCCAAGAAGAGACCTGTGATCATTTAGCCGTGCCTCATGGGCCCTGGAGTAGCAAGTGGTTGCAAGTGTTATCTGTCAGCCACAAAATATGTGCATCTAGGATCTTTTCATTCTCACTCCAATCAGGAGCTTCAATGGGAAAATAAGATAGAGATGACCAAGGAATCGGTCAGCTTCTCTGGGCTCTTAGATTGGAGGCTCTTTTTGGCCATATTACACATATCTTTCAAGGATGGCAGGTTGTTGCAGGACATTTTGAATCTTCTGTGTATCTGATAACCAATATGCACTGCTCACCTCTAAGTTGTTGTATTTGCTTTGTTTTAGAGAATGAGGAAGTAATTAATTTGAAAAAGAACAACCTTAACAGAATGTCAAAGGTAAAGATGAGTCATTCCAGCCCATCCATATAAATATCTTCTTACCCTCCAGGCAGTTCCCTCAAAAACTCATGTTTATCAAGTATGCCAGTAAACTGAGTAATGGGGACTCTGGAATTGTCTAGATTTCCAAATGCAGACTGATGAATCCTGATGTGTCTACTAACAACCATGTCATATGCCTGTTTTAGATATAGCTTCCAAGGTCTTAACCTAGAAAAAATGAGTCGAAATCTTGATTCAGGAGGAATATTTACACTAAAAAATTTCCAGGATGATTCTGACAGGAAGCCAAGATTGGAAAGCACTGTTTTTGATGGCTGAATCATAGTTCAAAAGTCTCTGTAAAAGGTGAACAAACAAGATAAAGTGTCAGAGACAAATGTAAATTCCTCAACTTTACATAATAAGAACTGGGAGAATCTAAGCTGACCAGCATGTGTAATAAATCTCTGGTATTTGTATGAATGCAAACTCAGGATGAACTAACTCTGAAACATAGCCTCCCAAAATGGTGCCAGTGATATTAGGCTGAATGCGTACCCATGAATGATCCAGAGCAGGATAGGAGATTATCCTTTCCTAGCTTGTATTTTCAGAAGACAACTGGATTATGTTCTTAATTTAATAGTAATAATTGTTACATTAAATAGTAGTATTTAGTAGCAGTAATAATTTTTGAAGTAGCACTTTATCATTTACAGGCTTTGTATGTCCATTTTAAATATATTTTTATTGATTTCAGAGAGGAAGGGAGGGAGAGAGAGAGAAAAAAAAATCAATGATGAGAGAGAATCATTGATTGGATACCTCCTGCAAGCCCCACACTGGGCATCTAGCCTGCAACCAGGGCATGTGCCCTTACCAGGAATTGAACGGGGTTTATTGAAACAAGCACTGAGCCATGACAGTCGGGCCTGTTTCCATTTTATTTACTCTAAATACAAAGTTCAGTCCAGCTGTGTAGATGGAATATAGTTTATTGGTGGAAATACAACTCAAACCTAAGTCTTTTATTGACAATTTCCATGTCAAGATTGACAATTTGAAGAATTTACAGACCAGGAGACTAAAAGAGATGAAAACCATTCTTATTAGAAGAAAGAATCCCTTATCCCAGGAAGAGTTAAGGCCTTTCCTGTTGTCTTCAAAGTCTGGTGGGCTTCCATGGGGAAAGAGAGAACGACTTTCATAGGAGGCCTCAGAGGACAAACCTGGCCAGTGGTAGAAGTCACAGGGAGAGAGACCTTAACCCAGACCCAATATATTTCTTTTATTCAAAGTTCTCTAAGATTCAATAGGCTGTCTTCAGGCAAAGGCTGGAAAACTCTTTATCAAGAATGTCCAGGTAACAAGTTTGAACTTGGTGACTTCAGAGGTCCTAGAAGAGACCTGGGTTTGGTATGAAACCCAGGACCATCCAATTTTTTGATGATCAAGGTTATAAGAACAGCTCATCTGGAGGTAGAAATTGTGAAGAAGAATGGTTACCTCAGATGTGGAAGCTTCCACTCTATGCCCAATTAGCCAAGAATCTCCCCATTTTGTCCTTTGGCCAGTATTGGAGAACTCCATGTGTTAGGCTGAGCTGAAATACTCAGGCAGCCTGATTTCCCTTATGCTTTAGGCAACCACAGCCTCTTTCCTTTTACAGCTGTTTGGTGACTCTGATTTAGTCATTGAACCACTAATCCCCAGAGCTAGAGCACCCTTAGAGGCCATCTGGTCCAACCTGCTTACCCTGTAGATGGGAAAGCAGAAAGTGAAATATGTGACTCAAATCACAAGTACTATTAAATATTAGGGTTGGAAGAGAATCTTAGAAAACCTCTGGTCATGTCCCTTTATTTTCTTGAGACCTTAGAAGGGGAGTGATTGCCTATGATCACAAAGTCAGTTAAGACATGGTTACGGCAGTCCCTTATCTCTCAACATGTCCCTCTTTTTGGTTACACATCACACCCCCTGCTTTTCCCTGGGGATTTGTTCTTCCTATCAAGCTAGAGACAATGCCTTCAGTTATAGGATGGAGAGTGCCTAGAGCTGAGCTCACGGAGAGCATGACAGGCATAGCACCACCTTCACTCCAAGCTAGGCCTTGGGGAGATGTGCAACATTAGCATGGCTACAGACAGAGTTCTCTAAGGATGCAGAAAAGTAGTATAAGTATTTTATAAGCTGTCACATCACTGAGGTTTCAAATAAACAGACTACACATTTTTGGGGTAATTCTACATACCAATCCTTACCTGGTTTAGTTTTCTGTGTATTTGGGTATTGGAGACCAGAGTTGGTATGATGGGTGGAACATAGAACTTGGAATAGAATAGAATTTATCCATATAATAGCTGAGAATTTTTAAATGAAGTGAGTAGAGAAATATCATTTGGCAATCCTCCCCTCTTCCCCCAACCCCTCTCCACCTGCTCCTTCCCTTCCTTTCTTCTTTTCTTCCTTTCTTTTCTCCTTCATTTTCCAAACTCTGGGCTGCAGGTGTTTATCAAATGAGCAATGAGTGTCCTAACTCTAAGAGCTAGTATGTATCTCTCTAATATAAGGATGCTCTGTTCTGCCTTTCAGCATCTTCACCCATTCAAGAACACAACTCTAGAGAATGCAACACAGATATTTTCCTTTGTGAAAGTCTATACCCAAGGCCAGTGCAAAATCTATCTTGAGTATGACTAGTGAACTCATTTTTTTCTGAAGTTACTGTTGCTGCAAGGCTTAACATTTGTAGTAACAAATACCAGAGGTTACCAAATGCCTGTCCTGTTTCAAAATTCTTTGCAATTATTCACTGCTCTGAGAAATTTTCCTTTCTCCACTGGAATTTTCCATTTAGTACTCTATCTAAAGGTGAATTTTTCTAGTGAGGAAATTCGAATATCCCATTTGCAGGTTTTTTTTTCTTTTTAATTATGACTATGTTTGCCATTTTTAGCTAGAAAAAAATTCCCAAACCAGATAACCCAACTCTCTTACATTTAAGTACCCTAGGAAGTGACTCTCTGTGGTAAAAACAACAACAATAATAACAACACACACACAAAAAGGTTTCTCCAAATGTACTCAAGAAAGAAGTGTTTGTCACCTCCTGAGAGAATGGAATGAGTGTGAAAAAGCAGGGGCCCCTTTGTGATGGAGAACCTAGACTCATCTACTATTTCTCCTCTTTATAACCTAGACTGCCATTTACAAGTTGTGCAGCTTCGAGTACGTGACTTAACCTTTCTGTAACTCATTTATGGATAAGACTTCTATAGAACGCATAAGTCTTGTGAGGAATAAATGAGGTGCTGGATCTAAAGCATAATTAGAGGGTTTCCCTGGTAACAGAAGAGTGAAGCAGAGGCCTGGAGACTGAAGTGAGGTGTGTATGTGGGAGACAGGGTAAAGAGAAGAGAGAGTGTCTGATCTAGCCAGGCTATAAAGAGCAGGTAAGCAGGAGGAGGTCAGGCCTACCCAGATTTGCTTGGGAACATGAAGCTTAACTGAGACTGCATCAGAAAACTGGACTGCCTCTTCTCAAATAAAAAGTGGAATTCACAACCGGGAGTAAGGAGTGGGGTCAATTAAAATTTTAGAAATTAAACCAGATAATAAATTTCCAGAATTCAAAAGAGGATTGGCCTGGAAGATAGGAGATCTTGACTTTGTCTCAGCATGCTAGGAACTACAATTTAACTGCAGGGAGGTAACAATTTTTATATGGCTTAATTTCCCTGTTGCTCAATAAAAGGAGAAGGGCCAGATTGCTAGAATATCTCTGGTTTCTGATTTGTGTGCATTTTTGTTAGTGCTTAATAATAAGAAAAAAGAATTATGCTGAATTGTAAAGAAAGAAAGGTAGATTGAAAGATAGAAAAAAGAAAGGAATGAATAAAAAAAAAGCCTTAAGATTTGATAGAGCTAATGAACTCTGCACTATTTCTAGCAATTCCTGGCAAATGTTTCATAACAATAGCAGCTTGCTTTCCCCTTAGGAAATATTTGTAGAAAAAGAGGTACAAATTGTAAGCAGGAAGACACTCAAGATGTTGAATATCTTTGAATGTCTGATAAGAAAAGGGAAAAAGCATTTGATGTTAATTTATTCACTCAGTAAACACATGTCAAGTGCACACTATAACTTGTGTACCAGCCCACATGATTACCACTTGATTTGGGTCTTCAAGAAGTCACAATTTAGAACAGGATACAGGCACATAGTAAATACAATCCACTCTAGGAAACCAAGATGGCAGCATAGGTAAATACCTAAACTGCTGCCTTACACAATAATTTCAAAAATACAACTAAAAGACAAAACGAACATCATCCAGAACCACAGGAAAGTTGGCTGACTAGAAATTCTACAACTAGAAGGAAAAAGAAAAGCACACAGAAAAGCAGAGGAGCTGAAAAGACTGAGGTACGGAGACACATGCATGCAAAGACAATGGAGCTGGAGAGGACGGGGTGGCTGAGTGCCTGGCTGGTGTGCTCTAGCAGAAAGGAGACAAAAAATCCAGACTGTGCTGAACACCAGTTCTGACTACACTGAACCCCAGTTCCTGGAGAGACCCTGAGGACCCAGGATCATACGGAGGAAATCTAGACTGTAAGGCAGAATCTCAGGGGAGAGGTGAATGGCAGAGGTCTGGAGGCGCACGTGTGAATGTGCATAGAGAGGACAGACTGTTGAGTGTGCCACTGGCTTGAGCTAGCGGGAAGGAGACAAAAGCTCCAGATAGTGCTGAACCCCAGTTCCGACTGCACTGAACTCTAATATGGGTGAGAATCTGGGAGTCTGAATTCATTGGGGGAGAGACTAGACTGTTTGCAGTGGGCAAAACCTGAGGGTGACTTTCTCTCAGAGGTGCTTGCAGCGACTGCCTGCAAACACTGAGACCCAGGAACCTTGTGGGGTGAGGGCTGACTGGAAGTCAATGCTATTGGCTCCACCCTGAAACTCTGTTGCATACAAGCTGAGCACAGAGGCTTTTGCAATTTTACAAGTCTTGTCACCTAAGGCTATCTCCCAGCATACACACAGCTGATCCTCACAGCCAATTGACCTGGAGGTCAATTTCTCCTAGTGATACCAACAACAATCAAGACTTAACTGCAACAAGGCTGTACACACAGTCCACAAAGGGGTGCACCAAGATTGTCTACCTCAGGTAATAGGGGAGGCCTAGACACCTAGCACACAAAGCTACCCTACCAATTCAGGGAAGCAACAAAAATATGGAGAAAAAAAATAGATCACAAACAAAAGAAATGAAGGAAAACAAATGACTTGATATAGAGTTCAAAACCTCGGTTATAAGGTTTTTCAAGAAGTTTCCAGAAAAGGCCAATAAATTCAGTGAGGCCCTCGAGGATATGAAAAGGACCAACTAGAAATTAAACATACATGGATTGAAATAAAAAGTATTATACTGAGATGCAACAGCAGACTAGAGGAATGCAAGAATTAAGTCAAATATTTGAAACACTCAACCAGAAAAGCAAAAAGAATCCAAAAATTTGAGGATAATGTAAGAAGCCTCTGGGACAACTTCAAGTGTACTAACATCAGAATTATGGGAGTGCCAGAAGAAGAGAGCAAGATACTGAAAACCTATTTGAAGAAATAATGACCGAGAACTTCCTCCCCTCTCGACCCCCCCAGTGAAAGAAATAGATTTATAAGTCCAGGAAGCACAGATAACCCCAAACAAAAGGAATCCAAAGAGGACCACACCAAGACACATCATAATTAAAATGCCAAGAGCAAAAGACAAAGAGAGAATATTAAAAGCAGAAATAGAAAAACATTTAATTACCTACAAGGGAGCACCCATATGATTGTCAGCAGATTTCTCAATAGAAACTGTGTAGGCCAGAAGTGAGGGGCAAGAAATTTTCAAAGTGATGAATAGCAAGAACCTACCACCAAGATTACTCTACCCAGCGAAGCTATCATTCAGAATTGAAGGTCAGATAAAGAGCTTCACAGATAAGAAGAAGCTAAAGGAGTTCATTACCGCCAAACCAGTATTATATAAAATGTTGAAAGGTATTCTTTAAGAAGATAAGAAGAAGAAGAAGAAGAAGAAGAAGAAGAAGAAGAAGAAGAAGAAGAAGAAGAAGAAGAGAGAGAGAGAGAGGAGGAGGAGGAGGAGGAGGGAAAGGAGGAAAAGGTGGTTTCTTTAAACTAGAGCATGGATGGAACTGGAGAGAGAGCATTATGCTAAGTGAAATAAGTCAGTCAAAGAAAAATAAGTATCACATGATCTCACTCATTTATGGAATATAATGAACAACATAAACTGATGAACAAAAACAGATCCAGAGACAAAGAAACATTGACTGTCAAACCTCAGAGGGAACATGGGGGAAGGTGGGGTAAGGGGAAGAGATCAACCAAAGGACTTGTATGCATGCATGTAAGTCTAACCAATGGACACAAGACACCAGAGGTATAAGGGCATGAATGGGGAGGAGTGGCTGGAAGAGGTAATGGGGATGAGGACACATATGTAATACCTTAATCAATAAAGAAATTTAAAAACAACAACAATAAACTCTATAGACTTAGTGAAATAAGAGCTGAAGAAAAAATTTATACTAACTGGGGAGATTAAGCAAGTTCCTATCAGGTGACATTAAACCAGGTCTTAATAATGAGTAAGTTTGTGTTAGATTTTGAATGAGGAAAAGGGCATTCCAGGCTGAGTTAATGACATGAATAAAGGATTGCAAATGGGAAAGTCTGGGTGTTTTTTTGTTTTGTTTTGTTTTTTTAAGGGCATGGAGCTAGTCCATGTTGCTAAAACACAGAAGCCTGGGGATCTGAGAGAAGGGACTAAGAAGGTAGAATTTGTCTGTTTTGTTTTTGTTTTCATTATAATTTACTTTCCTAATGGTTCTTATTAGAGAATTTTATCCAACATTCATTTGAGAGACGAAGAATCATTAATAAGATGCTTGGGAAGATAATGCCAATGTTTAGTAATCCAGTTAATGTGTGATCTGCATGTTTGGAGTACAGAGGCACATGGAAATTGCTGATATTCTTAAGAAATAGATCTTGGTTTTTATTCTTTGGCTTGTTATTAATAATAAGAATTCTAGTGTGCTCAGAATAACAGATTGGGAACTCAGTGATTGTGGTTTGAGCATTTGGAGAAGTCAATTGATATCTCTAGGTCTCACTATATGGCCTGACCTGGAGTAAGTTAAGGGTAATTTTTAAAAATAAAAATTCTGTGACCACATATTCAAAGCTTATCTGACTCCATCACGAACCAACTCTATGACCTTAGGCCCAATAAATTAATCTTTGTTTTCTTAGCTTCTTCCTCAGAAAACTGCGGGGGTGCCTCAGTGCCCTGAGTCACTGTGGGAGGTCCATGGTAGGGGTGTGAAGAGCAAAGGTGCAGGAGTGATGTGCCAGGGTTTCAGGGAGTTGCTTCAGATAACCCAGGTAGATCTTGGACTCGCATAGACCTGCTTATAGGCCTGCTCGCCTCATTCTAATAGTAGTTATAGAACTGTCAGTGCATAGCAGGGAAATTAAATAAGGTCATAAACATGTAATAAAACAATAATAGGAATATAAAAATGTGAGTATATGTGATTATTTTAAAATTAATTTATAAGCACACATGGAGTATTTTTAATCAAAATACAATTTTATTAGCCAAATTTTGTATTTAGTACAAAATTCACCTAGAGTGCAACAATCAGAAAAATATAGGATGGGAGATCAGAAGGAGTATAAAACTTTTCTTGAATTATTTAAGACGCAAAAGCACATGTTCAGGTCTAGTTTAAGACCTAAGTTGGATAACATTTCATCAACTGTTTCTTCCACATGAAGGCTGAGCACAGAGCAAGCCAGGCCTCTGAGAAAAAGATAACTGTCCCTTGGAGCAATTCTCAAGTTTGAAAGTTTTTTTCTTGTGTGAAGCTAGTTTGTTATCTTGACTATTGAAATCTCAGAAATTCATAAATAGATGCACCCTTAGAGTTCACCTAAGTTCACCCATAGACTGCAGAAACACCTTCTACAACACAGCTCCTTGCCTATGTGTCTCCTGACCTCTACCAGATTAATTTCCCTTATTGATTTCTTCTCAGCACTCAAGAAGAAACCTATGCTATTAGTGAACAGGTCTAATTGTTAAAAAAGAAGGGACTCCTTCTTGGCCATGATTCTGGTTCTCTGAGACCAGTATTGACTCTGTGATCTGAGGCCCAATTAATCCATATTTGAAATCTTAACGTTACAAAACAAGTATGATCTGCCTTGAATTTGTTTACCCTTCAGACACATAGAATGTCAAAATGCTTTGTTTTCCTGCTAATTATCCTCAGTTGTTTTAGGCATTCTGCAGTTCACCATTTTCTCAAAATCCTACTTCGTTATGAGTCATAGTCTCTTCTCATTGACCTACATTTCGAGGGGTGTTGAATTTATCATTCATTTTTAAATTAAGGTATATATAAAATTCTCTAATGGATAAGCCTTGGCTAATTATGCTACTTAATATTTACATCAATGGTGGGGGTATCAGAAAGAGAGAATTATTCCTGAATTACTATGATAAGAATTTAGGTTGGATATTGACATTTCGTGTAGGTCATATGCTTCTATGAGTACAAAGCAGAAGACATAGATATCAGCAAATAGATAATCTTGGGTCTGCTACCTAACCTTCCTGTGCCTTGTTTTATTTCAACTCTTATGATATAAATAATATCATCCTCAAGATAGGACTGTTTTGAAGGTCAGATAAGGTACTATGGGACAGTGCCTGGATTATGGAAACTGTTCCATAAACGTTAGATGAAGTCAAGTAAAGTAGAATTTAAATTCATTCTGATTCTTAAATTACAGAAGTTGACATGAATGTGCAGGATGAATGTGCTTCATTGAGGGAAAATGAATTCTCTGAAAGAAGAAGAGTAAACAACTATTACACAGATGGAAGGAAGACTGTTTATGCTTTAAATAAATATCAGAGTACAATACAAATATCAGAAGGCACTATGTAGAGAAAGCAATAATTGAAAATCAGCATAAGTTAAATACTACTTAGTGAGTGATACATTATTATCAAAATTCCATAGGGCTTGTTTACAATTCTTTGTCTCAACTGTGTAACTTAAGCAAGACCGTATACCCGAAGCCTCAATCTTCTAGTGTGCAAAATCTAGATGTTTGGAAGAAGTTATCTCTAGTAACCCATTCAGCTTTAAAATTCTCAGACTCTAGCATTTTTTTTATCTTTATTGTTCAGTTTATTAATTACATTGTTCCCTTTTTTTTTACCCTATAGTTCCCCTCCATCTGGTACCCATCCCACCCTCCGCCCTCACCCCCCTCCTCTGCCCTCTCCCATAGTTGCATGATTTTTGTCCAGTCTCTTGCTGCACTTCCCACACCCCCTTTCTCCCCAAGAGTTGTCAGTCCATTCCCTCTCTATGTCCGGGATTCTGTTACATTCACCAGCATATCCTGTTCATCAGCTTATTAATTCACTTGATTTTTAGATTCATTTGTTGATAGATGTGTATTTGGTGTTCCTGATTTATACTTTTATCTTTTTCTTCTTCCTCTTCTTAAAGAATATCTTTCAGCATTTCATATAATATTGGTTTGGTGGTGATGAAGTCCTTTAGTTTTTTCTTGTCTGCGAAGCACTTTATCTGGCCTGCAATTCTGAATGATAGCTTTTCTGGATAGAGTAATCTTGGTTGTAGATTCTTGCTGTTCATCACCTTGAATATTTCTTGCCACTCCCATCTGGCCTGCATCGTTTCTGTTGAGAAATCTGCTGACAATCGTATGGGTGCTCCCTTATAGGTAACCATCTGTTTTTCTCTTGCTGCTTTTAATATTCTCTCTTTGTCTTTTGCTCTTGGCATTTTAATTATGATGTGCCTTGGTGTGGTCCTCTTAGGGTTCCTATATATTGGGGTTCGGTGCGCTTCTTGGACTCCTAAGTCAATTTCTTTCACCAGGTGTGGGAAGTTTTCAGTCACTATTTCTTCAAATAGGTTTTCATTGTCTTGCTCTCTCTCTTTTTCTGGCACCCCTATAATTCGGATGTTGGTATGCTTGAGGTTGTCCCAGAGGCCCCTTACACTATCTTCAATTTTTTGGATTCTTTTGGTTTCTTGCTTTTTTAGCTGAGTGGATTTTACCTCTTTGTATTTCAAATCTTTAACTTGGTTCTTGGGGTGCTCCAGAGCACTTTTAGGTCTTTGTATAATATTTTTTATTTCAGTCAGTGTATGCTTAATTTCTGGTTGGTCTTTTTTCATATCCTTGAGAGTCTCCTTTATATCCTTGAGGGTCTCCTTCATTTCCTTGTAGGACTCATTCATTTCCTTTGTGGTCTTGCTTAATTCCTTATAAGCCTCGACCTTTTGTTGGAGCCTCTTGAAAAACCCTATAACCGTGGTTTTGAATTCCATCTCCAGTCGTTTTTTTCCTTCCATTTCTTTCACATCTGATTTCTTTCCATGTCTCTGCATGGTGGCTGCTTCCCTGAGTTGGTCAATTAGCTTTGTGTGGTAGACTTCCTACTAGGGACAGTGGCTCAGCCTTCCCAGTTACCTGAGGTGGATATGGGTTGCACAGTCTTGCTGAAGTTAAGCTCAGGTTAATCGTTGTTAGCACTTGGAGGGTTGACCTCCAGGCCAATTGTCTGTGAAGCTCAGCTATGCTCAGGTTGGATGGGTGGAGTCTCTGGGCCAAGCAGACAGCGTTAGCTCCGCCCTATGCAGCCCCAGGGACTCTGTGCTAGGGGCAATGGCTGCCAGCACCTCTGAGAGAGAAATGCTGCTGAGCTCCACCGGCTGCCGGGGAATTCAGACTCTCCCCAAATGAGTCTGCACGCCCAATGTCTCACCCAGGGTCGTAAAACAAAGCAGTCTGACGGTTTCCCGAATGAGATAGCAAGTCGCAGAGCACTCTCTGCATGGTCACGCAGCTGAGCTGTTCGAGCAAGCTGCCTTCTCCACAAGCTCGGAGACCCCTGCAGCACCCGAGCTTCGGCGTGCCCTCCCACTTTCCAGTTTTCACCCTGTATGATAGTGGGTTCCCTGGACTTCGCCCAAAGCTGGAGAATCAGCCCAGTGGGATGTCTTTGTCTCCTCGTTCGAGAAAACTGGCCGGTTTTCAGCCGCCCGCCCTCTCTGCTGGCACGTGCTCCAAACCTCTCTCCGCGCGAATCTTTCAAAGCTGTCCACCGCCGCTCCTCCGAATCACAGTGTCTTATTTTCACTTTCATTTGTGGAATTTTCACTCGGCCAGCTTTCTGGTGATTCTGGAAGGTGTTTGTTCTTTCGTTAAGTTGTAGTATTAAAATTGCTGAGTATGACGCCAAGAAAGGTGTTTTACCTATGCCGCCATCTTGGTTCCTCCAGACTTAGCATTTTTAACTCAATGTAAAAACTCTTGGATTAAAAAACAACAACAAAGAACCCAAAAACCCACTGCATTTATGTGCAATGCTACAGAAGAGCTATCTCAATATGGGTCACCAGACATCAAAAAAGATATTACTTTAAGGGAGGGTTGTGGAAGTGAGGGGGTGTGGGGGTGTGAATAGTTTTTTTTTTCCCCATTCCCATTGAAGACAAAAGCAAGTGTACTTAAATTGCATAAGGGAGGTCTTTCCATCTACCTGGGGTGTGTAACCCGAAATAGTTACTAAAGAGAGCTTGGGAAATCAGGTCCTTAGAAATAGCCAAGTAAAGGGTTTCAGCAAATGGCTCTGTGAAGGTCTTTCCAGCCCATCAGCTCTCAGACACACCTATGTGCTTGATGGGCTGTAGGCCCCTCACAGCTCTGTATCCTGACTTGCTTCTGGTTTCCACTCATTTCCACTCATTGTTATAGGAAGTGTGACTCAGAGCCAAAGGGATGTGCTAGATTCCTAGTTGCTCAAAGTTTTATTACTAGCAATTAGGTGACATTGTGTGGTGCTAATGTGCTTTACAATGAGTTTTATTAGCTGCTCCTTGTAATTATTTTGAAGCACATTTGCTATGTCTTCATTTTTTTAAGATGGGAATGTTGACACTCAGAAAGATGAGAACAAATTCAGAGATGGCACTGAAATGCATAACCTTCCAGGCATGAGCCTTTAATTTGGTCTTATACCCATGTCATATAGTAAGTCTTATTAAATCCTAATAATTCCCCACTTAACAAACATGAGAACTGAGACATGAGTGTATGAGCAGCAGGAAGTGGATAATCTGCATACCGGAGGACTTTCCCGTGCATATCCCAGAGATAGAAAGGGAATATAGGTAGTCTAGCCGAATGCTATGAACATCTAGTGTCATCAGAATCATTGTGATAAAGGTAAAGATGGTCTTTGGCCTGTGGCCAGGTTTGTGAGCTGGAACTGTGGGAATATGTTCAACACACCCTTCCTTGACAAACCCAGAGTGGCTAAGGAAAAGATGTGATGCAGGACTGGTATTCAGAGAACCTGGGCTTCAGTCCTAGTAATGCTGTTAAACTTGCTGTGGGAATTTAGGCAAGCCCCTTCCTTTCTCTGTGCTGAGGCAAGTATGTCTACAGGTGTTGGGGAGCAGAAATTTTGGTCAATTCTTAGGTGAACAGCCTCTTTCTGCTCCCATGGCAGTGAGTGATGTTTAGATGCTTCAGTGGCCAGTTGCTGTTGCAATGTCGGTTTCACAGTCCCTGGAGGATTATGAGTAACAGCATCATTCAGAGTTGTCTGAGCACATCTGACACCGCCAGGCCTGGCAATGCCATGTACAGAGTGGATAGTCAGCAAGTGTCTGTTACAGGAATGCATTGGCCTCAGCTATGGGCAACAGATAACCGAAAAACAATGGTTTGGACAAGATAGAAGTTTACTGCTCTACCACTGTAGCACAGAATAATGGCCTCACAAAAGATGTCCATGTCCTAACTCAATCCTGAACCTATGAATATTTTAGGTTGCATGGAAAAGTTGAGGAGGTAAGTGGGGTTAAGCTTACTAATAAACTGACATTAAAATCTGGAGGTAATCCTGTATTCGCTAGGTGAGCCCAATGTGATCTCAAGGATCCTTATAGGAGGAAGAGGGAATCTGAAGAAAGAATTAGAGTCATGGCAGCATGAGAAGGATTGGTGCAACTTTGCTGGCTTTAAAGGTAAAAGAGGACCATGATTCAAGGAATGTGGGCAGCCTCTAGAAACTAGAAAAGACAGGGAAACATATTTTCCCTTAAACCTCCAAAAGGGGATCCACCTGCTGATATTCTGATCTTAGACCAATGAGATCCCTGTCAGAATGCTGATTTACAGCACTGTAAGATAGAACAAAAATATTGTGCAGTTTTAAGCCATTACGTTTGTGATAATTAGTTAAAGCAGAAATTAGAAACTAATACAAATTACCTAAAAAAAAAAAAAAAACTGAGTTAGGCAGCCTGAGATAAGGAGCTAAAATCCCGTGGATCAGAGACATAGATTCCTTCTCTCTTGTTGCTCTACTGATTTGCCTTCCTTTGCAATGTTACCCTAAGGACTAAAACGGCTGCTGTGGGAACTCCAACTATTGCATCTGCAGTCTCAGTAGGAGAAAGGATGAAAAGAGGAAAAGTGTTCCCCCTAAGCAGAGTTTCTGGAAGTCACACATACATTTGCTGACTTCTCGCTGACTAGGACTTAGTCATATAGGCATACCAACCTGCGGGAGAGGCTGGGAAATTCAGCTGACTGATTTTGTGTCCAGTCAGAAACGAGGGTAGTTATTAAATAGGAGATGCTGGATGCATAATAATGCCTCTCTCTCTCTCTCTCTCTCTCTCTCTCTCTCTCTCTCTCTCTCTCTCTCTTCTCTCTTCTCTCTCTCTTTCAGGTTTTTAAAATATAATTTTTTTAAAAAAATATTTTTTATTGATTTCAGTGAGGAAGGGGAGGGAGAGAGAGAGAGAAACATCAATGATGAAAGAGAATCATTGATTGGCTCCTCCTGCACACCGCTTACTGGGGATTGTCTGCAATCCAGGCATGTGCCTTGACTGGGAATCAAACCTGGAACCCTTCAGTCTGCAAGCTGATGCTCTATCCACTGAGCCAAACCAGATAAGTCTAAAACAAGTTTTTTAAGGATCTGGAGTTCTATTTTCAAAACCTGACTTTGATGCACAGTGAAAAAGCATGTGATGGCCAGTGTGTCATTTACCTGTGTCCAACCCTTTTTTCTTGTCCTAACACAAACTCTCAGCATTCTTCTCCACTTAGCTGCATTTGAGAGCTTATTACTTTCTACCTTGACTGCCCATGTCTTTGTTCAGACAGAGGCGCAGCACCTCTTATCTAGATTGTCTAGATTCCTTCTGTTGAAGTAGATGAAGGAGGTATAATTATCCCCAGCAAAGAATGAATCAGTCATTCTGAATAAGAAGTCCAAGTATGTGTAGTGTGTATATGTGGGGGTGGGGGGAGTTCAACACATTTTGGTAAAGGTCCTAAAGTGATTCTAATAAGAATGCCTTCTTACCCCCATCTCTGCCCCTGCTGCCAATGAGGGCTAGAACAGTTACTTTCTTTCTTGTGTACAAGTTATTTGTGTGTGTGCCTTTCTCTGCCCTCCTAGACTAAACCCTTAAAGTACTGAATTGTGTCAATCTCCTCTCTGTACTTCTAGCCTCTGGCAACTTGGATGTGTCTAGCATTCAAGAAGTGAAAGATGAATGAGATGCTAAGAAGAAGTGCATGCTGTAAATTAGGAAACATCATTTACTTCTTTTGCCCAGAGGCAAGGAATATTTAGAAAACCTAACCTCTTGCCTCTGCCAGAGAGCACACTTTTGATAAAGAGAAAGCTTATGTATGTGTATGTGTGTGTGTGTGTGTATGTATATATACACACACATATATATGTAAAGTTTCAAAGCAAAGGTCAAACATTTCATAAAGTGAGCAGATGGCCTTGCAGGTAGGATTCATGGACTGCCCAGGATGCTTTCAACTGACTGAACTCAAACTGGTGCTAGGGGCTAATGTCTCACTCATCTTGCCTCATTAGAAGGGCTTTCTCTTTCTAGGACAAGTTTCAGGAAAATAAAAAAGAGAAATGAAGGGGAGATTAAAAGCTGCTAAGTCGACAGTGGAGGGACATAAGTCTAAAGATAAAGAATGTCGCTGAAGAAATGATGGATCCATCTGACCTTTTATCTCACTTTATGGCTACTCCACACTCCCCTGTTAAGCTTCTTTTTCTAATAGGATCCTTCCAGAGAAAGGAGCTTGCCTTTCTTTTGCCTCCCCTAAGCTTGCAAAGGCATTTCTGATCTCTTAGCTAGATTAGCTGAGCAGGGCTATGACCTCTCTCTTTCCTACTGCTCTAAGGAAGAACTGAAAGCAGAGAAGGTGGCAGGCAGGTGAATCTATTTTACAGTGGGAGTGGGGAGTACTTTGTCCAGATTAGCATCCCAGAGAGTTGCAGCTCTCCTCCCAGATTCTGGCCTCATGCTGGTTCACAGAGGGAGCCTGAATCAGATACTGTGGGCATGCAAGAAAGGAGGGAGAAATAGTATTGTAGTGGAGTTACCATTCCACACACTAGGAGGGCAGAGAAAGGGTGGCAACACTATAAATAACAACAACTATTGGGTAATCCCAAATCCACATACATAAACATTTTTGGAAGCCTTGCCCAGAACTGGCTGGGACTCTGAAAGAAACTGGCTTGGGAAAAAACATTGTTACTGATTTCCCCTAAAATGGGTGAGTAAGAATTTACCCTGTTTTTTGGACAAAATATAATTGTGTCATTGTAATATTCTTTCTACTTCCAATGCTGAAAGAGCACTTAATCTGAGGTTGTTTATCTGTTGATGCATTGGTTTTAAACTCAATTCCCTCCACCTTCCCCCCCCTTCGCCCCCCCGCCCCGGGAATAACATAGTTCAAAGGCAGCTCAAAGCAAGCCAAAAGGAGCTGTGAGATCTGCTCCAGGAGCTCTGGCCACACCATGAATTATTGGGCACCCTGGGCTTTTCTCTTTTGAGTCACTGACAAGTGGAGGAAATGTCTAGTTTTTAAAACTGTTGCTTAGATTCTGGCCAGTGAAAATGTGTAGGCAATGTCAAATTAACAAAATCAACCCTTTCTCATGGGGATATGATGAGGTGGTAAAAGTAGGACTTTCCTAGAGAAATGACTAAACAGATGCCTTGGGCCAGGGAGATGTATATGCACCACACAAACACTGCTCCTCCAGCCAAGTTTGTTAGAAGCATGCTGTAACAGAAACACCGGCCTCTCAGAAGAACCTACAAGGAACCCTCTATCCTGTCTATGGACATACACTAAGCCTGGAGTGACTTGTCATTAGGAGGTGAGGAATGAGAAAGAGCCCCAATATGGACTCTTTAAAAAATTCTATTATACAAAAGAAGGAAAACAATGCACTCAGGATGCTGAAAGAAGACACACATTTGGAAAGACTTACAATGGCACTCAGGTCTGAAGTCGTTCCTGATATGCAACCTTCTTTTTAAAAAAATTTATATTTTTTTTATTGATTTCAAAGAGGAAGGGAGAGGTAGAGAGAGATAGAAACATCAATGATGGTGATGGAGCCTGCAACCTGGGCATGCACTCTGATGAGGAATTGAACCATGACCTCCTGGTTCATAGGTCAATGCTCAACCACTGAGCAATACTAGCTGGGCAGTAATGCAACATTCTTGCACATAGCTGTGAAATCTGGAGACAGCTTCTGCAGGTAGGCTGACAAAATTATGTGAGTTGCAATGTAGCTGCTTTCACTGTACAAGCACCTTGCTCTTAAAGCTGTAGGTGCCCTTTATCTTCAGTCTTGACTCTGCCATCCCTGGAGCACAGACCCAATACTCATGGTCCAAGATGGTGGCCAGAATTCCAACCATCATGTTAACGTTCCAGAAAACATAAAAATGGTTACTAAGCTGGTCATTACTAAGTGATACTGATTGCTCAATAAGTGGGACCACACTTCTAAGCAGCCTTAGAATCTGTATCTAAAGGTTATCCATTCATGGGGGGAGAAAAGAGAAGGAGTCTATGTCCTGGCTTATGTTGCCCATTGGTTAGAAGATTACTCCACAAGATGTTGGATCCCCTGCACTTCTAGCCTGTGCATGCATATTTTGGTATACTGACCTGGTTATGCAGCAGTATTAATAAGAAAGCCCTGGGGTAAGAGATAGGCAGTGTTCAGTGTGAACAAGATACTGTCAATTTGAACCTACATAGTTCACCAGAATCTAATAAAACTGAAATAAGAAACATGTGAGTGCAAGGGGCTCTCCCCTGGTATAAGGGGTGGACTGTATTAGACATGTACAATGTATCTCCTGCACATCTCTTCTTTCTCTTTATTATCTTCTTCCCATACTACAATAGGAAATAATCCTTCTAAGAAATAGATGTTTTCAGTTTTTTTTCTTTTTATGAGGGGAGATACATTTCAATCAGTCAAATCTTCTTCATGATGATCTTGAAGCTATAATTGAGACTTGTTATACTACTCTTTAAATAGTCTCTCTGAATTTTCCTCTCCTTTGCCAGCACTTCAGCTGGTCTGGTTTGTATGCCTGGTGGAGTGACCAGTTACATATTTCACTTTAACTGCCACACTCATGCTACCACTGGCTTAATTCAGATCTGCTTCTTCTCTTTCTTTAGCTATAGCAATGAGCTTTACTGATCTCCCAACCTTTGCTCTCTTCAACTCTCTATTTCATACACTCATCTATTACTCGGTGAAAATTTTGCAAAACTACAGCCTGGTCTATATGATCACACACACTCACACACACACACACACACACACACACACACACACACAACTCCCAATTATAGCTGAACTTTTTAGCTATATATAGTTAAGACCTTTGTTGATTATGATCTGACCCCTACAGAATTCCCTAGCACTATCTCCTCTTTCAGCATCCATCAAATCCTATTTTCTCTACTCCCAGGTATCTATTCTGACTCTATGTTTTTCTGCTCTCATGCCCTTTCTCATGCTGTTCTTATCGCATGTGTACATATTCAAACTCTACTTATCTTTCAAAACCCAACACAATGAAGACACTTACTAAAGTGAGTACTGAAGGATTAGAATCAGTTCAAAACTGAGGAGAAGACATCCAAGGCCATCTCAAGGCAAGGAGGGAGGACAGTCAATAGCCAGTTTAGGCATCTCTTAGGATATCCAACTCTCTCTAACACCTTAATTATAGTGTTCCTCTTATGGATTTTTTTAACACACTTCTCTGGTTTTGATACATCATTCTTGCTTAGGTCAAAGACTTCAGAAGGAGCCAAAGATTTAATGCTACAATTAAGTATGAATATTTTAGACTAACAGGATAAAAATAATTTCTGTGAATTCTTTGATTTATAAGGGAAATCACACAATTAGACTCTCATGCTTAATTGACTATATCACCTTTCTTCTTCTTCTCCTCTTCTTCTTCTTCTTTTCCTTCTTCTTCTTCTTCTTCTTCTTCTTCTTCTTCTTCTTCTTCTTCTTCTTCCTCCTCCTCCTCTTCCTCCTCCCCCTCCTCCTCCTCCTCCTCCTCCTCCCCTTCTTCTTCTTCTTCTTCTTCTTCTTCTTCTTCTTCTTCTTCTTCTTCTTCCTCTTTTCCTCTTTTGATAGACTAACTCAATAGGGAGATTTGGAAGGCTTTTCAGGAAAGAAACCAGATGGCGGCATAGGCAAACACCTAAACTGCTGCCTCGCACAACAATTTCAAAACTACAACTAAAAAACAAAACGTCTATCACCCAGAACCATGGGAAAACTGGCTGAGTGGAAGTTCTACAACTTGGAAGAAAAGAGCATTGAGACATGCATAAGCACTTAAAAGCTGAGGTACAGAGGCGCACAAACCAGGCTGGCAGCGGGTGAATGGGTGTGCTGCTTTTTTCAACCCGAAGGGACTCAAGCTCCTGATTACTCTGAACTCCAATTTCTAGGGAGACACTGAGGACCCAAACTCTTATGGGGAGAAGCTGGACTGTCTGCCATTGGGTCGGAAAGTGAGGGTGGCTGTTGCAAAGGTGTGTGCAGCAATCATTGTTTACTGCACTAGGGTGGAGGAGGCAGGGACTTGTAAATGTGAAGACGCAGAGACAGCTGACTGGCAGCCATTGCTATTTGTCATGCCCTAGCCTAGTGACTCCCTGAAACCCCACCCCACACAATCTACAGATCCACCCAAGCTCCAAGGCAGAGGCTTTTGCATATAAATGCCCTGTGCTATCACAGCTTAACCTAACAAACTGCAGCTTTGGTCAGATAGCTCCAACATCTCCAAACCCCAAGCAAAGAGGAGAAAATTGTAGTTCTCACTGTAGCTCCTGCTAGGTGGCCTCAGGCCGTAGCTGACCTGCACCCTATTGGAGATCCAGAAACTAGTGTATCTAGAGGTCAGTGTGATACAACACCAGATTTCAACCACTCACATCCATAAGTGACACATTCAAGAGACAGACCCAGTGAGCACCAAAGCCCTACTGAAGCAAGTCCTGCCCCATAAGTGTGTCTCCAGAACAGCAGTTCTTCCACTCCTCCACACAGGGAAGCAGCAAAAGAAACATGTCATGAATGAAAGAAATGGAGGAAAGCAAACTACTGGACATAGAGTTCAAAACCACATTTATAAGGTCACTCAAGAATAGTCTGAAAACCGCTGAGAAACTTGATAAGACCTCTGAAGAGCTTAGTGAGACCTTCAAAGACCTTAATGAGAATGCCAAAAAAATGGAAAAGGACCAGTCAGAAATAAAGAATATATATAAACTCAACTGTAGATCAAAGGACCCCAAACCAATGACCTGAAATATGAGGAAACAAAACACACTCAACCAGAAAAACAAAAAAGAAGAAAGGATCCAAAGATATGAAGATAGTGTAAGGAGCCTCTGGGACAACTTTAAGAGTACCAATATCTGAATTATTGGGGTGCCAGAAGAAGAGAGAGAGAAAAATATTGAAAACCTATTAGAAGAAATAATGACAGAAAACTTTCCCTACCTGGTGAAAGAAATAGACTGACAAGTCCAGGAAGCACAGAGAACCCCAAACAAGAGGAATCCAAAGAGGACCACAACAAGACACATCATAATTAAAATGCCAAGGGCAAAAGACAAAGAGAGAATCTTGAAAGCAGCAAGAGAAAAACAGTTAGTTACCTACAAAAGAGTACCCATATGACTGTCAACTGATTTCTCAACAGAAACTATGCAGGTCAGAAGTGAGTGGCAAGACATTTTCAAAGTGATGAATAACAAGAATCTACAACCAAGATTACTCTACCCAGCAAAGCTATCATTCAAAATTGAAGATCAGATAAGGAGCTTCACAGATAAGAAAAAGCTAAAGGAGTTCATCACCACCAAACTAGGATTATATGAAATGCTGAATGGTATTCTTTAAGAAGAGGAAAAAGAAGAAAAAGGAAAAGATAAAAACTATGAACAACAGCCGAAACCGGTTTGGCTCAGTGGATAGAGCGTCGGCCTGCGGACTGAAAGGTCCCAGGTTCGATTCCCAGTCAAGGGCATGTACAGTGGCTGTGGGCACATCTCCAGCAGGGGGTGTGCAAGAAGCAGCTGATCAATGTTTCTCTCTCATCGATGTTTCTGACTTTCTATCCCTCTCCCTTCCTCTCTGTGAAAAATCAATAAAATATATTTTAAAAAAAAACTATGAACAACAAAATGACAACAAATACATACCTAGCAACAAGTGAATCTAAAAATCAAGTGAATAAAAATTATGACGAACAGAATGGACTAATGAATATAATAGAATCAGGGACATAAAAAGAGAGTGAACTGACAGTTCTCAGGGGGAAGAGGTTGTGAGGAGTGGGGGAAGAGATTGGACAAAAATTTTACACCTATGGATGAAGAGAGTGGTGGGGGCAAGGGCATGGGGTAGGTGGGGAATCAGGTGGAGGGGAGCTACGGTGAAAAAAAGGAGGAACACCTTTAATAATCTGAACAAGAAATATTTATTTAAAAAATAAATAAATAAAAATAAAAACTGGTGAAAAAAAAGAAAGGCTTTACATACTTTTCAGAGACTTTAGTAGAATTTTCCATGAGCGCGTACAACAAACTGGCAACAATTAGATTAGCTGGTATATGTAACAGTGGTTAATAAGAAACACACTTTGCCACTAAGGGGAATAAACAGTATTCAATAAAATAGACAAGTGAGTAGGGCGTTAAAAACAAGAGGAAAAATGGTTCTATAGAACTATTTGGGGGGCCAACAAGGGGATGGAAATGTATGACACCTGGAATTAGAAATAATGACTGGCAAGTTGTGTCAATCTAAAAGTAGGCCTCTGTGTCAATCATTCCTTCCTTTCTTTCTTTAGTCATTATTCAGTCATTTACTTTTGTTTCTTCATATTGCACACCTGTGGCAGGATAGAAACTGTCTCAGGTGATTCAACTTTCATTTCCAACCCTTTTATTCCTAATCACCTTCAAACAAGAGTGGCCATTTGACCCAGTTTTATACAATGAGGTAAAAGGGTAAAATTACTGAGTGTGTCCCCTAAAAAATTTTATTTCCTCAGATGGATTGCCCACATTTTCCTTTCCTCATTCTTTTCACTGGGTTAGATGTATGATGGTTGTAGCTTCAGCAACCAGAATGTAACTGTGAGGAAAAAGCTCATTGGAGTGAAACTCTTCTAATTAAAATATTGATAATTTTAACTTAATAGAATTGTAGTGACTTTATCAAACTTTTAAATGACATGAGCAACAATTACTTGTGTATATTTTATGTGAGAAAAATAAACTTCCATTTGTTTACGTCATTGTAGTTAAATTTTCTGTTACTTGCAACTGAAAGCATTCTTAACAAAGTTAGAAGTATGCTTTGGGCCAGGCCTTCTGTTGATGAGATCTTAATAAAGTCGTCTGTTGCAGTTTTAAAAAATGGGAGCCCACCACAAAGAAGCAGGTGATGTCATCTCTTCAGTTGCTCCTCTTGGGGAATGAGGCAGAAAGATTTATAATTGGGAGACTGGGACAAGAGTTATAGGTGTCTGCTCCCCCTGTCTTAGTGCTGCCATATATTTCTTTAATGAAGTGTGAGACCAGAACTCCATAAATTCACATAGTAACAGCAGTGGGCAGCAGCTCGTCAGAGGAGCTATTCAGGGAGCCCAGCATCACTCTTTGCGTATTGGAGAAGTTCACAGCTGGTTAAAAATAGGCTTGGAGAGAAGTCGCTTTTAGACCACAGCTCATTTTGGATTTCTCTGGAGCCCCATTCTGGGCCACAGTGTATTTCCTTTTTCTTTTCGGTCGAGTAAAAGCACCCAGGCGGTTCAGAGACAATACATGAATGGTTATCTTTAGGTCTGTTGTGCACTGAAAGCAGAACTAGGGAGAAACAACAGGACCCCCTGGGTACATGGAGCGTTACAGCTTCAAGTGCCAACACTGAATGAGCCCTTACTATGGGCCAGATTTTGGGCTTTAAATCCTCAGAACAACCTCATTAGAAAAATACTATTAATCATCTCCTTTCTCTGATGAGGAGCAGGAGGTTCAGAGCAGATCAGTAATTTATTTCAGGTCTCACAGCTAGGAAGTAGCAGGACAAGGACTCAAACCAGGTCTTTCTGATTTCATTCAGAGCCTGTGCTGCTTAGCCTCCACTCATGCTGGTCAGGCAGGCTTTCTGCATCATGTCATTTGGATCCTCAGAGCAGACTTGTGAAGAAGGCAGGGCGGGCAGACAACCCATTTTCAGAGGCGAAAACTGAAGGCCAGTTAAATAATTTGCCCAGGTCAAGCAATCCAGGCACAGTAAAACTAGCACTTTCTGACTCTGAGTTCTCTGCTCTTCCAGTACAAGGTAAGTACTCAAGGCACTTAATTCTGAGAGAACATTCTGGATTTTTGCGGGTTGATTTTGAGAGCAAAAAGCAGGCCCTATGTCAAGAAACCAAATATCCTGATTTATTCAGTGTCTCTTATTGATAAGGTCCTCTGTTCTGTGATATTTGGTACTGACATTTAAAAATTCCAAATATAATATCTTTTTCACTGTTAATTTAACAACCCTTCAAATAATGGGAGGAGAGTGAGCTGGAAGGGCCAGACTCTTTAATAGGGGACTGCTAATTTTACTGATAGAGCTAGCAAAATATGTCTTTGAACATTAAAATTATTCAGTGAGAAGGAAGCTGAGAATTAGCTGATAAGGGGCAGAAATAGGCATTGTACATGAATATTTTTTTTAAACACCTGAATTTTGAAAAATAAAAGTGGTCTGCCCACATTTTCAAGCACAGCGGTAATCAAAAAAGTGCTCCACGGAGGTAATAATAACTTGAATTTAAATGCGGCTTGTCTCTAAAGAGCTCCAAGCACTCTATAATCATTTCCTGATTATGTTTTTCAAAACGTCCTGGTTCAAAAAGTTCAAAGTTTACATTTCAGCAGTCTGGCCTCAGTTTCCTTTGGGAATTTGACATGAAAAAGCAGGCTCTTGTCTAAACTCAGTGCACAAATCTTTCCCACTCTCTCCACCCACCTCTTCCTTTCTCCCCAGGCGTCTGTCCTTGTCTTTCTACTACCCTGAATAGCCTTTTTTTTTCTCCTTTTTTCTAGATCTAACTGGTTTCTCTCATGACAGAGAACCATACAATATTTTAATTAGAAGAGTTTCACTCCAATGAGCTGGAGGCAGAGCATAGTTGCAGGTGAGGTTGGGAGGGTCCCTTTAGTCAGAGTGGTTCCATTTTTATCTGCTTTTATACATTGGTGATCTGCATGAGATTTTATCTTTAAAAATTATTCTTGCTCTTTTGTTTTATTTTGTTTTTAATTGAATCTGCCAGTCCAGTCTAACACCTTAATTTTGCTGCTGGAAAAACTGATGCCTTGAGCAGGTGTGGAACTTGTGCAAGGTGCCATTCCAGCTGTTTGGTGGTCATCTGTCCTTGAGCCCTGGTCTCTGGGTGCCAGTGTGGGGCATATGGCAGACCACCAAATTGCTTCACCCACAGCTGTCATTTTCACTGACATAGCCCCAGTCTCATGTATTGACCCGTAGCTGTGTGCTCACAAATGGCGTGATTTGAATGCTCCTGAGAGAACAAAACCTATTTCTTTCCTAGAGTTAAAGGGATTCATTTTACCTGGAACATCAGACTGGACTGTGCAGGAAGGAATAGGTAGAATTAGTATGTGCCATTTTCACCTAGTCCCAAAATGACTCTCCACCTCAACTAGGTCAGAAAAAAAGTGCAAGTAGAAGCTCACATATATTTATATAGCTACTGCCTTCCAGTGAGCACAAAGCATGCACACACATGCACACTTTATTCCATATCAGTTCTCCTATGGTGAAAGAAGGGCAGTTGTTACCAATCTCATTTTGTAGTAAGAAAATCAAGGCACAGAATAAACTGATCTTGACTCAGATCATGGCCTGAATTGGAGGTCTTGGTATAAGAATGTCTAAGCACTTTTTCTGTCCTATTGTGCTCAAGGAGCAGTGTATGGGAAGTTGAGGACTCAAGCTGTAGATCTGTGTTGGGCTGTGACCTTGGGCAAGTGCTTCACTCTCAGAGCCTCAAATGGCAAATGGATAGAGGAGTGGGTGTTGGCTCTTTCCTCTTTATTACTTCTTTCCTTATACAGAAAGTTATTGTGGAGAGGTTAAAAGGAGCAGGGCTGAGTCTGGAGCAGCTCACCTGGATGGGATGTGGCTGCCCCTCCCATCCCTGAACCTAGGTATTCAGCCTTTGTCTGTAGTGGGCATTCTGTGTGTAGTTTTGTTGGGTTCAGATCATGTACCAAGGGTTGGGGCTGTTCCATAAAAGGAATCCAGATTTCAGATGCTGCTACGTAATTCTGGGGCTGACAATGAGAATGGCATGTGTTTATGTTTATTGGGAGGAGTTGGGTTGGAGAGGAGTGTTCAGTGAGTGGTGTGTAATGGGCTCAAATTCTAGGGCATGAAGTTTCCTGAGTGATTCTGCTAATAGAGGCTTGCCACTCTGGCTTCAAGGAGGTGAGCCAGGAGCAATATGGGGGACGCCACCCAGAAGTATCCTGGGAGTTAGTAATTTTGAGCTACTCTCAATTTATTTCCTTTTTACTATCCCCAGAATATTAGCTACCCTGACCCTACTCAAATGAAGATATACAAGTAACCAATAAACACGAAAGAAGATGCTCCATATTATTAAATAGAAAAATGCAAATACAAAGTGATATCACTTCCTACTCACCTTAATGGCTATAATTTAAATAAAAATGAAAAATACAAGTGTTGGCAAGGATGAGGAGAAATGGAACCCTCATATATAGCTGGTGGAAATGTAAAATGGTGCAGTGACCATTTTACAGTTTGATGGTTTCCCAAAAATTCAACATAGAATTTATATCATCCAGCAATTACACTCTTACATAAAAGAGTTGAATAGAGGGAGTCAGATACTTGTACAACAATGTTCATAGCTGCATTATTGACAAGAATAAAAAAATAGAAAAACTAAATGTCCATCAATAGATAAATGAATAAACAAATTGTAGTATATACCTACAATAGAGTATTATTCAACCATTAAAAAGAAAGAACTACTTTGGCTTTAGAATCATGCATTAAATAAGATCAGATTACATTAGGATTAGAAATGAGGAAGAGAGACCTAGCTTGTTTTGTTCAGTGGATAGAGTGTCAGCCTGCAGACTGAGGGGTCCTGGGTTCCATCCAGGGTAAGGGCATATGCCTGGGTTGTGGGCTCAATCCCCAGTGGGAGGCATGCAGGAGGTAGCCAATCAATGATTCTCTCTAATTATTGATGTTTCTATCTCTTTCCCTCCCTTCCTCTCTGAAATCAATAACATACACACACACGCACACACACACACACACGCACATGCACATGCACACATGCACATGCACACATGCACATGTGCACACACACAAATAAACGAAGAAGAGAGAACAACACCTGACTCTAATATTTGTATAGTCCAAGGTTAGTATATAAAATGAAGCCCTTGGCTTGTAGCTTGCCTTTCCCTTTCCTCATCCCTGCTTGCTAATGTCTTCTAAGTGCCTGATATGTATGCATGTGGCTCTAGCCTCATGATAAAAATCCATCCACACCCAATCAATCCCTACCCCAGTTCATGCCTGCACCCTGCACACAGCTTCCCCTTGGCCCAGGGTTACCCATACTAGCATCATGATTTGTCCTCCACAGGAAAGACCTGGGGAAGCATGGCCCTAGGGCTGGGTTTAAGGTGATGTGAGCAATGAATTCTAGAGTTCTGGGTTCAGGGAGGGTGGCCCAGAAGCTGAAGATGTCTTCAAGGCCCTTTGGAGAGGAGAACACCTGAGCCTAGGGGCTCAAAAGTGTGAGGTCCCATTGGTCAGGGGCCTGGGTGCTCTATTCTAGAGATAGACCAAAAGAAACTATGATTTATCAAGCCACGCCATAGAAGGCACTTCTTGTTTATTATTTGATTAGAGGCCCAGTGCACAAAATTCATGGAAGGGAGGTTGGGTGTGTATGCCTCAGCCCAACCTGCACCCTCTCCAATCTAGGATCCCTCTCATAATTCAAGACTGCTGGCTCCCAACTGCTTGCCTGCCTGCCTGATTGCCCCTAACTGCTTCTGCCTGCCAGCCCGATTACCACTTAACCACTCCCCTGCCAGCCTGATAGATGCCTAACTGCTCCCCTGCTGGCCTGATTATTCCTAACTGCCCTCCCCTGATGGCCTGGTCCCCCCCAACTCCCTTCTTCTGCAGGCTGGTCCTCCCCAATTGCCCTCCCCAGCAGGCCTGATTGCCCACAACTGCCCCCCCCTGCTGGCCATCTTGTGGTGGCCATCTTGTGTCCATATGGGGGTGGCCATCTTTGACCACATGGGGGCAGCCATTTTGTGTGTTGGAATGATGGTCAATTTGCATATTATCTCTATATAATGTAGGATTCTTATCACAATCTGAGAAAGTATTACTTGCCCCATTTTACAGATGAGACTCAAGAAAGAAAAGGGAGTTATTCAAGGCCAAACAGCAAGTAAAAGACAGTGATTTCACCATCTGTGCTCTTTTTTAAGAACTTTGTTTTTTAATCTTTATTGTTCAGTTTATTAATTACATTGTTCCCCTTTTTCCCCCCTATAGCTCCCCTACACCAAGTACCCATCCCACCCTCTGCCCTTACCTCCCTCCCACTGTCCTCTTCCACAGGTGTATGATTTTTGTCCAGTCTCTTGCTGCACCTCCCACAACCCTTTTCTCCCCAAGAAACGTCAGTCCATTCCCTCCCTACGCCCATGATTCTGTTATATTCACCAATTTGTCCTGTTCATCAGATTTTTAATTCACTTGATTTTTAGATTCATTCATTGATAGATGTGTATTTGTTGTTCATAATTTTTATCTTTACCTTTTTCTTCTTCCTTTTCTTAAAGAATATCTTTCAGCATTTCATATAATATTGGTTTGGCAGTGATGAACTCCTTTAGCTTCTTCTTATCTGCGAAGCACTTTATCTGACCTTCAATTCTGAATGATAGCTTTGCTGGGTAGAGTAATCTTGGTTGTAGATTCTTGCTATTCATCACTTTGAATATTTCTTGCCACTGCCATCTGACTTGCATAGTTTCTGTTGAGAAATCCACTGACAATCGTATGGGTGCTTCCTTATAGGAAACTAACTGTTTTTCTCTTGCTGCTTTTAATATTCTCTCTTTGTCTTTTGCTCTTGACATTTTAATTATGATGTGTCTTAGTGTCGTCCTCTTTGGATTCCTATAGTTTGGGGTTCTGTACACTTTTTGGACTTTTAAGTCAATTTCTTTCACCAGATGGGGGAAGTTTTCAGTCACTATGTCTCAAATAGATTTTCATTATCTTGCTCTCTCTCTTTTTTTGGCCCCCCCTATAATTCAGGTTGTCCCAGAGGCCCCTTAAACTATCTTCAATATTTTGAATTCTTTTGGCTTCTTGCTTTTCCAGCTGAGTGGATTTTGACTCTTTGTATTTCAAATCTTTGACTTGGTTCTTGTGGTCCTCTAGACTGTTTTTAGGTCTTTGTATAATATTTTTTATTTTAGTCAGTGTATGCTTAATTCCTAGCTGGTCCTTTTTCATATCCTTGAGGGTCTTGTTCATATGCTCATAGGTCTAGTTCATTTCCTTGAAGGTCTCATTAAGTTCATCAGTCTTTTCTAGGAGCCTCTTGAAAAACCTTATAAGTGTGGTTTTGAACTTTATGTCCAGTCATTTTTTTTCCCCTCCATTTCTTTCACACCTGATTTCTTTCCATGTCTGCATTGTGGCTGCTTTCCTGAGTTGGTCGATTAGCTTTGTTTGATACATGTCCTCTAAGAGACAGTGGCTCAGCCTTCCCAGTTACCTGAGGTGGATACTCTTGGTGAAGCCCTTTATGGGTTGCACAGTCTTGTTGTAGTTAAGCCTAGATTATTGTTGTTAGCACTAGGAGGGTTTGACCTCCAGGCCAATTGGCTGTGAGGATCAGCTGTGCTCAGGTTGGATGGGCGGAATCTCCAGCTGGCCAGGCAGCCTTGATTTCCCCTCAGCTCCACCCTATGTGGCACCTGGGTCTCTGTGCCTGGTAGTAATGGCTGCACGCACCTCTGAGAGAAAGCTGCCTCTGAGTTTTACCTGCTGCCAGACAATTCAGCCCCTCCCCAAATGAGTCTGCACCCGCAAAGTCTCACCCAGGGTTGTAAAACAATGCAGTCCACTGGTTTCCCAAATGAGAGAGCAAGTCACAAGTCCTCTCTGCATGCTCATGTACTTCTGCTGTTCCCAAGTTTATGCGCACTCTCCACAAGCTCGCAGAACTCTGCAGCACCCTTTTTTTCAGCATGCTTCCTTACTGTCCAGTTTCACCCCGTACTTCCTTACTGTCCAGTTCTCGCCCAGAACTGGGGAATCAGTGCAGTGGGATACCTTTGTCTCCCTCCCAGTTTGAGAAAACCAGCCAGGTTTGCAGCAGCCCACCCTATCTGCTCTTGCGTGCGCATGGCTCCAAACTCTGACTCCATGCGTATCCTCAACTCTGCCCTCCGCGGCTCCTCTGAGGCACAGTGTCCTATATTTACTTTTATTTATGGAATTTTCTCTCAACCAGCTTTCTGGTGATGCTGGATGATGTTTGTTCTGTCATTAAGTTGTAGTTTTGAAATTGTTGTGTGGGGCAGCAAGATAGGTGTTTACCTATGCCGTCATCTTGATTCCTCCGAGAACTGTGTTTTTAAAAAGCTGTGTTTACCACAGTACAATTGAAGAAGGCACCAGAAAATTCTAAGAATGCTTTCTGATAGAGGTGGTATTTTTTGCCATCAGAAGTCAGGCCATACTGAATGTTAGTTAGGCTCTTGTTCTCTATTTGCTTTGAGTGTCTTTTCTTTTTTTTTTAAATCCTTCTCTAAGGATATGTTTTTTAATAATTTTTAAAATAAAGAACGGAAAGAGAAACATTGATGTGAAGGAGAAACATTGATTGGTTGCCTTATATGCTCCTCGACCAGGAATCAAACCTGCAACCTTTTGGTGCAAGTGATGATGCTCCAACTAAGACACCAAGCCAGGGCTCACTCACAGTGTCTTTTTCAGGATTCCTCTGCTTCTGGGCCACCCTCCCCGGAGCAGTCCAGGTTGACAGTCTGACAGTGAGTTGCGGTGCAGCCACATCTGTCTGGGAACACACAGCCTTCTGTCTAAACACTTACACTCAGCACAGCTGTGCAAAAGTCACTCTTGAGTTCTCTGGTAAATAATGCGGGTGGTAGCCTTGGTATCTTTCCATTCCTCTCAGTCTCTTAGGAGATTATCCACATCACAGTCCAGAGCTGAGAAACCTCTGAGCAGCTCAGTGAGATGAACTAAACCAGAACTTCCCCTGTTTCTTATAAAAAGAGTTTCCCATTCTCTTAAGGTGCCTTGGTTTCCTTGTTTTAAAATGGGACAGGTAGGTACTGCTTCATATGCTGAAGTGCTTTAAAATGTCTTCTTGTTATTGCTGTTTAAATAATCAGAGCTGTTCAAGTTTGGAAGAGGAGAATGGTTGGGAGGTAGTGAGTTTCCCAAAACTGTGGATTTTTAAACAGATGACAAAAGACTTTTCAATGGTGTGTGAAAGATTTAAGAATTAAATGACCTCTTAAGTATTTTTTAGCCTTATAACTAAATTATACATATTCTTCATTATGAAAGAAGAGAAATTGTGTTAAGTACCACAAAGAGGTACAAGTTGGGTCCTTAAAAAAAAAGACATCATGTAGAAAAGAGGTTGTTTCTGACTTGGGGAGTGGGAGGAAGCTTTACGGAAGGGATGTCATCTGAATCTCGCCTGGAGAAATGGCCAGAAGTTGACAAGAAAAACAGCAGGACCAAAGGTGTGACGTGTGGGGCAACAATGCATGAGGACCATTTGTATAGTTAAATGCAATTAGTTTATTCTTTTTGAAATGTGATGTGGAAAGTGGAAAATATTGCCAATTTAGCGACTTGAAGTTAAATGAGAAGATGGAAGGTCTTTTAGTGTAAGACAGTTTTACTTTATTCTGAAAAACAGGGGAAATTATGAGTTTATTTACTTGCTTAATTTTTTAAGCAAAAGAGCAATATAATAGTTCTTAATGCTATTCACAGAATATTTCTGAGTCCACACCTTCTGGATACATTATAGGATCACAGGTCCTGGCCACCTGTGGGTGGGGCCATGAGATCAGTTCTTGCCTCCAGGCAAACACTTAATTATCAATGTGAGACCATAAACTCTCCTCTCTTCTACAGCTTCAGCTATACTTCTGACTATGGCTGGTTCATCAGCCTGGATCTGAGTGGAGAAGATAATGATATAGAGCTGAATCCTCAGGTGCCAAGGATGGACTTGTAGTTTAAATCCCAGGAATGTTGAGTTTCTCTGTTGCTATAGCATACTAGTAGCCTAACCTATCCTGATTAATACAAGTAACAAGGTCAGGGTTATATTTTAGGAGTATTAAGCTTGCTGTGGTGTGCAAGATAGATTATCTTTGGGAATGATTGGAGGCAGGAAAAAGAGTTAGGGGAGAGTGCACTAGGCCAAGCAAGAGATTATGAGCATGTGAGTGGGGCCAGTGGGGAGTGGCCATGGAGATGGAGTAAAAGGCAACTTTAAAAACAGTAGTCACAGAACCTGACAAACAATTAGATTTATCTGCAGACAGAATTTTTTTAATGGTAGTAGTATGGTTTATTAAGCTGGGTCTTAGGATAGGTGCTGGGGCTTGCCCATGATGCTCTTGATGTACAAAGCCCTAACATTCTGCCATTTATTTTTGAGCAATGACACCATGAAATTGACAGTTAAGTAGATGTCGTACATAATTCATCATCTGTCATCTTCACATGGCCAACAGCAACTGCCAGACACACCCTCTTCTTTACCTGGATTTCACTTCATCGACTTTGGCCACCATGTTCTCATTGTGGGTCAAAAAGGAAGGGAGCTTGCTCACCTTATTCAGGCCTAGGCCCAGGATTCATGGGATCTGCCTGGTCAGAGACTCTAAAGCCAAAAAGGCATCATACTTCTTTGCCAGCTCTTTGATCAGTTTCTTATTCCTGTTGAGTTTCTTCAGCCACTTGATATCCATGGGGGTGGGGTGGGGGTGGGTGGGGAGGGGGGATGTCCAGGGCCTTGGCCTCATTACAGTGCTGCTGCATCCCCAGAACACACACAGAAAACTTGGGCTGGGGAGTGAAATTAACCTTGATGGTGCATTTGTCTTTGTGAATGTCATAATTCTTCAGGCTGATCTGCAGCTCCACCATCTACAAAAGCTTCCAGTGCTTGTGCTGGTTCCCATGCAGGACCTCCTGCATAGCCTTCCTTGTACAAGGTGTTATAAGAGACTTTGCTACTCATGGTTCTTCATGCTGCAAAAGCCAGAAAAGACTCCACAGACAATTTTTTTTATTACTTTCAGTGTCCCACTCGGGTACAGCAAACAGGATTGCCTAAAAATATCCCTGGAATCCATTCTGGATTGCCTGAACAATTAATTCTTTGGGACCAGAGGCTCTCACTTCTCCCAGCAGGAGGAACTGCAACTCATTTCAGCTTCTGATGGGACCTGGCATAGCTTTCCTCTTTCAAGTAGGGAGTAGTCTGCTTCTGAACCCAACTTCCTGTGGTCCTTAGGATTCACAGGCCCATTAGAGAGTTAGCTTTCTTAGGTAGTTCCTTAAAAATTAAAATCCAGTGGCATATAAAAGCTAGACAGTCTGGCACCCATGCAATCCAGAGTCTCCTCTATCCCCAAATCATGCTCTCAGGTGACCTTTAAAAGGAAACAGCTATGCCAGATCTAGCAGGGTGTCCTCACCCATAACATAGTAAGAGATTGATCCACATGCCTTCTACTCTGTCCTTTACTTTGTCAATTTTCCTGATACACCCTGCTCTGGGACCCATAGCATGTCCTGAGCGCTGTTGCATGTTGACAACAAAGGGAATCATCATGCATTGCCACCATGGTGCAGCTTCACTGTACAGCTCCTCAGATGAGGGAGATAGGAGAACAGCCATGCAGAGGGCCTGGCAGATGTGCCTGGGGCCCAAGTTAAACAGGAAGACTGAAACCCCAGATCAGAGTGCACAGTGCCTCAAGTACAAATGTAGCAGTCCTCTGAAATGCATATTCCACTCCATACTGGCAAAAAAAATATGTTTGATTGAGTTTAATAAATAACATTTTTTTGGAAAAGTGTGTCAATATTGTTCATTTACTTCCATTTTCCACTCCATCACAGAACTCCTAGAGGGATTCTCTAAGGATCACAAAGACCTGTGAGCTGGTCTTCGGGGCTCAGAGCATGCTTATTGGATAATGCTTGCAATGGTAAGCAAAGCCCCAGCCCATGTCTCTAAAATCTCTGGGCCCTGTCATATAATTGAAGCATAGCATATTTATGTTAAAAATAGTAAAACACACTTAAGTAATTTAAAATATGAGATGGTATTTTTGTTTGAATTTAAGGTGGCACATGGGTACTTAAAGAAAACATAAGATGAAGGTATTGATAAGGAACTTCTGCAGAATTTCTCAAAGTAATTTATGGGTATTTTCAAGAACTTCAAGGTTATTTGTAATGCTAATTTCACTGCAAAATGAGAGTCTTCCTTTGCCTTTCACTTGGGTTGTCACTATCATTACACTTAGGGCTGTCAGTCTGAGAAAGTGGTTTAGGGCTCATGCCAGAGATGCTGAAGGAGAAAGAAGGAAGAAGAGAGATTTTCCTGTGCACTGGGAAAAGCTGGATAGCAGAAAGGAGGAAAGGGACAGAGAGGCTGTATTTGCACAAGTGACAGAGAAATGGCTTGAGGTTTGTTACCTCAGTGGTAAGTGATGAAAGGGGAAGGCATGGTAAATGCAAGATCCCTTCGGGGGGAAAAGGCCTTGTGGGAAAGACAGCCCCATCCAGCCATTTGGGATTCTACTAGACGGTGGGACAAACCAAAGCCTGCATGTGAATGTGTGCCACATCTGTCATGTATATGGCAGATGACAAGCTGGAGTGTGTATCTTAGTAACCACAGTAGCAGCAGCATGCAAGAGGTTAAAAATCAGGACAGCTACGATCTTGCCCTAACTTTTACATTAATTCACTAAATGCACAATGGGTGCCTGCTGTGAGGCAGGCCCTGTGATAGATGCTGGAGGATGGAGAGTGAGGCCAACATCCTGAGGAGCTTGGGTCTGAAGAGGAAGCCAACTGCCTCCACCTGCTATGTTCTGTGGTTGTGTCACTAACTTCTCTGGAGAATATGGCTTATGTCTCTAGGGAAGTAGACTCCCTAACACTGAACCCAGGATTGTGTTGATTTATTCATCCTGCCACCAGCAGTGCTGGGCCAAGGTCTTGCTTGCTAGGTTTACACTGGGCCAAGAGCAGGCTTCAGAGGAGAGGAAGTTGACAGGTGCACAGGTCACAGCCCCACTTCCAAAATAGCCCATTAGAGAAGTCACTTTGTTTTTCTCTACCCAGGGAGGGGTGCAGAGAACCCAGGGGTATCCTATCAAAGAAGCCATCAGAATGGAAAGTAAGGTAAAGGTCTTCCCCTCTCAACAGACATATGGTAGGCCCACTTATTGTAGTCCACCACTATCTTATCAATTCCCTCTTGGATAATAGTCCTCTAAACACACTACATATCTTAGGTAGTTCCTTAAATAGAAAATGAAACCGTAACACAAAAACAGTGATGGATGCACCTCAATCTCAACACATTCCAGTGGGAAAGAAATAATTAAATGCTGACCAAAAGATTGCTCCAAGTATCTACCTGGTCTCAGGTAGATACAAGGAATCTAAGTTAATTGAAAATGTAATAGATTATCTATTTGCATGTTCAGATCTAATTATTTTTGCATATCATAAAACTGAGCACCAAAGTTCCTCTAAGCTAAAATAGATGGAAGCTTTGACATGATCAATAAAAGAAACAGCCACAAAGTGTCCTCAAGCTATTGGAGCATAAATCTTAACTGATATTGTGTCTTGGTTATAATTTGCTTCTACTTATCCATCAGCATCTTCTCCAACTAAATATAAGTGTGTGTGAAGAACAGTTGCAGGTACAGACAGGCAGTGGTCTCTAGAATTATTGAGAATCACTGACCTGTGCAATATCTGTTCAAAAGTTTTGATTTCTCCCATGAGGTGCTTTTCATATCTTATTTTGATCGCTGAATGCAAATGAGCCTCAGTAAATCCTTCCTCACCTGTGTTCTTTGCATGGTGTTGCAACTGTGTCTGTTTATTACAGATTATTAACAAATATACAGCCCAGTTTAGATTTATACAAATCAACTGCATTATGGCAGTTACTCCCCCCCAAAATATTTGAAGGTAAAACCAAGCCCATTTTAATGGTAGCTCTGTTAATTGTTGGCTTTCTATAATTATTACGATTGTAACAATGTGTAGTTCAATGGTAAGAACACCAACCCGAGAACGGAGTTTGTGTTCAGGCTTTACCTTTTATTAACTCTTGAATCTGGGAATCATTTCCTCTGTCTAATCTTAAGGAACTTGGGATAAGCATCTTTTCCAGGCCTATCTTTCTGGCTTACTGAGGGGCTTAGAGGACAAAAGAGATGTGGTAGTTTTTGATGAGATGATCCAAATTTGAGAGGAGGAGCATGACTCTGCTTAGAAGAGCCAGGGAGAGCAAGGGGGGCACATCTGGCCTGTCCTAGGAGATATACAGACCCTGAGTGCTCTTAGGAAAAATTATCTTGGCTGCTGTTTCAGTCACTCTCATAGTTTGGTTACAGAATGATCATATATAATGGCAATTCCCCCCCTCTACTTATTAAGTGCCTTTTACTTCTTTAATATATTTAATTCAATGAGCACGGATTAAGGGCCATCCACCAGTGCCACCATTAAGTACCACTAGGTACTGTTGAAAGGGAAACAGGATTGGGAAAGAAATACTCTTACAGCATGCAGAGGGCCAATAGGCTCTTACAGCAGCACAGTCTCTTCATTGAAGGAGAGCTCAATTCCCCTGGTGGTGGATTAGGATGCTGGTGGAAAAGGCAGATTTAAATAGTCCTTAAAGGGCCTGACACAAGTGTCTACTCCATACTTTCCAGGAGGGAATGGACAAAAGAATCACTTTCAGCAGCATGTTTAGCTAAACCAGCCCTGGCTAGCAAACTTGCTGCTGTCTTCTTTCCTCTTCTTCATGTCTGAATGCCCAGGGTTCTGCAGAGGACCAGCACACATGAGCACAGAGCAAATGCCATGGAGGGAATTACTGAGCAAATCATACTGTGTTTGGAGTGTAGTTGGGTGGGTCAGACACAAAAGTGAGGAGTTTATCTTGTTCCAGGATTTGGCCAGTTCATTTTACTTCTTTTCTCATCAGGAACCTGGAGAGGCACATCTGATCTGCCTTACAGGGTTGTGAGCAGGTGGCTGTCTGGGAGGGAGGTCTCTGGAATTGACTGACAATAAGCAGCCAAGAATAAAGCAACTTCCTGGAAGCATGCTGGGGATGATAATGACTATCATAAGGAAGAATGGGGAGAGCCTCGTTGGGAACAACCATCACTATTCTTTCAGGAGGACTAAACCGAACACTAATGCTAGAATAAAAGTAAAAGGTGATTAACAGGGGTAATTTTCTATTGTGTTGAGGACAGCTTCCTAGGGCACTTTTCTATAACAAGATTAATTATCTTCATAGATAACTAATATATTACGGTTATTAGAGGGGGGAAACTGATGATGTTTAATCTGTAATTATTGATGGCATGTTAATGAGTTGATTGGCCCAAAGGCTTAAAATGAAGAGCTCAGTGTGGAATAACAGAAGGTGGGTTAGCCAGTCCTTGAGTTACTGCCCTGCAATTAGCAGGTGGTCCATGTTTTTTTGTTTTAGCAGAGACAGCGTCTGAGAAGCAAGCAGGGGTTTGCAGGCACAATGATCATTTTTTTGAGAGAGTCTCTGAAAAGTGTAGACAATGTTGTCAAAAAGTAGCCTGTGCCTACATCCTCACCCACCTGCAGGACTAATTTTGTCTTTGTTTTGGCTGCTAGTGGAGTCTTTTCAGCTGCAAGTCTCTCTTGCATAAAGTGTGATGTTTTATAAGTATGTAAAAATACTTCTGTATATTTGGATTAGTTCTGTCCAGTTTACAAGAGTTAGAGAAATGTTTGTTTGTTTGTTTGTTTTTATCTAAGGTTAAGGGAATTGAATGGAATGGAGAAATTAAGAATAAAGCCTCTTTGTGGCTGTGCAGCTGGGTCTCAAGCTATAGAAAAAGTTTGCTGCTATTCTATAAACAACCATCATGACTTCTGGCCATGCTGTAATCTATGGAGGTCCATTAAGTAACTCTGATTTCTATGCCTCAGCTTGTCCTTGTTCCTAGTACTTCCTCTGCAGTGGCCACTGACCTCTTTACTCTACTTTTTTCCTATGTCATGCCGTCTTTGTCTTGTGCATCTGCTCATTCCTATGTCTCTGACAGTCTTGTGCACCAATTTATTGTCCTCACTTATGTTTGTATTTCTATGTGACCCACAGAATCTCTGTTAGCAGGACTGGCTTCATAGGAGTGCAAACTGTGCACTCCATAGCACAATGCCCTGTGTGCGGAAGAGTCTAACACTGGTTTTGTTTTTTTTCTCTGGAAAGACTCTTAGCAGTATTACACCTTCAAAAAAGCATGCATTACATGATAATTTGTTATCTGCTTGTTTGTCTTGTCTAATACACTCTTAGCTCCTGGAGAGCAAGAAGGAAATCTTGTTCATCTCTATATTCCTGTCACTTAGCACAATGTTTAGCATATATAAGTGCTCATTAAATATCTATGGAATAAAAAAAAAAGCTCACAGTTGGTTGGTAGCCCTGCAACTATAAACAAAGATTCCCATCTCTCCATCTTGGGCTTATGTAACTGCACCAAAATATGCAAATGGGCTTTCAATTGACAGTTTTTATAGAGTCTATCTTCTGTAATGTCATTTTTGAAGTGGGTTTCTAAACTAGCAAAATTACACCTGCTGCTCACCTCTTTCTTCTGCATTTTCAGCTGGACAGACACTGCCCACAGGGTGATGAGGGCTCAAAAGCATTCAGTGGTTTAGTATGAACCCTGTTGGGGCATAAGTTGCAATCAAAGAAAAAAACAAAAAAACAAAGACAAATCCAGTTTGGGAAGGCTGAAAAGGAAAAGAAAAGTTGTGATATACAGAAAGTGGCCATTCTTCTTTTTATCCATGCTTCTTGGTTTCTGTCATAGTTCTATTATTTAATAATTGTGTGACTTAGAGCAGTTTACGTAACTGCAATGGAATTTATCAATAAAATAATAAAATTCATCAGTAAAATTTCTATTCGCCATCTCATGGTGTCTCAATAGGCATAAATTTGGAAGTTCTTATAAAGATTCTTTGTAAAATTGGTAAAGCTTGATGCTCAGACACAGGTCTGTTATTACCAGATGTACTTATCACACATGTGACGTTCCATGAAGCCTCTTCATTAAATTTTAGCCAGCTTGACTATCCCAACTGAATATTGGTTCCTAGAGTAAAAGTAAAGATTTTTGGCAGTCACAAAAACCCAGAAGCTCCTTTATTCACATGAAAATATGGTTTGTAGGCAGGCCTTTTGTATTTGAGGAGCACAAGTGTTATCAATTTTAGTTCTTGCACCTTGTAAAAGTTGTCTGCTGCTTTGACTCCTCACCAACCCCACTACACATAAAATTAAAACAGATTTACTTATAATCTCACTAGAGGCCCGGTGCACAAAATTTGTGCAAGGGGGGGAAGGGCGGGGGATGTCCCTTAGCCCAGCCTGTACCCTGTCCAATATGGGACGCCCCCGAGGGATGTCTGACTGCCATTTGGCCCTGATCCTAGTAGGAATGGGCCTAAATGGGCAATCGGACATCCTTCTCACAATCCAAGACTGTTGGCTCCAAACTGCTCACCTGCCTACCTCCCTGATTGCTCCTAACTGCTCTTCCTGCCAGCCTGATCACCCCCTAACCACTACCTTGCCAGCCTAATTGATGTCTAACTGCTCCCCTGTCAGCCTGTTTGCCCCCAACTTCCCTCCTCTGCTGGCCTGGTCACCCCTAACAGCCCTCTCCTGCAGGCTTGATTGCCCCCAACTACCCTCCCTTGCAAGGCCTGGAACCTCCCAATGGTCCTCCTCTGCTGGCCATCTTGTGGTGGCCATCTTGTATCCACATGGGGGCAGCCCTCTTGTGTGCTGGAGTGATGGTCAATCTGTGTATTTCTCTTTTATTAGATAGGATAGAGGACTGGTGTATGGGTGGGGGCCAGCTGCTTTGCCCCAAAGAGTGTCCCAGATCAGGGTGAGGGTTCCCTTGGGGTGAGGGATGGCCTGGGTGAGGGGCCTGTGGAAGTTTGCAGGCAGGCCACGCTCCCCACCTACCCAAGTGGAGGCCCTGGTATCTGGGATTAATCTGTCTACAATTGAAACTTTGTAGCCTGGAGTGGAGCCAAGCCTTCTGCTCACTTTATGGCGGCAGCCATTTCTGTTTGAAACTTTGTAGCCTAGAGTGGAGGCTTAGGCTGGCAATGGCAGGCTGAAAGCTTGGCTTCCTGCATTGCCAGGGAAACCCAAGTCTCTGTTCTCTCCAGCTCAGTGGCTACCACCAGTTCTGTATCTTTTATAATTGAAACTTTGTAACATTGAGTGGAGGCTTAGGCAGGCAACAGCAGGTGGAAAGCTTGACTTCCTCTGTTGCCATGAAAACACAAACCTCCCTCCTGCTCTCAGTGGCGGCAGACATCTTGGTTGGGGTTTATTTCCATAATCGGCTCCTGATTGGCTGGTGGGCGTGGCTGTGGGCATGGCTTTTGGGTGTGGCAAAGGTACGGTCAAATTTTCATATTATTCTTTTTAAAAAAAAAACATTATTTTACATTTTATTTATTTTTTAAATATATTTTATTGATTTTTTACAGAGAGGAAGGGAGAAGGATAGTTAGAAACATTGATGAGAGAGAAACATCGATCAGCTGCCTCCTGCACACCCCCCACTGGATGGGCCTGCAACCAAGGTACACGCCCTTGACCGGAATCGAACCCGGGACCTTTCAGTCCGCAGGCCAACGCTCTATCCACTGAGCCAAACCGGTTTCGGCATATTACTCTTTTATTAGATAGGATGCTATGTACCAGGCATAAGGGATAATTTAAGATATTCTTATTTGAAGTCTTAAGAAAAAAAAAACAGACACCAACGTAAATAATTACATCTTAAGATAGAGTACAAAAGAAGTAACTACAATGGCCTTCTACAACTTTGAAGAGGAGGAATGACATCCCATTGGAAGGCTGAGGACTGATTCATGGAGTCTATCTCCAAGTCCCATGGTTCTTGGGTACAGTCCCTTTATTAAGAGAAAAGTTCTCCAATGTTCTTACAGAGCTTGTGGACCAGTATGGAGAATGCTTCTTCAGGATTCTTTTTTTCTCAGAGCCTGGAAATAGCACTGTCAGATTGTCTCAGTGGCACTCCCCCTTTGAAACCCAGAACTGTGTACAGCTGAAGTCTGAAATGCTTGGCCTTCTAGAATCTTGGTTGGGGAGCCCTAGGTAAGCCCCTTAGATTTTCTCACCTGGAAAATGGACATAACCATACTTCAAAGGAATGTTGCAGCATTTAATTGTTATTTGCAAAATCTTCTGAGATCTACAGATGAAAGACCTTGGAGAAGAACACAACCTAATTATTATACAGGAATTAATCCCTTCATCAGCCTTTGGGAGTTCTTTGTTTAATCTGTATCCTCATTGGGGGTCACTGGACTGTACTTCCAGCAAAACATTCTCACAGGAAGAGACAAGTAGTTCTTGATTTCCTAGTGACTTTCTGAGATTTTCTCAGTTCAACATCCTCTCTAGATCACCACCTTCTGTCTCCCCCCACCCCCTTCTGTATGGCAAAGGTGTTGCTCCTTTACCCTTAGTCAGTGGTCAGCATGCTGTGAGTGAGAGGAAGCAGACTTATTAGTAGTAAGTTTGTTAACCTCAAAGACTCAGTGTTTTCTGCTTTTTAAACTTTGGAAAAACTGCCATGCCTAGTCTGAGATATCAATGACAGCTTTTTAGCCCCTAGGAAAACAAATCTTCCTAATCTGGAATCTGATATTCTTCATCTCTTTATTCTGAAAATGAGATGCATGTTGTTAGCCTGTAATTTCATAGTGGGAAGAGTGGGACCCCACTGAAGTCTAAGGGTTTCCTTTGATTTTTTTCACTGATTTGTTTCTCTCAGCCCTTCCTTTCTTTAGATTCCTCAACTATAAAATGAACATAATAATTCTGCTATTGACATTATCAAATATTTATCCCAAGGAGTTAATGAGATCATGTAATTGAAAGCAATTTGCAAACTGTAAAGGATGTGTAGAAACCTAGAAGTGAGGCAGAGTATTACATGATCTGCAATACAGATATCAGTAGATAGAGCCAATGCATATAGAAACATATTTGGAATGAGAAGTAAAGTCATTAATATCAACCCATGGCGCCAAGATCGCTGAAAGAATCTCCTCTACAAACTCTCTGTCTCTTGATTATTTGGCCTCTGAACATCTCTAGTAATTGGGATCTCACTACCTAATAATGCATTCTATTTCATACTTGGAAACTTCTCACTGTTAGAAAATCCTTTCTCTGGCTGAGATGACATCAATTTGTCATTTTCAGAACTGGTTTGTAATTCAGTTTCTGGCTTCTTTTAATCCTTCCCTAAAATGGCCCTTCAGATTTGTGAAATCAAGGATCATGTAGCTCCTGGGTCCTATCATCACCAATTAAAACTCTCCAGTTTCTTAAATTTTTCTTATGACACTGTTTCCTAGCTTTTCACAATTTCAGAGGTGGAATTGGTGAATTGCCCGACAAATGTGAGGAACAGAGCCCTAGGACCAGCAGTAAAGCAGGAATGGTTGGATCCTTGTGTATTTAATTTTACAAGGAATAGCATGGCAAGGACATTTTTATCACAGACTACGACTCTGCATTTCAGCACCCAAAACTCTCAGTGCCTTGCACACAGTCAGAGCTAATGAATAAACAGTGAAAGCTTTGTTTTCCATCATATATATATATATATATATATATATATATATATATATATATCCCTCCAGAACATTGTGAGTCTTTTATATCTCTAAGCAGCAACAGGACAGCTTTTAATTTTTTTTTTCAATCCTGAGCTATACTGAATCTCTCCAAAGTTCTGTCTTGGGTTTCATACTTTAGGTGCACATGACAAAATGACATATGAGGGCAAATTGGATAGTAGTTCAGATAAGGTGACATCCTAAGATCTCTCTTACTGCTATTTGTAGCTCTTTCTCATACCATCTTATAGTGATAAAACTTTGGAGGCTAGAACAGAAATGAGTTCCCAAAACATGAATGAAAAAGTGGGGATGGAGTCACAAATTCAAGAGAAAAAGACATCAGATGTAAGCCAATCCAATGCAGCATCTGATGATTGATCTTTACAGCATCAGATTCCAATTTGGTTACTATTTACTGAGCAGCTTCAATGTGCCAAGCACTGTGCTAAATGCCTTTACATATAATATCTTACTTAACCCTCCCTTCTATGCAGTGAGAAAGATGGTACCATTTCCCAGAGAGAAAGGTAGAGTTGACATCAACAACAGTGACCTGCAGTGAGTTTTCTCCTGGTATTCAAGGGAGACTATTTCATTCATTCATCAAGAAATATCTATGAAGCCATCAGCAGTGGTTCCACAAATCTGGATTCTTTTAAGCCTTTGGAGTCATTATAAGAGAATCTCTGAATACATATGTGTGCTCAAGATTGTTTACAGACAGCAAAGTACAAGCAGATTTTACTCATATGTACTTGCATTTCTCAAGTGTATGTGGGTGTTATTGTGAATAATAAAATATGATTTTAAAAACTATGCTGTTTTTGTCATATATTTTATCAGTCATTAGAATTTTTTATGTTTTGAGCAACTTTAGGTTTTCAGGAAAGTTGAGTGGAAAGTACAAGTTCCCATACACTCTTTGCCTTCTTCTCCCTAATTTTCCCTATTATTAATTTCTTGCATTAATGTGGCATATTTGTTATAGTTAATTAGCCAATAAGGATACATTATTGTTAACTAAAGCACATAGTTCACATTAGGATTTACCCTTTGTGTTGTACATTTTATGGGTTTTGACAAATATATAATGACATTTACCCAAAATTATAGTGTCATATAGCATAGTTTTACTGCCCTAAATATCCTCTGTGCTCCAGCAATTCATCCTTCTTTTCCTCTCTCTGATCCACTGATCTTTTTATTATCTTTATAGTTTTGGCTATTCCAGAATGGCATACACTTAGAATCATGTAATATGTTGCCTTTCAGATCGACTTCTTTCATTTAGCAATATGCTAATTTAAGGTTCCTCTGTTTTTTGTTTGTTTTTTCCATGACTTCATAGCTCATGTTTTTTTTAATCACAAAATTATTTCATTGTATGGAATACCATAGTTTGTTGATCTATTTTTCTATTGAAGGAGATATTGGTTGTTTCCAGATTTTAGCAATTATGAAAAAGGTTGCTGTAAACATCTATATACAGATGTTAGCATAGACATCCGTTTTCAACTCATTTGAAAAAATACCAAGAAGTGATTGTTTGATTGGTTAGTAAAAGGATATCTATTCTTATCAGAAATAGGTCAAACTCTCTTCCAAAGCAGCTGTACCTTTTTGCATTCCCACCACAATGGATTTTGTGGTTCTTTTTCTCTATATCCCAATCAGCATTTGTCATTCTCAGTGCTCTGGATTTTGGCCATTCTAATAGGTGTATTGTTTTTTTAATTTGAAAATTTCTACTGACATATGTTGTTAAACATCTTTTCATGTGCTTATTTACCATACTAGAGGCCCGGTGCACAAAATTTGTGCACGGAAGGTGAGGGATGTCCCTCAGTCCAGCCTGCACCCTCTCCAATCTGGGACCTCTAGAGGAATGTCCGACTGCCAGTTTAGGACTGGAATCAGGCCTAAACTGGCAGTTGGACATCCTTCTCACAATCCAGGACTGTTGGCTCCAAACTGCTCGCATGCCTGCCTCCCTGATTGCTCCTAACTGCTTCTGCCTGCCAACCTGATCACCCCCTAACCACTACCATGTCAGCCTGATTGATGTCTAACTGCTCCCCTGCCAGCCTGTTTGCCCCCAACTTCCCTCCTCTGCTGGCCTGGTCACCCCTAACTGCTCTCACCTGTAGACTTGATCACCGCCAACTTCCCTTCCTTGCAGGCTTGGTCCCTTCCAACTGCCCTCCCCTGCTGGCCTGATTGCCCACAACTATCCTCCCTTGCAGGCCTGGAACGTCCCAACAGCCCTCCCCTGCTGGCCATCTTGTGGTGGCCATCTTATGTCCACATGGGGGCAGGGCCTTTGACCATATAGGGGAAGCCCTCTTATGTGTTGGAGTGATGGTCAATCTGCAAATTACTCTTTTATTAGATAGGATAGAGGCCTGGTGCATGGGTGGGGGCTAGCTAATTTGCCCTGAAGAGTCGTCCCAGATCAGGGTGAGGGTTCCCTTGGGGCATGGGTGGGGGGGCATGGGTAAGGGACCTGTGGTGGTTTGCAGGCCAGCCAGGCCCCCAGCAACCCAAGGGGAGGCCCTGGAATCTGGGATTAATTTATGTTCTACAATAGAAACTTTGTTCCCTGGAGCAGAGCCAAGCCTTTTGCTCACTCCATGGTGACAGCCATTTCTGTTTGGGTTTATTTAAATTGTATAATTGAAACTTTGTAGCCCAGAGTAGAGGCCTAGGTGCTAGGGCTCCAGAAACTGGGCTTCCTTCATCAGCCGGGCAACCCTATCCTCTGCTCTCCCTAGCTCCGTGGCGCCCCATTTCTGTTCAAATTATGTATCTTCTATAATTGAAACTTTGTAGCATTGAATGGAGCCTAGGCTGGTAAGGGCAGGTGGTAGGCAGAAAGCTTGGCTTCCTCTAAAGCTGGGGAAATCCAAGCCTCCCTCCTGCTCTCAGTGGCCACAGCCACTTGGTTGGGGTTTAGTTGCTCCTGATTGGCTGGTGGGCGTGGCTGGTGGACATGGCTTGATCAGAGGTATGGTCAATTTGCATATTACTCTTTTATTAGATAGGATATGTAGCTTCTTTGATGATAAAAATGTACAGTAATCAAGATAGTGTGGCAGCAAGGGGCAGGGTCGAGAGGCGTGGGCGCCATGCCCAAGGAGTGGAGACAAAGTGGTGAAGGCATCAAGTGCCTGGCTGCGGGCATGGAGACCAAGCAGTGGCAGCGCCAGCGAACCACAGCTGCATATAACTGAGGCCCCGGGCATGGAGAATGCCATGGTGATGATGGTGGTGGCGGCAAGAACTCACCGCAGCTGTGTCTAACTGAGGCCCAGGGCAAGGAAAACGAGGCAGCAGTGGTGGCGACGGTGGCAGCTGTGGGGAGAAATCACCACAGCTGCATCTAACTGAGGCCCAGGTCATGGAGAATGAGACAGCGGCTGTGGCTGAGAGAAATCACCACAGCTGTGTCTAACTGGCCCCGGGTGCAACCTGAGTGCAGAGAACAAGGCAGCGGTGGTGGCAGCAGTGAGAATTCACCACATCTGCATCTAACTGAGGCCCCTGGCATTGCTTTTATGTGTAGCTTCAGCTGTATGCGAGCAAAAATGGAAGGCCCCCGTCAGAGGGAAGACCCCGAGTCCCAGTTTCAGCATCCCAGCTGAAACTGACAACTGGTAGGAGGAAGTCCCACCCTCACAGAATCTGTCCAAGCCAGCCATTGGTCACACTGCTGAAAGGCCTGTCATGGTCCTCTATCTCAGAAGGTGGCAATAGAGAGGTGGAGCTATGTCCAAAGAAAAACTGTTGATACAACGGAGCGGTATAGCAGAAAGGTGCAGACATTATTGACAGAAAATGTCTGAAGAGCGATGTGTGTCTGATCTTGAAAGAATGCAATGCCTGTGACAGAATGTATCTGAAGAGCAGCTATTGGAAAAACGTCGCTCTGAAGCTGAAAAACACTGGCATCTTCGACAGGAAATGTCTAAAGAACAACGTGCCTTTGAAGTTGAAAGAAGGCGGTGGCAAAGACAGAATATGTCTAAAGAACAGTCATCAACAAGTACTACCAATAGTGGTAGGAACTGCCTTATCAGCGAAAATGGAGTACATGAGGATGCAATTCTCGAACATAGTTGTGGTAAAATGACTGTTAGATGTGAATTTTGCCTATCACTAAATTTCTCTGATGAAAAACCATCTGATGCGAAATTCACTTGATGTTGTAGCAAAGGGAAAGTCTGTCCAAATGATATACATTTCCCAGATTACCCGCCATATTTAAAAAGATTAATGACAAACAAAGATTCTGACAGTAAAAATTTCATAGAAAACATTCCATCTATAAATAGATCTTTTGCTTTTGCTTCCATGGGTGCAAATGTTGCATCGCCATCAGGGTATGGGCCATACTGTTTTAGAATACACGGGCAAGTTTATCATCGTACTGGAATTTTACATCTTTCTGATGGTGTTTCTTGGAAGTTTGCTTAACTCTATGTTTTGATACAGCTGAAGCTACACATAAAAGATTAGCAATCCCAGCAAACCAGGCCTACTCAGAAAGACTCATGCATGAAATAAATGAATTAACAAAATCGTACAAGATGCTACATGAGGTAGAAAAAAAAAGCCCAATCTGAAGCAGCACCAAAAGGTATAGCTCCCACAGAAGTAACTATGGCAATTAAATATGATCGTAATAGTGACCCAGGTAGATATAATTCTCCCCGTGTAACCGAGGTTGCTGTCATATTCAGAAACGAAGATGGAGAACCTCCTTTTGAAAGGGACTTGTTCATTCATTGTAAATCAGATCCCAATAATCCAAATGCCACTAAAGTGAAACGAATCAGTATCCTATTTCCTACATTAAATGCAATGACATATCGTATTCTTTTTCCACATGGTAAAAAAGGTTGGGGAACAGATATTGCATTAAGACTCAGAGACAACACTACTCAACAATAATACTAGACAAAATGTAAGGACACGAGTCACCCAAATTCGGTATTATGGATTTCATCTCTCTGTGAGGGACACGTTCAATCCTATTTTAAATGCAGGAAAATTAACTCAACAGTTTATTGTGAAGAAAAAAAAGTGTGGCACTGGCAAAAGAATACAAATAGTTGACTATATTTGTATGATTCTATTTCTGGGCTATCTCTTCTATTCCATTAGTCTAATGATCTATTTGTATATCTTTTCATGTGCTTATTTACCATATATGTAGCTTCTTCTGAAATATTTGTTCAGATCATTTGCCCATTTTTAAATAAAAATTTGTGTTAGTTCTAATTGTTGAGTTTTAAGAATCCTTTATCAGATATATGTTAAGTAAACATTTCATCCCAGTGGCTTACCTTTTCACTGTCTTAACAGTGCCCTTCACAAAATAGAAGTTTTTAATTTTAATGAAGTCCCACTTATCAAATGTTCTTCTTTCATGGAATATGCTTTCTGTTGTTTTTAGTCATTACCTACATGACTAAACCCAGGTCACAAAGATTTTTCCCTTTGTTATCTTCTAGTAGTTCGGGGTTATAGTTAGGCTTATGACTCATTTTGAGTTAATTTTTGTAAGGTATAAAATTTGTCTAGATTCAGTATTTCTTTTTTTTTCTTTTTTTGCATGTGAATGTCCAGGTGTACCAACAACATTTGTTGAAGACTATCCTTTTTTTCATTGAATTGTCCTTGCTCCTTTGTCAAAGATCAGTTGACTATATTTGTGTAAGTCTATTTCTGGGCTCTGTCTTCTATTCCATTGGTCTATTTGACTATTCTTTTGCCAGTGTCACACTGACTTGATTACTGTAAATTTATATATAGTATGTCTAGCAGCTGGGTAGTGTCAGTCTTCCAACTTTGTTCTTCTTTAATATTGTGTTGATTACCCTGGTTCTTTCATCTTCCCATATAAACTTCAGAATTACTTTGTTGATATCCACAAATTATTGAAGTGAGTAATCCCTTACTTTATATTTCATTGACTTGGAAGATCAAGTTGGAAAAAACTGATATCTTGACAATATTTTCTAATTCCTGTACATGAACTATCTCTCCATTTATTTAGATCTTTAATTTCTTTCATCAGAGTTCTGTAGTTTTTCTCACATAGACCTCGTATGTATTTTGTGAAATTTATACCTAAATATTTCAGGTTTTTGGGTGCTAATGTAAATGGTGTCATTAAATTTTAAAAGTTTAACTAGTATTAACTGGGAGGTCTGTGATATTTTTCAGGTTAAAATGTGGTCTGCATAACCCAAAAGATAAAAAATTGCTGGCATACGTGATGTTGGACACGAAGTAATTAACAGTATGGCTCTGAGCTCCTGTTGTTAGAAGGGTGTCTAATGTTATTACTGTGGCAATGTCATGGTACACTGAAAAAAGAAATCTTATTTGCTGCTCAGACTTTAAGAATGAGATAACCTTTTTATCCAAAAGAAGTTTAAAACTTTTATCCCTTGCCATAGATCCTGTAGAGAGAAATGGACAATAAATACCTTGTACAGAGGGTGCAGTTTAAAAGAATGGAGAGCTGTGGCATCACCCAAATATATATCTTTTTTAAACTAGCAGAGTAAATAACTCACATTGCTCATAGGATAAAGGTAAAAATTCTTACCATAGCCTACAAGCCTATAATGACCTGACCTCTGTCAACTTCAAACCCACATGATCCCTCCTCTACTCGACCACTCTGACCTTACACATCCTTTTCTTTGCCACACTTCTTCATGGAGCCTTTGCATATGCTGTTTCTTCCCTCTTTAGCAAGATTATGTATCAATCACTTCCTTGATCCTCCCAGGCCAGGCCTCTGAAAGTACTGCACTCTTCTGAGCACTTGCTACAGAGTGATGTTACATTTATGTATGTGATTAGATGATTATTACAAGACTTTTGTTTTTCCATGAGGAAAGGCACTGTATCTGTTTTGTTCACCATTATGGTGTCAGCATTGTTGAGTGAATGGATGAAAGAGGGATAACTACAGAATCATAAATTGCATATATTTCTCATTTGAGAGTATGGGACCACTTACCGAGGGCTTTTCTAGGTAAGATGGCACATACAGATTATGGGTGGTTTCCTACCCAAAGGCCATAATTGCTATTCTGGTTCCTAGAGCATTAGACACTGAGTCAATAGCCTTCTTTACAGAGTGTTGGCTTAGTGAAGATTATAGTAGTTTGAGTAAAATTTGATGAGATTTTATAAAAATATTTATTTAGCAAACATTTATTAAATACTTACTTCTACCATGCACTGTGTTGAATGAGAGCCATGAGTGGAACTACTGTTCAGCCATGGTCTCCATTCTGGAAGACTGGTGTTACAGTGGAGGCAGGATGTTCATCAACTCCATGTCATACGGAGTGGTTGGGATGGAGTCATAATGGGGCTGTAAACTGTTGGCTTTAGGGCCCAGTCAGCCTGCATGGTTGTTTTGGCTCTACATTCTTTCTGAAATTTTTGGATCCAAAAGCAGATCTTGCACATTTTGACCCCTATTGTCTCATACCTGGCTTGGAATTTTTTGTGTTTCTACTGTCTGTTTGGTCTTTAGGTACATATTGTTTGTGACCCTTGGTTGAATTCATTCCTTCTTTGGGGTTAGTGGATGGCCAGAGAGAACTGTGGGAGCCACAGCTGGATCATACAGGTCTTGATGAAGAACTCACAGACCCAGTCAAGGAAATGACATAAAATCCCAGAGTGTTTACAAAAATAGCTGTGAGGAGACCAGTGACTGGAACACATGCTTCTGACCTGTGTGTTTAGGATCCTATGCATGGCATAGTGGAGTGTGGGAGAAGATAAGGTAAAAGCAACTATGAACACACTTATCTTGTCCTCAGTGAATTTAGGATCTGTTGCTGTGTGATCCTCATCAAGTTACTTGCACTTCACATCTTTGAGTCTTAGTTACTGTAACTATAAATGTAATATGATATTAGGTTGCAAAAGGGTTGTTGTGAGGTTTAAGAAAAAATGCATATGAAATTGCTTAGCTTAATGCTTTATATAGAAGAGACTGATTGCTACATCTGAACCCTGTTTCATAGGAACCTTTACACAGACTATTGCAGAATATATTTTGGCAACACTTGGGCCCACCTTTCGTCAGAAGCGTCAGTAGGGGATCAGGCAATATTCTTCCTTGTCCAGCCTTCGGCTTCATAGAACATCCTGTGCTGGCCTCAGGCCTGATCCTGTGACCTCTTCTCCTTCTTGGCTATTTCTACTGGCAAGCCATGAATAGCAAGAGAGGCACACTTCATGGTGTTGAGAGTTTTCTCAAAGAGCCCAGAGGGAAAAATGTTCTGTGTTTTTGCAAAGCCTGACCCTCTTCTGCAGCCAATTCTGGTGGAGATACAGAGAACCTGATTGTTTTATGTTCTTCAGGTCCCCTCCATTGGTGGCCATTTAAGCCCTTCTTTGACACCAGGAATAAAATTCTTCAAAGAGTTAGTATCTGACAATCTCAGTTTCCAGTGATCACAGGAGCACAAAGAGTTTCAGGTTTATAGATTCAGAATGTCAGAGTAGGAATGTGGCCCAAGTGTATTTGTCCAATTCTTTCGCTTTACAGCTATGGAAATTGAGGCTCCAAAAGACATAGCTAGTGAGAGACCTAGGTCTTCTGTCTTCCAGGCGTGGGTTTCCCTCATGACACCATACTGCCTTACAGATATGGAAAGGAGCACTGGGCTTGGATGTGAGTGTGTGGGTCTACTAGTACCAGTTACTACAAATGATCAAACAACAAAGGTAACAACAACCAAAAAGCATATGTGTGTAGGAGCCAATTTTTAGCTTGTGTAAGTGAGACTTCCAGGAGAACATCTGGTTTGGAAATGTTCTTACAATCTGGTTTTGCTTTCTCCATCTCACAGATGCTCTCCTTTTATATTACTTCCCTTGTAAGACTCTCTTTTCCCTCCAAAAGTCTGTCAGTAGTTTTCAGGGCTGAATCTTTTCAGAATCAGGTACCATGAGAAAGTATGAAAGTTCTTCTGTCCCAATTTTCTCTGCAAAAAACTCAAGGTTCACTCTGATTGGGTATCTTGTATCATGCACCCTGCTGTAAACCAGTCACTGGGACTGGAGTCTGCAATGTACTAATTGACATAGGCCTGGGCTATTGGGTCCACCCAATGGCTGGGAGTGGAGCTCACTCAGACCCTGTGGGTTGAGGGTGGGGTATTATTAAAAAAGGGAAATAAGACTCATGAGCCCCTAAATGAAAAATCCTCCATGCCTCAACAGTGTTATCATGGCTAACATTAAATTGAATTCTTAGGTTTGTCAAATCTTCCAACTCGTCAAATTAGATAATGTTTTGCTCTCTAGAAAATTGTGCAGTTGTGACAGTAGAAATTAACTCAGAAGACATTACAGAATTTCCCTGGGTGAAGTTGAGGTCTGGGGTTTAGGTAACATAACATTCTACTGTTGATCAACTAACCCAGATCTTGTGATGCTCATGCTTTTATTAAATAAAAAGTAAGAAAGCAAACAAATAAAAACTAAAACCAACCAACCAACAAACAAAAACTCAAAGCCTAATCTTTCATATTGCTGAGAAAGTCAGACTAAACATATTTCAATATAAGGTTAGGGCTATTGTAGCTATATGTGATTTTTTAGTGTTTGGGAATATATAGTCCACCTCACTGAACATCAAGTTATTCATCTTTTTTTCCCTTTATTGATTAAGATATTACATATGTGTTTTCTTCCCCTTCATTGCCCCTCCCATCATGCCCTTACCCCACTGGTGTCTATGTCTATTGGCTAGGCATATATGCATGCATATAAGTCCTTTGGTTAATCTCTACCCCTTTCCCTCACCCTCTCCTACCTTCCCTCTAAGGTTTGAGGGTCTGATAGATGCTTCTCTGTCTTTGGATCTGTTTTTGTTCATCAATTTATATTGTTCATTATATTCCACAAATGAGTGAGATCGTATGACATTTATCTTTCTCTGATTGGCTTATTTTGCTTAGCATAATGCTCTTCAGTTCCATCCATGCTGTTGCAAATAGGAAGAATTCCTTCTTTTTTTAAACCACAGCATATTCCACAGTTTTTTAATTCACTCATCTGCTGATGGGCACTTAGGTTGTTTTCAAATCTTAGCTATGGTAAATTGTGCTGTTATGAACATAGGGGTACTCATATACTTTCTTATTGGTGTTTCTAGTTTCTTGGGATATATTTATAAAAGTCAAGTAATACCTAATACTTGCACAGAGCTAAGCATTTGTGAAGAGCTTTTAAACATTTTACCACCATTATTATTGTTTTTAAATCCTCACCTGAGAAAGGAGAGAGAGAGAGAGAGAGAGAGAGAGAGAGAGAGAGAGAGAGAGAGAGAAAGGAAGAAAGGGAGAGAGAGAGAGAGAGAGAGAGAGAGAGAGAGAGAGAGAGAGAGAAAGGAAGGAAGGAAGGAAGGAAGGAAGGAAGAAAGAAAGAAGAAGGAAGAAAGAAAGAAAGAAAGAAAGAAAGAAAGAAAGAAAGAAAGAAAGAAAGAAAGAAAGAAAAGAAAGGTCAATGTGAGAAAGAAACATTAATCAGTTGCCTTCTGCAGGTGCTGTAACCTTTTGATGCACAGGATAACACTCAACTAACTGAGCCATTCTGGCTGGGCATTATGAAACACTTTTATAACAACTATTTCATAAATGGGACAAAGGCAAAGTACTGCCTAACCTCATTCTACAGATAGGAAAGTGAGGCTCAGAGAGGTGGAGCAACTTGTTGGAGGCCACTCAGCTTGTCAGTGATAGGCTTATCGTTCCAAACCAGATCCTTTGACCACAGAGACCTTTAATGTTCAATAATTTTCAAGGGAAATACATTTGAAATGCAAATTAACATAAACAATGCATATTATTTTTAGTATCAGATTGGGGGGATTAAAAGGACTGATGACATTATAGGTGTAAGAAAATAGGACCTTTCATAAACTATTGGTTGGTATACAAATCAGTACAATATCTTTAGGGTCAAATCTGGCTACCTTTTTGAATACACATACAACATTGGGCATGTGAGTCTGTGTGTGTGTTGTATGTTTCTAAAGAGGCACATACAAAAATGTTCATTACAGCAATATTTGTAACAGAGAAAAGATAGTCATTTGCAGGAGATTGGTATAATTGTGGTATAGCAATATAATGAAATACCAAGAGACAGTACATTGAAGGCAGCTAACATGGCTAAATCTTCACCACATGTTAAGTTAAAAATATTGTAGAACAATATACACAACATTAGACCATTTATATAAAGTACAAACTGCAAAACAAATCAAAATGTTTCTGTATGTACTTATCATTAGTTGCATAGAGTGAAGGGCTAAATTATACTGATAAGCAGATAGTGGGAGTGTGGTGTGGACAAGGAAGAGAAGGATTATGAGTTAGCAGGGAGTAGGAATTAGGATTAGGAGGGGATCCAATGGATATTTGCTCTTAGATATTTGAATTTTTTTGCAATAAAATATATTTACATTCTACTTGTAAAATTTATAATATTCAAATATAAAATTACACAAGTTTCTTACAAAAAGATAGTCATTTAAATTAAGAAATGTTTTATTGGTAGCTGAGTTTAGAGGGGGGAAATTGCTAACTCCTTTCACAGTTTTCTGGTCATAACAAATACTTATCAAAAGACTTCTCAGTACCAAGTAATCTTCAATCCTTTGATACATTTGCAGATCTATAGAACTTTAATGCTAAAAAGAACTTAGAGATCACTGATGTATACTACAGAGAGGCAAGACATTGGGGTCTATAGTTACTTTCCTAGTGTTTTTCAAGATGACCCTCAGGTTTTCCCTCTATAGAGAGCTTCCTTCTTTGTCTTCTTATAAAGATTATATCAACCAGTGATTATGAAATTATTAGGAGCTGTCAATCATAATAAAATGTTAGTGATGTCATTGCTCTTGTTTCCATTTTTCTGAGCCTCAAAGTTAAAATGATTTGCCCAAGGACATGTAGCTGCAGGATAATTTTAGCTCAGTCTTTGTCACAGTCCTGGTGGTGCTTCACAATAATGCTCATATCACCTTGTCTACAGATGTCCCTGTGCCTATTTTTCTTAGTAGGTGTAGTGCTCTGTGAAGTCAAAGACAAAATCCCAGTCATCTTTCTTCCTAACATCTAATACCTAGTAGGAATGTGAGTTATGCACAGTACTTTCTGGACTCAGCTTCTCTTTCTCTAATCATTGGTTCTCAACCTTCCTAATGCCACGACCCTTTAATACAGTTCCTCATGCTGTGGTGAGCCCCCCAACCATAAATTTATTTTTGTTGCTACTTCATAACTGTAATTTTGCTACTATTGATGAATCGTAATGTAAATATCTGTGTTTTCCGATGGTCTTAGGCTCTATAGCAGCGGTTCTCAACTTGTGGGTCGCAACCCACAGGCTGAGAACTACTAGCAGGGTCTCCTAAGACCATCAGAAAACACAGATATTTACATTACAATTCATTAACAGTAGCAAAATTAGTTTTGAAGTAGCAACGAAACCATGTTGTGGTTAGGAGTCACCACAACATGAGGAACTGTGTTAAAGGGTCACGGCATTACGAAGGTTGAGAATTGCATGAGGAGTGCGGGCTAAATTGCTAATATTCTTTTCAGCTGCAGAGGTTTGTGACTTTAAGATCTAAGTTTTCCTTTTCAACAACATTCCTTCTCTTTCATCAGATGGTCAACTTCCCTGATATCCTCCAAAGCTTGCGAATTTCAGCTGGATGAGATGCTGCAGGATCAGCCAGTCCTTCCATGTGCAGAAAGAGAAGAGGTTTCTGTAGGAACCTTAACTGTGGTATTTTTGGCGGATGCAGGCTTTAAGTAATAGCACCTTGTGTTTACATAGCCTTTTGCTTCTGAGGAGCTTAAAGAGCTTCCCAGACATTATCTCACTGTTTCTAATTATCCTATCTGGCACACCTGGCACCAACAGGTTAAGTGGTTTTTCCCACAACCATGTGGTGGCAGAGTCAGGACCTGGAGTCAAGTCTCCAGACCTCTGGCCTTCCAGCCTCTTCATTGGATCATGCAGCTTTCAGGATCAGTACCTGCCTCCTGGGGAAAAGACGATTTCCATCACTGCTGTAAGGGTTTGAGATACCTGCTGGGGAGTCTTGAGAGAAAAGACTCCTCTCTCCTGTTCCAGGCTCATGATGCTGACGACACATAAGCTGATTATAGAGAAAAATTTGAACATGGTGTGACTCATCTTCTGAAAGAATCTGTCAATCAGGAGATGTTTATCAATGCCAGAGTGAAATATCTGAGGACACTGGCAGCCTGGTGCTGTGGCCTCATAGGCTCAGTAGGCATAGGGCTTTAGTTACAGAACATCAGAAACCTTAGCTGGAAATCCAATCCATCTTTCAATTATCTCTTAAATGGTAAAATTATGGAGGTGGGAAAAAAAGATGTGGCCATATAGTCAGGAGATTAGGATTTCATTCAAGTATTATATATTCTTATTATATACTAGTGGCCCAGTACATGAAATTTGTGCACATTAAAAGAGAATTAATTACAGGAAATAATTTAATATTGCTATTTGCCCTTTCTCTGTAATAGAAGTGTCAGAGATGAAATAAAATTAGTAAAATATATATGAAAATCTTCCTCCTGTCAGAGTCTCGGGTGTACCATAGGACCCAGAGTCAGGTCCCCACCCACCCATGTGTGCCTCAAAATTGCATGAGACCCAGACCTAGCCAGTCCCTCCCATTGGGCTAGATTCAGACCCAGCCAGTCCCACCCTTGTCAAGCTATGCTCAGCGGGGGGTGGAGAGGTGGTGGGGGGTGAGCGCGGCCTGAGGTCCCCCAGCCCAGCACTGAAGCAGGGGAGCACACCTTGAGGTCCCCCATCAAACCATGCCAGGGTGGGGAGTGTGGCCTGAGGTCCCCTGTCAAGCCCCAGATCCCTGCTGATTGCTTGTTAAGGCTTCTTACCAGTACTCAGCCTCTGCATGGGTGCAGCCATCTTGTGTTACAGAAAACCCCCACCTCTACTGTGGGTACCACTATATTGTGGCAGAGTGACAGTCAATTTGCATATTCCCTTTTTATTATATTGGATTATATATGCCATGTGCTACTGGAAAAATTAGTAAATCTTTTTGCTTTTTACTTTCCCCATTCATGAAAATGGGTAACACCTGCTTCATCAGTTTCTTAAAAAGAACAAATAAGAGACAATCTAGCCAGTCATGGTTTTCTAAACATCTGGGATATTTGCTCATGTCAGGGAATATTCAAAGCCATGGTGATGTCAACTTTAACAAAGATTTTGGAGAAAGTACTTTTATTTTAAAACTAGAGGCCCAGTGCACAAAATTCATGCATGGGGAAAGAGGGGTCCCCTAAGCCCCTCATGCACCCTCTCCAATCCAGGACTCCTTGGGGGATATCTGACTGCCAGTATTGGCCCAATCCCAGGGATCAGGTCTAAACTGGCAGTCAGACATCCCTCTCACAACCTGGGACTGCTGGCTCCTAACTGCTCCCCTGCCTTTCTGATTGCTCCTAATTGCCTCTCTGCCTGCCTGATCATCCCTAATCACCTCTGCCTGCCAGCCTGATTGCCCCTAACTGCACCTCCACTGGCCTGGTCACCTCCAACTGCCCCTCCCCTGCTAGCCTATTCACCCCCTAACTGGCCCCCTGCCGGCCTGGTTGCTCCTTAGTGCCCTTTTGATGGCCTGGTTTTCCCCAACTGTCCCCCACTGCTGGCCTGGTTGCCCCTCATTCCCCCAACTCTGCCAGTCTGGTCACCCCTCACAGCTCCTTCAAACCGCCCCCCCCCCCATGCCCACAGCCAGCCTGATCACCCACGCAGCCTGCTAATCACTCATTTGGTTGTCCCTTGCTCACCCCCTTGCTGACTTGGTCATCCCACACGGCCTGCTGGTTAGTTGTTTGGTTGCCCCTCACTAATATCCCTGCTGGCCTTGTCGCTCCATGCAGCCTGCTGTTTGGCTGTTACTATGAGGGTGTTGTGACCAATTTGCATATTATCCTTTTATTGGTATAGATAAGCACACATATATTATAAAACAGCATGGTAAAATGGAATAGATTTAAAAAATAAATTTCACCTTGTCCCAGAGGTGGAGGGGGCATGATTGGTCTTATACTTCCAAATCCCACAGGTCAGAATTTCACTTTCTCTGCCATTATGTGCTGTTAGGAATACTCAGTGGAGAAGGTAGACAAGTGTTGGTCTAAACGGTCAATTCTTTTGATTTTTCTGAGTTACAGTTTTACATCAATTTTGGTCACTTAATGATATTGGGTTAGGTATTTGTAGCAATAACGTCACAACTTTTAAAAAATATTGTGTCTTCAGATTGTATCAAGTGTCAATATAATAAATGGCTTTGTGAAGAATGATTCTGTATTGCCTGAAAAACCACTGTTGAAGATGTGGTCCGTTGTTTTATATAGTGTCTCTTAAATAAAGATGAAAGTGACAAAACTCTCCCTCAACTTTTCTGCCAAGTAGAAGATTGTCTCCTCTGAAGAACAGGTATTTGTACTTTTGATCACATAATAAAAGGCAAGAAACTCTCCACTCTTCTTTTTTAGCTTTGGCAGTCAGGAGACTGGGTGCTGTGTTATTCTCATATTTAGTAGAAATCATATCTGAGATTCCTGGCATGATTATCTCCTTTCTTTCAGACAGTGGCAGGTCTGTATATTAACCATCTGGTGTTTTTACTATAAGCCTTCTCCAGTTTTTGTTTTTGTTTTTTTTGGAAAGAGCTAGGGTATCAATGATAAGGAAGCCAATTCTGAGATAGCTTTATTTCAAGCAAGTAGAAGAGGTGCTAAGATTCATATTTAAAACATAAAATCAAATTCCTCCAGAGGGGAGGCCTGAGGCAAGCTTGGGAAGGAGCCTGGGTTTGCCTGGAGGCTTTTGCAGTGACAGCTTCTTCTTAGGAAGAGCATCCCCACTTATGGGCCCAAGTATTTTGGAGGGTAGGGAGGAGTGGGATATGGAGGCAGAACATCATTCTATCTCTCACCTCTAGACTACACCCCAGTCCTAGGGTGTGAACCTTGGGACTGTGAGTTGGTCTGGTACACAAGTTCATGGGCCCCATGGACTTCTTGCCTTGTGGGGAAGATGGGGGTGGGCACCTAAGGCCTAGGACCAGAGCAGCAATGATGGTTGCTTGGGTCAACTGGTATCTGGCAACCCTTGGGCTTAGAAAGACTGCCCTTTTCATCAAAACCAACCTACTCCATGTCTCCATTAGTCATAGGATCCTGGAGTACTAAAGCTGGAAGTGATCATGAGAACCAACTGCCCAACTTTTCATTTTAAAGATAGAAATATGGAGAATTAGGCAATTAACTGGCTCAAGTTCTTATAATTGTATTCAAAATGTCTGTATCAAGTCCTCCAAGGATGGGGGCAGAGTAAGGAGGTGGAGAGATATTTACAATCCTAATATATAAAAAGCCAGGGGACATGACAACCTAAACAACCAGATGACCAAACAGCAGGCTGCATGGGGCAATCAGGTTGGTGGGGAGGTGAGAGGTGAGGGGTGGGGAGGTCAGTGGTGGTGGTGGGGTGGCAGTGAAGGGTGACCAGGCCAGTGAAAGGGCGTTAGGGTTGACAAGACAGGTGGGGGGGGCAGTTGGATGTGACCAGGCTGGCAGGGGAGATAGTGAGGGGTGATCAAATGACCAAACAGTAGGTTCTGTGGGGCAACCAGGCCAGAGGGGGACAGTTGGAGGTGACCAGGTCAGTGGGGGGCAGTTGGGAGCAACCAAGCCAGTGGGGGGGGGCAGTTAGGGACCATCAGGCCAGCAGGAGGGACAGTGAGGGGTGACCATGTTGGCACAGGGGGCAGTTAAGGGTGACCAGGCTGGCTGGGAGGGGCAGTTAGGAGCCACCAGGCTGGAGGAGGGGGGCAGTTAGGGTTGACTAGGTCAGGGTGGGGAGTACAGTTAGGGGCAATCAGGCCAGCAGGCAATGGCAGTTAGGGGTGACCAGGCAGACAGCAGATGAGTGGTTAGGAGCCAGCAGTCTAGGATTATGAGAGTGATGTCCATCTGGCCTAAACCAGCAGTCAGACATTCCCCTTAGTGTCCCAGATTGGAGAGGGTGCAGGCTGGACTGAGGGCCACTCCCTGCCCCGAGCACAAATTTCATGCACTGGGCCTTTAATCCTATCTAATAGAAGAGTAATATGCAAATTGGGCAGATCAGGCCACGCCCTCAAGCCATACCTACAAAGCCAATCAGGAGCAAATAAACCCCAACCAAGATGGCTATGGTCACTGAGAGCAGGAAGGAGGCTTGGGTTTCCCCAGCAATTGAGGAAGACAAGCTTTTTGCCTGCCCTTGCTGGCCTAGGCCTCCACTCAATGCTACACAGTTTCAATTATAGAAAATATATCCCAACAGAAATGGTGCCAGCCACAGAGCTGAGAGAGCAGAGGCTAGGCAATGGAGGAAGCCAAGCTTCTGTAGCCCTAAGTGCCTAGGCCTCCACTCTAGACTACAAAGTTTCAATTATAGAATTTAAATAAATCCAAAAAGAAATGGCTGTTGCCACAGAGTGAGCAGAAGACTTGGCTCTATTCCAGGCTACAAAGTTTTAATTGTAGAACATAAATTAATCCCAGAGCCTCCCCTTGGGTTGCTGGGTGGCATGGCCAGCCTGTAAACCACCACAGGCCCCTTGCCCAGGCCTCCCCATATCCCAAAGAAACCCCCACCCTGATCCGGGATACTCTTCAGTGCAAACTAGCTGCCCCCAACCCATGCACCAGGCCTCTATCCTATCTATTAAAAGAGTAATAAGTAGATTGACCATCACTCAAACACACAAGAGGACTGTCCCCATGTGGTCAAAGATTCTGCCATGTGGACACAAGATGGCCACCACAAGATGGCCAGCAGGGGAGGGCTGTTGGGAGGTCCCAGGCCTGCAAGGGAGGGCAATTGTGGGCGATCAGGCCAGCAGGTGAGGGCATTTGGGAGGGAGCAGGCCTGCAAGGGAGGACAGTTGGGGGCAATTAAGCCTGCAGGGGAAGGCAGTTAGGGGTGACCGGGCCAGCAGAAGAGAGAAGTTGGGGGGCAAACAGGCTGGCAAGGGAGCAGATAGACATCAATCAGGCTGACATGGTAGTGGTTAAGGGGTGATCAGGCTGGCAGGCAGAAGCAGTTAGGGGCAATCAAGGAGGCAGGCAGGGAGCAGTTTGGAGCCAGTAGTCCTGGATTGTGAGAAGGATGTCCAACTGCTAGTTTAGGATCAGACCTAAATGGGCAGTTGGACATCTCTCAAGGGGTCCCAGATTGGAGAGTGTGCAGGCTGGGCTGAGGGGACCCCCCCTCCCATGCACAAATTTTTATGCACCAGGCCTCTAGTATTACATAATGGTGATAGCATAGCCAGATCCACTGGGTTTAATACATCTGCAATTAAAAATTCTTAGAGGTTAGTGGCTAAACAAGGTGTGAGAAATAAAAGGTGGGAGGAGAAAAAATTCATATCCAACTTCAACCATCAGAAAAAGTATTTTTCTGCCTTGGACATATCGTCTTTACTCAAGTGCACTATTGCACAGCAGAGATAAAAAAATTAATAGCTTTGTTTCCTGTGATCTCTTTATCAGTCAAAGTACAGGACTATGGCTCTTGGTTATTTTAATGGGAAAACGTAGGTTGTATTATCAAGTGATATGGCTGTGTGTGAGGCATTATTTTATTCTTTTATCTCTCTTGTTCAAAGTGAGGCGTTCTAGCCCTGATTAATGAACAGGGCTATCATGACTGTGATGTTCTCTGTGCCTGATCTCACCCCACCTCCCCTGCCCCCATATTTTTTAAAAAATATATATATTTTTATTGATTTCAGAGAGGCAGGGAGAGAAAGAGAGATCTAGAAACATCAATGGTGAGAAAGAACCATGGGTTGGCTGCCTCCTGAATGTCTCCTTACTAGGGATCAAGCCTTCAACCCGGGCATGTGCCCTGACTGGAATCCAACTCAGGACCCTTCAGTCCACAGGCTGATGCTCTATCCACTGATCCAAACCAGGTAGGGCCTTACTCCATCTTTTAAGACAACATGGCAGGTGAGAGAATTGTTGCTGATATTGAGCACAGAAGACTATGATGGCTGGGGTCCTTGTCCTTCAGGCAGTTTGAGGGATTTGCACACTCAATCACATGGCCCAAATAACTGGCATCGCAGAATCTTTTAGGACTTCTTTAGGAGAATTTATTTAGCAAGCACTAATTGATGATTTCTGATGTCCCCAGTGTAATATTTGATAGGTAGGGAAAGATGAGTCATGCCAGTTCCTGCTGCCCCAGGGAAGCACATACTAACAGAGGGTTGCAAGTTTGATCACAGGGGAAAAATGCTTAGTCACATCCTCCTCCTCTGGGCTTCCAAAGTACATCCACCTATCTGTATCCGGGCTTCTGTCACATTGTGTGGTCTGCATGTCTGTTTTTTCCTCTGTTAGAATATGTGTTCCTCTGGGGCAGGGACCAAATCTTAGACATGGTCTGGTTTCAGGTTCATCTTTAGTGCCCAGCTGAATCAATCAATGTTTGTGCACTAAACTAATGTGTGAGAAAAGTCATTGATTCGTTCGTTCATTCATTCATTCACTCATTTATTCTCCAATGTCTATTGTTACTTTCTATTAACACTGTCTGTAGTCAGGCCTGTTACTAATAACAGAGATTTTTTAAAAAGAAGTAGTTTTGCTATGAGTGTCAAGTATGACTTATGAAACAGGACAAAGGAACTGTCTACCTCAGGTCTCTTGTCACTCTTGCACAGACCCTTGACTTCTCATCCTTCATGATTCCTAGCAGTGATTCAGAACTGGTTGCATACAACCCCTTGGATATTGTAAAATGAATGTTGACCACCAGTGGAACAGGCTTAGGTTCTCTGCCTCAGTTCTGCCACTCTTAGAAAGGTAACTGGGGATACATTGTTTCCCCTCTCTGAGTTTCAATTACTTCATCTGAGAAATGGGGATAATATAACACTGTCTCATCTTTTTCTCAAGATTTTTTGCAAGAGTCACATGAAAATGGTTGTGAATGGAAAAATCACACCAAGAAAAGCAAAAAATATTTAAAAAACAAAGAAGCTCTCTCTTCACCTGCCCTTCATGTGCTTTGGAAAAAGCTCTCCCTATTGCATAACCTATGCCATCCTTTGCATTTATGCGAAGTATTTCTTCCATTTATTATGATACAGAGTGGTTTTGCAAGCAATAGGTCCACATCCCAAAACTGCCATCATATGACAGCATCCACATTCCACTAGGAGCTCAGTACATTCCCAGCAAGAGTTGTCTTCAGGGATTTTACAGTTACTCACCAAAGGCCAATGAAACAACTATCATTGGCTAAAAAGCCAATGAAAATCCTCCATGCTTGCATGGCTCAGACTCAGGAGAGGTTCATTCTATGTTAAAATCATGGGATATGCTGAATGAAGCAAGGCAAGAGATAAAAACAGCATCTATCAAAATGCAATTCCAGACTCCTCCTCTCACTCCTATGGAGAGAGAATGAAATACTGATGATGTTTCCTTTAATCTGGTTGGAGTCCTAAATCCCTGGGTCCTGAGAATGACTCTGGAAAGATGATCTTGGACAAGTCCTTGAGATGCTCAATTTTCCAGGCTCTTACCTTTCAGATGAGGAGGTTGATTAATGACTAAGGTGGCAGCTCACTTTGACATTTTGTGGTTCTATGATCTTCAAAAGGTTTATGATTCTGGATACTCTGAAGTAAACTTATAAGCATGTAGCCCTTGTCCTATGATTCTTTCAGTGTACCTCTGTGGATGGCCTGAGTCCCGGTCTCCACATGAGGCCCCACATATTCATTAGCAGGGTCTGGGGACCAACAGCAGCAGTTCTACTTCTCCAGGGCCTAGCACCACATTAGCAATGTCCCCTTTTGGGTTTAAGCTGAATATTGGACCAGGAAAAAAAATTGGATTCTAGTCTAAAACAACTGTGACTCACTTAATCCATTCAAGGCCCGTCTCTGGGAACTTTCTTTTATGAGGCTTTACGTTATATGAAGTTTCTTGCAGAAGATTCTGTCCCTCCTCTGCCATCTTTTTTGTGGTCCTAACAGTCTGTGACAAGGTGGGAGCCAGCACAGTCATTTGGCTTCCCCGTAGATCCCAGGAGAGTTTGGTACATGGCAGGTACTCGATAAATGTGAATCATGGTACAAATGCAACACATACATTTGTACGATTTCTGTGGTGCTTGCTTAATGATTCCCAACCAGGAATATGTAGAGATTTGTTTAGATAGCAATGAGGGTGAGGGTGGAGTAGATAGAATTATTTGGTTGCAAGTGACCAAATCAAGCAAAAAAGGGGAATTACTGGGAGTAGAGCTGACTTCTTGTTTGAGGACCAAGTTTCTTGAGCTGCTGTTAGCTTCTGCTCTCTGACATTTACCTTTACTTTTTTGTGTGTTGGTTTTATGCTCAGGCACACTCCTTTTGGTGGCAATATGGTTGGTAGCATCCCAGGGAAAATGAAAACCCACTTATTCCACAGCATTTTCAAAAGAGTGCTGGGCTACCTCTCTAAGGTCATTGTGGTTAACAATCCCTGGAGCTGAGGGAAGGTGCACCTAAAGGGCAAGTGGGCAGTGCTGTGAACAGAAGAATTCATGCTCAGGACAAAACCCACAAAGTGCATTTTCAAAATTTTGCAGTGTTTCATAAAGCCCAACAGAAATAGTTCATTTACTAATGTTTAAGGACATAGAAGCTAATGAACATGTCATTTTTTTGTTTTTTGTTTTGCTTCTGTCTCAACTTATGTCAGTTAGTTTGAAATGCTGAATATCTCTTATTGACCAGAAGATATTTTCCTTATGAAGAATTCAAAGGGAAATTAATGTCTGGTGTACCCAGTTTAACAGTGCTGATTCATGTTAATCCTAATTTCTGTGAAATTACTTCTTTAAAATATATCATTTTATACATAACATATCATAAATATTTCTACTTGGTATTGGAGGGCTAGTGTATGCTTTCAGCCAATAGGAACTGAATAAATTTGAATGTGCTTATTTAGTCAATGATCATTACTGACCTACACAAGTGGCTCTTAGCCAACGGTCATGCCAACTGTGTTTTTGAGAAACATGTCTTTGGTAACCTGTGTTTTCCCTTCTGGGACCCTCTTTTTCTGCCATATATGTTGAGTCTGGAAAGCAGCTTTACCACCTATACCTGAAAAGATATGAGAGTATAATTTCTGAAGGAAGAAGAAGGAACAGTGTTGAGTAATTCATTGAAACTTAAAATGCAAAACTTAAAGAGGCCTTCAGAGAAAGGGTCCAGAGTCAAGATGTGGAAGCAATTAGGCCATTGTGGAAGTCTTTTGATTTTAGGGAGGGCCTGGTGAGCACAGCTGAGCCCAATGGGGAAGAACTCATAATTACAGGTAGGAGAAGCCAGGGCCAGAACAAGTCATAGCTTGCAGGCATTGGGAAATCCAGTGTCCCAGAGAACCAGAGGCTGGGATCAAGCTCTGTTGGGCCAACCTACAGCAGTTGGCTCTCCAATTTTGAGGATTTGCAAATGTTAAATAAAAAAAAATTATAATTGTTTTATGTATCATTAGAATATGTAAAGAAAAAAAAGAGGGGCCCATTTCTGCTGCCTTGCATTCTTTATATTTTAAGGAACTCACTCTCTTTTTATGTTTATTTTATTTTGTGAAGTTCAATTGGATTAATCTGGAGCATCATCCTGGGCATGTGATGGGTTCCAGATCTGAGGCAGGAATAGGGTCTAGTGAACCAGGAACTTCCTAGACATTCCTGCCCAAGGACAGACAGTGGGTTGAGACTTGCAGTGTGAAGAGGAGAGTAAGTCACAGAAAGCACACTGTAGATGCAGGGAGGAACAGCAGGGAGTCCCTGACACTTTCCATGCTTCACACTGAGCTCTGAGTGAATGAGCTCCTGTATTTCAGTTAAATGCTGAAGCACATGGCTCGTGTGGGCTACTGAGGTAATCCTGAGCAAGGCAGCGACTCATACCAAGTGATAAGATCTCTGTTGCTTGAATCGAGAAGAAATCTCAGAGATGATCCTTGTCAAATATCCTCATTCCAGACACAGGGAAATTGAGGCTCAGAGAAAAGAAAAAGATTTACCTACACTGTCAGGGTTTTGGAATGTTTGTTTCATCATCAGGACTGACCAGGAGTGCTGGTTAAAATGCTGACTCTTAGGCACCATCCCAGACCTATGAGTTAGATGTTTTGGAAATGGCCCCAGAATACGCATTTTAAGAAGTTATCCAGATGATTCCTGGACTCTGCCAGTTTGAGAAGCACTGGTCTAAAAATCCAAAACTTGTTTGTGATTGGCTGTGCAGAAGGGTTCCTGAGTATAGGCTCTAGGCTCTCTCTCTCTATACTGGAGGCCTGTATGAGCTGGTGACTGTGTAGAAAGTCAGAACCAGGAGGGTAAATGGAGAGCTAGGAAGGGTGAAGTTTTATTTATAATTCCTTCTGCAGTTTGAAAAGGCCTGGTGGCATCTTTTCAGACTAGATATTAAGAGATTGAACAAATGATTCTTGTGTACCTGTCAGGCATCATGATGATTAAATGTATATGTCTTGAATCCCTATTACTCTCTAAACTGTAGCTGATCAATCGACAGATGAAAAACCACACATAATTTTCTCTATTTTCAAAAGTTAATAGCATCTTTCCAGTCTCCCAGTTCTTTGCATGTAACAGATGAGCAGAATTGCATGCATCCTTCTATGGCTTTCACATCTCATCAAACAAACTTCAGTTGCTGAAAACCACAAGAGATGATCTCTCAATTTTAACTACAGAGATGAAATGAGAAAAATCTGTTCTTTCTGCTAGTTTTAAAATGACATAGTCTTTACTTTGCATTAAAATGTCATAACAATGACTTGTTATAAGCCAGTGTGTATTGTCTTATATTTTACTATGTGAAGACTTTGAGCATTTTAAGCCAGGATTCTTTTGGGATGTCCTAGGATCCCAATATAACTAGATATTAGTTACTAAAATTTTGTTTTTTAATTATAAAAAGTCAATAAATAGTTCATGAAGTTATTAGTAAAGACTCAACAAAGGAATAAAATGGGTATCCTTTTTAAAAACTCAGCTTTTACATAATATATGTTTCTATAGAATATTTGACTGAGCTTTAAGTCAGGGAACTGATGCTGAGTCTGCTCTAAATATGATGTGTGAACTTAAACAAAGCAGCACCCTTCTCTGGACCTCAGTTTCCCTCTGCATAAAACAAGGAGGTCAGACAGGTGATTTCGGAAGACTTTTTCAGCTCTGAAAGTTTCAGGGTAAAGTAACAATGGGTTATGAAATGTCCCACAGTGTGGGAGGGAACAAATATGTCATGATTTTGTTCCAGTATAATCTGTTTCACATTTAGTATAGTCCAACCTGTGATGGGTCTTCTGTGGAACACAGATGACTCACTTCCTGTCCTAAGTAGATCTTCTCTGAAGGGTGGAACATGTCCTTCCTTCAGATATCAAGCAAGCCAAGGGGGTCAAATCTATGGACTTTTGGCCAAATTCTGCATGTTCTTGACCTATGTCAAATTTAATCCGATATTTGAGCACACACACACACACACACACACACACACACACACACACACACACACGAACACAGCAGTTTAGAAGGTAGATGTTACTGGAAAGTGTGTTTGTCAAGTTTTCATAAACACAATCACATTAAGTAGAGTTGTTGACAATTGAAATTAAGACTAGGGTGAAAAATTTTAAAAGGTGACAGATTTCTTTTGTGTAATTCTGAATGCTGGAGAAGCCCAGTATATTTCCACTTCTTCCAGGGAGTCACCCCAGACTATTGCTGACTGTTGCTGCCTTCATTTATCTGTTTCTCCACTGAATTATATACTAATTTAAGAACTGTACCAATATAAGAAGGTATAAAAATACACTCTTAAAGCCACAGACTCCTAAAATGTTAGAGACCAAAGGACTCTTTTAAATGTCACCTCCTCATCTCATCTTTATCATTTGTTCATTCATTCATTCAACAAATATTTATTTAATGTTTACTATGTGTGAAGCACTGTGCTAGGTTGAAGATATAGGGCAGAAGCAAGGAATAAAAGATTTCTACCTACATGACATTTATATTTTGTGTGTGTGAGGAGTGGCAAGCCATAAATAAGTAAACAAGGTGTGACAATTGGCAGGTTGATGGAATGGGGAATTCCTGGTCAGGTAGGGAGAGTTACTTTAGACAGGTAGAGAAGATTTCTGTAAGGATATAACATTTAAACAAGTATCTGAAGAATGAGAAGAAACTAATCATGGCAAGTGTGTAGGAATGGAGATAAGAAATAAATGGTAGAAACTGATGGTGAGAAAGAGTTGAGAGAGTTAGAGACCAGGATGGGGAAGAGGGTATAAAAAGGGGCTGAGCTAGAGTTATTGTAACAGGAGGCTGGAATTTAGATAAGTTAAGATAAACTCTGAAGGTGAATAAACAAGACTTGTTTCTGGATTAATAAAGGGGATTGAGCCAGCATGGCTCAGTGGTTGAGCATTGACCTATGAACCAGGAGGTCACAGTTCGATTCCTGGTCAGGACACATGCCCGGGTTGTAGGCTTGATTCCCATGATTCTCTCTCATAATAGATCTCTCTCTCTCTCTCTCTCTCTCTCTCTCTCTCTCTCTCTCTCTCACACACACACACACACACACACACACTTCTTCTCTGAAATAAATAAAAACATATTTTAAAAAGGGGGGTGAGAAATAGGAAGGAATCAAGAATGACTCCTCTTTTTATATGAGAACTGGGCAATAGGTTATTTATTGAGATGGGAAGGTTGGGGAAATACAATATACTTTTGGGAGGAAATCCAAGAAACTTATTTTATTTTTTATATTTTATTGATTTTTTACAGAGAGAAAGGGAGAGGAATAGAAAGTCAGAAACATCGATAAGAGAGAAACATCGAACAGCTGCCTTGCAGCCAAGGTACATGCCCTTGACCGGAATCAAACCTGGGACCTTTCAGTCCAAAGGCCGACGCTCTCCCACTGAGCCAAACCAGTTTCCGCCAAGAAACTTATTTTAGATGTAGTGGATTTGATATCCTTATTGGGCATTCAAGCAGATATTTTGAATAAGGTACTGATTCTTCTTAAATTAATTATTTCAAAGTTGTTAGCTTAATCTCATGACCTAGACCAACTGCTTCTGAAGGTAAGCATGCCTTATATTTTATATTTATTCTGTCTTCTCCATAGGAATCAAAGTGAGAGAAAAGTAACAAAATCTTTATATTCCCATGTTCTAGAATTAGAAAGATCTGCTATGTTGAGTCTGCTTATACTGGCTCACAAGACTCAATTGCTAAAATTTCAGAAATGTCATGAGCAGGTCTTAAAGCACCCTTGCATTTATTTATAGTGGGAGTATTTACACAGGGAATTTGGCAAACTCTACAAATCAAGGTTTCTTTCTGTAGAGAATCTGGTTACCAGTAGATCAAAGTAAGACCCAGAGTCACCAACTCAAATGACCTATGGGGAAATGAAGATAACATTTTTAAGTGATTTGTCCAGGTCTAGAAGTATTTCTCCTAATGAAATATCAAAGCATGTTGGGCCCTGTCTCACCTAAAATGAATTCCTAATTAAATCCAGAAACTTAAAGTTCTCAATCTAAAATACATATATTCAGGTTATTACAAAACATTCATTTCCCCTCTCATCCTCTCTTATAAATGTTTTTAAATGTTCATGATTTAAAAAAAAGCCATGATGGACATTACTCTTGATTTCATACAGTATGCCTCCATATGAGTACCAGTGTTGACCTCTAATTATGAAGACATGTATCTCTTCTAAAATAGTTAAGTTCTAAGATGTCAGTTGTCATTCATAATTCCAGTCCAATTTTGTTAGATTTTATACTTTTTCAAGAGAAGCCAAGAATCTGGGTTTTAATGAGAAACTTCCCAGCTGTTGAAAGCTGAGTTAAAGTTTTTTAAAAAAAATCACCATGGGCCAAACAAAACACTTTCACAAAGTTTCACTGGGCCCAAGGGCCACCAGTGTGCAACTCAATATGAAGTTCTTGTTCATCTGAAGGTGAGAGATGGCCCTCAGAATATGCCAGAAATCAACTTTCCTGTCAACCCTGCATGTGAGCCACATCACATTTATTTTTTTTATCAAGAAACACTGTTTAAGTGACATATGTTGTATTCTAGCACGGTGAAGCAAATCTGTCACACGTATATTTGTTTCTCTGGCTTGGTTATGGATTTCTCTAGGCAAGCACCAATACTGTATCTTTTTATCCTGCAATAATGTAACACTGAAAACACAGATAGGAGCTTGCTATGCAAGGAGCCATGGAGACATTTTGCCCAGTCTATTGAAGAAACTGGTACTCAAAGAGAAATCACTTGATCTTGTCCTCAGTAGTGAATTAGTGACGAGTTGGGACTAGAATCTAGATATTTAAATGACAGAACCTAGGGCTTAAAATGACCTATGCGTCTCAGAATATTCACTGAATTAATGAATACATGAAATAATGATATAAGAATGAATGTGTGAATGAGGAAGCATAATCTGAAATGATTAACTAGTTTATGGAACATGATTTAAAGTAAGAATCATGTGAACTGGGACTTGGTTTTAGTTCTTCCACTAATTACCGTGTTACCTTCAGTATGTCTTTTATCCTGTCTGATCCTTAACTTTCTTATCTATAAACTGTCTTGTCTCTCAGTGTTGATTCAAAAATCATAAACTAGTAGTAACAGTAAAAAATTATTGAGTATTATATGTCAACCATTGGTCTAAATACATGAGTTTTGAGAATACTTGTAATAGTTTTTATAAAGTGAACACTATTTTTATCACCTCTATTTTGTAGATGAAGAAACTAATGCACAATACTATAACTAAGCTGGCAAAGTTCATACAGTTTGAAAGAAAACAGTGAATGAAATTTGAAGCTAAGCATTTTATTATGGAATTATAATAGCAATAAAAGCGCAACAAAAATAAAAAGATGGCACAAATATATGAACGCAACACTTTTGGGACGCTCAGGGCTGTGGCAGTCCTGAGGCTCTTAAAAAATGATGCTGAAAGTTGAGACTTTTTTTCTCTGTTTCACACTGTAGAACTGATGAGTAGAATAACTTTGAGGATTGGATTAAGTGACCTCTGAAGGACTATTTGTATATTTATTTTCTTGATTTGAGAGAGAGAGAAACATCAATTTGTTGTTCCACTTATTTATGCATTTATTGGTTGATTCTTGTATGTGTCTTGACTGGGGATCAAATCCCCAAACTTGGTGTATCAGGAACAACACTCTAACCAAACTGAGGTACTTGGCCATGGCCTGAAGGACCTTTTAGATGAATTTAGATCTGGTTTCTAGTTTTGTAACTTCTTTGGGAGCCTTGACAGATCCTCTCTATGTATACAATGGAGTTGAACACATTAGAAGTTCTTGTAGCTCTGAGAGTCAAAGATTCTATGGAGACTTTAATAAGAAGCTAAAAAGTGTCAGGATTATTTTTTATTGCATATGTCAAAAATCTAATTCAAACTAACCTAAACCAAAGAGGGAATATATTATCTCAGTAACAGAAAAGCTGATTTGTACCCTTGCTTTATACCTAGCTTTATCCAGGGGCTCAGATAATACAGGTTTCTTTCTTTCCAGTTCTCTCCACGTCTGAGCAGGATAGTCACCCAAGACTTGCATTCTATCAATTAAGTAAACCCAATGGGGAAAAATAATTCTCTGAAACCAGCAAATTCATGATGAGGAATTGGATTGATTTGCTTTGGTCTAACATTCACCTTCATTCTGGCCTTCATCTTCATATGGGGACCAGACCCAAGACATAGGTTTGCCGCTTTGGTAATATGGGAAGAGTCTATCTTATGCATAATACTTGGGATGGGTTTTCCACTGAAAAGAACTTCCTGTATGAGGAGAAAGAGAGAGGGTGCGGGCAAACAGAAATACAGCAGTCAACTCCAACCAGCTGCACTTCCCACTTAAAAGGAAGCCTGACAGAATGGGTATCCTGTGACTGAACCTTCAGCTCAGAATCACGAATTGTGCTATTGGTTCTCTGTATTAGGAATGAGTCATTGCTACATATTTTTTCCCCTCATCTTCAGGGCCATTTGTACTCAAACAGTGACATCAATGCATATCATAAAATTATTATTTTGTCTTATAATTATGGTTCCTTAGAAAAATGTATTTAATGGTGATCTCGGCACAGGCAATAAGTTAGGAAATAAATGATTAGGTTTTGAGCAATGTTTCCCAGAACTGTATTAAATTGTGAGGATTCAGCCAATTAGGCAACTTGGCTAATGCTTCTAATCTAACTCAACACCTCTAATGTGTATTGAAGAGGGTGACCAGCCCTTTGCTTCTTTTGGCTGGCACAAGTAGTTACTTGTGCTAATCAGTAGTAGGGAAACAGAAAGAAGGCAAAGGGATAGGAAATATCCCCCAGCAAGATATCATGACAAAACCTCTCCTGGGCAATGACTCCATGAAACTAATAAACAGGAAATAATTTGATCAGCCCTCCACTAAAACATCTACACTTACAGTTTGTATATTCACAGCTTGTTAGAACTGGAAGAATGTTTAGAATGACCTAATCCAACTCTTTTATTTAATTGATAAAAAATGGAGATCCAGATTGAGGAAATAACTTGGTCAAGGTAGTGCTGCAAAGGAGTAGCTGAACCTGAATTTAACCCTAAGTTAAGTTCATTATAGATTTTCCAAGTGCTCATTCCTATGTGAAAAGCTCCCTTTGGCTGTGCCCTCAGGGCGCTGGCAGACATTTTGAATTATGGAAGCTTTGCTGATGAAGAAACTGAATTTAATTTAATCTACACTGGAAGTTCAAGGAAGAGAAATAAGAACTGGCCATTGCAATGCCTTATACTTAAATATTTTCCACTTTTACTCCCCTAAACTAAGGAAAGAAAATAATAGCTTGAGGCTTCTCAGTGTTAGGAAATAAAAAAGTAATTCATGAGTCTTTGAAAGGTGGTGAAGGGATATATGTTATGTATGTTAGTGTTTAGTGAATATTGAAAGAGTGCTAAAGGAGAAATTTGGGGATCTAAATTCTACTTGGATGTGGGTCTTAATGGGTAATCTTGGAAAACCCATTCTCTCTGGATATTGGTTTCCTCATCTTATTTTTAAGTTATTGGTCAAGCTTTCAGGGGAAGGGGGGAGGTGTCCAAATAAATTTCTATTCTTTGAATGGCATTGATATGGATAGAAAAGGAACTTTTTGGATGAAAGGTGGCTTGCCTAAAGCTAGTCTTTGCAAAGTAGATTCTCTCTTTATTAATCTGGCCTAATGAAATAAGCAAAGGACTAAGAGTCTAGGACAGCTTTGTTTCTCTTTGTTCCATGACTTTGGATATGTCCTTGACTTTTTCTAGGCCTTTAAAAAGACTCTAAAATGGGATTTACACCTTTGCATGCTTGCCTCACAGGGCTGTTACATGGAGATAAAGGATGTAGAAATGGTTTATGATATGCAGGCTATTTTATATACAAGAAAAGGGCAAAAGCAGGTTTACAGCTTCATTTTAGCATTCTTTTGAGTTAATAGAGTTATTGCAATAATAATAAACTGCATGTCATTTTTCTTTATTTTTTTTTAGAGAGATTTTTTTTAATCTTTATTGTTCAGTTTGCATGTCATTTTTCATATGAACAACTGCAAACCTACTTTTTCTCTTGGTGAATGAGAATAATGTAGAAACAATCTGTAGAACCAAAATTCAATGTGGCCAAGATGACCATGAAGGAGCTATAATTTCTTTTTCACAAGGTCATTTTGTTTTCCTACAATAGTACAAGTTGAAACAGGGTTAAATAAAATGCCCATAATTTAATTTTGCCTGGTACAGTCCTATTTGCCATGATCATCCTGCTGCAAATACTAATAATACATTTTGTCACTTTCAAAAGAATTTCTTTTTGGCAATAAATTAAATTGTTATCCCTAAACTTAAATATTACTATATTCAACCTCTTTATTTTACATATTAGGAAATAGAGGCTCAGAGAAGAGAAATGACTTCCTAATTTACCCAGAATTTTCCCAAAGTCTGTACTTGGCAAACACTTCTCTCTATCTGAAAATACAAAGAAAGGGTAGGAGAATATGGAGTAAGAGAATGGCTCCGTTTATTCATTCTCCAGCCTCTTGAAGCAATTGCTTAGCAAGGCCAGCCCCACCTTTCCCTGGGTTTCCTGGAAAGTGATCAGCCATAGTGTGTCTGCCAGTGGCCATGGGGGATGGAACAAACATTACAGGACCCTGGAAATGAAAGTTTTTTTTTCTATCTTCTGTACCCATAAGAAAAACTCCAGTGGAAGAACCTCTGTCTATTAATAGTTATCCCTTATTCAGACACATTTTATTATCACTCATAAATCACTTTCATATCCATCATCTCAATTGCTCTAATTTTTACTGACTTTGGAAATGGTCTTGGAAGGACTTTATTCCCATTTTGTAGCTGAGAAACCAAGATCTAAAAAGACAGTTGACTTGCTTTTGGTTTCACAGTAAGTTGAGCCAGAGTTGGGAACAGAGTTTAATCTCAGATTCCCTGGTCCAGGATTCCTTCTACTTATTATCCTAGCTTCCTACAGGGTCTGCCCTTTGGCATCTTCTAGGAGAAACCTCATTATAACAAGGCCTTTTTGGTATTCAAGTAACTAAATCTTCTTGGATGAAACCCAAGGCAGACCCATTTTATATCCTGAGTTTGATTCTGTGGCAAATAGTGTTAGAACATGTTTCATAATCAACTATGAGCTTTGTTGTACAATAATTTCTGAGAAGATGAGAATGTAGATAGAGAACAGAGTATTTCATTCTGGATTAAGATTTTTCTTTCTTTTTAATTATTGCTAGGATCATGGGGAATAGAGTTTCACAACAGTAACTAACTGTGCTATGCTTGCAACTCAGTGACCCAATAATTTGCAAAAATCCCCGATTCAGAGAGATTTGTTTTGGTGGAAACTGAAATTCTTTATTTGGAACTTGACACATCCCAGAACCATAAGAAGTCAGCTTGACAAGATATGCTGCTATATCCATCGTCTCTCTGCCCTAGGGAGGTAACTATGTGGGTGGGAGTGCTTTGGTGGCAAGAGTCAGGGACTTAGCCATGATTATGATTCTGTGTGTGACTCATGTGATGTTAAAAAGCCAGTTTTTATTTTTTTGATTATTGGAAACTTCTTCCCAGCTTATCTAATAGGAAGAGCTTGGGTTTTAAATAAGGCAGACCAGGATTTAAATCCTATGTTCTCTACTGATTAGCTGTGTGATTTGAAAAAGTTAGTTGAGCTCACTGAACCCCATTTTCCTCAAAAGGGAATAAAAATAGTTCTGCTTTAACTCATAAAAACAGAGACCAAAGGGTTGGTCACCATGTGGGAGAGGGTGGAGGAGGGGTGAAAAAGGTGAAGGGGAATATAGTCAATAATGTTGTGGTAAGTTTGCCTGGTAAAAGATGGTCACAGAATTAGCAGGATGATCCCATTATAAGGTATTAAGATGTCAAATTACTATATCATACATCCAAAACTAATACAACTCATATAGGATTGTATACCAACTATCCTAATAAAAGAGTGATATGCAAATTGACCATACCTTCACCATGCCCACAAGCCACGCCCACCAACCAACCACAGGGCAAGAGGCCCTTAACCTGGTGGGGTTGTGGGCAGGGCGGCCAGCCATGGCGGAGCCCCATCGGATGGATCGCGGTGCCCACAGTGCCCAGGTCCGGAAAGGGCCTCTTCCAGAGAGGCCCTTTCCAGCTTGGGGTTAGGCCTCACCTGGCTGAGGGAGGTGAGGACACAGAAGGGGTGAGCCAGGCACCCTGTGAACATGTACACCCATTGAGCTGTGGAGCATTGTGGCAGCCAGTAAGATATGTGCCTGAGGTCGCTTGGCTGCAGAGTGGTGGGGTCACAAATTGAGTCCAGGTGCGTCTCTGCCCACAGCTCATCACCTCTCCATGTGCCCGGTCAGGTGTGCGAAATGATGCCACCTGTGGATGGTGATGCTTGCCAAGTCTATGCTGAATCCTGAGGCTGGGGAGGGTGGCAGAGGGGAGCGTCCCAGCTCCCGCCTCCCAGAGCTTCCAGTCTCCAGTGGGAGGCCCAGCTGTGGGGGCAGGAGAGGAGCCAAGACACAGGCCCTGAGGCAGAGGAGACAGAGCCTGGCCTGTGTGCAGAGCACCTGCAGCAACTGCGGGAAAGGAAGTGAGAAAGGTAAGAGCTAACACCCAAGCGGCGGGGATGTCTCCATGGGCCAGAAAGGCACTGGACCCAGACCATCTGCAGACCCAGGCCTGGACTCCGTCAGGCGTGCGTGGCCCCATTCCTGGGGTAAAGGGACCAGAGTTCCACTCAGAACAGGACCTTGGAGCTGGGCTCACTGCCCGCCCTTACGGGACAGTGATGGTCTGGGTCCGTGGGCACGCTGTGACCCAGGATCCAGAGCCGCACTCAGCCTGGGCACCGGGCCCAAGCACCAGACGAAGGAGCCCTGGTCGCTGTCCCCAGCGCTGGTTCTGACCCTGGGCCTCCTGCCCTGTAACATCCAGAAATCCAGGAGACAGAGGGGTGAGCTCAGAGGCAAAAGCAAGCCCCAAGCCTCAGGCTGTCTGACTTAGGAAGAACTCGCAAGCCGACATCTGGGAAACCTGTGGGCCCAGGGCGCTAAGGAAGCCGGTAAATAAAAGCCCCCACATACACGTAGGATGAATTCACCACAAGTAACGGGATCGCTTGGTGTGGTCCGACAGTGACTTTAACACAAATCCACGGAGGAGGCACCAAGAGCAAAATCAAGAAGCAGCTTTCACTTCCCCATCATTGATGCTTCTATCCCTCTCTCCCGTTCTTTCCTCTCTGAAATAAAATTAAAAAAAAAAATTGATCGATCGCAGGGCTCTGGGATGGCTGGGTGCCGGGCTGGGCTGTAGTCACATCATTAAAGTACTCACAAGAGGGGAAATCCTCTCAATTTATAATTCTAGACTAAATGAAAATATTTTAGAAATAGTTAAAATATTTTTTATGTGTAAAAGATTGAATTTTTAAAATCACCAGCAGATTTGTAGTGTAAGAAATGTTAAAAGAAGTCTATAAGCAGAAATAAAATTTTGCCAGATACAAATAATGATCTATACCAAGAAATAGAAAACACCAAAGACAGTATATGAATAGGAAAAAATATAATAGAAGTTTCTTATTATTTAAATATATTTAAAGGTAATTACCGTAACTATTTAAACAAATAATAATGTAATGTTAGTTTTATAACATACGTGTAAGTAAAATACATGACAACAATAACACAAAGATTGCCTGGGAAAAATGAAATTTTGTTACAGTGAAGTTTCTATACAAGATGTGAAGTGGTAAAATATCCACTTGAAGATAGACTGTGACAAGTTAAAATCCTATATAATGAAAAGCTAATATGCAAATATTCATCACACCTTCATGCCATCATACCATAACGGCTCAGACACTCAACACTGGAGAGAGAGGAATGGGGACCAGACAGGCTATGGACTGGGAGAGGAACAAGCTACCCACTCCATGGTCCCAGATGCCAACAGCTGTGCATGGCTCTCTGGCCCAGGAGAGGGACAAGCTGCCTGCCTCACAGTCCTGGGTGCCAGCAGCTGCACCTGTAGTCCTGGGTGCCTGTGGCTGTCTGTGGCTGCGGCCGGCTTGAGTGAAGCTAGCCCAGGTCCTGGGTGCCTATAGCTGGCCAGAGGGAGGGAAGCCTGGGTCCCAGGTGTGGGGCAATCTGGCCAGCAGGGGAGCACTTAGGGGTGATCAGGCTGGTAGGGGAGCAGTTAGGGGCAATCAGGCAGACAGGCAGAGGTGGTTAGGGGCGATCAGGCAGGCAGGCCAGTGAGCAGTTAGGAGCCAGTGGTCCTAGATTGCAAGAGGGATGTACGACTGCCAACAGTCAGAGTGCCAACAGTCAGACATCCCTGAAGGGGTTCCTGATTGGAGAGGGTGCAGGCTGGGCTGAGGGAATGCCCCCTTCGTGCACAAATTTCATGCACCAGGCCATTAGTCTATATTATAAAAGGCCAGTGGCTGTAACACTATAAGACAAAACAACTGGCCACCTGGAGGTGCATTGATGGGTCTCACAATGTGGTGGATGTGAGTTTCATGAGATTTCATGTGCTGGGCCTCTAGTACATACATACATACATACATACATACATACATACATAAATTTTATAAAGGAAACAAAACCACTTTTCATTTAGGGAGCCCAGTTTCTTCAACTGTAAGATGTTGAGATTGGATTAATCAGAATGCTTCTAACTTCTAAAGTTATTGGAATCTTTTTTCTGAGAATGATGTGGGAACCTAGAATGTATAAATGAGTCAAAGAGATAGGGATAAGGACTGGGAGCCCATTCATTCAATCCTCTTGTGTGACCATGTGACATGTGCATGGAAGGAGTCAAAATGGAAACAATTGATAATGTCCAAGGATGATTTTATCTCCCACCACTGGCATTCTAAAGACAAGCAATATCATTTTTTAAAAGTTATAAACATGGTTATTTAGAGAATACAATAGAATTTTAAAAGCTGATAAAATGATGAACATTATACACCTAAAAAGTACTACATCTGTAATAATTAAGTGCTTGCCATACTTTTCCAGTCTTTAAAAAAAAAACCAACATATAAGAGGTTTGGGGCTTTGCTGATGTCAGAAGACTTACATTTATTTATTTATTTATTTTAATTTAGTTTATTGGGGTGACATTGGTTAATATAATTATATAGGTTTCAGATATACAATTTTATAATAAATCATCTTTATATTGTATTGTGTGTTCACTACCCCAAGTAAAGTGTCCTTCCATCTCCATTTTCCCCCTTTACCCTCTTATAATCGCTCCCATCTCCTTTTGCTCTGGTAATAACCATACTGTTGTCAATGTCTCTAAGTTCTACTTTATACTGAAAGGAACTAGGAAAAAAACCAACAAAACCCAGAGTGAATAGAAGAAAGGAAATTAAGAAAGATCAGAGCTGAAATAAACCATGTAGAGTCTAAATAAATACAAAATATTAATGAAACCAAGAGCTGGTTCTTTGAAAAGATAAATAAGATTGACAAACCTTTAACCAGATTCATCAACAATAAAAAAGAGAGAGTACACAAATAAATAAAATAAAAAATGAAAGAAGAAAAGTAACAAATGACACTGAAGAAATATAAAGGAGAGAGAGGGGAAGCCAAGATGGTGGCATAAGTAAACACCTAAACTGCTGCCTTGCATAACAATTTCAAAATTGCAACTAAAAGACAAAATATCTATCACCCAAAACCACAGGAAAGCTGGCTTAGTGGAAGATCTACAACCAGAAGGAAAGAGAGAAACATTGGGACATGGACAAGCACTGAAAAGCTGAGGTGTGGAGGCGTGTGAGCCGGGCTGATGGCGGGTGACTTTGGGGCTGTTTTTTTTTTCAACTGAAGGAAAGCAGGCTCCTGATAACTCTGAACTCGTTTCTGGGGAGACACTGGTGACTCAGACTCCTCTAGAGAGAAGCTGGATGGTCTGCCATCGGGTCAGAAAGTGAGGGTGGCTCCCTTGCAGAGGTGCGCATAACAATCATTGTTCACTACACGGGGGCGCGGTGATGGGGAGATGTGGAAAAGGCAAAGTAGCAGCCATCGCTGATTGCTATGCCCTTACCTAGTGATGCCCTGAGACCCCACCTGGCACAATCTGCAAACCCGCCTGAGCTGTGCACAGAGGCATTTGCATAAAAATGGCCTGTACTTTGCCAGCTTAACTTAAACTGCAGCTCTGGTCAGAACAGGAGAAATCTGCAGACCTCATTGTAGCTCCTACTGGATTGCCTCAGACAGAAGCTGAACTGCACCCCATTGGAGATCCAGAAGCTAGCATATCTAGATGCCCGTGTGAGATGACACCAGAACTCAACTGCTTACATCCATAAGTGACACATTCAAGAGGCAGACTCAGTGAGCACCAAAGCCCCACTGAAGCAAGTCACCCCCATAGGCGTGTCTGCACACAGGAGTTCTTTCACTCCATTAACAGGGAAGCAGCAAAATGCAGAGACAAAGAAACATGTCACAAATGAAAGAAATGGAGGAAAGCAGACTCTTGAACATAGAGTTCAGGACCACATTTATAAGGTTACTCAAGAATCTTCTAAAAACTGCCGAGAAACTTGGTGAGACCTCTGAGGAGCTTAGTGAGACCTTCAAGGACATTAATGAGAATGCCAGGAAAATGGAAAAGGACCAGACAGAAATTAAATATACACTGTATGAAATAAAGAATATACAGAAATTCAATGGTAGATCAAAGGACTTCAAGAATCAAACCGAAGATCTGAAATATAAGGAGACAAAAAACAAACAAACAAACAAACAAACAAAACACTCAAACAGAAAAACAAAAAGAAAAAAAGAATCCAAAGATACAAAGATAGTGTAAGGAGCCTCTGGGACAACTTTAAGCACAACAACATCAGAATTATTGAGGTGCTAGAAGAAGAGAGACAGCAAAATATTGAAAACCTATTAGAAGAAATAATGACAGAAAACTTTCTCTACCTGGTGAAAGAAATAGACTTACAAGTCCAGAAAGTGCACGGAACCCCAAACAAGAGGAATCCAAAGAGGACCACACCAAGACACATCATAATAAAAATGCCAAGGGCAAAAGACAAAGATAATCTTAAAAGCAGCAAGAGAAAAACAGTTGGTTACCTACAAGGGAGTACCCAGACGACTGTCAGCTGATTTCTCAACAGAAACTATGCAGGCCAGACAGGAGTGGCAAGAAATATTCAAAGTGATGAACAGTAAGAACCTACAACCAAGATTATGCTACCCAGCAAGGCTATCATTTATAATTGAAGGTCAGACAAAGAGCTTCACAGTCAAGAAAAAGCTAAAGTTCATCACCACCAAACCAGGACTATATGAAATTCTGAAGGGTATTCTTTAGGAAGAGGAAGAAAAAGAAAAAGAAAAAGGTAAAGATAAAAACTATGAACAACAAAATGACAACAAATACATACCTACTAACAAGTGAATCTAAAAATTAAGTGAATGAAAAAATCTGTGAATAGAATGAACTGATGAATACAATAGAACCAGGGACATAGAAAGGGAGTGGACTGACAATTCTCAGGGGGAAGAGAGTGTGAGGGGTGTGGGAAGACTTTGGACAAAAACCTTACACCTATGGATGAAGACAGTGGCGGGGGATAAGGGCATGAGGTAGGGAAGGTGATTGGGTGGAGGGGTGTTATGGGGTAAAAAAAAGAGGAACATCTGTAATAATCTGAACAATACAGATTTATTTAATAAAAATATTAAAAAATTTAAAAAATATAAAGGATTATAAGAAAATAATTATATGAAAATAATTAGGAACAACTATATGCCAATAAAGTAGACAATATGGATGAAATGGATAATTTCCTAGAAACATACAATCTTCCAAAACTGAATCAGGGAAAATCGGGAAAACCTGACTAGACATATTTCAACTAATAAAATTAAAACAATAATAAATGAACTTCCAATAGCCCTAGTGGGTTTGGCTCAGTGGATAGAGTGTCAACTTGTGCAATGAAGGGTCCCAGGTTCAGTCCTGGTAAAGGATACATGCCTGGGTTGTGGGCTTGATCCCCAATGGGGTCATGCAGGAGGCAGCCAGTCAATGATTTTCTCTCATCATTGATGTTTCTATTTCTCTGTCTTTCTCCCTTTCTCTCTGAAATCAATAGAAAAAATATTGGATTAGTACTATAATAAATTAGCCTTAAAAAAAAACTTCCATCAAGCAAAAGTCTCAGACCAAATGGCTTCACAAGTGAATTTTACCAAATATTCAAAGAACCAACACTTATCCTTTTCAAACTATTCAAAAAAAATTCAAGAGGAAAAACTGCCAAATTCATTTTATGAGTCCAACATTATCATAATTCAAAACCATATAAAGACACTTTGAATAAAGAAAATTATAGGCCAATATCCATGATGAACAAAGATGTTAAAATTCTCAAAAATATTAGCAAACTGAATCCACATATACATTAAAAAGATCATATAACATGATGAAGTAGGATTTATTCTGGGGATGCAATGTTGGTACAATATGTGCAAATAAAGAAATATGATACACTATATAAACAAAATGAAGGATAAAAACCACATGATCATATTAATAGATGCAGATAAAACATTTTATAAAATCCCATACCCACTTATGATAACTCTTAGCAAAATGGGAATAGAGGGAAACATCTTAATGTAATAAAGGCCATATATGACAAACTCACAGAAAATATCATACTCAATAGACAAAAAACTAGAAGCATTTTCATTAAGATTGGGAACAAGACAGGGATATTTGCTTTCACTACTCTTATTCAACACTAGAGGCCTGGTGCAAAAAAAATTCATGCACTCTGGGGGGTCCCTCTACCTAACCTGCTCTCTCCCGCAGTACAGGAGCCCTCAGGGGAAGTCTGATTGCAGGCCTAAGACATCAGTCAGATATTCTTAGTGCTGCCATGAAGGCAGAAGAGGCTTTCACCACTGCTGCTGCACTAGCCAGCCCTGAGCCTAGTTTTGGGCTGAGCAGCCCTCCCCCTGTGGGATCACACTGACCACCAGGGGGCAGCTCCTGCATTGAGCATCTGCCCCCAGTGGTCAGTGTGCATCATAGTGACAATCGTTCCACTATTTGGTTGATTTGCATATTAGGCTTTTATTATCCTATATAATAAAAGGGTAATATGCAAATTGACTGTACCTCCTATCAAGCCATGCCCACAAGCCACATCTACCAGCCAATCAGGAGCAAATAAACTCCAACCAAGATGGCTGTGGCCACTGAGAGCAGGAAGGAGGCTTGGGTTTCCCCGGCAATGGAGGAAGCCAAGCTTTCTGCCTGCCCTTGCTGGCCTAGGCTTCCACTCAATGCTACAAAGTTTTAATTATAGAAGATATATCCCAACAGAAATGGTGGCAGCCATGAAGCTGGAGAGAGTAGAGGCTAGGGTTAACCCTGGCGATGGAGGAAGCCAAGCTTCTGAAGCCCTGGTGCCTAGGTCTCCTCTACTCTGGGCTACAAAGTTTTAGTTATAGAATTTAAATAAACCCAAAGAGAAATAGCTGTCACCACGGAGCAAGCAGAAGGCTTGGCTCTGCTCCAGGTTACAAAGTTTCAATTGTAGAACATAAATTAATCCCAGATTCCAGAGCCTCTGCTTGGGTCACTGGGGAGTGTAGCCAGCCTGCAAATCACCACAGGCCCCTCACACAGGCCACCCCTCACCCCAAGGGAACTCCCACCCTGATCCGGGACACTCTTCGGGGCAAACCAGCTGGTCCCCACTTATGCACCAGACCTCTAGCCTATCTAATAAAAGAGTAATTTACAGATTGACCATCACTCCAACAAACAAGAGGGCTGTCCCCATGTCATCAAAGATCCTGCCCCCATGTGGGCACAAGATGGCCACTGCAAGATGGCCAGCAGGGGAAGGCAGTTGGGAGGTTCCAGGCCTGCAAGGGAAGGCAGTTGGGGGCAAACAGGCTGGCAGGGGAGCAGTTAGACATCAATTAGGCTGGCATAGTAGTGAGTAGGGGGTGATCAGGCTGGCAGGCAGAAGCAGTTAGGGGCAATTAGGAAGGCAGGCAGGTCAGCAGTTTGGAGCCAGCTATGCTAGATTCTGAGAAGGATGTCTGACTGCCCGTTTAGGCCTGATCCTACTGGGGTCTCAGATTGGAGAGGGTACAGGTTAGGCTGAGGGACATCCCTGCCTCCTGTGCATGAATTTTGTGCACCGAGCCTCTAGTATAGGATAATACTGGAAGCCCTACCAACAATAATCAGAGAAGAATAAAAAGTATTCAAATTGGAAAGAACAAAGTAAAACTGTCATTATTTGCATATGATTTGTTACTGTATATAGAATACCCTAAAGATTCCACCAAAAATGACTAGAACTGATAAATGAATTCAGTAAAGTAGCAGGATACAAAATAAATATCCAAATATCAATTGCATTTTTATACACTAATAATGAATTATTATAAAAGGAAACTAAGAAAACAATCTCATTCACAATTACATTAAAAAAAAACAATAAAAAAACCTCTCATAGGAATAAATTAAACCAAGGATGTAAAAGACCTGTAATTGGAAAATTATAAAACACTAAAGAAAGAAATTGAAGAAGATACAAATAAGTGGAAGCATAAATACCGTGTTCATAGATAAGAAGAATTAACATAATTAAAATATTCATACTATCCAAAGGAATCTATAGATTAAATGCAATTCCTATCAAGATATTGATGGCATATTTCACCAAACTAGAACAAATACTCCAAAATATTATTTGTAACTGCAAAGACCCTGAATAGCCACAGTAATCTTAAGGAAGAATAATAAAGTTAAAGAAATAATGATAACTGATATTAAACTGTATTACAAGGCCACACTCATCAAAAGAGCATGGTACTGGCACTAAAAGAGACATATAGATCAATGGAACAAAATGCAGAACCCAGAAATAATTCTATATAATAACAGCCTAATATGCAAATTGTCCCCTTGACTGGTAGTTAAACCAGGAGTTCAACCAGGGGGTGGGGCCAGCTGGCCAACTGCCTGGGGCCCCTCCCCCTGGACAGCCCCATCCCCAATCAGTCCCCCCACCACACACCCTGATCAGGGTTGGTGCCAGCCCAACAACCTCTCACAGCCCCTTCCCTGGCTAGCCCAGCCCAAATAGCCCAGATTGGGCAGGCTGGCTGGATCCCACCCATGCATGAATTCTTGCAGTGGGCTTCTAGTCAATTAATATTTGACAAAGGAGGCAAAAACATAATGGGTAAAGGTAGTCTATTCAATAAATGGTGTTGGGAAAATTGGACAGGTATGTGCAAAAAAAAAAGAAAGAAAGTAGACCACATTTTTACGCCAAACACAAGAATACACTCAAGCCTGACTGGCATGACTCAGTGGTTGAGCATTGACCTATGAACCAGGAAGTCATGTTTTGATTCCCAGACAGGGCACATGCCCAGGTTGCAGGTTTGATTCCCAGTGTAGGATGGGGAGGGGGGCATGTAAGAAGCAGCTGAACAATGATTCTCTCTCATCATTGATGTTTTTATCTCTCTCTCCTTCTCCTTTTCTTACTGAAATCAATAAAAATATTTTTTAAAAGAATACATTTAAAATGTATTAAAGACAAATGTTAGACTTGAAACCATAAAGTCTTACAAGAAAACGTAGGCAGTGAAATCTCAGTTCTTGAGGCAATATTTTTTTCTAATATATTGCCTCAGGCAAGAGAAACAAAAGAAAAAATAAACAAATTGAGCTACATAAAAAATAAACAGTTTTGCACAGCAAATGAAATCATGAACAAAATGAAAACACCCCCACTTAATGGGAAAACATATTTGCCAGTGATGTATCTGACTGACAAGAGATTAATATCCAAATTTATAAAGAACTTATACAACGCCAAAAACAAACAAACAATTTAATTGAAAAACTGGATAAAGGACCTGAGGAGAGCCTTGTCCAAAAAAGATATACAGATGGCCAACAGACATTGAAAAGATGGGAAATATCATTAATCATCAGAGAAATGCAAAGGAAAATTCTATGAGGTATCACCTCAAGCCTGTCAGAACATCTAGCATCAATAAATCAACAAACAACAGGTGCTGGGTAGAGTGTGGAGAAAAGAAAACCCTGGTGCCCGGTTGGTGGAAATGCAGATTGGTGCAGCCACTGTGGAAAGCAGTATGCAGTTACCTCAAAAAATAAAACTGCCTTATGACCCATCTATTCCACTTTTGGGAATATATCCAAAGAAACCCAAAACACTACTTTGAAAGAATACATGCACTTCTATATTCATTGCAGAGTTATTTACAATAGCCAAGATTTGGAAGCAGCCCAAATGCTCATCAGATGAGTAATAATAATAATAAAAAAACAACTATGGTACATTTACACAATGGAATATTACTCACCTGTAAAAAAGAACGAAATCTTACCTTTTTGACAGCATGAATGAACCTAGAGAATATTATGCTAAGTGAAATAAGCTTGTCAGAGAGAGACAAGTATCATATTATTTTACTTTATGTAAAATCTATTGAGCAAAATAAACAGACAAAATAGAAACAGACTCATAAATACAGAGAATAGACTGGCAGCTATCAGAAGGGAGACACAGGGGTGGAGGGTTGGAGAAAAAGGTAAAGGGATTAAGTAAAAAAAAAAAGGAGGGGGGACAGCAATATCTTAGTGATAGATGTTAAGCACCTGAAGGGTTGCAGTGAGCCCAGAATTCAGGATACTGACTTTGGCAGATAGGAAAAGGCGTTATGATAACATACAAAGGGTAGAATTGGGGGTGGAGAGCAATATGACATGATTGTTGCCCTTTACAAGTGCATAGCGCTTTATAGTTTACAAAGTGTTTGCTGATTAATTGGCTCTTTTCAACTTGCCCAATACTGTGTACATTCAGGCATTTCATGAAGCACTGATTCTGTGCTGGTTCTGTGGTAGAGCTCAGGAATATAAAAAGAAAGAGACCATGTGATCCTCAAGGGGACCACTCATCATCTGATAAAGGAAGAGGCTTGTACATAAATCATTGCAATTGCAAAATAGAAAGGCTCTAGCATGGGTGAAGGGAGGGTTTAGGGAACCGACTATGGGGTAGCAAATAGAAGTAAGGCTGTGAAAGAAGCTAGACCAGGAAGGGCTTTGAATGCAATGCAAAGAATTTGGACTTCTTGGCAATTAGATCTCTATTTTCCAGGTGGGGAAATAGGCTCATAGAAGTTGGGAACTTCGCTGAAGCCTCATACACAGGTAAAGCAATTGCAGGATTAGTAAACCCTGCATCCTGCTGTTCTTTCTGCTACCCTGTGCTGCCTCCAGCAGGCCTGAGCAGAGGCAGGCTCTCCCTGGGAGAGGCCTCTGGGCTGTTTATCCTGCTCAGTGGGGCTGGCTCTGGCAGGGACTAGAAGTGGGTGGGGTGGGGGCCCTGGAAGAGAGGAGGGGCCTGACAACAAGGGCTACATTCAAGGCCTGCACTGGAGCTGGGCGAGGAGAATGGAAAGCTACAGTCTGTCTGAGCGTCCAGCCTTGGCAAGGCCATTGGGGCCTTATAAGGAAATGTTGTTCTCTCCCAGCCAGTGGGGCTGGGACAGAGCCCTGTGCCCACAGGACAGAGCTTCCCTTGTGGTGGTAGGCTGGGGTGCCACCGCCCCTCGCCCCTCCGCTGTGAGAAGGAATCTCAATGGGCCACTTCTGCAGGATCAGCATTCCCTCTCAGCCCCAGTGTGCCTGCAACCCCCACCCCTTGATGCCCTCACGCTCCCCAATGGCTTGGGGTGATTAGAGGAGAGGAAAAACACAAAACAAAACAAAGATTTGGCAAGATTCCAGGCCTTGCTGCTGTCTGATGCCAAATTACCCAGAAAACAGGCTCCAGTCAAATTCTCCCTTTTCTCTGAAGGGTGCATGAGTAAAGGGACCTTTCTTTTCCCTCCGTTCCTATGCTGCACCCTTGTCTTCTGGTGATCATAGAGCTCCCTGCCTGGGCCCTGTGTGTTGTAGGCAGGCAGCACCTGAGACAGTGGGGAGGAGGAAGCCTTGTTCTGGTGTCCGAGGGAGGGCAGGAGCCACTGGAGCACTCCCAGGAGAGGGACACCTCTCTTAAGAGGCCTTACCTGTGCCAGAAGAGCTGAGCCACTCCAGAGGCACAGAGAAAAACACAGCCTGCCCAGAGGGCAGCAGACAGCGCTCCCTGGGAAAGGTCGGGCAGCATTAGTCAGCTCCTGGAAGGAGTGCTCTTCCACAGCTTGCCATGAGTATGATTTAAAGCACTGATCCCCGAGGGATCTTCCTGAACCTGAGATTGGGGGTAGGAGCAGAAAAGATGCTTAGTGTGGCCTTTTGCTTTGCCTATTCATAGACTCCTAGATGCATAAAACCCTGGAGCTACAAGAAAACAGGTCAGCCAGCCCAGCTCTTCAAACTTGGCAGCCAACAGCCAGCAGCCAGCCTGTGCTCTCCCAGTGACCATAAACTTCATTCCTCACTTCAGTCCCCTCATTACCCACAGGTGACCCCCTGCGTGTGTGAGCCATTGTGAACTAGAAGGTACCATCCAGAGCAAAGCTCTGAGAATCACAAATAAACAAAATATGAAGGAGAAAATTGTGAGCCCCAAGAAAATTATGGAGGAGATGCTCTAAGAGATGAGATGAGATGTAGAAATTTATCTTGACTAGGTGTGCAGAGCAATGGACGAGTAATGGTATTGTTAAAAAAAAATGACATTGGGGTGAAGAAAAGACAAGAGTTCAAAAATGACATTTTTAGAGCTTGGAACGTGGGGAACCGTTTCTGGGGGAGGGACTGGCATGAACAGGGATGGAAAAGCAGTGTGAGGTTTGTTTGGTACCTACTCATGGCTAGGTATGCATAGCTGGGAGGGAGGAAGATGGGATTGGACATGGGTTAGCACTGGATTTTGGAAGCACTGAATGCCAGAGAGAAGAGGAGATTCAAGTAAAAGACATCTAGAGCCACTGAAAGGTTTTGAGTGTCTGAGAGAGATGACCACTGCTGATCTGGTAGTAGGTGCAGACAGAATTAAAAGAAGAGGAATCCTTCCATTTCAGTGACATTAAGAAAGTGCTTCTTCCCTAAGCAGCTCTGGTGGGTTCTAGTACCCTTCCCAGGGTCTATAAGCCAAGCTCTCCAAATGGCCACTTGACCCCAGGATTTCAGTGTCACTGGGTCTTGAAGATGTTTTTTGAACAACCAGCAACTCTCCCTTAGGAAATGATCAAGATTGGATGCATTTCTTTGCATCTCGAGGCTTTTTGTACACAATTCATTCTGTTCAGATGGACTTAAGAAACCCAATCTTCAGTCTTTTTTTTTAGCAGAAGGTTATCAAAAAGCACTCATGGTTGAAAGGCAAAGATGGAGTGACGCCATCTCATTTCAGGGAGCCACGGTTCACACACCTGTGTTTGCCCCTTGCTGTTAACAGACCTGTGACCACCTCCTTGGTTTTTCCTCTATTGCTTCCTTCCCCCTTTTTTTAAAGGCTATTCCCCATGGTGGTAACACCACGCCAGGGGCACAGAGCCTTTACAGAGTGCCTTGGCAGGAGCATAGTAACACCCAAGGCACTCTCTGGCATAGCAGGTGTTCTGGTCCTGTTTCCAGTCAGTCAGGCTAAACTTGGTCCTTTGCCCAGCATGGCTGTCTCTGCAGCAAGAGTCTGAGGGACTTGAGCTTGATCCTCACCTGGTTCCTACCTTGTGGCCATGAGGGAAGAACCCAAGGAGCCTCCCATCAATTTTTTCTTCCTCTGCAGTACAAACCCTAATCCTTCAAGCCACAAAGGTACAATACTGGGCATGGAGGAACTGGTGGCTCCCTTGCCGCTCCAATAGTTAGGATTAATTTTGCATTGGGAATAGATAAAAATGAATTTCTTTATTTTCTTTTAAGGCATATGTGAGCATGTTTATGGTGAGACATTATCTTCAGTCTAAAGATTGAATTTCAAATAGCAAATTTATGATGGCTGAGGTCCTATTCTGTGAAGCAGGAGTTGTTTTGGTGCCCCTTAATTTTTACCACCACCTAATTGTCCACTAGCCCCAGTCTCCAATTCAGAGAAATATCATTAACAAATCTCTGCAGATTTTCATTGTATTTAATTTTACACAACTGTTTAGTCATTATTTATCCATTTATTTGGTTTGGTAATGAGTAGTTAAAAAAATAGAAAAGTAGAAAGGGAAATCAGTAAAAGTATTCCTCTTCCTCTTTCCCTATTTATCCTGTTGTCCTCCCCAAGGTACCCTCTGCTACCATTTTCTTATGGATCCTTCTTGGTGATGGAAATAATTACTAAATGCTTTCCTCATCTATTAGACATAGCTCATTCAGAAGAATGAAAATGTGTTCAGATAAAATTCTCCAGGTCAGTTGCTCACCCAGGTTTGCCTACTCAGGATGCTGAAGCCTGATTCCAGGTGTCAGGTAGCACTCACCTAATCCAGGTGTCTATGGAGCAATCCCTTATGTTCTTTAGCCTGGCCCTTTATGCCGACATGCTGAGGACATCTGAACACCCTCTCCAGAATGAGATTCAAATGTCATCCTCTGCATGGCTGTGTAGAAAATGAATTGTGCAAAGATTCTACTGTGAACTCTAGTGCCAGATTAGGAAGGATCTGGGTATCTGGCATCCACGTGGGTAGGACAAAAGGAAGAGTCTCTGGGGCATTAGCATCTTTTTCTCTGGGCTATCTTCCTCTGTTTCTTCATGGCCTTATTTGCATTGAAATGCCCACCCCTTGTTCTAGACCTCTAGCTACTGATCACAGAGAAATTACAGCTTGGGTTTACTCACCCTGGGACCTGAACCCCACTGCCCTGATGCTCACTGATCTTACTGGAGCACTGTCGTGTACACCGAAGTTGCTGTGGTTGCATTTTCTCAGTGAGAATCAGGATTCATCAGTTCTGGCAACTCTGGTCTCTGCATGCTGACTGTTGGGAAGGGTTTTAAAAGTCTTTGGGTGGGAAGAATCTCTTCCAAACTGAAAATGAATCCTCCACTTGCAATCGCAGTGATACTTCCAGTGTAGTGTCATTAAATGTCTCCCAAACCACAGCAGTCTTGGACTTCTCGCACAATGTCATGTGAAGTTTCCTTACAGAAGGATCTACATGGTAAGGGAGGTAGGAACAAGTCAGCACAAACAGAGCTATAAATATATTTATAGAGACAGATGCATGAAATCTAACTGGGTGGGGGAAACAGATGCAGATGAACAGCTGGATAAGACTACAGGTTTAAACCTATTGAAATACTAAGAAGGTGATATAAAAGATAACATTAAAGAAAAAGTTCCTCATGGTTCTTTTATATTTTTCAACATTTAAAAAAAATTTTTGTAGGCTCTTCAATCTTCTTGTTCATATACAAAGCACATTTTAACATAGCTGCAATCTTGTCACAAATGCAATTCACAGTTTTTGCTTAATATTGTAAGCACTTGCCATATTGCTCCAATCTTTATTTTATGACTGCAGAAATGTCATTGTGGTGATTCACAAGACAATTGCAACCTATTGTTGCAATTTTATGTCTCCAGCTGCTTAGTGTTATGGATAATTTTGTAAGGAACATCTCTGGATGTTTAACTTCATGATTCTGTTGATTTCCTTAGGATCAAATTTAAGAAGGGATATGAGTTGGCCAACAGGTGCAGAACCCCTTATGAAGAGCAGCATTCCCTCTGGTACAAAGCTACGTGTGTCTAAGCCTAATACTGATCTTGTTAGCTTGGTGCTTTAAGTCAGTAAATAGCACATCACCTGGCAACTGAACAGAAGAGCGGAGGTTTACTAGGTCCCAAGGGAGACCTGTTACTCTAGTTTTCTACTTTGCAGCAGAATATTCATGGGTGCCTTTCTCAGGTCTTCCTCTGAGCAAAGGTTGCTCATTGTGGCTGCCATATAAAGGCCTCTGGACCAACAGTCAAAGGGAACAACATCGATCCCTGTTCTTCTATTGTGGCTGCAAGGGTTAGGGTTACATGGGGTATAGAGGTGCAAGTCACTGTATTCTTGCTATGAGGACACTGTGACTCTCATTAGTGGCACAACTCTTGTGGTATATATCTAGTTACATGAAACCCAGAAATCAGTCGAGGCCCTTGGAGATCTGATTAAAGGTGACCCATGCCCCAATGCCAAGCCTTATGAGAGCCTTGAATCCACAGCCCAGTTTGCATGAATGTGTGTGTCAGCCTTTATGCCCTTTTGTCTCAGTGTGCTGCCTAGTTCTGCCACATATCAATTCAAGGAACAAAGATCCATTCCTTCCTTAGCCCTCACAGAAATTCACCTGGATCCAGGCTTTTGTAAGTTTGGCAACTTTACTGAAGATGGAGGGTCTCAAGGAGGAATTTCACATAGACTGGGCAACCTTTGGTTTGTTTCACTTTAATATGGTTCATTTTATGTTATGTGGCTTTTGCTTTAATTTTTAAAACAGAAAAGTTAATCCAACAAACAAACACCAGGTGTGGATTTACTCTCCCTGCCCTTGCTCTATCCATCCTTGCCTGGCTGTGGGACATGATGCACCCTCACTGTACCCATAATTAAAATGTGCAGACTCAGTCCTCAATTTTGTCCCATACTAGCTGTGTGGCCTTATGTGGTTTATGCCTCTCTCTGGATTTCAACTTCCAAATCTGCAAGATGAGGCGATTGTTCTAGATTTTATCTAAAGTCTCTCCCAGGTTGGTCCTCAGAGATCCTGAGGGCAAAAAGAGGATGAAATTCAATGAGAAAAAGGAGGCATTCTCTGTTTCCTTTAAACCTTTCTCTTCTGGGCTAGTGGATGGCAGTGGCTTTTAATTTTCTCTGTCTTCAGGCATGAGGGAAATAGTAACCCAGAAAACAGCTTTGGCTCTTGACCCGGCTGGCACCACTGGGCTCCCACCGTGCTTCACTGAGCAACGTGAGTCCCTTGGTAATTCTGTTAAGCAGCCAGGGCAATGAGTCATTCAATACCACCCAAACACCTCCTGCCGTGTCCTGGCCAGGAGTTGTGCCCAGCACTGGGACTTGACCTGCAGCAACATTCTAAACATAAACTGGAGCTTTCAACTGGGTTGTGACTTGGAGACCCAACATGCCTAAATCAGTGTCCAGTCACGCCCAACTTGTGCTCATTCATTCACTTGTTACACCTTTACTGAACCCCTGTGTCATCTTGGGCAGTGTATTGAGCCTCAGGGAAATGTGGACATATCATAGCCTCTGTCTTCAAGGAACTCAATGTCCCCTGGGAGAAATAGATTTGTAAACAGGAGGAAAATGGAGTGAAACAAAGGTGTGAAACAGGACAATAAGCCATCCCGAGGAGAGTAGCATCACCTCTGCAATGGAGAATGTAGGGCTTGGGTGGAGGGTCAAGGAATGACTCTGCCAATGAAGTGGCACCTGAACTAGGTTTTGATAGGGGGGCTCCATGTTCCAGTGGTGCTCCAAGAAAGTGTGACTTTTAAAGTGGAATGCCTGAGTGAGAAGAAGTGTTTATCACTGTCAATATTTAGAATTGCCAAGCAAGGTGACAATAAAAAGAAAGCTATTGTAGTTTTTTCACTGATTTAGAATTCCTACAAACTATGCATACACTTATTGTCTAGAATGTACTAGATTATCATCTCCCCACTACTGCCAAGCACACAAGGTAGGAAATGGCATTCAAAACAGCAGGCGCAGCATATGCCCAAGAATTATGAGACTTCAGATGCATTAATGGAATGGCAAGCAATTTGGTATGATAAGACCTGGGATATTTGGGGAAAGAGAGCTGGAGAAGAACAGAAAATAGAATCTCATTTATTGAGAGCCCACTTCTTTTTTTTTCTTAATATGTTTTTATTGATTTTAGAGAGAGGGGAAGGGAACGGGAGAGAAAAATAGAAATATTGATCAGCTGCCTCCTGCATGCCCTCCCACCAGGGATCAAGCCTGCAACTTGGGCATGTGCTCTCACTGGGAATCAAATCAGTGACCTCTAGGTACATGGGACAATGTTCAATCCACTGAGCCACACAGGCTTGGAAAGGGCCCGTTTCTTTAGTATGAAGTCTGGGTTCATTCTAGAAGGCAATGGGGAACCACAGAGGGTGGTAAGCAGGAGCATGATGTAGTTAATTCTGTTGTTGATGGAGCACTTCCACAACTTATGAAGGATAGGATGGGGAGAAATTTGGAGGAAATATACTGGTCAGGAGGCCCTGCCATCTGGGAGAGAGAGGATAGGGATAATACCAAAGATGAATCATGAGGGTGGAAAGCAGAGGATGGCTTAGAGTCTGATTGGAGGAAGGGATGGGAGAAGGAAGGTTAAATGATGACACCTATTTCCTGTCTCCTGCAAATGTCAGCATTGGAGGGATTTTTAGGGCCACCTGCTCAACTGTCTTCGTGGTCCAGAGAAATGCACCTGTTTGTGAGTTGGTGGCAGAGTCAGCATAGAATCCTAGTTTCTTAAATCCCCAGCCAGTTAGGGCTTTATCTTCTACTGTGGCCACCCTTCTTTGGCCTCAACTCTACTCTCCAACCACTCTGCTGGATGATCATTGCACTGGGCAGAGGAGGTCTCCATTCCTGCCTTAGCACTGTCCTCCGCCCCCAAGAGAGTGACTTTGAGGAAGACCTTCTCTTCTTGGAGTCTCTGTCTTCTCATTCCTAAATCAAAGGCTTGCAAATGTGGGGCTTCTCCATTTTTTTCTCTTGCTTTCTGGATTTGACTTTTTATTTTGCTACAGTCCATTGCCACTTCCTCTTGCCTTACATTAGGCACGCTTCACTCATTTGTACATATCTACCTGGAATGGAGGGCATTTGTGCCTCTGTACACCTGGTCTACATCTCCTCTGAAGCCTCTTTGTCTTGTCTCCAGCAATCGGGGCTTTGCTGTGATGAAGAGACCCTATTTCAGAAGTGTTGGGCCACTGCCCCCTCTCTGGTTCAGAAAAACTGCCCTTTCTCTTCCCTTGCTCCCCTTCATTCTCTGCCCTTAGAGAAAACTCACTAAACACAGGTGGGTACTATGGATCTCTCATTGTATTTTCTGGACCCAGGTGCAGCTTTGTCCATGCCCTTTCAGGAGGAAAGATCTCTGGTCCTGTGATCTATGTGCACAGAGTACTATGTGTGGAAGAGTCCACCATCCTTGCTTTCTGGGGCATGGCAGTCTCTTTGGTCTGGTGTCTTAAGGGAAGCTCTCAAGGACACAAAGTGGTTCAGGTGATTTTCCCCATACCAAACTCCCTTTGCCTCCTCCTCCTGTTCTTTTTTCCCAAGTGGCAGGAGAAGAGAGAGACCCAGAATTGCAGGGGAGGGGTGGGGCTACCCATTCAGCCAATGTAGAATCCCCCCTGTCCTAGCCTTCATTTGAACATCTCATACACTTCATGTTCCACTGTACAGAGCAGCTTGCCCTGTGCTAGTTTAGAACTGTCTCCCAATAATGATGAAAATTGCCTTTCTTGTGACAGCATAGATGGATCTAGAGAGTATTGTGCTAAGTGAAATAAGTCAGTCAGAAAAAGACAAATACCATATGATTTTATTTATATGCAGAATCTAAAAAACAACATAAATGAACAAACTCAATAGAAACAGACTAATAGAGACAGAAAATCAACTGATGGTTGCCAGAGGGGAGGGGTTGGAGAGTTTGGGTGGGTGAAAAAGAATTAAGAAATACAAATTGGAGAACTAAGATGGCGGCAAAGGCAAAACACCTATCTTGCCGTCATAATCAGCAATTTTAATACTACAACTTAACGAAAGAACAAACACCTCCCAGAATCACCAGAGAGCTCGCCGAGTGAAAATTCCACAAATAAAAGTGAAGATAAGACACTGTGACCCGGAGGAGCGGCAGCGGACGGCGTTGAAAGATTCGCCCAGAGAGAGGTTTGGAGCGCACGCCGCGGAGAGGGCGGGCGGCTGAAAACCGGCCAGTTTTCTCGAACGGGGAGACAAAGGCGTCCCACTGACTGATTCTCCAGCTCTGGGCAAAGTCCAGAGAACCCACTATCACACGGGGTGAAAACTGGACAGTGGGAGGGCACGCCGAAGCTCGGGTGCTGCCGGGTCTCCCGGCTTGTGGAGAAGGCAGCTCGCCGAACAGCTCGGCTGCGTGACGGCGCAGAGAGCCCATGGTGACTTGCCTCTCATTCGGAAAACCGTCAGACTGCTTTGTTTTACGACCCTGGGTGAGACATTGCGCATGCAGACTCATTTTGGGAAAGTCTGAATTCCCCAGCAACCGGCAGCCGTGGAGCTCCACAGCGGCTCTCTCAGAGGTGCTGGCGGCCATTGCCCCCCGCACAGAGTCCCTGGGGCCGCATAGGGCGGAGCTAACGCTGTCTGCTTGGCCTGGAGACTCCGCCCACCCAACCTGAGCACAGCTGAGCTTCACAGACAATTGGCCTGGAGGTCAACCCTCCAAGTGCTAACAACGATTAACCTGAGCTTAACTTCAGCAAGACTGTGCAACCCATATCCACCTCAGGTAACTGGGGAGGCTGAGCCACTGTCCCTTGTAGCACGTCTACCACACAAAGCTAATTGACCAACTCAGGGAAGCAGCCACCATGCAGCAACATGGAAAGAAATCAGATGTGAAAGAAATGGAGGAAAAAAAAACGACTAGACATGGAATTCAGAACCACGGTTATAGGGTTTTTTAAGAGGTTCCAACAAAAGATCAAGGCCTATAAGGAAATAAGCAAGACCACAAAGGAAATGAGTGAGTCCTACAAGAAAATGAACAACACCCTCCAGGATATAAACGAGAACTGCAAAGAAATTATTAAGACCAACGTGGAAATGAATGAGTCCTACAAGGAAATGAAAGAAACCCTCAAGGATATAAAGCAGACTCTCAAGGATATGAAAAAGGTCCAACCAGAAATTAAGCATACACTGACTGAAACAAAAAATATTATACAAAGACCTGAAAGTGCCCTGGAGCACCCCAAGAACCAAGTTAAAGATTTGAAATACAAAGAGGTAAAATCCACTCAGCTGAAAAAGCAAGAAACCAAAAGAATCCAAAAAATTGAAGATAGTGTAAGGGGCCTCTGGGACAACCTCAAGCATACCAACATCCGAATTATAGGGGTGCCAGAAAAGCGAGAGGCCAAGACAATGAAAACCTATTTGAAGAAATAGTGACTGAAAACTTCCCACACCTGGTGAAAGAAATTGACTTAGGAGTCCAAGAAGTGCACCGAACCCCAATATATAGGAACCCTAAGAGGACCACACCAAGGCACATCATAATTAAAATGCCAAGAGCAAAAGACAAAGAGAGAATATTAAAAGCAGCAAGAGAGAAACAGTTGGTTACCTATAAGGGAGCACCCATACGACTGTCAGCGGATTTCTCAACAGAAACGATGCAGGCCAGACGGGAGTGGCAAGAAATATTCAAAGTGATGAACAGCAAGAATCTACAACCAAGATTACTCTATCCAGCTAAGATATCATTCAGAATTGAAGGTCAGATGAAGTGCTTCGCAGATAAGAAAAAGCTAAAGGAGTTCATCACCACCAAACCAACATTATATGAAATGCTGAAAGATATTCTTTAAGAAGAGGAAGAAGAAAAAGGTAAAAGTGCAAACTAGCAACAACAAATACACATCTATCAACAAATGAACATAAAAATCAAGTGAATTGATAGGCTGTTGAACAGGATAGACTGGTGAATATAACAGAGACATGGACATAGAGAGGGAATGGACAGACAATTCTTGGGTAGAAAAAGGTTGTGGGAAGTGCAGCAAGAGACTGGACAAAAATCTAGCAACAATGGGAGAGGACAGTGGGGAGGGGGAGGTGAGGGTGGAGGGTGGGATAGGTACAGGGTGGAGGGAAGCTATAGGGGGATAAAAAGGGGAAACAATGTAATTAATAAACTGAACAATAAAGATTAAAAAAAAAGAAATACAAATTGGTAGTTATAAAATAGTCACAGGGATGTAAAGTACAGCACAGGGAAAAAATCAGTAATGTTGTAATAACTATGTACAGTGCCAGATGAGTAATGGAAATATAGAAGAAAACACTTTGTAATGCATGTGCTTGTCTAACAATATTCTGAAACTAATACCAAATAATATTGAATGTAAACCATTATTAAAAAAATTCCGTCTTACAATTCCTGATGATTGATCCCCTCAGAACATGGCAAATCCCTCTCTGGAAAAATAATCTTCTTGAGTGAAAGTAATATATTCTACTCCCATCCAACTTTCTCTTTTGCAGGTTATCACACCTCTACATAATTTAGTTGCCATATTCTTAGGATGTGGTACCTTGGATATGCAAAGATATTAGGTATGGGTTGATTAACTTTTGCAACAAACAAACCAGAAATGCCAACGGCCTAACACAAAGGAGGTTAGTTTCTTTCTCACATGACCAGTCCCAGGTTCCTTCTAATTTGGATCTCTACCATCTGCAGGAAGGGGTTCAGGGGGCTCTCCCTCCTGATGACCAACCGAGGAGAAAGGGAAGAGAAAGCACAGAAAGCTGTGCCTGGAAGAGACATGAGTCTTCCACTCTCATTCCACTGGTGAGAACCAGTGATATGGTCCCATTTCACACTAACCTGAACTGGGAAAAACAGTCCCTAGCTGGGCTGTTGACCCTTGGAGACACTATGTGGTAGAGGTGGGTCCATCTGGAGGGCATCATGCCATCTCTACTGCACCAGAGCAACTCTTCTATCTTTCACTGCTGAGTCAACAGCGTGAGGACATGGCAGAGGCTGAGACTGAAGACTCCTATTGCTTTTAACTGGTAAGCAGTGTTTTTCCAAATTTCAGGTCTATAAACGCCACTTTTGAGATTTTGGCTTTATCTTCATAACACCTGTACTATAATTGACTTAATATTCATTTAAATTGATTCACTTTTTAAATTAGTTTCGTCTGAATAAATAATATCTGGAAAATTATTTTTTACTGTCTAATTATATTTTTCTTAATATACTCCAAAATAAATAGATAATTATTCCAATAAAAATATTGGCATATATAGCACTCAAATATTTGCCCACATATGAGTGATATGCTTTGCACAGTTTGGGAAATACTATAAGTTTGGGAAATACTATGAGAGAGCCTGTATCAAGCACTCCATCATCTGGCTCCTGCCTTTCTCACTGAACTCATGTTTCCCCCTTTTATGGGCCTTTTTTGTTTCTCAAAACTGCCAAGCACATTCCCACCCCAGGGATTTGCACTGGCTGCCAGAAACATTTCCCCCACATCTTGACATGTCTGGCTCTTTATAAACATTAACATCTTAGCTCAGATGGCTCCTCCACAGGGAACCAACACCTAGTCTAGCTTCTTCTAGACACCCCACTTCATCGCACCCTGAAAGTCACTCCTCACTTTAGCCCCTTCAAAGTACTTTTCAAGATCTGATATGGTCTGTTTGCTGATTTATCTATTGTTTCTTTGGCTCAGTGAAATGTAAACTCTGTAGAAGCAAGAATCTTATCTATTCTCTTTACTCCACTTTCCCAGTGCTTTGCACAGGACCTGGCATATATACAATTCATGCTCCATAAATACTTGTTAAATAAATAAAATAGACATATAGATCACTAGTCAAATGAAGATTAAAATAAAGTGTCAGCTGCTTGGTAATCCCTCATATGCATCTGGTCAACTACTGGAGAAGGCAGCAGGCAGTGAGGCACTGTGGGGCTTCCAACTATTTCTGTACTTCACAGGTACACAGGCCACCTGACTTACCCACCCAGCCACCTATAGAGAAGTTGGACAAGGGAGAGGTGGAGGACAACACCCACCTCTAGAAGACACTTGCAGCAAGGAGGCAAGAGGTGAGGAGAAAACAGGCCAAGGAGCAGCCATTCGTGCTTGGGCCCACAAGCAGCCATGGTAGCTGAGAGCCCACCCCCAGGGAGCACATGGTCCAGAGGCTGTCAGCCTCTACCAGATTGGCTCTTGCTCTTCCTCACTGGGGAGAGTCATGAGGGCTGGACATGAGGGTGGAGTAAAAGTAAGGGATATTGAAAAACCTGAAGGTGTCCAATTTACACCTTGAAGTGGGAAATGAAAACTGGGAAGGGGAGTGAAAACCCTTATTTATGAAGAAGGTGGACATGGTTTTCCTCACAAAAGAATTCTCTCCATAAAAGAAACCCAAAGTTAGCGGAAAGATTAATGTTCTCCATCTCCCTTTCTCTCCAGAAAGAAATTTGTCAGGGTGCTATGATGCATCTCTCTGACCCCCTCCAGAACTGAGGCACTCATTACTACTGGAATCATCACTGAGACTCTTCCCAGAGATTGTCCTAGGCCAGTGGTTGGCAAACTCATTGGTCAACAGAGTGACAAACCGCAGCTTGAGCTACATGTAGCTTGTGAGCCGCGGTTTGCCGACCACTGTTCTAGGCTAAAGCGATCTGCCTTACTCAAGGTAACAGCTCCACCTTAGGGATGGTTCACCTTCAATGTCTAGACTATGTGGCACACAAAGTCCTCACCCTTTTTGTCCTTTATTGAGGACAATTCCGAAGGGCCATGCCTGCTCAAGACCAACCTTGTCTGCTATACAGCCCTGCTTCATTCACATTCCTAATGAACTCCCTACTACAAAGTCCTTCTTGGAGTCCGTTTTCCAGGGAACCCTAGGACAACATGTGTAAGATCCCAATTGTCTGTATCCTCCACAATCAGTTGCCATATTGCCTAGGTGAGAACCAATTTCTCATCAAAGCCTTTTATTAGATGTATTTCCAGTACTTGAAGTTGAGACTAGCCATATTCAATTAAATGACATGCTGATGTACTTGAAAGAATTGTGGGTCCTCCGTTAAAACTATTCAAGACAATAATGGTTAAAATTAAAGGAAGGCAATAAAGATAGTTAAAGTAATATTTGTATAGCAGTTGACATTTTCTAAATCTGTTTCATATGAAGCTTTGGGCCCTGTTTAAGTGCTGCTCTATTTGCTCAGCTCCACCTGTTCCCCTGATTCTTCAATATGTTCTAGGGAAGGTTCCTGACTCTCCTACCACTTCCAGGTTTCTCAGATATCGCCAACCTTCCTCACACCACACCAGGGTTTGACTCCACCCTGGCCTTCCCCATGCTCAATGCATGGGAGCCACACTGTAGCAACTCCAGTGTGTAGGACCAACCAGACAGGACCACACAAGCTTGTCTCCACTGTTTCAAGATTCAGATGATGAGTCAGATCTTAAATCCCCAGGAGCTGCCCAGAGGAGCAGGGTGATGCCATCTGGAAGTCCAGGGAAGTTAATTCTCCATGGGGTTGGGCTATTGAGAGACAAGAAGTGGAAGGAAAGTGACATGATTGTTACACCCTCACTGTTCCTCCGTCCCCTCCATGACCCAATAATGAACACAGAACATAGGTTTCATCTCACAAAACGGAGCACAGGTTGCATTTTCTAGAAATACTGTTGTCAGTATGGTGCTCACTTTTTTTTTTTTTTTTACTTCTCCCCATTCCTATCTGCCTCCCTTCCCTTTTCCACTCACTCCTGCAACCTTGAGGTTATAGTAATCCAAGAAAACAACAGCATGTAAGCTTTATGTAAAGTTTGTTTCATGTGATTTTTCCTGGACAATCCAGATGAAGACATAGCCATTAGCTTATTTGACTGATTTTCACAAGCAATTCTCTGGGGGTAGGAATTAGTAATATTTTCATTTTTCACTCTAGTAAACTAGAGATAAAATAAACTACCCAGGACCAAAGCTACAATGAAAGTCATGGATCATCACTCAGTCTACTTGTTCCAGCTCCAATGTGGGCGTTTTTGTGTGTGTGTGTGTGTGTGTGTGTGTGTGTGTGTGTGTTTGAATATAAAATTTCATCAAGAGTTATATCACGAACCAATTAACTATTTATTTTCCTGGTACTTAGAGGTGGGAGTGGGGGTAGAAATTGCTAGAAAGGAGATTGAAAGCTTCCTGAGATGAGAGGCAGGCCCACTGACGCCTGCAAACTTGCACTTTCCACAATTTCACAATCAAACGTGTACTGTTAGGACAGAGGAGAGCAAAGAGAAGATTGTTTTCCCGAACCTGGGGTGGGACTGTGGCTTTGGCTGGAGCGCGTCGGGATGCAGCGCCCTGGGCCCTTTAGCATCCTCTACGGGCGTGTCCTGGCCCCGCTGCCCGGACGGGCCGCGCCTCGCGGCCTCTGGAGGAGGCGGTAACAGGTGGGGAGTCCCGGCTCCCACGTGCAATCGCCTGTGTGCGCTCATTCCGGGATTGGCGGCGCGGGCCAAACAAGCCCCAATGTCAAGGAAGCAGATAGTGCCTTCTCAACCCTCTCCTCGATGTCCAAGGCAGAGGAGGCCAAGAAGCTTGCGGGCCACGCGGTGGTGGAGAATCATGTGAGGAATAACCAAGTGCTGGGAATTGGAAGTGGTTCTACAATTGTCCATGCTGTGCAGCGAATAGCTGAAAGAGTGAAGCAGGAGAACATGAATCTCGTCTGTGTTCCTACGTCCTTCCAAGCCCGTCAGCTGATCCTGCAGTATGGCTTAACACTCAGTGACCTGGACCAACACCCAGAGATCGACCTCGCCATCGATTGTGCTGATGAAGTAGATGCTGATCTCAATCTCATCAAGGGTGGTGGAGGCTGCCTGACCCAGGAGAAGGTTGTGGCGGGCTATGCCAGTTGCTTCATCGTGACTGCTGACTTTAGGAAAGATTCAAAGAACCTTGGGTATCAGTGGCACAAGGGAATCCCCATCAAGGTCATCCCCCTGGCTTATGTCCCAGTGAGCCGAGCTGTGACTCAGAAGTTTGGGGGTGTGGTTGAACTTCGAATGGCCGTCAGCAAGGCAGGTCCCGTGGTGACGGACAATGGGAATTTCATCCTGGACTGGAAGTTTGACCGGGTGCACAAATGGAGTGAAGTGAACACAGCTATCAAAATGACCCCAGGTGTGGTGGACACTGGTCTGTTCATCAACATGGCTGAGAGGGTCTACTTCATCCCGCAAGACGGCTCAGTGAACATACGGGAGAAGCCTTTCTGCTGATGCTACAGGTGTGCAATGTGCTCACCTGGAATCCCCACCCACAGCAAGGGGAAACGCCTCTCCTGGAGCCTTTCTTTGCCTTAATGTATCTGTGCCAGGGTCCTGCTTGCAGGGTGGAGTGGGGTGGGGAGTGAAATCCAGCCTTCTTGTATTGTTATTAAATGTCTTTTTTTTAAAAAGAGAAGTATAAACATATATTTTTACTATTAAAAATGCTCTTTAAAAAAAGAGAGAGAGAGAGAGAATATTGTTTTCAGGTATATTTTTTCCCACTAGGGATACCTTAACAAAGTGACATGATTGTTACACCCTCACTACTCCTACCAATTGGGTGTCTTAAAACAACAGAAATGTATTATTTCACAGTTCTGATGTTAAATTCTCTAATCAAGGTGCTGTGTGGGCCAATCTCCTTCTGGAGGCTCCAAGGGAAAACCTGACCCTTGTTTCTTCTAGTTTCTGTTGGTTGTCTGCAATCTTTGATTTCTTGGTCACATCTCTCTCTGTCTAGTCTTCATACAGCCTTTTACCTGTTTATCTGTTTTATCTTCCTTTGCCTTTCTCTTATGAGGACACTTGTGATGCATTTAGGACCCTCTTGGAAAATCCAGGGCAATCTCCTCATCTCAATATGCTTAATTTAATTACATTTGCAAAGACTTTTCCCCCCAAAAGAAAACATTTATAAATTCCAGGCATTCGAACTTGATATATTTGGGTTGCTATTATTGAATGCACCACAATACTAGTATATAATAAGCTTCTTTGCTTGGAGACATTTGAGTGTCCTCAAACATGCTTAAGAACAGTTCTGAGTGTTCCTTGACATTACACTATCTGTCATCAGCTGGTGCCCAGGAGGAGTAGTCTGGGTTGTAGAGGTAGCTAAAGCCAAGGTTTTTGTTTATCCAGCAGTAAACTAGAAGAGGCCCTAGGGTGGAATTTGCCTTGCCCACCTACCCAGCCTCAGGTATGAGAGGTCTCTTACATTTGGTCAGATGGGACATGATTTCTCCACTTGTGGGACCACAGAGGACACTGGACTGCATTGCCTATGTTTGAATTTTCAGTTGTCATGAATCACCCTGATCCAATATTTATATTTTGCAGAACTATCTCATGGTAAATTTTGGAGGAAAAAATCCTCCTAATCACAAATATTTGCAGTACTTAACCTTGTTGCACTTTGGCCAGTGATGTTGAAAAACAGATCATGTGTACTACTGTGGTACCCTATAGACATGCCTGTGTGAACAGTTTATTGATTGTTGTCTTTTCAGGCCCTTATGAAGATTATGTAAGTGCTAAAGGGAAGACAGATCAAGCTGTGACTGACTAAGGGTTTTAGCAAATACTAGCTTTCTTCTGTTTATTTTTAGGAAGCTTCCTCTCTCCATTTTCTTCAGAAGCTTCACCTAATTTTATTAATTACCTTTCTTCAAGTTTCCTACCAATTTCCCAAGTCTTTGCTTCTAGCAGGCAATATCACTTCCAGTTTCTAGCCCTTCCCCATCCAACATCTGCAAACCTACCTTCAAACCCACCTTTTCTGCTTTCTCTCTGTCCTAGAGAGAAAGTTAGGTCTTCCAGTGACATGAGATTTTCTCTCTCTCTCTCTCTCTCTCTCTCTCTTTAATGTCATGCAAGCCTTTTTCCCATCAATTGGTTCCTGCACCCCTTTAATAATAGTTTTATTAGGCTACAATTTACATATTTCAAAGCTTTCCCCTAGAAAGTATAAAACTTGTTAATATACTGATAAATTTGTACATTGATCACCACTATCTAGTTATAGAATATTTCATCATCACAAAAGAAACCTCATATTCAATAGCAATTTATTCTCATTCCCATTCTCATTATTTCTGGATTATCCACTTTATTTATTCCATGGAGCTACATGTCTAGTTGATGTCAATACCCACTATTTTAATTACTGTAGCCTTATAGTAAGTTTTGAAATCAGGACATTGAGTCCTTCAACTTTATTCTTTTTCAAGATTGTTTTGGTTATTCTGGGTCTTTTGCATTTTCATATGGACATTGGGATGAACTGCTAGCTTCTGTAAAATACATAGCTGAAATATTGATAGGGGTTGCCCTGAATCTGTGGGTCAGTTTGGGGAGTATTATCATAAAATTCAGTCTTTTGATCCATGAACATGGGATGTTTTTCATTTATTTATATCTACTTTAATTTTTTAAATAATGTTTTGAGGTTTTTAATAAGAAAACAAATTTTGTACTTCTTGGTTAAATTTACGGCTAAGTATTTCATCCTTTCAATATCATTGTAAATACAATTGTTTTGTTAATTTTATTTTTAGATTTTTCATTATCAGTGTATAAAATACACAATTGATTTTGTGTATTGATTTTATACCCTGCAATCTTGCTGAAGTTATTAGTTATAATAGTATTTTTGTAGATTACTTAGGGTTTTCTATATAGAAGACCATATCATCTCTGACTAGAGGTAATATTATTTCTTCCTTTTCAGTTTGAATGTGTTTGTTTTTTTTTGCCTGATCGATATGCCTAAAACCTCTAATATGACAAAACTGAATACAAGTTGGTAGTGGATGTTATCAACTATTCCTCATGTTAGGAAGGAAGCTTTCCATCTTTGACCATTAAGTATAATGCTGGCTGTGATTTTCCATAGATGTCCTTTACCAGGTTAAGAAAGTTTCCTTTTATTCCTAACTTGTTGACTGTTGATGTGTTTTTGTTTTCTTAATCACGATATGGGGTTAGATTCTGTCAAATGCTTTTTTGTGTATATTGAAATGATCATTTGCTTTTTTTGTTTAGTCTATTAATATAGTGCATTGATTTTCATGTTGGACCAAACTTCCACATCTAGGATAAATCCCATTTGTTCATGATGTATAATTCTTATTATATGTTGTTAGAGTTCCTTTTTCTTTTATATATTCCATATTTTTCTCTATTGAGTTCTTTTCTTTATCTCATAAACATGCTCAAATTTATTTTATAATAGCAGAGAACAAACAAATTTACCTTATGGGCCCTATGCCCCATCTCTCTTCTAATATTCAAGCTTTGGAAAACATTGTTCTCTTTTTAGCTGAATAACAATTAACTTTATCAAATGAAACTGCTTTCATTAAGATCATGAAGGAATTTCTAAACTACCAAGACTGTGAACACTTTTTAGTCCTTACTTTATGGGACTTATATAGTATTCTACAGTTTTCAGCTTCCTTTCTCTTTGAAACTTTCAAATCCCTGGTTTTCTTTTTTTTATCATAGCCTCTATGATGAAGTGTCTATTCAAATCTCTTGTCTCTTTTTAAAAATTGGATTGTGGGTTTTCTTATGGTTGAATTTTGAAAATTCCTTACATATTTTAAATACAAGCCCTTTGTCAGATATGTGATTTGCAACTATATTTTCCCAGCCTTAATACCTTATCTTTTATTCTCTTAACAGTATCATTCATAGAGAAAAGATTTTAAAGTTTGCATGAAGTCTAATCAATTTATCATTTTCTTTTATGTATAATGTTTTTAGTGTTTTGATTAAGAAATTAAGAAATCTATTGCCTAAACCTGGGGTATGAAAGTATTTCCCCTCCAAAAGTTTTATAGCTTTGTATTTTATATTTATACTAGAGGTCTGGTACATGAATTCATGCACGGATTGGGTCCCTTGGCCTGACCAGCAATCGGGACAATCAGGGCAATCAGTCACCTGTTAGGGTTATTGAGACTGGCCAGTTTGGGGGAGGGACCTTGGGAGGTTGGCTGTGGGAGCTCACTGACCAGTAGCAGACAGCTCCTGCATTGAGCATCTATCCCCTGGTGGTCAGTGCATGTCATAGTGATCGGTCAACTGGTCGTTCTGTCATTTAGGCTTTTAGTATATATAGGTCTGTGGTTCATTTAAAATATATTGTTTTCTTTAAGGTGTGTGATTTATGTTGAAGTTTTCCATATATTTGCAAGAAGATGTTCAATGGTTACAACATAATTTTTTGAAAAATCAAATGGTCAGAGATGTGTGAGTCTACTTATAGACTCTGTTCCAATGTTCTATGTGTCAACCCTTTTGCCAGTATCATACTGAATACTTCACAGTGGGTCTGGAATCAGGAAGGGTAAATCCTTCACTTTATTCTTCTTTTATAAGTTTGTTTTGTTTGTACTAATTTCTTGGCCTTTCCATGTAAACATTGGAATCAGTTTCTTTTTATCTACAAAAACCAACCAAATAAAAAATCTTGATGGGATTTTTTACTGGAATTTAATTATTCCTATATATAAGTTCATAAAGGGGTGACACTGTAACTTTATTGAATCTTCCAACACATGAGCATGGTATATATCTTTGTTTGCACTAAAATGGTAATAAATTTTTTATGGTTAGATTATGATGTTTTCTTTTTGCTTGTTTGCTTCCTTTAAAAGTGTCATACTTTTAAAATGTTATCTTTTATTTAAAATGGAAAGGCCTTTCAGTAGGCATTAGGCAGAACAGATCAGGAGAAGAGAAAAACTGAAAATTAGAGATGTCTATTATGGTGAGCTAGGGACAGACCCAACTGCCAGTGGGGCAAAGAGTTCCAGTAGGTAGACATGGCATCTGGTGAGTATGGTGAGAAGTGGCTGTTTTTCAGGATCAAGGAGTTACCAGGGAGAAGTGGAGGTTCTGGCAGAAAGTCATCCAGTGGTGAGCATGGCCACATGCTTCAGGGTCTAAGCATCATAAGAGGTCAGGAAACAGAGTCCTAGTTACTGGGATTCATGAGGGGGGAAAATCAGTCTCTAGTGGGAGTGGAGGTAGTTAGTAAGGGATCTGGGATGGGTAACAAGTGTTCCAGATACTATAACTGAAGTGCACACAGGGATCTGTGGAAGAAAATCAAAGTGTGACTCGGTATCACTGTGAGAGGATTGGCCAAGTGGTTAATTCTGAGTCTTTTGAGAATCTGGACTAAGGTCTCTAAACTTTTAATTGACAAAGTCCTAAATTGGTCTTAGTAATGGTACAGTACTAAGCCTAAAGGTGAATTCAAGTGGCTTCAGTTGTGAAAAGAAGAGGAATGTTGGGGTAGGAAACCAGGTGGAGCCTTGCTTATTCACCCAACATTCACAACATGAAAGGCATTCTTACTATTATTGCTACAGTCTACAGTAATGCTGTATACTTCTAGAATAAGCAGATAATATGCCTACACACGCTTGAACATACCCACCCATTCACACACGCATGTGCTTATGTTCACATGCATGGGTGGTTGCACAGGAGGAATGGTGAGCACTGGCCAACTGCCAGCTGGGAAACCCACGGTAATACTGAGCCTCAGGCACTGGGAGCCTCATGGATCAGTTCACAAGGCAGCCGCTAAACATCAAAGAGTGTCGGGATTGTTCTGGGGCAAAGGGTAGCTGTAACCCTGAGGTCTTGTGACACCAGAGAGTAAGTTGGTGCATTTCCTGAGAGGCAGGGAGACATTGAACAGGCTGTCAAGCTACAGGGGGAAGGCTGAGGAGGGTTGGGGGCGGATGCTGGGGGAGATCAATCGAAGGACTTGTATGCATGCATATGAGCATAACCAATGAATGAAAGACACTGGGGTGGGGAAGGGGCAGGTGGGACATGTTCTGGGGGAAAGGGAAGGCTGGGGGAAAAAAAGGAAAACATATGTACTACTATTAAATCTAAGTTATACTGCAAAAAATAAAAATAAAAAAATTAATTTAAAAAAATGAAAGAAACTCTAGGTGGCATTTGAACAACTGAGCCAAAGGACACAATGAATTGGCCAATGAGGGGAATGGGGATAATAAAAAAAATTAATAGGTAGTGCTTGATTTAGATAGCAATATGAGTGGAGTTATGTTTTTTTCAAAAGGACTAAGGATCAGCACCTTCTTTTCAGCATTTAAGAGTAAAGAAACAGCCAATTTCTTGAATTTAAACTTGCTTATTATAATCTTTTATCATAAACTATCTCTCTTTGTGTATTGATTTCTAGCCAACGATTAACCAGATGTGAACTTAGAGTCTTGATAATTGCCAGGGAACCCATCCAACAGAGGGAAGCCTGCTAATTTATGAACAAAGCAGTTATTTACACACCCCTTCAGCCTCAGGTGAGTACTTTTCCATCCAGGTGGTGCAAGAAATCACAAAACAGCTCTGATGGGCCCTGAATTGAGCTTGAGAGCTTGTGCTGACCATCTGGAAGAGTGAGAAGGTTAGGGAGATGGGAGATGATTCAATGCCAAAATTGTGAGAACAGCCACCTGCTTTGGAAGGTTGAAATTCAATGCCTATGTCCCCATATAATAGGATTACTAATAATATTGCCATTCACTGATGCATACATTATACTTTAAAAAAATTTATATCCATTATCATGACAACTTTTTCTGTATGATTATAATTTCATAAAGTTGAACTATACACTAAACTATATGGTTTAGAGATGCATGCTTACGTGGTAAAACTATATAGGAAATAAATGAAATTATAACAATAATGTCAGGAGAATAGTGTCTGGGAAGGAGGGAGAAGGTGTGATTGGGAAGGGCAATATACAGACCTTCTGTGATGCTAGCCATGTTCTATTTCTTCATTTGGGTAGAGCTGACACAGAAATTCACTTTACAATAATTTAAGCTGTATGTTTACAACTTAAGCACTTTGAATATTTGTTTTATTTTATATACACCAAATGAACAACAAAAAAGAGGAAAATCAGTTCCTTCTTTTGTGTTATTCTAACCATGATTGGTTGTTAGTGATGGAAATTCTAGGCTAATGCTAGAATTGATGGCTAATGCTATGCAATAAATAATGTGTGACTGTCTTGGAGGTATTTTAAATAAATTGACCTTTCATATCCTTTATTTAAAAAATCAATATATATATATGGTCCCAGTCTGAGAGTTCATTCAAAGGGATAAGGGACTTGCTCAAGATCACCAGCTAAAGTCACAGTTAGAACTTGATCTCAGGTGTTCTGGCTCCACTCTAATGCTCTTGAGTGATGATACTATTATTCCATGCCCAGCTTTAGAAATTCCACAAGTGTACTTTAAATACAATTGTGGAACTGTCCATGATTATCAAACTTGCTTTAAAAGATGAATATTTGGTGATGAGCTAGTTAGAAATGTCAAAGAATATGTCACTTAGTTTTGTTAAGTCAGTAGGAAAGATGTGCCTGATTTCCTAGTAACAAAAGCATCTTGAAAAATGAAAATATTTTACAGGTAAGATTCAATTTCATTGTAATATTTTTGTATACCTAATATATAATGCTCATTGTTAAACATTTAGAAACATTCAGGAGAGATGGGGAAGGAAATAAAAACTACCCACAATCCCAGCTTTCACAGATGTTAAATTTGTTATGTCTCTATGTTTTCTTATATGGGTTTGCAAAATTAATGTCTTAAAAATACTGATTTGTCTTGAGGTGAAACTTGCTTTTAAAAAAAAACTTAACAATATATTGTGAATATTTTTTCATATTCAAAATTTTTCTGTGACATATTGTTAAGGCTTATGGAATATACCATGGTATAAATAAATGTATTATGTTTTTAAAAATGTATATTTTTGTTGGCTGTTTGTTTCCCCCCCAATATGGCTATTATACTAGTAAATAATTTCACAATGAGTACTTTTTTGGTGTGTAAATAAATCTTTACACATACCCAGTATTATTTCCTTAGAATAAATTCCTAAAAGCGAAGTTATTGGAGCTGGGTCAAAGGATATGCACATTTTAAAGCTTTTGCTATATTTTCCAAATTGCCTTTCAGATAGATTTATATTCAATTTATACTCCCACAGGAGAATATAAAAGAGTTGCCCCAAGCAATGCCAATGCTAGATATTCTAATTTAAAATGTAATTTTTAAAAAAAAGATTTTGTTTACTAGTAAGTTTCCTTTTATTTATTTATATATTTTTTAACCCTCATGTTGACTTGATTCCTTTAGTTCTTCAAGTAAAATTGTATGTTATCATTCCTATAGGAGTCCTGATGATCAAACATGAATTACAGGACTGTGATACTTCACCTATATGTACACATTTAAAAATTTCAACATAAAACATGAAAGAAATCAATTGTTAAGAAAAAGGGGAACTGGATCACTTATTTACCTAACTAATGCTCCATTAGGCATTCTAAACGCATTCACATATTGTTAAATACCTAATGATTATAAGTAGAAATGGGAAGTCAAAACAAGCCCAGTGTATCAATTTATCAAATTCAACAAACTCCTTGGCAATGTGCTTACAAGACCCTGTAGGGGACAGCAATCATGAATAGGTTAGACAGCCCAATAGCTTATGAAAAGAGTTGTCAATGGCCCTCACCTATGCAATTTGTCAATGGCCCTGAATATCATAATCTATTTGCCTGAATATCACTAGTATTTTTTTCTGAGTTTATGGTGATAGAAAGCAATTTTCCACATTCCTACACAGGCATGTAGCAAAACAATGGACAGGTTAAATCCTAATAAAACAAAAATCGCTATGATGCAAATCTTTCTCTAACTGAAAGAAATTTGGGCCCCAGGTGGAATTCCATTTGAAATATTTTTTTCATATGATAAAATCCAAACACAGTAAAATAATCAGAACAATGCACTGCCCTACATTCTACCAGGATTTGGCATTAGTGATAGCTTGATTAACAAGGCTTTTGGAAAGAAATCTCCTTTGATTAAAGCATCAGCTTGGAGGAGAGCAGTATCCTTTGTTATTTCAGAACTCTCGAGGGTAGAACTAAGGTCAATGGGGAAAGTAACAGATTATAAATATAATAAGAAATAGATTTCTAACCATGAGAGTTACACACCAAGAATGGTTATTTTTGAGGCAGAATATGCTCCTCCCCACTCCACCCCCCCCTTTTAAGGCCCACCCTTCCCATTGGAGAAGTAGATAAGAATGTAGAATAGGTGTTTCCTTTATTGTGAGGCCCAGTCTGGGTGTTAGAGTGGATCCCATAGACACAGTAGGGCTGAGTTGCTCTACCAATGGCTGTTTACTAGGTAACAAAAAGCATGAGAAATTCCAAGTTAATATTTTTCAAGTGGCTTATTGTTATTTTGAAAGTATATTAGTCAAATACAAATTACATAGGTGAGGGCCATCATCAGTTGAGTTAAAACAAAGTGTCAGATTAGATGATTCACCCAAATCTCAAAAGCACATATTTCTGTCTCACAAAAGCTTCATTAAGAGCCAGTTGGTTCTCCAAGGCAGCTCCCTTCCAATCTGGACTTAAAGATTCATCCATTTGAATGTTGTACCTCCTCAGTCTCAATATATGACTTCTAGGGTCTCAATGGCAAGGAAAGAGAAAACATGAACAACTCACATACATTCTTCTAGGTCCCTACATATGTCACTTCTGGGCATTATCTATTGGTCAGAACTAGTCACATGGTCCATTTTAGCTGCAAAGGAGAGCGGGAAACACAGTATTCCTGTGTCCTTAAGAAAAGAAGTAAAATGTGTCTGGGGAACTTACACCATTACCTTTTGTCAAGGTGTTCATTGGTCTTCTTTACTTTTATATCCTGCCTTGAAAATATGTGAACTTATTCCATCATAGAACAAACTACACATGACTTTGCCTTATCACATAAGCAACTGATTTCATGTAGTTTCTTCAGTTACAAAAAAGGTTTGTCTGAGAATTTGGGGGTATGTATTCTTCATATCCTCTCTCTTTAAAAAATTTTTTTTTTTTAAATTTTTATTGATTTCAGAGAGAAAGGAAGAGGGAAGAGAGGGAGAAACATAAATGAAGAGAGAAATCATTGATTGGCTGCCTCCTGCCTGCCTCCTACTAGGGATTGAGCCCACAACCCGGGCATGTGCCCTTGCCCAAAATTGAACCTTGGATGCTTCAGTCCTTAGATTGATGCTTTATTCACTGAGCCAAACTTGCTAGGGCCCAATACCTTCTCTCTTGATGCTGTATTCATTTTGGAGTAGGATTATTAAATATGGTTTCTGAGCCTCTAGTATAGTTCTAACATTTTTCTGACTTTAAGCTCTGAATTCCATAGTAGTGGGCCTCTTAAAGAGAATTAAAGTAGTTTGCTAGGGCTTTGATAACAAAGTACCACAGACTGAGTATCTTAAACAGCAGAAATGTATTGTATCACAGTACTGAAGGCTAGAAGTCGAAGATTAAAGTGCTTCTTGTGAGGGCTAAGGAAAAGAATCAGTTGTGTACTTCTCTTTAGATTCTGATTATTTGTTGGTAATCTTTGGTGTTCCTTGGCTCGAAAAAGCATTTCCCTAATCTCTGCCTTCATCCTCATATGGACTTCTGCTTGCTTGTGTGTGTTTGTCAGTGTCCAAACTTCTTTCCTAAAAGGACACCAGTCGTGTTTTGCCAAGGGCCACTCTTATTTTAACTTGATAACCTCTGAAGAAACCCTATGAAGTCACATTTTGAGTCAAGAGACCTGAGTTCAGAACCACTGTGTGTGTGTGTGTGTCTTTGTGTTTTAATCTGTAAGAAGAGAGGGGTAGGCTGGTGAACTTTGAAGTTCTAGCCTGTGCTCTGAGCCTCTGTTATACATCTGGCAATGCTATAAAATATAAAAGCATCATGATGGAAAAACTCATGAGTAGAAGGATCTATGGCCTTTCAGGGTCCCTAATCTCCTACCACAGCACAAATTAAATGCAGGGAAAAGAGGCCTCACATTGTGGTTCCTGTGCTGTGGGTCTCATCCTGGCAAGCTGACTTGAATGCAGGCTTTCTCTTTTTCTCCCTCACACACTATATATATATATATATATATATATATATATATATATATATATATATATATATGTATTCAGCTTGATTTTTAGCTAGGGGAGGGAGATACTTTTAATAGCAGAGTGTTGGTTTTTTAAAAAAAATTTCCTCTTCTTGTTTTCCTGGAAAAAGATGAAATCATCCATTTATTTTGGACCAATTACAAGCACTAGAAAGCACAGGAGGGACAGAAAGCTTGGTCACAAATAAATATACACTGGGGGCGAGGGGGATGGAGGAAACTGTTATTGATTGGCCTTGTAAAATCTACTGCTGAATCAATAGCAATTTCTGGAAATGCCAGACGTTTATTTTGTGTGGCTTGAGCAGCGGAGATAATAATAAGCATACTTATAAAGTGGATCTCTTGATACTATTTCCCTGAGCCCCTTATAACAACATATATACATACTGAGTATGATAGCCATATAAGCCATAATTAGTTGCCCACCACCAACCTCTCCTCTGTGTTTGACATTGGAAAACATTTCTATTAAAGAAACAGAGATGATTCATCTACATGAAGAGATGGAAGAGGTATCCTCATTAGCTATGCAAAGGTAGGCCTGTGTCTGTTCTGATGATCAGGGTTGAAAATCAGATACTGAAACTGCTGGACCCTCCCTGGCCATTCTGAATTTATAGATCTGTTTTCTCATCCATACTTCACACAGTCTCTCTCAGTACTCCATTCATTATTTCTTTCTAACAATGGACAGCTTAGCATAAGTGGATGCTCCTTCAACAGCAACCTTCATTCTCAGCTAGACCCTTCTCCTTATTCCTTGTTCAAGGGCATTTGATAACCGTGCTAGGGCTGTTAGGCCTGAGAAAAATTCAGGAGTATTTCAGGAATAGGGAAGTTGCTCAGTCAGTGTGCTTCAGTATATTAAAAATAGCCACTATTTATTGAATACTTATTAAGTGCTGTGTACTTGACTCATGACCTCATTTATTTTTCACAAAAACTTGTAAGTTATTATAATTCTTTAAAAAATTTGTGGGGTAAAAAATGAGGTTAATTAAGTTTAGATAAGTTACCAAAAATCAAGACTGAGCTAGATTTGGACTCAGATTTATTCTATATTCTATATCCTATATTCTATATTCTATATCCTATATTCTATATCTTATATTCTATATTCTACATTCTTTCTCTTTTGTTTTTGCCAGCTTGGTTTGTAACCGGAATTATGAGAGGTGAAGTCACAATAAGTAGAGGGCCTTGTATTCCTGTTGAAGGCATTCAACATATTCTTTACAGAAAGGAAAGCAGAAGAATAGAGAGTTAGAAACATCGATGAGAGAGAAACATTGATCAGCTGCCTACTGCACACCCCCTATTTGGGATGTACCCGCAACCATGGTACATGCCCTTAACTGGAATTGAACCTGGGACCCTTCATTCTGCAGGCTGATGCTCTAGCCACTGAGCCAAACCAGTTAGGACCCAACAGTATTCTTGTGCAATAAGCAATGTCTGAAAGTTTCTTTGAAAATAGAGACAGTGCAATCAGAGTTACATTTATAAAATGTTTTTAATTGATTTTTAGAGAGAGAGGATGGGAGAGGGATAGAGAGATAGAAGCATCAATGATGAGGGAGAATCACTGATCATCTGCCTCCTCCACTCATCCCTATTGGGGATTGAGCCTGCAACTCACGCATGTACCCTGACTGGGAATCAAATTATGACCTCCTGGTTCCTGGGTCAACACTCAAATGCTGAGCCACACCAGCAGAGCCAGAGTTAAATTTTAGGGAGATCATTTTAGTGCTTGAATTTAGGTTGGATTGTTGCAGGGAAACACACAGGCTAGGAAGCCATATAGGATACAGCAAGAGGCTCAGACTAGGAGAGGAACAATGGAATGAATCATCAAGAGGTGGCTCTTGACTGTCACAAGAGTGGAGAATGTTTCTCCTTCTTCCCACTTTGTTTTATCTCCATCTCTGCCTCCTTTCCTAGCCACTTCATTTTCTCTTATTTTGAAATAGTGGGAGAATTACCTGGAGAATATTTATTTCCAGACTAGCCTCAAAGTCAATCTCAGTGATATTGTTGGATACAAATGCCTGCTGACCTGGGAGTAGATGGAGATCACTTTTTCATCCTGTTTCCTTAATTCATCTCCATTTAGTATGGTGCTGCTAAGGAGAATTACTACTAGTTTAGATGATGGGAGGTGTTCTTTCTGTAAAATTTTAAATTTACAGAACCCTGTCCATGTCCCATCTTTTCATAATGAAACTGTGGTTTTGTGAGGCAGTCTTATGGCTCTGAAAGTCACAGTATGTTTTTCCCTTGAGATCTGACTTGGTGCTGAGACTGACTCTTTCCTTCTAATTCAGCTATCTTCAGAGGCTAAGTCAATCCCCCATTCAAGATCAGGTCCTAGAAAATATCTTCCTAACTACCTAGAAATAGAAGATCAAGGAACATATTGGATATAATATTATGTGAGGAGCCCTGTGAGTTATTTTTTAGATGTTCTTTGTGGAGGTACTGTGCCATAACCTGTGCTAGGGCCTAGGAAGGTAGCCAAGAAAAATCCTACAGCTTTAATTCTGCAAAAAGTTCACAGTCCAGTTGGGCCATAAGTTCAAGTTCACAAATAACCTCTATATAAGGTAATATCCAGTCCGTACCACAGAACTGCCACAGATAGTGTAGGCCAGGTGAGTTCAAAGGTAAATACAGAAGATTTTGAGTGGCCCTTGAATAAGAAATAAGATATTTTTTAAACTTTGAGGTATTCAGAAGAATGAAAATAGCAATATGAGACAGTGAGAATGCACAGTGTGCAAAGAATCCCAGAGAGGAATCCAATTCACTGAGATCTCAGTCACTGGGATTCACTGAGCCTGTTAAAGGGAGAAGAAAGAGATTGAAGAGGTGGGTTAGAGTTAGAAAAGATCTTAAACACAAGGCTAATGCAATAACTCTACACACAATAATTTGATACTCCAAATGAAATGGAGCAATTCCTAAAAACCCATCATATCTTATACATAATTTGAATGTCTCTATAATTACTAAGAAAAATGCATTTATAGTTTTTAAAATTTTAGAAAAGAAATCTCCAGGCTCAGATGGTTTCACTGAAGAAAACTTTCAAACATTTAAGAAAGAATTAACACCATTTTTACACATCTCCTAGAAGACAGAAGAGGAAACAATACTCAATTCATTTTATGAAGATAGTATTACCCTGATAATAAAACTAGACAAAGTATGAACAGAGAATATAAACTAGACTAACATCCCTCATGAATATGGAAGCAAAATCTTACAAAGAATAGAATGGAACAAAATAGAAAAAAATATAAAATAGAATTTAAAATTATGACAAAGTAGGGTTTATTTCAGAGATGCAAGGCTAGTTCAATATTAAAAATCAATTAATGTTAATCTACCATATTCAATGCTAAAGAAGAAAAAACAGTCATATCAGTCAATGCAGAAAAAGTGCTTGACAAAATTCAACACTCATTTATGATAAATACTCTTAGAAATCTAGGATTACAGAAAAACTTCCTCAACTTGATAAAAACCATCTACAAAAACCCTATAGCTACTATTATATTTAACTAGAGGTCTGGTGCATGGATTCGAGCTTGGTATAATCTGCAGGGATCTGGCTGAAACCAGCATCCAACATCCCCTGAGGACTGTAGTAGCGCATGAAGTGGCAGGCAGATGGGGAGGAGCTGCTCCCGCTCATCCTGGCCCTACTCAACCTGGTCAGCTGAGTGTCTGTCCCCATCTTCTACCACAGTCCCTAGCATCTCCTAATCTATAGCACCCATCTATGGAGAAGCAAGTCTCTAGGATGGAGCTCCTAAGGCCTCGCTAGGGGTGCAGACTGAGGCTCAGAGAAGTGGGGTGAGTGCCCGGCCCAGGCCAGACCAGTAAGTCATGGTAGCTGTGTGACAAGGCTGCCCACTTTACGAACCATCCTGCAAGTCCTGGGGTGGCTATGGTCTGACAGGAAGGGGTGAGCACTAGAGACAGAGTTCATGGTCACTTTTTTCCTTCCATCCATCCCTCAGTCCCCACTGCTGAGAGGATGTGGCTGGAGGGGTTGATGGAGTTTGGGGGTGCTACACTTCTGGAGCAATGCCTGGGCAGCAGTGGAATTTGGGCCAATGGCCCAGCCTTCTAATGTGAATTGTACCTCAGTCCCACTTGCTTGCAATCTTTTATGACTCAATCACATGTTTCTCTTTTCATCTGTCCAGGTTCACTGCTCCCTGATGGTCAGTGCACATCATAGCGACTTGTCAAATGGCTTAGACTTTTATATATACAGATGGTAACAGACTGAATCCTTTTCCCTCAGATCAAGAATAAAGCAAGGATATCTACTATCACCTTTTTTATTCTTAATGTTGCAACCTCTAGCCAATATAATAAGTCAAGAAAAGGAAATAAAAATAATAAAATCAGAAATTAAGAAATATATTTGTCCTTATCCTATCTAATAAAAGAGTAATATGCAGATTGACCATCACTCCAACACACAAGATGGCTGTTCCCATGTGGTCAAAGATCCTGCCCCCATGTGGACACAATATGGCCACCACAAGATGGCCAGCAGGAGAGGGCATTTGGGAGGGACCAGGCCTGCAGAGGAGGGCAGTTAGGGGTAACCAGACCAGCAGAGGAGAGAAATTGGGGGCAAACAGTTGGCAGGGGAGCAGTAAGACATCAATCAGGCTGGTAGGAGAGTGGTTAGGGGGTCATCAGGCTGGCAGGCAGAAGCAGTTAGTGGCAATCAGGCAGGCAGGCAGGTGAGCAGTTGGAAGCCAGCAGTCCTGGATTGTTAGAAGGATGTCCAACTGCCATTTAGACCTGATCCTGGTGGGTCTAAATGGGCAGTTGGATATCCCTCATGGGGTCCCAGATTGGAGAGAGTGCAGGCTGGACTGAGGGACACCCCCCCCCCCCACCCATGCACGAATTTTGGGCACTGGGACTCTAGTAAAATTATTATAAGTAAAATTATTATCTACATAAGAAATTATAAGAAATTTAAAAAACACACAACCTCTTAGGACTAATAAATCAGTTCAGCAAAGTTACAGAATACAAAATAAACACACGAAAATCTATTGTATTTCTATGTACATAGACATAAAAAATGCCAAATCTGGCTCAAAAAAACTTAAATGTTTCAATGTAGAAACAACAAAAACATGTGTAGGATTTGTACTCTAAAAACTATAACATGCTAAGAAACTATAACATGCTAAGTGCTTTCAAATATGCACAAAAGTAGACAAGAGCTGTACAATAAACTGCTATGTACCCACCTCCCAGCTTCAACAATTACTCAAGTTCTCCTAAATAATACTTAATGCCCCCCTTTTTTTAGCTCTCCAATAGCGATTATGTTTTTAATTAACCCACATTTACTGAATTGAATGGAAAGAAGGTGAATTAGTGGATTTAGAATGCTGTTTACTCACCTCTCACACTGAAATCAAGGAGATTTAAATAAATGGAGAGACATACCATTTCTGTTCATTGATTGAAAAACTCAACATAGTTGTATTATTTCCCCATTTCTGCTGTAAAAAATTACCACAGAATTAGTGGGTTATACTAAATGAAAATAAATTTTTTTGGCAGTTCTGTATTTCTAAAGTCAGAAATTTAAGGAGCTAAAATCCAAGTGTTTCTGGTTCTTTCTGGATACTCTGAGAGGAGAATCTCCTTCCTAGCCTTTTCAGCTTCTAGAAGCTATCTGCATTCCTTGATATATGGACCCTTCTCTATTTCAAAGCCAGCAGTGTAGTACCTTTCAATCTTATTCTGACCTCTGCTTACATAGTCATATGTCCCTTATCTGACTCTGATACTCCTACCTCCTTCACATACTCTGCCCTCTGGGATGAGTCAGGGATGAGCCCTGAATTAGGGAAGGAGCTTTTGCAGGGTTGAGCTGATAGCTTGATGTTCAGTCTCTGGGAAGCTTGGAGGACAAGGGTTCTGGAGGGTTTTGTCCTGCTTTCAGCTTGTAGCCTAAGCAAAAGGAGACCTGATAAATCCTATTGGCCCAGCTCACAGGATCCTGACTGAGGTCTGGGACCCAAATCCAAGCTTGTGATGGTAACTGGCTCCTCTGCCTGATTTTGCTGATCCCTGGCTCCCTCAGGAAGCAGGATGGTGTTGGCCTGAGGGTTTGAATCCTGGATCCAGATTCCTGATGGGGAAGGAGGTTGTTACTAACCTTAACCCCATTTACATGTTTTTGGTTGTTGTTTTATTTTGAGTTTTACCCTTTGTTTTGCTTTATTTTAGTTTTGTCTTTGATTGTTTGTTTGGTTTAGGTTTGTTTTGACTAAATGAGAGCAGATTCTCTAAGTCAATAACAAGCCTTTAAAGTAGTCTATATGCTCTAACCCTAACTCTAATCCCTATATTTTCCCCTTTCTCCCTTTACTCCAGCCACACCTGATTCCTTACTGTTTCTTGCACATAGCAGGAAAGTACTACTTCAGAGGTTGGGCATTTACTATTCCTTTTGCTGACTGTCCCCACTCCAAAGTCCATATATCAAGTGGCTTTTTTGCTTACTTCCTCAGGTCTTGACTTAAACATCACACTTTCAGCGAGATTGTCACTGAATATCCTATATAAAATTGTGTCACACCCCCCACCTCAACATTTCTTACAACCTTCTCTGTTTTTTTTTATTCTTTAAGGCACTTGTAGCCATGTAACTCTCTAACATACACTGTATTTTACTTTCTGAGTTCTTCAATGAGAATATAGGCTTTCTGAAGGCAGAGCTTTTTGTCTGTTTTCTTCACTAATAAATGCATCTAGAACAGAACCTGGCATACAGTAGGCAGTTAATAAATATTTAATAAATGAATGAATGGAATCAGGGAGTGAATAAAATTCTTCCTGGTGCTATGTAGGACATAAGTATATATATAATTTTGATATATTAAATATACTATTATTGTAATAGCTATCAAATATAACAATATTTATGTATCTATCTATCTATCTATCTATCTATTTATTTATTAAAACCTATGACTTTGAAAAGAACCTCAAACTGGAGTTTGAAGTGTTGGGGTCACTTCTGGCTTCTTCAAAACCGATCTAATGGGAAAAGTATTTCATCTCCTTGCCTCAGCATCAACATTTGTGAAATAGGTGTAATATTTCCTGTGTACCTCATAGGATTATCATCAGAATCTAATAAGCTATTGGACAGTGATGTGTAAAAATGAAAAGCAAGTCACACATACACTCAAACCTCTGCAAGATTATAACACTGGTATATTAATGTTTAATTACCACGTAATGAAAGAATTCAGAAAGTGATCTTACTTCTCCGAATGGTGATAGAAATGCATAATATGACTAGAGTATTCTGTAGGACTTACTCTTCCCAAGATACTGTGAGGCTCTCTGAGAAACTTATCTTTTGAAACCTGAGTGTTATTTGGGAGCTTATCAGGAATGTTTCATGAGGAAAAAGGAGAGCAGAGCTCAGCGTATCATGGAATATTCCTCCCTTTCTTCCATTCCCTCAACCCCTGTGCTGTTGCATTTCTTACTGTGTATTATTTACAGAGGAAATGCTGATTCATAGCTCTGAGTTACAGGAAACCTTGTTTCCTGGTGAAGAAACAAGCCAGTGTTGCTGCCAGCAGGTTCTTCTGCCAGTTTCTGCCACATGCCCTTCTCCCGGCCTGCAACCAGACCGCCTGAGAAGGGGTAGAGCCAACGTGGGCTTAACCAGTGAGGTCACCTTCTCTTGGAACTGAATTAAGCAGAGGCTCCACACTGCCTCTCGAGGCCCTTTGGCTGTGACCCCAGGATACCTTTCCAGCTCATTTCCCTCCACTCCCTTCTTGCACCCTGTGTTGTTGCCACACATGACCACACCCAGTTCTTTGTGAACACCTTGTGTTTTCCAGTCTCCATGCCTTGACTCATGACATGCTCTCCCTGGAATGGCCCCTGACCCAGTGTCGGCTCATTGAAAGCCTACCCATGCTTCAATTCTGCTCAGCTGCTACCTGCTCTGTGCAGCCTGAATTCCTTCCAATTATTTTTATTATTTTTAGTAGGAGTGCTTTCAAATATGCACAAAAGTAGACAAGAGCTGTACAATAAACTGCTATGTACCCACCTCCCAGCTTCAACAATTACTCAAGTTCTCCTAAATAACACTTAATGCCCCCTTTTTTGAGCTCTCCAATAGCGAATATGTTTTTTATTAACCCACATTTACTGAATTGAATGGAAAGAAGGGTGAATTAGTGGATTTAGAATGCTGTTTACTCTCCTCTCACACTGAGGAAACTGAGACCCAGAGAAGTGAATTGGTTGCTAAATGTCAAAAGACAGGCAGTAGCAAGCTGAGACTAGATACTTTTGAAGAGCCTCACACTCTAATTGGGAGGCATGAATAATACACTCATAACAAGTACATACTACTGGGTCTTGAGTACTATTGAGTTCAGGTTAAGTGATTAGTAAATGTGTGTTGAATGAAGAAATTGATCTTCTCGCCAATTGATTAATAAAGACGACCTCTTAGGCTTGGCACCAAGCAGCCTCCTGGTCCTCTCCATTTTATAATCTGATGTCAACATGCTGAGGACATTGGAGATACCTGATACATACGTATGTGTGTGTGTGTGTGTGTGTGTGTCACCTAATCCTATATAATAAAAGCATAATATGCAAATTGACCAAACAGCAGAATGACCAGTAGAACAATCAGTCACCATGATGTGCACTGACCACCATGGGGCAGATGCTCAATGCAGGAGCTGCCCTCAGCCTGCATACCCCAAGCCAACCAAGGCATGTGCCAGCAGGGCCCCTTGATTGCCCTGCAGTCACCCCACAGATTGGGACTGATCTCCAGCCAGGCCTAGGGACCCTACCCATACACAAATTTTGTGCACCAGGCCTCCAGTCTATAATAATCAAAGTGTAATATGCAAATAGACTGAATGACCAAACAGGAAAACGACTGTTTGGACGACCTTCCAGATGACCACCCTATAGCATGCAATGGTGCCAGACTAGTGCATGGTGGATACAATTCGATTGGTCGGGAGTCCCCATCATTGCCCCACGATCAGCCCACAGATGGAGGCCCAGGCCACCCTCTGTTGGGCAACTGATGGGGTAGGGGGCTCAATGATCGATCACTCCATGGAGGAAGGCCCAGACCATCAGCCAACGACACTGGTGGGTGTGCAGGGCCAACAAGTGATCACCCTACAGAGGGAAGCCCAGGCCAGCCAAGCAACTACACCCCATGCCTGTTGCCCACAGAGGGTGGCGACTAGTGGCAGAGAAGGAGGGCAGCACTGCACAGAAGGCAAACAGTGGCAGTGGAGGGGACAGGGCCAACTGCCAGCAACTGGAGTAAGAAAAACCCCGACAGGCCCTGATCACCCTCAAGGCTTAGGAATCCTACCTGAGGGGTCCTGGATTGTAAGAGGGCACAGGCAAGGCTCAGGGACACCACCCCCATGCATGAAATCCGTGCAATGGGCCTCTAGTCAATTATAAACGCCAGGAAGAGTTAGTGAAAAGTTAAATTGATAACTATTTTATCGTGAATTTTGTGTTATTTCCAAATGAAATAGAGAGGAGGTATTCTGTATGTGAAGATCCTAACTGCTTCTGAGTTACCTTTAACTAGAAGGCAAAAAGAAAAATTGAGGGAGTCTTAAGTTGGGTGATTTGGAGTACTGGTGCATTAGATAATTTGGGAGGAAGGCATGAAGAGAAAGGGTGGAAAGATAAAGCAAAAAATAAAAGCCTGTAGGAGAATAATGACAAATTTTCAGGTTGATCCAGAACTGCCTCAAATCTAGATTTTGGAAGTACAATAAGAGGTTAGCTAGTTGTCTAGTCCAAGGTGCCTGGATTTACTATGTCAAATAAAAGCAGAGATCTGGTCATCAGCTAAGAAGCTATTGTCAGAGAGGTATAGAATAGAAAATGTGTGTGGGTTTTCTTCATAAAATGGACTGAAAACATAATTTGAGATCCTCTTCTTGAAAAAAACCTATTTTGACTCAGATTTTTTTCTAAGGGTCACATATAATCAGTGCCTGACCACTGTATTTCCTTGATTTAGTGAAATGGGTGGAGGGGAGAGAGATGCAGGGGGTCCAATCAGGTGTCTACCGGGCACTTTGCACTGTCTCATTGGCACATTAAAATGCTGGCAGTCACACCAACACTGAGGTCAAAAGGAGGTTTTGAGGTTCTCTAAAGTTCTGGGCAGAATGTGATTTGTAAGCTGTGAAGTTTCTCATTAAAATCGTGGCAACTACCATTGCTAGAAGCACACTCATAGTAGACGATGACAGGAGATGTTGTCCTGAAGGCAACAGGGGGCAATAAAAAGGAGACAGAGAAGGATTTTTAGAATGATGGGCTCATATTTCACACTTTAGTGTGGGCCAAAGACCTGGGTAAGGAGAATGTATGGGAGAATTCTGGAACTTCAGCCCCTTTCCTGCATTTGTCACTCTTCATATCCCTGTGAAGACTATCACTAAAGGTGTCAAAGTGAAAACCTGGGGCCTGTCTGACTGTTTTAGAGGTGGCAAGTCAAGGGGGGTTATATTAGAGGAAGTGGGGTAGTGAGATATGTTTTACATTCTGTACGTAATCCAGAATTGTTAAGAGGGGGAAATACTTACACTTAATGGATCCTGTGGGGAGAAGAAAGGATTTAAGGTTTAGCAGGCAGAAGAATTGGGTATTCCCATCTGGGCTATGGGAGTCCTTTCAAATACAGGCAAGAATAAAGTACTGATTTTAAAAAAGGAATAAAGTACTGCTAAAAGGGGACCCATGATAGAAAGGATTCCCTCATAGTAAATAGTGATCTGCCTTCTAAAATCCATCCATGGGAACACATTTCTTCATAAGGAAAAATATCCCTCCCTCCATCCCACCACACAAAGGCTCACCCACCTGTTTATTTATTTGATGAGTCTTTTTTCCAGGGGATGTAAAGCTAATTATGGACGTAAGTCAACATTACACAATTCAAATGTGGTCCCTGGCACAGCAAATCTGAATAGAGGGGCAGGCCACTTACTCAGTACTCTGAGATAGACAAATTGCAACAATATTTGAGCCTTCAAAATGCTTACCCCTCAGCAACCTTGTGTGGTATAGAGCCTTCACAGAAAATAAGGAAAGGCAGGGCTTCCCTTTTCTTCTGTAAAGGAGTCATCTTCTCCCATTACCCTCTTTGCTACTGGGTCACAATATTTCCAAGCCAGAAGCAGGAGTGGTGTGAAGAGCATAGTCATGTAGGCCCTCAGATTTCCATCAGAGAGCTCAGAGGAAGACCTGGACCCCTGGAGCCTACACACCAAGAAAGTCCAGGAGGAGAAAAAGGTTTTGACTGGGCTGAGCAGACCTCATTAGTGATAGGGTTAATCCTGAGGTTAATGTATATACATTAGACATATTTTTTCCTCTGGTCTCATATTTCCATTCCTGAGCTGAGAGTTGTTCTGCAGACTTTGGTGTGGATTTAGCTGCATTTTCACTGAAATGTAAGGTCAGTCTGTGTACATGAAAACATTATGAGGTCTTCTCTTTAAAGGGTTTCACTTGAGTGTTTGAGTCAGATGATCAGGCACAGAGAAGGTTCAGAAAGAATGAAAGGTTCGCACTGATGTGCCTGTAAATGTTTAATAAGCAACTTTCTAGGGGAAGGAGCCCTATGATAGGGTTTGCTGATTTCTATGGTGTAAATGTCAGACTGTGGCTGATTTCAAGCTACCGACATGATGGTCTCTGTGTGTGGAGGTGGGAAGATATGCCAAGAACCAGCTTATATGAGACTAGGGGCCCAGTGCACAAAATTCGTGCACTGGGGGTGGGTGGTCCCTCAACCCAACCTGCCCCCTCTCACATACTGGGAGTCCTCAGGGGATATCCAACTGGTGGCTCACCCCCAGCCTGCCCAAGGCCTAAGCTTTAGGCCTTGGGCACCCAACTCAAGCCCCAGCTGCCTGTGACCACCCGGCCCCAGCAGCTGGGTGTTCACCACTACTTCCACTCACAGTGCCTGGGGGCCGGGCGCTCCCTGCCGGTGCCACCACCACTGCTGCTGCTGCTGCTTCCCCTCACAGCACCTGGGGGCTTGGCACTCGCTGCCACCACCATTTCATCTCCTCCCCAGGGGCCTGGGGCTCGTGCCACTTGGCCCCACCCCCACTCCTGATTGGCTGGTAGCATAGCCAATCAGGAGCAAAGGTATGGTCAAATTTGCATGTTTCTCTTTTATTATATAGTATAGTAGGAACTGGTCCAGAACTCCCCCAGCCAGCAATCAGAACAGACATAGCAGGGCTTCCCCAGAGAAACAGGAGGAATTGGAACTCAGAGACCAGATGAGGCCATTAGGCGGGAATCAGCGTGGGCAATGACAGCAACTAATGAAGACAGGCAGGAGGTGACAGGCCCGGGGCAGTCAGCATCAAGCCAGCCATAATAAATGATTACCAAAGAAAAAGAGCTACTGTTCAATGAGCAATAGTATGCATCAAACTCTGTCTGCATTATCACTCACTCTCATGGCATCTCTGCTGTATTTTACAGATGAGGAAATTGAAGCAACAGAGAGAGAAAATGTTGGCCATGTAAGAAGTGGTGGATTGACAATTCAATCCTCAGCTCTGTTTCTTCTATGCCATCCAGTGGGAGGGAGGCTGGGAGCAAGCCTGACAGGTTATGGGGCTGCTGATGGCTAACTCTGATTCCTGAGAGGGCTGACAGCTTTGTAGGAATAAGGGCAACATTAGGTTATGAAACCAGAAATTCAGTACCAAAAACAAGATAAGTCCCTGGACCTAGTGTGCAAGGTCAGAAAGGGATGTATTTGATAGTGGGACTCAGCAAAAACCTTCAGCCCTGGAGTGGAGCTGAACATTAAATTGGAAATTCTCTGCATGTTAGCCAATGAGGGTATCAAGCACCAAATCCTTGTCTAGGCTTCTGAGGAAGGACTCTATGGATGGTGACTATGGACATCTGTTTTATATCAATACTAAAGGCCCAGTGCACAAAATTTGTGCATGGGGTGTGGGGGAGAGGCCGGGGATATTCTTCAGCCCAGCCTGCACCCTCTCCAACCTAGGACCTATAGAGGGATGTCCAACTGCCCGTTTAGCCCTGATCTCAGTAGTATTGAGCCTAAACAGGTGAGATCAGGCCTAAACAGGCAGCTGGACATCCTTCTCAGAATCCAGGATAGCTGGCTCCAAACTGCTCACCTGCCGAGTTCCCTGATTGTCCTTAACCATTTCTGCCTGCCAGCCTGATAACTCCCTAACCACTATCCTGCCAGCCTAACTGATGTCTTACTGCTCTCCTGCCAGCCTGTTTTCCTCCAATTCCCTTCCTCTGCTGGCCTGGTCACCCCTAACTGCCCTCCCCTGCAGGCTTGATTTCCCACAACTGCTCTCCCTTGCAGACCTGGTCTCTCCCAACTGCCCTCCCCTGCTGGCCATCTTTTTTTTTATTTTTTTTATTTTTATTTTTATCTTTATTGTTCAGTTTATTAATTACATTGTTTCCCCTTTTTATCCCCCTATAGCTTCCCTCCACCCTGTACCTATCCCACCCTCCACCCTCACCTCCCCCTCCACACTGTCCTCTCCCATTGTTGCTAGATTTTTGTCCAGTCTCTTGCTGCACTTCCCATAACCCTTTTCTCCCCAAGAATTGTCAGTCCATTCCCTCTCTATGACCATGTCTCTGTTATATTCACCAGTCTATCCTGTTCAACAGCCTATCAATTCACTTGTTTTTTATGTTCATTTGTTGATAGATGTGTATTTGTTGTTCATAATTTTCATCTTTACCTTTTTCTTCTTCCTCTTCTTAAAGAATATCTTTCAGCATTTCATATAATGTTGGTTTGGTGGTGATGAACTCCTTTAGCTTTTTCTTATCTGCGAAGCACTTCATCTGACCTTCAATTCTGAATGATATCTTAGCTGGATAGAGTAATCTTGGTTGTAGATTCTTGCTGTTCATCACTTTGAATATTTCTTGCCACTCCCGTCTGGCCTGCATCGTTTCTGTTGAGAAATCCGCTGACAGTCGTATGGGTGCTCCCTTATAGGTAACCAACTGTTTCTCTCTTGCTGCTTTTAATATTCTCTCTTTGTCTTTTGCTCTTGGCATTTTAATTATGATGTGCCTCAGTGTGGTCCTCTTAGGGTTGCTATATATTGGGGTTCGGTGCACTTCTTGGACTCCTAAGTCAATTTCTTTCACCAGGTGTGGGAAGTTTTCGGTCACTATTTCTTCAAATAGGTTTTCATTGTCTTGGCCTCTCGCTTTTTCTGGCACCCCTATAATTCGGATGTTGGTATGCTTGAGGTTGTCCCAGAGGCCCCTTACACTATCTTCAATTTTTTGGATTCTTTTGGTTTCTTGCTTTTTCAGCTGAGTGGATTTTACCTCTTTGTATTTCAAATCTTTAACTTGGTTCTTGGGGTGCTCCAGGGCACTTTCAGGTCTTTGTATAATATTTTTTGTTTCAGTCAGTGTATGCTTAATTTCTGGTTGGTCCTTTTTCATATCCTTGAGAGTCTGCTTTATATCCTTGAGGGTTTCTTTCATTTCCTTGTAGGACTCATTCATTTCCACGTTGGTCTTGATAATTTCCACATTGGTCTTGATCATTTCTTTGCAGCTCTCATTTATATCCTGGAGGGTGTTGTTCATTTTCTTGTAGGACTCATTCATTTCCTTTGTGGTCTTGCTTATTTCCTTATAGGCCTCGATCTTTTGTTGGAGCCTCTTAAAAAACCCTATAACCGTGGTTCTGAATTCCATGTCCAGTCATTTTTTTTCCTCCATTTCTTTCACATCTGATTTCTTTCCATGTTGCTGCATGGTGGCTGCTTCCCTGAGTTGGTCAATTAGCTTTGTGTGGTAGACTTCCTACTAGGGATAGTGGCTCAGCCTCCCAGGTTACCTGAGGTGGATATGGGCTGCACAGTCTTGCTGAAGTTAAGCTCAGTTAATCGTTGTTAGCACTTGGAGGGTTGACCTCCAGGCCAATTGTCTGTGAAGCTCAGCTGTGCTCAAGTTGGGTGGGCGGAGTCTCCGGGCCAAGCAGACAGCGTTAGCTCTGCCCTATTCGGCCCCAGGGAGTCTGTGCCGGGGGCAATGACCGCCAGCGCCTCTGAGAGAGAGCCGCTGTGGAGCTCCACTGGCTGCAGGTTGCCGGGGAATTTAGACTTTCCCAAAATGAGTCTGCATGCGCAATGTCTCACCCAGGGTCATAAAACAAAGCAGTCTTATGGTTTTCCGAATGAGAGGCAAGTCGCGGTGCACTCTCTGCGCCTTCACGCAGCCGAGCTGTTCGCGCAAGCTGCCTTCTCCACAAGCTGGGAGACCCTGCAGCACCCAAGCTTCGGTGTGCCCTCCCACTGTCCAGTTTTCACCCCGTGTGATAGTGGGTTCTCTGGACTTCGCCCAGAGCTGGAGAATCAGTCCAGTGGGATGCCTTTGTCTCCCCGTTGGAGAAAACTGGCCGGTTTTCAACCGCCCGCCCTCTCCGCGATGCCACTCCAAACCTCTCTCTGCGCACGAATCTTTCAACGCTGTTCGCCGCCGCTCCTCCGAGTCACAGTGTCTTATCTTCACTTTTATTTGTGGAATTTTCACTCGGCGAGCTTTCTGGTGATTCTGGAAGGTGTTTGTTCTTTTGTTAAGTTGTAGTATTAAAATTGCTGATTATGACGGCAAGATAGGTGTTTTGCCTTTGCCGCCATCTTAGTTCATCCTCCCATGCTGGCCATCTTGTGTTGGCCTTCTTGTGTCCACATGGGGGCAAGATCTTTGACCACATGGGAGAAGCCCTCTTGTTTGTTGGAGTGATGGTCAATCTGCAAATTACTCTTTTATTAGACAAGATACAGTCCTGTTGCATGGGTGGGAGCCAGCTGGTTTGCCTTGAAGCATGTCCTGGATCAGGGTGGGGGTTCCCTTGGGTGTGGGGCAGCCTGGGCAAGGGGCCTGAGGTCGTTTGCAGGCTGGCCATGCCCCCCAGTAACCCAAGTGGAGGCCCTGGGATCTGAGATTAATTTATGTTCTACAATTGTAACTTTGTAGCCTGGAGTGGAGCCAAGCCTTCTGCTTACTCTGTGGAGACAACCATTTCTCTTTGGGTTTATTTAAATTCTATAATTGAAACTTTGTAGCCTAGAGTGGAGGCCTAGGTGTTAGAGCTTCAGAAGCTTGGCTTCATCCATCGCTTGGGCAACTCTAGCTTTTGCTCTCTTCAGCTCTGTGGCCGTCCCCATTTCTGTTGGGATATATCTTCTATAATTAAAACTTTGTAGAATTGAGTGGAGGCCTAGGCCGGCAAGGGCAGGTGTAAAGTTTGACTTCCTCCATTGCTGGGGAAACCCAACCCTCCCTCCTGTTCTCAGTGACCACAGCCATCTTGGTTGGGGTTTATTTGCTCCTGATTGGCTGGTGGACATGGCTTTTGAGTGTGGCTTGATCGGAGGTATGGTCAATTTGCATATTACTCTTTTATTAGATAGGATGTCATCTACAGTACTTCAAAATTGTAACACAGTCTATGGAAGCTAATTTGCTAGAACCATCTTATGAGGTTTATTCTATTATTATTCTCATTTTAAGTAATGGAAAGGATAGGTCACCTTTCTATTAAGTGTCAGAAGCAAGATTTGAACCTCAGACACTCTTCAGAGCTGAAACTTCTATTATTAGAGCAAACTATATAGAATGGCCTTTCTTTTAGTCCTTTTAGGTTGAATATTGGTAATTCCACATCATGTTATTTTGATCCTCTTGTACTGAGAATGTCCTAGAAGTAAACAGATCTTGCTACTGCAGTGAACAGATCAATGATCAATCTCAATTCATTGTGGTGTCCTGTCTGTTTGTCAAATGTGATACTAGCAGTGATTTTTTTCAGAAGCAAAAAGGGGAATAAATATGTGAGATGTTCAAATATACAGGAGTTACCTGGTTTCCCTTCAGGTAATGAATACTGGAGCAGGCATCGCCCACATGGTAACCGGCATATAGGGAACGAGCATGATTCTGACACATGGTGTTGAATCAATGGTGAACAAAGATCTGATGTTTGTGTAAGATTTCACATTGAGATTACAAAATAATCTGGTTCTTCCCTCGTGCATATACCAATTCAACCTCTTGGCATAGGGTTAACATTTTGGATCAGAGTAAATCTTGGCAGAGCAAATGGTACTGAGGTGGAAGAGTCAGGCTTTGACCCAATTGTTCCTCCAATAGCTGAGCCAGATGACTTCAGGAGCATCACTTACACTCCTGGGGCCTCTGCTCAGCAGGAAGGCTTATTCTTCCAAGCTTTCTCTCTAGATAGTCACAAGGATTTTTGCAACTCAGAGAAAACAAGTCTTTGTGAGCTGAGGCTAGGAAGAAAAAAGAAAAAAAAAACACCCATATTTTTGAGGTAGGAAACAAAAGGTTTAATCTTATAGGAAAAAGAGGGAGGCAGCATGGCTACTAGTTTGGAGGTCTGGAAAGTTTCACTATCAGTGAGATAGTGGGTGGGTTAAAGGGGAGAGTGACAAAGCACTCCTGAAACTCTGCCCAAATCTGGCACAGTGCCTGAATTTCTGCCAAAGCTGCATCCCAGGGCCTCTGCTCTCTGACTCTGGCCTGGCACCTGCTGCTCAGGGTGATTACTGCCAGTGGCCACCACCACAGCTGTGGGCTTCCTGTCCCTGCCTGCCCCGGGCCTCTCTCAGCCTCATTCCTCTCGGCCTCCTCCCCTGTCCTCTTACTGGAACAACTGTGTATAATCCCCTCTCTCTTTACTTCTCCCTTCCCCAACACATCCACCTGCTCCTCCTGATTCTGCCAGCAGCTGGTCAGTGCACAATGCCAAATCAAACAGATGTGGGTGGTATTGGCCGACACGTGTGAGCAGGCTGTTTGATAGCTTCCACCTACCCTGACCAGGGCTCTCTCTCAGCTGGTTGAAGGCTGGGCGGGCTCTATACAGACAAGTGGTCAGATGCCATTGATATTGACTGTGTTCCCTCTTTGTTCTCCAGACATTCTTTTTATTTCTTTCTGTTCAACACCTCTTTTCCTTTGTTGCTTATTGGGTGTGTGTGTGTGTGTGTGTGTGTGTGTGTGTGTGTGTGTGTGTAATGTTTTGTTTTAATTCTTCTTCATTAATCAAGCTTATGAACCTTTTAAGGATAACAATGAAAAAAAGAAGACAAAACATTGCCTTTTAAAACAGGTTTAAAGTTTAAGTTCTCCAGATTCATAAAAGACATCACAACAGGCCAGAAATTAGCCGGTAAAAGAAAACAGCTGGTCCTCTTCACCGCAGCCCAAGCCCAGGATCTTAAAGATATCACTTCCTTCCTTCCTTTCTTGTCAGTGGCATGCAAAATTCAAGATAATTCTCAGAAGCAGGTACCCTTGCAAGCAAGTGTCTTTGATTTTTCTGTTCAATTGGCTAATTCTACTCCCTCCTGCCTACCTAAGTGAGGATGACTTGAGAACAACAGCAATTAAGTTCTGAAATCACACTGAAAATAAAGTCAGCAGGTCTAGTATCATGACACAGAGATTGCTCAAAGTTTTTTTTTAATTTTTAAATATTTTTTTAATTGATTTCAGAGAGGAAGGGAGAGGGAGAGACAGAAACATCAATGATCAGAATCACTGATCTGCTGCCTTCTGCATGCACCCTACTGGGGATTGAGCCCACAACTGAGGCATGCCCTTGACCAGAATCAGTACATAGGCTAATGCTCTATCCACTTTGAGATTGCTCTATGTTTTAATGTACATTTTTTCTTATAAAAATAGAAACAGCTTGCATTCTACATAGCTTCTAGCAACAAACAAACAAAACAAAACAAAACACCACAGTAACAATACAAAAAACAAAACCCGTCTCAAGTGAAAGAAAAAACAACAAAATAAATCAGCAAAAGGACTTGCATGCATGCATATAAGCATAACCAATAGATGCAAGACACTAGGAGTGGGGTGAGGACATGTGGGGGGGGGGGAGGTAGGGGTATAGGGAAGACTAGCGTAAAGTCAATTGGGTGGGGGGGAAAGGAGACATATGTACTACTATTTGTAATACTTTAAACAATAATATATATATATATAAAGTTGTACACCTGAAAAAAAAACCCACAAAAAATACAGATTATTTTTTCCAAAATAATGGTCTTAAATGTTGATAATGGTTAGTATCTACCTGAATGTCTCAAAATTTCCCAGACATACACGCCTTTCACATTTGTCAATTGAATAGAAAATGCAAGATTACTAAATCATAAATCAGCCCTTAGTAGGTTTCTGTATATGGCTTAGGAGTATGTCGACATTTAAGAAATATTAAATTATAATACTGTATTTCTCATTTGCCCAGACTTCCAGGAAACTCCGAGATGAAATTGATGCTTAACTAACTATTATATTATCTCTTGCCATTTCTTTTGCTTAAGTGTAAATTTCTAGTATTCTTTTTATACCTCAGTGCATACATTCTTTTATATGATAAATAGTCCAAAATTCTTTTTGGGGAAAAAGGATAGTATACTAAGTAAGGGGAACCCATAAAAATGACTTATAGTGAAGATGATTCATGCCACTTCACTTTTTACCTTTAATTAGTTATTTATGTACTTGGTGTAAGGGCCTCATTAGACTGCAAATTCCCTGAGGGTAGAGCCAGGTCTTATGTGTCCCTGTGTCTTCCAGGGGATGGTGTTTAGTAAGATTTTGTTGGACAAATACAGCCTCAGGGTTAATTTTAGAGGCAATAGAATGAGGTTTCCTTCCCCCCTTTTCCATTCCTTTCCTTGTATGCCTTCATCAGAGTAGAAACTATTGATGTAATCTTTGCACTCAGACACCTCTGAGCTAATAATATATGGGACTGCTTCTATGGTGCTGGATGAGAAATTTTCTCCTTTGAAGTCCATAATAAATATATTTTTCTTTCTCTACAGTGTTCTCTCTCTGTTCCTGCATAATACCCAGTAATGTTTTTCTACATAAATAACAACCATTTATATTTACATAGGCATAGGTAACATTGGCACATTCTTTCCCAAAAGAATTTGAGATGGACATCTTAGAGGATTCTTAAATTTTACAAGCACTCTCAGATGCCATTGCTGCTGTTATCAGGTAATATTTATTGTGTATTTATCCGGTGCCAGACTTTAGGCAAAGGCTTTTGTACACTATCTCATTTAGACCTTACAGTAATCCTAGGGCAGAGCTACTGATAGCTCTTTCAATCCAAGGAAGCTATTGAGGCTCTGGAATTTGCCCAAGGAGGCAAAGGCAGAAGGGAGCAGGACTGGGATTTGAACCTTGAGTTCCAGCTATCAAATCCAGACTCCTAGCCTCTAAATACAGATAATCCCTTTGGGTCATGATTTCAACCAAGTGAGACAGGCAACGTGGGGTAATGAACCCTGCTGCACAGATGAGAAGAAAGAGGAAGCACAATAGTGTTTGAATGCCGGGACATTCAGACCAGTATGCTTTACTCAAAGTGGCTGGTTCTATCCCTCCAGTCATCCTACTATATTCTACAGTATCTGTATCACAGATGAGGGAGGGGACAGGAGATGTGAGTGTTCAGTTAACTTGCCTAGCTGCTGGAACAAGAATGTAGGATTTCACCCTGGGTCTGTTTGGCTCTAAAGTCCTTCTTTTTTCCACTGTACATGTGGAGAAACCAGCTATGGTGGGTTATAGAAAAACAGTTCATATTTCAACTAGAATTTGTTCAACTGCCCTTTTTAGGTTCTGATGTCCTTCTTGGGTCAAAAAGTGCAGTGTCTGTCTGGCTCTTGGGGGTGGGGAGGATGGCATCTTATTATGACTTGTCAAGGCAAATGCAATTGAATTTCCATCTCATTAAGAGCAGCTAGAGAACAGCTTTGGGAACCAAACTAGTTTGAAATAAGGGTTCCCGAGGCTATTAAAAACTAAGCTGGAGTATAAATATCTCTCTCTTTTCCGCATCTAGTGCAGCTAGAGAGCAGTCCAATTCCTGAGTAGGGGCTGCTGGGGATTGAGAAAATGAAAGAAAGAGACAGATACAGAGGTAGAAGGAAAGAGCTGGGGCCATGTGGGACAGCTGTCCTCTGATGGAGAGACAGTGACACAGAGCCAGTACAGTAAGTTTATTAAAGCCCAAGACAAAGGAGATTATGTACATTTTTGTGGGTTCTTTGTAATCATCACTTCTGGGTGGGCCCAGATAATCATGTTTGTTCCTGGTGCTTGGCTGGATTTCAATAATGAAACCCACCCCCTAGCACCTGAGCTGAAGGTCAGGCTGACAACACTCCTGCCTCTGGCAAGGTGTGTTTCCAGGATGTGTCTCTGCCAACACCACCGGATTCAGCTGATGAAAATTAAAGAAACACTCATGTGCTTTCCCAGGTGCTTTCTACACTGGAGCTGTGCTTTTCTTTCCTTAAGAATGTTCAACCTCATTAAATAGAAAAAAAAGTGGAATTTTATGATTTTTTTTTCAGGTTCTGCATGGGTCAGGGACTCTGAGGGCATGAGACATATATCCATGGCTTCCAGTCCACAGTGTTCTATAAACAACATCATGTGGTGATAAAGACCTAACCTTCTCAGGTGCTGATCACCCTGGCAGGATCGTAACTTGGTAAAATAGACATACAAGAACATCATGCCCTCTGCTTCAGGCTTCCAGGCCCCTGCTCAGCCTCCTTCTACTGCCACAGGAGGTAGAGACCGAGTAGATAAATAGTTGGTCTTTGTAAAGTCCTCCCTTGGGCTCTTTCACAGATACCTGGAGTGAGCTGGGCACAGGGGTCCAGCCAGAGGAAACAGAAAATTTCACACTTTCCCTATGGCCTGTGAATGAAACAGAAGAATTTGAAACATTGTTCTAGTGCTCAGACTTAGAGTGCACAGTGGCCTGCAGTGAGTCTGGGGCCACCTGCTCAAGCCACAAAAATGCCTGGGACTGCAGAGACAAAAGAGTGGGCTGGCAGAGGCTTAACTGGAAATCCTCAGGTTTTGATTTAAAACCCTCCATATATGGGGTCTCCTGGATGCCAGGCACTGCTCTAATAGCTTTGCATATATCATTTCTAATCTTTCCAGCCACCTTCCAAGTTGATTACTCCCCTTATTCTAGAACTGAAGAAGCAGAGCTACAGCTGTGATCTTCCTCTTCATGGTTCTTGGTTCTGACTTAGTTCATTGAGCACAAAGGAACCGTATATTTGCAAAGCACAAAACTGGAAGGGTTAGAGGTCATGGTCTACCATCTGAGGATAATGATGAAAAAATAAATCCAAAGTCAGAAACATAAATTAATTTGCTCAAACACATACAGCAGAGTGGATGCCTCTCCACCAGGCCTCTGGAATTGAAGTGCGGACCTTTCCTTCCTTCTCCATTTAGCAGCAGGGAACACAAAGATAAGATCACTGTGGATGAAACAGAAGAGTTTGTCTGGGATGAAGGGAATAGTTGTCAAGGCCTACTTTGGCTCTGAACCTAAGCAATGATTGCTATAGACATGGCAGTTTTCAAAGGGCTTTTCACTTGATCACCTCAACATCTCTTAAAAATGAGGGAAAGAGAAGGTATGATGTTCTAGAAGAAAACGTAACTTGCCAAGATGAGAATAAACATCTATGCTTAAAATGGTTTAAGCCCTTCGGACGAAAGGTGCAGTAGAAAATAAACTCCTTTGGTGTTTTCTTCTTTTCATTGTACTGTGATCCTGTGTCACAGACACAGTTAAATCTTCCCTTCAACACCATGACAAGTTTACTTTTCTTGCTTCTTGATTTTCTCAAAATTCCTCGGAGTTCCAGTGGAAAGATCCTCTAGAAATGTCCCTGTCTTATCTCACAAAGTCTCTAGAGAGTGTTTAGTCTATGTTTACTGCCATATAAACACCACTCTCTTTGAGCCACACACAGGATTGCCCAGACTCTAGCATCTTGGAACTGAGAAGGGGTTCTAACTGCTGGGTCTGGTGTTGCACCAGATATAGAATAGTTAAGAAGCAGTAGGGCTGAAAGAAACCATAGAGGCTATTTAAATCTGTTTTCTTAATAAAATCATACATATTCTTCATTTGACCAATGACTTTCAGAAATTCTCAGACAGTAAACCTGCTGGTAGAGTGATGGGGCCATCTGCTAGGGCACAGAATAAGTGGTTTAGCTGTTTGGTTCTACCTTTTACTTTGAATGCTCTGTATGAGCCAGTTTTATTTATATGTTAAGTGAATAAAATAATGGATGAACTCATGTTTTTAAATTGAATGAAATACAAAATTTACACATATTCAAGGGGTCTCTCCAAGCCAGTTTTAGTCATTCTCCCTACATGTCAGCCACTGAATGGCTTGCTGGGCCCTGAATATGTAATAATATTGCCCACTTAAAATTATGTTAACTTTTTCCATTTGCTATCAGTGCTTTACAGTCTTACAAAAAAAGGTTGGAAACTTTGAAGTTAAACCTTTACATGTAGTTTCCCACTTACACTCAAAACCCAACTATAAGGTAAATGGGAAAAGGATCTTTATTTCCATTTTGCAGGTAAGGGAATTTAGGCAAATGCAGGTGAAGTTACCAGCCCATGGTGACATTAGTGTCTTAGACACAGGGAACAATGGACCTCCTGAATTCCAGTCCAGAACTCCTTTTTCTATACTAGTGGTCGCCAAACAGTGGCTCGCAAGACACATGTGGCTTGCAAGCCTTGGTTTACCACTCTGTTGTTGACTAATGGGTTTGCTGACCACTGCTTTATACTGTATAGGATAAGTGCCTAATTCTCTCCAAGATTTGGAATATGTGTTTGGCCACTAATGCTTTCTCTCAAGATAAAAACAAAACAAAAACAATAATGGCTGGTTATTGCTTGCACACCAAGGCAAGGATCACATACCTCAAGTGCACTCCTCCTTCTCTGCCTTGATTCATTCTGTTCTTTGTTCTGGGAATGCCCTTTCCTCCCTTCTCCCAATAACCAATTCCTCCTAATTTTGTTTAAGGCCAATTCAAATCATACATACTCTACACACATTCCCCAATTAATTTCCTTTTTTCATATCTCCATGGAGCCTTGCAGACCTTTGCTACAGCATGTTAGTGGGCACTATGCCGTAGCCAAGTGTTTCTCATGAAATCACAGAGGAAAGAGAACTTGGTGACCAACTAGAGGGAAAGTTTGTTGAAATCCAGAATCAGGTCTTTTGTTTTATATATTTATCACTTAACACAATGCCTGGAATATAGCAAATATTTGACTAAAATTTGTGTAGGGGCTGAAAATTAGGCTAGTCCTAAAAAGAAGCAAGGCATATAAGCATAACCAGTGGATACAAGACCCTGGGGGGACAGAGGGTGGGGCAAGTGAGGGCATGTACTGGGAGGTAGGGGTGGCCAGGAGGAGGTCAATGGGAGAAAAAAAGGAGACATATGTACTACTATTTATAATATGTTAAATAATAAAAGAAATTAATTATTAAAAAAAAGAAGCAAGGTGACAGGAAAAGAGTAATGTAGTAAAAATGGAAGCTGGGATTCCAGCCTTCAGATTTCCAAGTGGACTATGGGTAACTTCCCCCAGTTCTGTGTATCTAATCATAAATGCTTTTGAGGCGGAGGGACTCTCAGAACCCCTTTTGAAATGGGTCTACCAGAGGTTCCTATCTGAGTGAGCATGACCTCCCATAACTAATGCCTTGAGAGCTGAATGCTGGTGTCCTACCTACTGTTGCCTTAGCCCAGAGCTTTCCTTCTAAGTGTCAAAAACAACTTTAGATGGAAAAAAATGAATTGACTGGGGGGTTGGAAATCCATGAGATCCAGAATAACCATCAGTTTGTAATGATTTATCTTATTTCATTGTTAATTTTGCAACTAAGCAAGAGTACTTTATATGCCTGAATGACCCATGGATTGTATTTTAATCAAGTTATTGTGTCTGTAACATAAAGTGATTCAGAGTGCAACTATTAGAATGACAAATGATGCAAAGCCCAAGTTTTCTGTCTTCTTTCTCTCTCCTCTCCCCACAAAACCCTCCAACACAAAAGGTCAACTGCCTGAAAGCCAGTTGTTTTGATAACTGCCATGAGATTCTATTGGTTAGAAATGTGAGAAGGCTGGCTACCTCCCCTCAACCCACTTCAAACCAACTGTATGTGTGTGTGACAGTGTGTGTGCAGGTTTGGATGAAAAAAAAATGTGGTTTATTCTTCTAGTTATGCACTTCCTGCCACTGACATTTGTTGCTGCTGCTGTGTAATGAGGTTGAGGCTGAGTAGGAGAATGGGATGCATCTGACCTATATATTTATTCCTCAATTATGACTACCTTTCTCAACTATTCTCAGAAATCCTGGAAAGTAGAAGAAGGTGGTCAGGAAAACTAGCTAGACTTTGCATTTCCCTGAAGCAAACCCCTAGGACTATAGGGTATCTTAGTGGATAAGAAAAATTTTAAAGTATGATTCTGCTTAATAAAGTACATGCAGTTTTAGATTACAAATCAGAAATAATGGTTTTTTAAAAAAGTCATTGTGGTTTGAGTCAAAGATTATGATTTAAGTTTTTCTGGACTCTATTAAACAACTTCTATAGGGACTTCAACAATAGTTTTCAATTTATTTTTCACAATAAGTGGGATAATTTTTTAAAAAGTTAATCAGAATACTTGTCTTCCCTGTTTAAAACCCTTCAATGACTTCCCATTGCACTTAGCACTTAGAATAAAGCTCAAAGTTCTTGCCATGGTTTAGAAGACCCTACATAATAATGCACCCTGCCTGGGCCTCTGGCCTTCTCTTTCACCCTGCCCTCCTTGTCACAGTGGCTGCTTGCTTTCCAACCTCAGGGCCTTTACACAGATTGTTCCCACTGCCTTCTTGTCCCTCTACTTCTTTCCTGGCAGACAGCATAATATTGCCTCTTTTAGACAGGTCTTCCTCAACCCACTGATATAAATTATGCCACTTCTGCTATGTTTCCTCATACTTCTCTATGATTTGCCTCTCACTGTTGTATCACAAGTTCTAATTTTATATTTTTCTGTACATAATTTTTATTTAATGTCCATTTACTTATTAGCCTGTAAGTTTTACATCTGCTTTGTTTGCCACTATATCTAGTTCTTGGCATATAGTGGAGCCTAATTAATAATCATTGAAAGAGTGGATAACCTATTAACTTTTTTTAAAATATATACTTTGCTGATTTTTTACAGAGAGGAAGGGAGAGGCATAGAAAGTCAGAAACATCGATGAGAGAGAAACATCGATCAGCTGCCTCTTGTACACTCCCTACTGGGATTGTGCCCACAGCCAAGGTACATGCCCTTGACCAGAATCGAACCTGGGAACTTCCAGTCTGCAGGCTGACGCGCTATCCACTGAGCCAAACCGGTTTCGGCTTAACTTTGTTAATACTTAAAATTATTAAACCACAAAATGGCAGTAGTCATCTATATTCATTTTTATAATTGTTTTACATTGAACTTTCAAATGTGAGGATACTGGTTGGACACAGAGGAAATGTGAAACTGAGGGTTTTAATTTGGGGGGGGGGGTTGGGTTTTTTTTTTTGCTCATGTAGTAGGGATTAGGTACAGCCCTGATTTTTCAACCCTTACCACACAAGAGTAGCCATACCACTGCATAATTTCCTTTGGTCACTGTCTCTGCCTTTAACAAGCCACATATATCAGAGGCAACATGTTAAGTCAACAGTTCACTTCTCTCCACTTGCCCTTTCTTTTCTTGTTGTTTTACCACTCATACTTTCTATAGGAGTTTCTTGTTTTCTGAATAACCTCAAATACCTTTAAAAAAGATGTTAGGAAGCTGTTGGAGAAGACATTAAGTGCAAAATGCCACTGTTCCCCCAATCTTTCCTCAGAAAGATCTAGGTCCAGCCCCCTGCTTTCCACTTGGCCTCCCCTTCCCTTCATCCCTCCTGGTCCTGAGATGCCAAATCCTAGAGTATCTCCAGTGTGTCTTTACAGAACCTATGGCTCTGATTTCTTTCTAGCCCCCAAATTTCCTCCAGGGGTGGAAAAGAAACTTGAGAGAAGGTAAGAATAAAAGGAATCAAAAGGGGCTACATATCATTAGGAAATCCAGTGAATAGTTCTGAACTTCAATTTATCTATAAAATGTGGTTTTAAAATATCAACCTTTCAGGACATTTAAAACTAAACTAAATTTCATATGTAACAGCATTTTTACAATGTCTTTTACTCTATCCTATCTAATAAAAGAGTAACATGCAAATGTGACTGTACCTTGACTCCTGATTGGCTATGTTACCAGCCAATCAAGAGCAGGGGGCAGGGCCAAGCGGCGTGAGCGCCTGGCCCAGGGGGCGGAGACAAAGCTGCAGCAGCTGCAGGGAGCACCCAACCTCCGGGGGCAGAGATGAGGTGGCAGTAGTGTGGCATGCCAGCCAGAGCAGAGAAGACTAAAGGCTCCAGCTGGAGTGAAGCCTCCAGCCAGCCAACGCAAAAATGGAAGGCAACAGCCAGAAGGAAGGCCTGGGTCCCAGGTTCCAGAGGAAAACTGGTCCTGGCAGCCAGGGGAAGGAAAGCCTATTGCATGAATCTTCATGCAAAGGGCCTCTAGTATTCAATAAATGTCAACTGATCAGTAATCTATCACTTTCACTTCTTCCTGTTCTATTTTGGCCAATCCAGAAATCATGGGATTCCTACAGCCCAAGATGGTAGGACAGTATCATTATAGTTGGTTCACCTGGTTGTTAAGATAGTGGGAAAGTGGGTTGAGTGTAGAAAATTAATTAGTTAGGAACATTGACTTCATATTGAATTTTCCAACACAGCTTTGTATTTGTGTTAAATTTCATCTTCTAGAATTCAACTATGTGAAATTCAACCTGCCCCATTCATTCATATCTACCAACCCAGTGAACAAAACCAAGTAAATGGGCAACTTGGAAAGATGCTTACAAAAAATCAAGGATCTACCTTGGCCAATATGATGCCCATCTGGAAAACATGAATGACTAGGCTGGCAACATTTACATAGAAGAGGTTTCCAACTATTTCTCTCCCATGCTGTATACCTTCTAACAGAACCGGTTTTTGCCTCTGCTATCTTTTATTCCCTATGTCTGCTCTGCATAATTCTGCTAAGGTTCTCAGGCTGGGAGAGAGCTTCCAGATTTTTGTCAGACTCCTCTTCTGGGATTTCAACTCTTTGAAAGGTGCAAACTTATAATCAAAGAGTTGACCAATTTGAGTTGGAAGATCTGAGTTCATGTGCCAGCTCTTCCATTTACAGTAGTGTGCCCACTATCAATCACTTTTCTTGTCTGTGCCAGGTAAATGGAGGAAAATGGCATCTACCTCACAGTGTTATTAGGAGAAATTGTGTAAGATACTTAAGAGTGCCTGGTGTTTGGTCAACAATGAAGGCCAGTTGTCTTTCTGTCTTGCCCTGGCTCTCCATACCACCAAGTCCTGTGTTGTTCAAGAAGGCTGGCAAACATCAGGGACTGTGAAGAAGATAAAGGGAGAAACTTTAGGTGGAAATGGTCTCAGGGACTTTAAGAAGAAGGTAAGAAACTCTCTTTATTAGGTTGATTTTTGTATTTGATTGAACTTTATCTTTAAAATGTGAACCAAAGTTTGATTGTGCAAGATTAGAGCCTAGAAATAAAATTAAAGCTCCAGACAACTTTCCTAGTCTAAATTTATGGTGCTTTTCCAAAATATACCTGAAATCTCAGAGGAAGAATTCCATTTCAAACACACACACACACACACACACACACACACACACACACACACTGCCTTTTGCTAATGGTGGTCTTTTAAGCAACGAAATGGGAGCATTAAGGTTTATCAGTTAAAATACTCATGTTATGTTCATATAAGAGCAAATAAGAGAAATGCCCATTCTATTGCTGTTGACTTTCAAAGAATTGACAGAACATTAAATAAGTAATATCAATAAATTGAGCAAGTGCTCTCAGAGGGTTAGCACATGGTGCCCTGAGCCTATATAGCAGGTGCACTTAGCCTAGTTTTGGTGGTGAGGCCATGAGGGTGGGAGAGGTATGGTCAGGAAAGGCTTTCTGGTAGAGTGGCATTTAAATTGAGATCTGAAGTTGAGTAGAGGAAATCCAGATACAGAAAGTTAGAAGAGTTCCAGGTAGAGAAACCAGCATATGCAAAGGCTCCAGGGGAAGGGGCATTAAGCAAGGTAGAGGACTAAAGGAAGTTTGTATGGGATGGAGTAGAGGGTAGGAGGTAGGGATTAATGAAAGAAGGAGGCAGGATCAAGCTCATGAACATTCTGGGAAGTCAAGAATGTGCTTTGCTCAAAGAGTGATCATATCAACAATGCTGGCAGCTAGGTAGGGAATTTGTAGACAAATGTCAGGAAAGAGCTGAAGGTAGCCTAGACTCAGGCAATGATGATGGGAAAAGAAGAGATGAGGAAGAGCCAAAAGATAGACTTGACAATGGGTTGGATATGGGGAGCTTAAGGAGAGAGGTGGTATCAAAAATGATATCCAGGAATTCAGTTCTGGGTGAGGTTCAATGAGAAGGTAACTCAGAGCAAGTAGCAGGTGTTGGCAAAGAAGAGTTGAGTTTCATGTGTGAGCTCAGTTGGGACATTTAGTTTGTAGACAAGAGCTAAGATGGAGATCAAGAGTTGGGGTTATCTGCATGTAGATCATTGTTTCTCAAATTATATTCTTGGTATCATCTGCATCAGACACACCTGCAGCTTCTGGTAAACACAGATTACTGGAGAAGCTGAAATAACTACTAGAGAGTTAAGTACAGAGGTAAGCAAAAGTAAACTTACAGTTGTGAGTACATGAAACAGTTTATTCTTGTATTATTATTTATTAATTATTGTATAATTTTCCATAAAAATAACTGTACACCTGCTTTTGTACACCCTGTATTTTGCTGGTGAAATGAAAACAGAGAATAAAGATTTGACCATTCTTTTCAAATAAGTGGCACTTGAAGTATTCCTGGTGTTGGGGCGATGGCAAAACTGCTGAAGAGATGGGAAGGGTTTCTTTTACTTTTTTCTTTTCTCTCCTCTTCTTGCCATCCATTCCCCACTCCTTTGCCACCAGCATACACTAATTTTATTTTGTTTTGTTTTGTTCTTTTGGGGGAAGGAAAAATGGTACAAATAAGGCCCAGTCCTATTTCTTTCTTTCTTTCTTTCTTTCTTTCTTTCTTTCTTTCTTTCTTTCTTTCTTCTCTCTCTCTCTCTTTCTTTCTTTCTTTCTTTTTTTTTAGTTTAATTCAGAATAAAAACAAAACAAAAACAACTTTCATCAAAAGAACAGATGTCATCTGCTTTGGTCTTATTTTATTTTATTTTATTTAAAAAAATTGTCCTGCAGATGAAGCTCATTTAAACATAATGACGAGGCAACAAAAGAGCTCGCACAGAGGCGCTTCACATTGGCCTGGACTCAGGGGAAGGAGGCCAAACAAGGAGCTGTCCTGTCCATTTGGCTCCCCCCTGGAGAGCCCCAGCAGCTGCACTTCAAATGCAAGTGGGAGATGAGGGTGGAGGACTGGGGAGGGGAGTGGAAATGCCCAGGAAGCTGACGTGCAGGTGTTGAGGATTCCAGACATCCCTGCCACCACAGTCACTGAAAACAGTGCTCAGAGACACAGTGAGCTTGAGAGCGCTTGCGCAGAGGGCTCAAGTGGCCCCGCAGCTGCACCGGACAATCCTTTTCATAGCCATCAATAGGCCCTGTATTGAAAATATGAGAGCTAGCAAATGGCGCATTCAGGGAAAGGAAACTCTTTGGAAATGGAACAAACACCAGGCTAAAGGGGCTTCCCTGTGGCTGTGCTCATTATTTAAATTCACGTACATCATAACACAGATACTCGATACATAACACCAGCATTTTGAAGCTGGAACGAATCCACGAATCGTCAAGTTCATCCCTTTGATTCTGTAGATGAGAAAATGTGTGCAGGGGGCTGCATGATTTGCCCTAGGTCCCACAGCAGGCGAGTGGGACAATTAGAACACAGAACAGAGGCAGTGATATCTATTGAGCCTTCTATGTGCTAGAGATTTCAATATTTTGTGGGCAAAGTTTCATTTAATTTTCACCACAGACCTAGGAGAGAATTTTTATTATTTCCATTTTTAATATGGGGAAATTAAGGCTTTAGTGAATTCAAAACTTGTCCCAGTAAAAACAACAACAACAACAACAACAACAACAACAAAAACTATTAAGTCGTAGTCAGGATTTGAATCTATGTATACATGTCTTATTCTAAAACTCTTTCTTTCTTCCTTCCTTTCTTTCTTTCTTTCTTTCTTTCTTTCTTTCTTTCCATTACACTTTATTCTTGACTCCTGGGCAAGCATTTTTTCTCCTAAACAAGCAGATACAAATATACACATGTCTGAACATATGCAAATATTGTTTCTATTCCCGTATACTATGTAAAATGCATGAATATGTATATATATATTAGAACTTCAAACATGAAACATTTGACTTCAGACATATGAATATTAAGTTACAGTGCAATAGTTTTGCTTAAGGTTGATGACAATCTTGTGCATTATTTCTAGCCCATAGTATGCACTCAATAAATATATAGATTTGAATTGTCTCTTTATATTTGAAAATATAATTGAAAATATATTCTGTCTTTTTTCTTAGAGACAGAATCTAGTGTCTACCAATCATTCCAACTATGAATCCTACATGTTTTCCTTGTGTCTGTGTTTACAAGGCATACTAATGTGCATTATTAATTCACTAGAGGCTCAGTGCATAAAATTTGTGCACAGGGGTGGGATGTCCCTCAGCCCAGCCTGTACCCTCTGGGACCCACTGGGATTGGGCCTAAATGGGCATTGTGACATCCCTCTCACAATCCGGGACTCCTGGCTCCCTACTGCTTGCCTGCTTGCCTGATTGCCCCTAACTGCTTCCCTGCTAGGCTGATTGTCCCTAACTGCTTCCCTGCTAGCCTGATTGTCCCTAACTGCCCTCCTTCCCCTGCCAGCCTGGTCATCCCCACTGCCCTCTCCTGCTGGCCCAGTCACCCCTAACTGCCCTCTCTTGCCAGCTTGGTTGTCCCTAACTGCCCTCCCACTGGCCCAATTGCCCCCAATTGTCCTCCCCTGCTGGCCTGGTCACCCCTAACTGCCCTCCTTTGCCAGCTTGATTGCCCCTATCTGCCCTCCCCTGTAGGCCTGGTCCCCACCAACTGACCTCCCCTGCAGGCCTGATTGCCCCCAACTACCCTCCCCTGCCAGCTTGGTCTTCCCTAACTGTCCTCCCCTGCAGGCCTGGGTCCTCCCCAACTGCCCTCCCCTGCCAGCTTGGTCTTCCCTAACTGTCCTTCCCTGCAGGCCTGGTCCCCCCTAACTGTCCTCCTCTATAGACTTGGTCCCCCCCAACTGTCCCCCTCTGTAGATCAGGTCCCCCCAACTGCCCTCCCCTGTAGGCCTGGTTATCCTCAATTGCCCTCTCCTGCCAGCTTGGTCTTCCCTAACTGCCTTCTCCTGTAGGCCCGGTCACCCCTAACTGCCCTTCACTATAGGCCTGGTCCCCCCAACTGCCCTTTCCTGCATGCCTGGGTCTTCCCCAAGTGCCCTCCCCTACAGGCCTGGTCCTCTCCAACTGCCCTCCCCTGCAGGCCTGATTGCCCCCAACTGCCCTCCTCTGCAGGCCTGGTCCCTCCCAACTAACCTCCCCTGCTGACCTGATCACCCACAAATGCCATCTCCTACCGGCCATCTGTGGTGGCCCTCTTATTATCCACATGGAGGTGGCCATCTTTGACCACAAGGGGGTGGCCATCTTGTGCATTGAAGCGATGGTTAATTTGCATATGACCTCTTTATTAAATAGGATTACATCTTGGTAGTCCCTATGTAAGGAAGGTAAGCAGGGCCACTAGTCCCATTTAGTAGATGAAAAAACTGAGGCACAGGGAGATCAAATAAATTTACCATAGAGAAGTGGAAGATGGATTCAGGTCTGCTCATGCCAGTATACTGACAGGAGCTGTTCAGTGAGGGGCAAGGTAATGATGCAAGTCAGAGAAGCACCCACCTTTCCTGCTCAAAGATGCTGTGGTCTGCTGCATAAATCTCCAGATTTGCAGACAGACGACTTAACAATCTGTGGGTGTGTGAGTGCGTGGGTGATACTGGGAGGTACAGGGATCATGGAGACAGTGACATGTGGGAGGTGAGATTGTGTGGGTGGCTTCCTTTGCACAGATGTGTCACCCTCTGTGCCTGCCAGAGGACTGTGACAATGTCTATGAGAATGCTCACAAATAAGTACCAATGTGAGTGGGCAATATCTGTTGCTATGCTGGGACATGGGCAGAGTCCGGGCCTGCTGTGGTGTGGGTCCTGGGTTTCTGGACCCTTATGTAGAACACTGTCTTTGAGCAGTTCTGTTAATAGTTAATCAGAACTATTGAGACCAGCCATTTTGCAGTGTAGGTGAACCTACCATCCAACTCCTTCCTTGGAAGAAATAACTCAGCAATATCTCCTACTAATGAGTGGGACAGAAGTATGAGCTGTATTATATATATATATATAAATGGTATCTGAGGCTGGTAGAGTTGTAAGGTACCTGTATCAGATACTTATTTATGGATGAAAACACTGAGGATCAGGGGACAAAAGTGGTTATTGATTACTTCATTTTGTCTTTGATTTTTCATTTATTCAAAAAATATTTGTTGAGTAGGTAAGACTTGCCTTCAAAGGTCTCCAGTCCAATGAAGAGAGACATCTACAAACAAGAAGTCACAATGCCAATGGATGCTTAAAAAGAGATCATGTTTTGAGAAAACTCAGAGAAGGAGCTACCAACTAATTTCTGGGTGTCTGAGAAGGCCATACATCAGAGATAATAATTGAACTGAATCTGGGAAAATAAACACTTTTTCCAAAGGCAGAGAAATGCTTACCTGTGGGATGTTCACAGACACAGAGGTGGAAAGAGTGAGAGCTGGCTGGAATCTAGGGTGTGTGTTTCTGTACATGAGTTTGTGGGCAGGATTAGCAGGTGAAAACAGAAGACCCTGGGTCATGAAGGGGTCTGGACTATTTCCTGGAGAAACAGGGAAAGCATTGAAAGATGTTAAGCAAGGTGATAAAAAGATATATAAGTGAGGTTTGAACATATAATTCTGCAGACAGTCTGAAAAATGGACTGGAGAGACACTAGAGACAAGGAGATGAGTTAGAAGATGCCCACAATTCATAGTAAATAATAATGAGACCTGGCCAGTCAGCTACAGAGAGGAAGGAGAGAAGGAACTCAGTGTAAGAAATTCAGGAACTGGAATTGACATGGACAATGGAGTGGTGGGGACTCCAGGTGAAGAAGTGGCCCAGATGTGTCAGGTCCTGGGTTGAGTGACTGGGTAGATGGTAGTACAGTTCATCAAAACAACTGAGGGAGGCAAGTGGGGAGGGCATTATGTTTTCAATTTTGAACTTGTTGCATGTGCAATGTTCAGGGATATTGAAGTGGTGGTATGGGTTGAGGAGACAGTCTGGGGCCCAGGAAAGAGGCTAAGGTTGGGAATTAGGTTGCTATAAGGATTAGAACTCATGCACACTGATTTTTGGTAATATGGAACACTTTTTAAAACAAGTTCCAAACTGATATTCAAATATGATTCAGTAGTTGGGCTGAAAGTCTTCAGAAGGCAAAAGGATGACCAACAATTACTTTGAAAGGTCACGTTCACCTGGCAGGGAGTTCATCATGAAGCAAGGTGGAGGATTTCCTGGGAAAGCTCTCAGGCCCCTTCTGGTTTGTACCATGTCAGAGCCAGGAACCCACCAGCTCTAAACCCATTTATCTTGGAGCCATTCTTCATCAGTTATAATGTTCTCTCATTTCCTCTCCAGCCCCCATGTCCTTCTCACCACCACCTCTTCACCTTAGTCATTGGAGCTGAGTCATCTTTTGAGCCTATTTCTGTCACCTCACCTTCATCAACATGGAAAGGTTTTGGACAGGAGGCACTGGGCATAGGTATTGCCATCTGCTGGCCAAATGGAAACAAGGGAAGGGTCCAAGACGTTGGGTTCCAATCCTTCACCATTGTTTGCTTCCCAGGATGTAAAGGAGTGAGGTGAACCAGTCTCTGTGACTCCTGAAAGGAAGAGAGAGAAAAGTAACTGAAATGAATGGAGCATCTCCAAAATGCTAGGCAAATGCCAGATGTGTTGACATTCACTCCCTATCAGAATGGCCTTAGAGCAATGGCATTATTGTCAGATGGAGAACATAATAGATATGTATGAATTATTTCAAAGCTCACACTATTTCCACTACATTGCTTGCATTCCTACATAATTTCTGGGGGAGGATGGCATTTAGTCAACTCATGGTTGAGTAACCTGTTATATGAAAAACACTGTGCCAGAAGTAGTTAATAAAGGCATTTTTCTCTGGAGAGGCTCAACATCTTATATTGGAAACCAGTGATCCTTTGATTCATCCACTCAATATTATCTGAGCACCACCTGTGAGCTGAACTCACCCAGGACTATGGAGACAGATGACCAAGGGTCTCAGTCTTGGCATGTGGTAACACTGACCACAGGATATAGGGATAACACAGAGGAAGAAGTTATTTCATATTCTGTAAAGAGTTCAAGGAAAGTTTCTCAAAGTTAGTTTTAAACTGACATTGAAGGTTGAGGCTGTCATAGACGAAATATCTGGGGAAGGGAAATCAGGGCTGTAGGATCTGTAGGCACAAGGCATTTAAAAAGCACAGAAAATATCAAGTGAGAGCAGCAGAAGTTGGCAGATGGGTGGACAGTTGTTGGGAGGTAGAAACAAACTTTTAAACTCTGACTAACAAGATATTTGAGTCTTTGTGTATTCTTCTGTTGACCTATCAGCTCTATTATTGCATTTACTTGCTTTATTGCTTCCTTTGTACTAAATGCTGGGCTCAGGGTTTGGGGGGTACAATGGATAGTATAAAGCAGGGACAATCCCTGTCATCAAGGAGGATAGAGACTCATATCAGATGGTCACAATTCAATGGTTGTTTGCAAATGTGTTAAAAAGAAGAAATTGGTGTGAGAGACCATGGAATAAGAAGACATGTTCTGGAGGGTGAGGATGGTCTTAGGCTCTACAATAGTTGTTCTCAACCTGTGGGTTGCAACAGGGTTGCCTAAAATCATTGGAAAACACAGATATTTACATTACAGTTCATAACAGTAGCAAAATTACAGTTATGAAGTAGCAACGAAAATAATTTTATGGTTGGGGGTCACCACAACATGAGGAACTGTATTAAAGCGTTGTGGCATTAGAAAGGTTGAGAACCCCTGCTCTAAGTGAAGAGGAGGACTTTGCAGAGTTGCATGGCACTGATACCACCACCGTGCTTCTTGGGATGCTCCCGAAAATGGAAAACTGCTTTAATTTTCCTTAATGTCTAGCACTTTTTTTCCTGGGCTACAAAGGGACTTTAGTTTGGAGCTAGAGCACTTGAGATACAGAATTTGTGTCTGAGCTGGGAGTAGAAGCCGTATTTCCATAGCATCGAATTGCCGTATTCTAAGAGCTGAAGCCCTGACAGAATTTTCCAGTATGTTGTTTAAGAGCCTAAGGATGCTTAGACTCTGCAACCTTCAGAGATAAATTAGACAATATGTGTATGTTATTCAATAAGTTCCCATTCCTGAGAGCTTGAAGGGCAGTGACAGTACTCAGAATGCCAGTGGCATTGGCCTCCAGCTTCTGTTCTTCCACATATTGGCTGTGTGACCTTGAACACAGTCACTTCCCCAAGCTGAGATCCTGTTTTTCTCATCTCCAAAACAAGGTGGTAGGTCCAGGAGTTCTGAATCTTTTTGGGGCATCAGAAGGACTTGAACTCCTCATAGAAAGACTCTAGATAGTATTTAACCTGGTTTTATATTACTGATTATCTATGTTTGTTGTTTGGAAGGGCCCTCTCTTTTTCATGATGCTATCTGATTCCCTAAATCTAAGCTGCAAATAAGTTTTCTCCGAAATACCCTTAATACCCTCATGGTATGGATGGTTTCTACATAATTTCTAGATTTTCTGTTAATGAAGGCCCAGTGAGTCTGTAGTGATGCCAAATTAAGTTTGATTTATAATGCAAGCAGTGCGGTGATCGATCAGGATAAGCCAAGGGAAAGGTGATGGATAGCATGATTAGGAAGAGGTAAGGTAGGGATGGGCACATTGGTTTTCATCCAAACAACCAGAATTAAAGCTTTCCCCTTCACCCTGTCATCCAATGCTCTCCTTCCTGATTCCTAACTGAAAATGAAGTTCTCTGAAAGTTAACAGTTTTCTTGTTAAACTTGATAACTTCAAAAAACATATTTAGAATTATATTATGTGCCTACACATACCTAAATTCATATTTTTTATTTGATTTCTATATATCTTTTGATTCTGGCACATCTTTGATTCCTGGGGAAGTTGCAGACCAGAAAAAGAAATTGGCAGAAGCTGTAATATTATAAGAAAGCCCATTATTTTGGAGCTTTATTATCTTCCCTATACCAAGGACTTGCAGAAAATAAGAAAGTAGACTTTGTTCTCTTAACTTTATCAAGACAACCCCAAACTCATATTTGTCTTTGGATACTCATGATAATCCTGTGAGGTGCATAAGCCTGGGAGGCTTGGAAGTTCACCCAGCTAGCGTGTTTCAACACTAGAACTCAATTGATGTCTTAAGAAAAGTAATGTATAATTGCATAGCTCTTTTACTATGAACATATTAATCTGATTGTAGATGAGGATACAGGCTCCATAGCTACTCTGAAAGTATTCTTTGGTTTATAATTTGACCTAGCTCTACGGAGAACTTGGACACGTTCCCATCACATAGTGGTGCTTCTTTTTGCTCCATTATGAGGGTCACTACTCTGGTGAGACAGTTTTAGTCACAGCTTGCATGTCTGTCATTCTTTGTCCCTTTGAAAACCCATTTCATGGTCCAGTAGAGCAGAGTTACAACCAATAACACTTTGACTTGGTGGCTTCAAAGTGTGATGCCCACACTCGTGCCTTTTTGGGTTGGGTTGAGGTAGTAATGCTTAACAGTCTGGTAGCTAAATTAGAAACACAAAAACACAACAATCAGGTTTGGCCCAATACACTAACCATTTCCTAGCCTCATGCTATGAGTGGAATAGATGAAAGGGGATGGATGGGTTTGCAATTCTTCCATGGAATTCTTACCTTGTTCTTCTGTAGCCAGATAGGGCAAGAAAATCCATTTAGCCATGGACCAAAATAATAACCTATGATTAAAAACTTGTGATTTGTAGACCAGCTTTCAAAGCTCAATGTTGACAGGCTGGAAATATACTAAAATAATTAATTCTAAAATTATCCCCCAATACAAATCGTTTCCCCAAAGGTTTAGCTTGGCTTAATGTCTAGAGTATGTGCTATTTCAGTTTTTCTTCCAAACATCAATGAAGTTATACATCTGGCTCTAACCTCCAGACCTCAGTGTCCTCAGAAATGGAGTATTCTAACTTGTATCTGTCCCCTTTCCAGGTTAGCCCTTACATGAGTGCTGCACTGTGACAAGGCAGTGGACTTTCAGAGTTCAGTACCCACAGATGTTCTAACCAGAGCAGCATCATTTGTGGTTCACCTCAGGACAATGCAAATTGAGCTATGCATTTACTGTAATTCTAATAAGATGACTCTAAAATTGGAAGAACACCAGTGGCATTTTGTCTTTGGAGTCTTCTCCATTAAGCAACTGAATAAGGGCCAGGGACCTTTGCTTGTCCCAAATGAGGGTCCTGATAGAGACTTTGGGATCTGGAGTCTATGTTCCATTCTACAATAAGGTCAAGTTCTTTCTTCTCAACAAGATTCTAAATTAGTGTGGAATAGGCAATCATTCCCCCTCTGTTCTCAGTAAATTCTGGCCAACTGCTCTTCTAACAGTAAAGAACAAATGAAAAGAACAAAGTAGAAGTTCACATATGTGTGTGTGGAAGGTGTCTGTTAATATGCTTGACAACAGTTACTGAAGATTTTAGGTAAACATTTCTAAGTCTAGAAAATAATTCTATGTGGTATTGATTTCTAAAATAGCAAGAACAATAATCAAAATTTTCTAATCTCTCCGGATACCTCAATTAGAGACAGAAGAAAAAAAAACACATTAAAGACAAATGCATTGAGAAACCAGTTTGTGGTAGGAACTTTGCAAAGTATTGTGTGGCTTTCGGAAACGTAGAAATGAATCAGACCTAGATCTTGACCTTGAAGGACTCATAATTTAGAGAGGGAAATAAATCAGATTCTTAAAAATCATAATCCAAGCTAGAAAGTACAGGGTCTATGGCATTGGGATTTTGAGGAAGGAAATATCATTCTTTGTTGGGAAGATCTGGCCTTGCTTCTTGGAGGAGGTGAATTTTGAACCAAACTTCAAAGAATGGGAGGAATTTGATTCAGGGAAAACCAGGGGAAGAGATCATTGCAGGAGCAAAGGTGAGAGGGGAAGTGTAAGGGTGAGTGTTGTCTTCAGGAGCCTAGCATAAGGACTCTATTACCAGGGTCAAGAATCTGAGTCATATTCTTTACATCAATGTTTCTCAAACTTTATGTGCAGATTTCTTGTGATCTTATTATAATACAGTTTCTGATGCAATAAGTTTGAGGTGGGGGCCTGAAATTGTGCATTTCTAATAAACTCCTAGGTGCTGCTGATGCTGCTGCTCTGTGTACCACTCTGAGCAACATGGACTCACTGAGAATTTTATTTTACTTTTTGTTAATCCTCACCCTAGGATATTTTTCCATTAATTTTTAGAGAGAGTGGAAGAGAGGAGGTGAAGCAGGAGGCAAAGGAGGAGAAGGAGGAGGTGGAGGAGGAGGGGAGAGAGGAGGGGGAGAGAGAGGAGGGAGGGAGGGAGAGAGAGAGAGAGAGAGAGAGAGAGAGAGAGAGAGAGAGAGAGAGAGAGAACATAGATGTGAGAGAGACACATGGATTTGTTGACTCACACATAAACTCTGACCAGGGCCAGGGGTTCAGCCTGCAGCCTAGGTATGTGCCATTTACTGGAATTTAACTTGGGACCCTTTAGTCAGCAGACCATTTCTCTATCCACTGAGTCAAGCTAGATAGAGCTCACTGACAATTTTAAACAGTAGGGAGGGAGTTCCAGCTATAACCAGCAAATGTGTCCCTTTGATATTCACACACACACACACACACACACACACACACACACACACACTCATACACAACTGGTACAACAAGTGGAATTCATGTAAGCACTGCTTTATATATTTCTTTCCTCAGTTGTACTGACTCACATAAAAAATCTAGTTCCTGGGGGAAAAGTGGATAAGGGACAGAAAGATGGTGAAGACCTGGGATTCTAGAAATCAGATACAACACAAACCACACTGTAAATACCGTTTTGGTTTTAGAAATGTTTCTCCACTTAAACTGCTTATTAAAGAGCAGCTGATGAGAGCTTTTGTATTTGAAAGTTATTTCAATACTATGCCTCTGACTCAGTCATTAATGTAATTTTATAAGATGATAATACTTTAATTATACTATGGAGGAAAAACCAGAATTAGAATTAGAAAATCTGACTGTAAGTCCTTCAATCTTTCTAGGCCTCACATGAACTTCTTCATCAAGAACAAGAGAGAATAACTCTTTCACTGGCTAACTCTCAGTTCTTCATAACAATCCAATGAGCTAATGGTTATGAAAGTGCTTTGTAGACTGAGAAGGGCCATTTCGGTGAACTATCTTGCAGGTAAAGTGCCTTGCAGGTGTAATGGTCAACTCTTATTACTGCTAATAACAGTCTTTTTTCTGCTCCTGGATATTGCTGATGGAATGACTGAGCAACCATGGGGAGGAGCCTGTTTCAGCCTCAGGAGCAAGGCCCCAGGTAATGTGGTGTGAGAGATCGTCCTGTGGATGTTACTTCCCCTCAGCAAGATGCACCTGGGACCAGGCGGTCAGACTCACCCTTGCATCTGGCTGTGCAGCTTCCTGTAATCTCTGGGGAAGTATGATAGCAGCAACATTGTCGTGCAAAGCACCATTTGCTAGTGACCTGTGGGGTCAGACTTAGGTGCCTATGAGCTGTTTTCTGTGTTGTCCTGCGTTCTCTGCTTCCCTGTCCCCAGAGTGGGTAGTAATTGATAGCAAGTAGGGATAGCACTTAGGTAAGGAAAAAGTCCAGAGCATTAAGGCATCAAGGTCTAACAGGAAACAGGTAGGATCCTAAAACAGTCTTTTGGCAAACAGATGGCAGTCAGTGTGTGTAGGAAACAAGATAACTCCTGAGAATCAAATCATAATCAAACAAAGTAGAAGTTCACATATGTGTGTGTGGAAGGTGTCTTTTACGAGGAATCTCCTGCATTTCACACTTGGTAGCATTGGGTGTTCTTAAAAGAAACATTAGAAATAGCCAGGTGAACATGAGGAAACTGAGATAATTGATAGTAAGGGGCTTGCCCTGGTCACTCAGAGTGAATAGAAGACCCCAGGTTAAATGCCGGGTCTCCTAATTCCTTCTAGATCATGGGAGAAGGGCCATCCTTTTTGCCTTTCCTGGACTAATTTTCTTACTTTGGAAGATGACGAGCCTGGAAGGGCTGACCTCTCCCTTCTATATTCATCCAGACCATATATGTGATGAGTCCCAGGGAACCAGGTTTCCATCTGGGCCCAGAGGGTCCCCCATCCTTGCCACACTCCTGGGATGTGCTATTCCCCTTCCAGGTCCACTTTCACAAGAGGAAATCAATAGATTCTTTAAGCTGTGGGACCACAGGATGATGCCTAGGCCTATTTTGTCAACCTGGTGGCTCTGGTGAGGGAAGTTGTATGAGTTATTGCTGGCCAGAGATGTAAATTTGGCCTGAGGCTTTCCTTGCAGTAAAATTTAGGTCATTAATAATAGTGAATGTCTGTACAGCACATTACAGTTACAAAACACTTTACATACTTCATTTGTTTATCACAACTATTCAGAGATGTGTTATTGTTATGCCTACTTTACAGGTGAGGAAAATAGACTGTGGAGGTATGCTCACTTGCCCACAGTGACAGGAAGTGTAGGTGGCAGACATGGGACTTACTTCAGTCTAATCCATGCTCTATGTACCACTTCTTTTTGTATCAAGCTTCCTATTGTCTATTCAGATTCTAGAAGGAAACAAAAGCAAAAAAGTTCAATGTGCTCAGGGTCATTTATAGGAAGTTCTGATTCTGAAGAAGGGATAATTGCAGCATCAGTAGGAATATGACAATCTTGGTAACGGGTCCTGGAGCAGATTTATGGGCTAACCACCACTGTCTACCACCTTGGCTCTTTCACATTCTGTTCCTCAGACAGAAGCCCAAGCTGCTGGCTCCCAAACCACACGATTGTAGTAGCAAATGAGATCTTTTTTTTCTATTTTGTAAATTATGAAACATAATCCAAATGTGTAAAGAAGGATGATGAGGGCTATGACAAATACCCATTATGTTGAACTTCTTTACTGCTAGTCAAATATTTCCAATCCTTTCCACTTCTGAACTCATGGTAAAAGTATACTTCTAGCTGCCGTTGAGCAGGGTAGACCACATGACTAATCTGGACAATTAGTTGAGAGAGGAGGTGACTTGTGCCACTTCTAGGCTAGAGTGTGTAATTTCTCTTTCCCTCTGGTACAGCCAACAGCACAGAAGTTGTGGCTGCTCTCTCAGCCTTGATCACTGAGTGACAACAAGAAGCAAAGCCCCTCTGCTGACCCACCACTTAATGACTAAAAAAGTAAACCTTTGTTGTTTGAAGTCACTGAGATTCATGGTATTTGTTACTGCAGCAAAACCTAACCTATTCTGAACTTTACATTCATATTCCCACCACCTGACTTTTAAGGTTAACATTTTCTTATACCTGCTTCAGCTTTTTTAAAGAAACACACTTTACCAAAATCAACTGAGACCCTTTGTAGCTCCCCTCTTGCCTTTTTCTCTAGAATGACCACCTACCCAAAGATGGCATAGCTCTCTCCTGTCCATATTTAGTTATATGTATGTGTCCCAAATAATACATAGTGTTTTCATGTTTCTAAAATTGGCACAAGTGATATAATATTGATTCATTCTGCAAATTGGTTTTTATCATCAATATTATTGTTTTTGATGTAATGATATTGTTACATTAACTTCTATGTCATATGCTTTTTTAATGAAGGTGTCACAATTTATTAAATATTTTCTTACCATTGGGGAAACATTTCTTTTCCCTCTTATAAAGAATGATGCACTGAATATCCTTGTATAAAGTTGTTTGTGCACAGGTTTTGCTCAGTACACCTGTGAATGGGATTGCTGTATATAAGGTGTAGGTATCTTAAAATTTAGTAGATATTGCCAAATTTATCTCCAAAGAGGTTGAACCCATCTGCAGTCCTATCATTAATGTGTTTGTGCTTTGCTATTGCTCTATAATTTCATATAAACATTTCATAGTGTCAGACTTTACACATGTTGGCCAATCTGACAGGTGTGAAATGGAATCTCTTAGTGTTAAAATTTGCATCTCTTTGATTATTAATGAAGTTGAGCAGCTTTCCATATGCCAAGGGTCATTTCCTTTCCTGTGACTGGCATGCTTTTTATAGTCTGCCAATGTCTTTCTGTTGCTTTTTCTTCTTATGGAGGCATAGGATTCCCTCTCCATGTATTCTGGGCATTAATCATTTTCCAGTTACATAACTTGAACTGCTTCTGTGATTTGCTTTTAACTTTGTTAATTGCTCTGTTTTCATTCACTTGCAAGCCACTGGCTGCTGGCTTTTGCACACACTTGATTTTCAGATCTCAGCAACTACATGGTGAAAAGGGCTTAGGGGTATATTTTGAAAAGCCCATGTGAGTGAATGTTCCTGACTCTATCTATAGTGAGCTAAGGATTGTATTCTTGGATGAGACTCTGTGAAGAACCTATTTCGCTTACTCAAGGATCTCATTTGCTAATATAATTGTGTGGTGAAAGCAACAGAACCAGGCATAAGTGGAAAAAACCTTAGTCACTAAGGGTTGTTTGGGCTGCTCTGTGCTGAACATCAGGGATGACTGGCTCCTCTCTGCCACGTGGATTCCAGTGTGATGTACCTGGCTGTTTTGACATTTGTAGACACAACACATGTGGGAGGACAACTGAGAGAAATTTTGTAGTCTTCTCTCCTTACACACACCTCAGAAAGTCTTCACAGGGTGTGATGATGGGAAGGCAGGGACATATTCACTGTAAGGTAGGAAAAACAGCATTCTGAAAATACTTTTTAAGTTTCCACCGGGGAGAATCACATTAAAGCTTTGTTTACTTTCAGAGTCTCAGCTAACCCCAAGAGAAAAACCTTAGCTCAGGACAGGAAGCTCAGAGCACCCAAAAGGATGACTGCATGACTTAGGACTATTTGTGTCTACCTCTTACATTTCCCTCTATGGTATTCCCCAGAGGGCCTGGCTGTGCTGATGCTCTGAGGGAGCCTACAGCTACCATTACTACCTAAGAAATCAATAGGTCTGGTGGAAACTGAGCTCTGGGATCAATTATGCTGATAAAATTACAAAGGAAAGGGGTGAATCAAAAGTGTCATGGTTTAGGAACTACTTCCTAAAGAAATACTTGATGTTCTCAAGTGGAACCCAGTGGCCGCAAGGGAGGTGACCCTGGATGTCTGGTTGATCACCCAAAGCTGGGCCTGAGGAGCTAGGACACACCTTCCGTTCCAGTCAACTCCCTTGAATGGCACATTCTTTTCTCACTCACAATCCTCTTCCCTTCAAAGAGAATTCATTAAACCCCACAACATATGGGCATTGGTGCAGGTGTTGAACTGGCCCATTAGGTGAACACAGGCCACTGCCCAGGGAGCATGTCAAATGAGGTGGAGGAAGGCAGCTGAGACCTCTTGACATCTCTCATGATTATTTCTATAAACCCTTCAGCCATTTCAGACTATTTGTGTGTGGTTACAGCACATTCCCTTGCTTTAGTTCACTCTGTTCCCTTTGCCTGAAATGCTTTTCCACTTTGTCTGCTCAATACACTAAAATTCAAGCCCAGGCAGAACTGACTGTTCTGAATTCCATGAGTACCCATAGCACTTTGTATTATTGTTAATACTGAACATACCACTTTATACCAGAACCATCTGATTATGTGTTTATCTCCCCTAAGGATCTCTGGCTTATTCACCTTTGTGTCCCCAGCAAGAATTTAGCAGGTGCTCAGAAAATGTGTGCCAGAGTAATGCAGCAAGGGACACAATTCATGCTTTTATCTGATTCTACCTTGTGGCATGACTAGAAGCAATCACATCTCTTTGAGTTTTTAGTTTCCTTCTCTATAAAATGAGATATGGGAGGATACATGAGTAAAGTGGTCACTAAGAGTTTTTCTGGCTGGCTCTATTGTCTATAATTTTAAACTATGTTCTCCCAGTAAAAAAGCTAATAGTTCCTCATAACTTTTTAAAAGACCAGAGTGGTGTTTTTATTTACATGTATTAAAAGGCCTAGTATTTCCTTCCTACCTCTAGTCTGTCACCTTTTAAATATGTTTTATTGATTTTAGACAGAGAGGGAGAGGGAGAGAGAGATAGAAACATCAATGATGAAAGAATCATTGACTGGCTACCTCCTGCACATCTGCTACTGGAGATCGAGTCCACAACCCGGGCATGTGCCCTGACCCATAAACGAGCCATGACCTCCTGGTTCATGGGTCTATGCTCAACCACTGAACCACACCAGCTGAGCTAGTCTGTCACCTTAAAAAAATAGTGTATTATTTAGCATTTTGAAAACTTTCTGACTAAAGTTTCAAGAGGTTTATGGAATTTCTTCATTATAAGAAGTGTGTAAATTTTATCTTCCTTGGGGAATAAAATTGTTGAGTTCATTTATTCTTTGAAAAGAACTGCTGACTGTATTTTTTGATGCCTTTGGCCAGTCTGGAAGTATAAGGAAGAGGGTCATTGTGTAGCTGTGTGTGCTACCCAGCATCTCTCTTCTCACTGACATGAGATATCCCACACATACTGTGCCCAGTGGTACCTGACCCATGAGTCCATGCTTTTCCTCTGTTACATCTCTGCCCCTGGAGTTACAGGTTTGGGATTTCCTGCCTGGGTATAATTGAGTTTCCCTCATATTCTGAGAACAGATTTATAAGATGTTAATAATGCATAACTGTGATCTTCATAACCAGCCTGTAAGGTGAGGAACAACAGAGGTTATGATTGACCCATTTTGCAGATTTGACTAAGACTCAAAGAGGTGAAGTGACTTGAACAAGGCCACATGGCTAAGATCTTCAGAGCCTAGAAAGACCTATTTGTTCTCCACTATTCTAAATTTCATTGATGCCTTTGAAAATGGTTCAGGTTGCTGCTTTATGGACTGGCTGATCTGAAGCCTATTAACTGGTGAAACCAGAAGCAGGTGAATTCTATAAGGAAAGATGGAGTTCTAACCCTCTACTAATTTTGTGGGACCAAGTGGCTGCATTCATCACTAAAGAGGGAAGTCAGATTAGTTAGAACTGTCTATACAGTGGTTTCTATCATTAGCATCTCATGATGCCAGTAAGTGAGTTGTTGAAGCCTGAATAGGGCCTCTCTCTGAAAGTTTGAGGCGTCTAAGCTGCAGGGCACAGTTTGTGTGTGTGTGTGTGTGTGTGTGTGTGTGTGTGTGTGTGTGTGTGTGTGAAATGGAAAGGATTAGAGGGCATCCCAGAGCAAAGAGTCAGAGTGCCCTCCCTTCAATTCTTTAAATTCATCTCAGAGGAAGCATAGTTTATGAGAATCTCTCTGAGGCTCAGCTTCTGTATCTATGGAGATAACTTCTCCCCAGCTACCTTATGGGGCGCTTGTGAGGGTTACATATTATGATGGCCACTTGGAAATGAAAAGTGCTGGTGAAAATCAGGCAGCATCATTTTTACTCTTGTTATTTCCCTTCCTTAGCTATGAGTGGTCTCAGCGGAAGGAAGGAAGCCCAGCACCTTGTTCTTTTCCTAAACATGATTCTCAGAAACATCATGCAAGAGAACACTGAGCTGCAAAGTGTGAATAACCATGCCCTACCTATATGTCAGAACACTAATCAGGATTAAATAATTATGTAAGGACTTTCAAAATTATAATAATGCTATTATTATAACATATGCTTTTCCCTCAGAGGTTAAAAGCACCCCTAAATAAGCTGAAAGAAATTTACCCAAACCCTGTGTGATGCTATTTATGTTGGGGCCCTGCCGCATCTTGGGAGTGAAGAGTCCCCTTGGCAAAGTAGAAAAGGAGCTAGGGGGCTGGGTTGCAACTGGTCCCTCATATATTTTAGATGCTTTCTTTGAGTAAATGGCTCTCGCTTTCTATAACTACCTGTAAACTTCTGCCCCCCTTGGCTCCAACTGAGCTCTACAGATCAATTCCCATTCTAAATAGGGATTTCTATTGTTATTTTCTTTTTTGTACCTGGATAAAAATAGTTATTATCATTGATTGCAAAGAAAAACTCCAATTCAGCAGCCTAGAATTGTTTAAGTGTATAGGGCCCAACCTTCAACTAATAATGTCAAGTGAAAACACGATTTGTTTCCAAAGAAAAGTAGAGACAGTTTATAATATGGAACATACACTGAGAATATTAAATTTAAACCAACAATTAGAATAAGAAATGGCAAGAAAGCAATATGCTAGTTAAAAGGCTTAGTATAGTTATTGTAATTGAGTATTAAATATAACTCTGTGCTTCCTGGAAGGAAGGGCAAAAAAGTAAATATGGTGACTTACATTATTTTCTTTTTCTGATTGAAGGGAGTGTCCTTATGCTTTAATTTTTTTTCTGGTACTAAATTTTTAAAAAGAATTTAGTACTGAGTAGCCTCAAATGTAATGTATATGTCTTTAACAAGAATTTTATATCCAACACAGGAAATTTCTTTTATTACCATCTTGTTCCCCTTTTTGAACTCCAAACTCATATTAATAACTGACTAAATTTCTTCACCTAGATATTTTAGACTCACTTCAAACTGAATATATTCCAAACTGACCTTGTTAATTTCTTTCTGAAGTTACTTCATCCTCCTGTGTTCATTATCTCAGTTACAGCCTCACATATACCAGCTGCCAGAAAAAAAAAAATCTCAGGTTTTTCCAGGGATTTTTTCCCCCTAATTCTAAACCATACTCAATCAATTCTGAAGACTCTGTCTCCTTGATTTTGTTTAAATCCCTATTCTCCTCTCCACCTTCATTATCACTATCTTCAGTTAAGGCTTCACCATCACCCACCTGGGTTATTGCAATGGCTTCTTAACTTGCCTTCATGTTATTTCAACCTGTTCTCCACATTACTTCTCTGATCTCTAAAAAATTGCAAATCCAATCTTTCTGAAAACCTCCCAAAAGCTACCCATCGCCTTCATGGTGAAATTTAAACTCCTGATTTAGCTAACTGAGATGTTTCACCTGCTTATTTTGCAGCCTTGTCTACTGACACACCTCTTACAGACAGACTTTCTAACACAAGCACACATCATTGTTCCTGCCTCTATGCTTTGCACGGGTTATTCCTTCAGCCTCAAAATCCCTTTTCCTTTGTAAGCCTGGTGTCCTTCATTCTGGGAAGCTTCTCTCTTTTCTCATCTTTTAACACCCACCACAGTTGGATTCTTCCCTCTTACATCCCTTGGCTCCTGGGTATGTCTCAGTTATACTTATTACAGGGTGCTGTAACTATTTTCTTAGTTTATGTCTCCTCCAAGAATATTAACTCTTTAGAGACAGAAAGAGAATCTCACTCATTCTAGGTATCCAACTCTACACATGAGCCAGACACCATTGGAGTCTGTTAAGTGTTTGTTGACCAAATGAGGAGATGAAAAGACAGAACACTGTTTACATGGCCCAGTGAGGTCGAGCGTAGGATGTGTTGACTCATGGTAAAGGGATCGACGAAACATTCCCTTAAGATACCTAGAGATGTGGGGTGGGTAGAGTGCTTTAGATAAACCTCTCTGAAATCATTTTTATGATAGCTGACAGCAAAAGGTTTTGCTCTTTATGAAGACTTCAGTGGCTGACTTTCTGTTTGCCTAGCCAGGCAAATCTGTATACCTTGACCATCTGTACGTGGGGAGATGAATAGGGGCAATCGTATTACATTAAAAAAAGAAATAAGCCTGGCCCAGGAAGTGTATTATAAGGTTATTTCACTGCATACCCAATGTTTCCCTCCATGAGTATTGCTTTTATCAAAGACCTGGCATAACATCAATAAAAAATTCCTTTGGGGTCAATGAGGGAAAAGGGAACATATATAATACTTTCAACAATTAAGATTTAAAAAAAGAATCCCTTTCTTGCTCCACTCCACCAAGTTTCCCATCATATAAAGTTTTTGTCAAGTGCATCTGAATTAACTGGGGCATTAATTTAAAAGGCAGATTTCCCAAGTCACTCCTGTCAGACCCCTGCCTCCAAGGTGGCCTCAGCGTTGGCTGGGAATATTTTTCAGACAGGCCTCATTGCCTAGTTTTGCAGTGGCACTATTACAGCTCTAGATTGACAAAGTTCAGGCTTGGTTTTGTTTTTATTTTTTATGGACCATTTGATGTGAAGGTTTGTGGGCACAAGCAATTTCCAATGCCCTCAGGCCAGTGCTATGGAGCCACATTGCCCCACAGTCCCTGGAGGCCATTCTTTTCATGTCACATAGGCTCTGCCTGAAGGCAGCTCTACTTGCATTCCAGTGAGAGGATGGGAGTTCCTGTGCACGCTTGGCCCGTGCTGCATAGATTTATCAGCATTATGAATAATAGTATCCAGTAATCAATTTTGGAAGTAAATATTAACCATAATAGCCAAATAAAACTTTGCTGTTCTCAAAAGTCTTGCACTTGCATTCCTTCCTTTCATCTGACAATAGCCCTGTGAGGCACACAAACTTGCTCTTCCCATTTTATAGATATAGAAATGGAGACTCAAAGAAGGTAGGTGACTTCTTTAAGTTCACATAAATGTATTGCTGATGGTTGGGCCCAGGTTTTCTGACTCCATTTTTATGCTGTGTTCCATTCCACTTTGCTTGCTCATCTCTGGTGTCATCAGATGTGGAAACTGAGAGAGGAACATTATGAGGATGATTACTAAGGCGTAACCATGTCCATGAAGATATTTGCAATTATGATTTGCTATAAAAATGCTAAGTACAAGTTTAAGTAAGATTTCCCATTTCTGAGTTATTGGAGTACAGACACTGGCTGTAGGTGAAAGCTCCAGTCCCATGTATCATGGAGATTTCTGAAGTCCTTTATACCAACCTAAGCCTTTAGCAGCATTTCCGAGGAGTGGTGGAGCTGGCTCACACTCACTAGTGAGAGCCAGTTGTAGGCATCTTTTCCTCACTTTCTGGTTTAGTGATGTCATATTGGTAGCTTGAAATCAGCAAATGCTACAGTTCAGGGCTCTTTTGTCCCAGAGAACCAGTGCACTAGCTTACAGCAACAGTGACTGGCACAAACTAAGAGTTCAGAAGTTCTCCTCTGTCATCTTCATGGGACCATCTTCAGTGTTGATTTTGCCTCTAACCATAAGTCATACCCCATTCATGAGGCCATGCCATTCTTTAAATAAGACACTCTTTTCATCAAAGCTTGCAAAATCAAATGGATATGTTTCTACTAATAGCCTCTCATATTTTTGTAGTTTGCAAAGTGTTTTCACATCACTCATCACTTTGAGCTATGCGTGGTCTGTGGGGTAGATCTATTCCCCTCTTTATAGAAGATCTGAGAAGTGACATGACCATTCCCAGGGTCACAAGCATAGCAAGTGGCAGATAGGGACTTTGACTGAATCTTCTACATCCTTGTTCTGTGTTCCTTCCCCCTGTAGCAGGCCCCCTCCTTCATTTAGGACACTTGCAATACCTGCAGCTCAGGTTACTTCTGGGCATAGAGAAAGGACACCTAGCATTTATCTTAGCCCTTGACAGAAAAGGTCAGACATGTTCATTTAGGCATATCTACAAGCAACTGTTAGCCCAGCTTTACTGATCCCCTGCATAGAAAGGAGTCTACTTTCTCTGCCTCACTGTCCTTGGTTTCTGATTCCTTTAAAAACTGTTAGGGGGATTTTGTGTCTTTGGATCCTGCTATATGTCCTGCCCTGAGCAGAAATTTGGAACCTCTTGAGTGACCTAAATAAATGTCCAGTTTCCCCTCTTGCACAACTCAGAGCTTCTCTAGAGCCTGGCAATGGATTATTGATTGTAAGCATTTCACAACACATTTTCAAAACATGCCGAAGGTCAAGAAATAGTGACTCATGGGCAGGCACACTTCTTTCTGCCTTGGCCCCTCAGTTACATTGGTGAAGTTGGTTACTGGAAGTCATTGAAGAAACGAAGATAAAAGTTAACTCTGTCCAACCCTAGCCAGCAGGATTATTCAGTGACTTGAAAACATAATTGTTAATCTTCCATTTAGCAATTGATCTGCTGAATGACTTTGGTTTTTAATACCGACTCTCTTGAAAAATATAAGATTCTAATGAAAAGATTTCAGTGCTGATTTTGCCACCAACTTGTCTCAGAGTCCCTGAGAGGTTCTCAAGTGGGGAAAAAAAGGTTTAGGCAATATCTGGGGGAACATTGCTGCTCTGAAAGCCTGTGATTCTATGTCAGTCCTTTAGACAACAAAAACATTACCACCATCAAGTATTGTAGGTAATTATTTTTACCTCTCTGCTTGAAGCCAGTGAAAATGCCCTGAGGGTCAGTGTGGGAGAATGCACAGTAACAAAGAGAATTCTAGAGAATTCTGGGTAAACTTGCAACTTTGCTACCTATGCTTTGAATGCACTAAGAAATTGCTAGGGCCTATTAGAGTCTCAGTTTCCTCATCTGTAAAGTGTAGACAGTGACAAATACTTTTAAAAAATATTTTAATCTTTATTGTTCATTTTATTAATTGCATTGTTCCCCCTTTCTCCCCCTATAGCTCCCCTCCACCAGTACCCATCCCACCCTCTGCCCTTACCTCCCCTCCACTGTCCTCATCCATAGGTGTATGATTTTTGTCCAGTCTCTTGCTGCACCTCCCACACCCCTTTTCTCCCCAAGAATTGTCAGTCCATTCCCTCTCTATGCCCATGATTCTGTTATATTCACCAACTTATCCTGTTCCTCAGATTTTTAATTCACTTGATTTTTGGATTCATTCGTTGATAGATGTGTATTTGTTGTTCATAATCTTTATTTTTACCGTTTTCTTCTTCCTCTTCTTAAAGAATACCTTTCAACATTCCATGTAATATCAGTTTGACAATGATGAACTCCTTTAGCTTTTTTTTTTTTTTTTTATCTACGAAGCACTTTATCTGACCTTCAATTCTGAATGATAGCTTTGCTGGGTAGAGTAATCTTGGTTGTAGATCTTGCTATTCATCACTTTGAATATTTCTTGCCACTCCCATTTGGCCTGCATAATTTCTGTTGAGAAATCCACTGACAATCCTATGGGTGCTCCCTTATAGGTAACTAACTGATTTTCTCTTGCTGCTTTTAATAATCTCTCTTTATCTCTTGCTCTTGGCATTTTAATTATGATGTGTCTTGGTGTAGTCCTCTTTGGATTCCTATAGTTTGGGGTTTTGTGTGCTTCTTGGACTTTTAAGTCAATTTCTTTCACCAAGTGGGGGAAGTTTTCAGTCACTATTTCTTCAAATAGGTTTTCATGATCTTGCTTTCTCTCTTTTTCTGGCACCCTTATAATTTGGATGTTGGTATGCTTGAGGTTGCCCCAGAGGCTCCTTACACTATCTTCAATTTTTTGGATTTTTTTTTGCTTCTTGCTTTTCCAGCTGAGTGGATTTTGCTTCTATGTATTTCAAATCTTTGATTTGGTTCTTGCGGTCCTCTAGACTGCTTTTAGGTCTTTGTATAATATTTTTTATTTCAGTCAATGTATGCTTAATTTCTAGTTGGTCCTTTTTCATATCCTCAAAGGTCTTGTTCATATCCTTGAGGGTCTCGTTCATATCCTCAAAGGTCTCGTTCATTTCCTCGAAGTTCTCATTAAGTTCATCAGCCTTTTCTAGGAGCCTCTTGAAAAACCTTTAACTGTGGTATTGAACTCTATGTCCAGTCATTTTTTCCCCTCCATTTCTTTCACATCTGATTTCTTTCCATGTCTCTGCATTGTGGCTGCTTCCCTGAGTTGATCAATTAGCTTTGTGTGATAGATGTCCTCTAAGGGACAGTGTCTCAGCCTCCCCAGTTACCTGAGGTGGGTACTCTTGGTGCAGCCCTTTATGAATTACACAGTTTTGTTGAAGTTAAGCTTAGATTATTGTTGTTAGCACTAGGAGGATTTGACCTCCAGGGCAATTAGCTGTAAGGATCAGCTGTGCTCCGGTTGGATGGGCGGAGTCTCTGGGCTGAGCAGGCAGCCTTGATTTCCTGTCAGCTCTGCCCTATGTGGCACCTGGGTCTCTGTGCCTGGTGGTAATGGCTGCATGCACCTCTGAGAGAAAGCTGCCTCTGAGCTCTACCCACTGCCGGATAATTCAGCTTCTCCCCAAATGAGTCTGCACACCCAAAGTCTCACCCAGGGTTGTAAAAAAATGCAGTCCAGTGGTTTTCCAAATGAGAGAGAAAGTCATGAGTCCTCTCTGCACACTCACATGCTTCTGCTGTTCCCAAGTTTACTCACCCTCTCCGAGAGCTCACAGACCTGTGCAGCACCCAACTTTCAGTGTGCTTTCTTCTTACTGTCCAGTTTCACCCCATAGGAGTGTGGGTTCCCTGGACCTCACCCGGAACTGGGGAATCAGTGCAGTGGGACGCCTTTGTCTTCCTCCCAGTTCGAGACATCCAGCCAGGTTTGCAGCTGCTCACCCTATGCGCACACGGCTCCAAACCTCTGACTCCGCATGAGCCCTCTGCAGCTCCTCTGAATCATAGTGTCCTTCCTATCTTGACTTTTATTTGTAGCCAGCTTTCCGGTAATTCTGGATGATGTTTGTTCTGTCGTTAAGTTGTAGTTTTGAAATTGTTGTGTGGGGCAGCAAGATAGGTGTTTACCTATTCCACCATCTTGGTTCCTCTTGACAAATACTTTTTTTGGAAGAATGTTTCAAAGATTAAGTGAACTTCATGTCTGTAATTTTTTTTTTTTGGTACAAACAATAATGCTGAAATTTCCCACAGTATGCTTGTACATGAGCTAAATGAAAGTTTGAGGAAAAAAGAATGTTAAAGTGACATATATTTTTCCTGAAATAATTTTTTCTCATCCCCCCAAATAATCTAAATTATATTATTAAAGTTTCCTAGTGACTTTTAAGGAAAAATAATGGAACTAGAAATTTCTTAATAGTACTTTTATAGGTTTTTTTCTTTACCCTAAAGGTTGTTTCATTGTAGTACAATATAATCACAGAAATAAGAAGTATGATGACATTAAAGTGATCAGTCTGCACCTTTTTACTCACCAGCATAGCCCCCTCCACACATCTGTACTGAATATTCACCCTCCCCAAGTTGGTGTGGGCAACACTGCTCCCCTTGCTCCTGGCTAGAGAAGAAGCTGGTGAAAAAGGAAGTGAATTCACCTTTGTAAAGCTCATCTGGGTGAGGAAAGGCAAGCACATGTTTTGACTTGACAAAAATTGCTTTTGTCCCCTCCCCACTTTGTCCTCTCATCAGTACATGTCAGGGCGTATAGAGACTTTGGCAGTCACTGCTCTCATCTCTTCACTGTACAAAAGAACAACCAAAGTCTGAGAGCTGAGAAATGACTTATCCAGAGTTCCATAGGCAGGTTGGGGCAGAATCAGAAGTCAAGCATTGGTCTCTTGACTTCTCCTGTCTTCTCTATCCATTGAACCAGATGTGAAGAGAATTCAAAGATCCTTCTTAAATATCTTGGGCTTCTGGTTTTCAAGGACAGTTTTATGACTAGCAGCAATGATGCCTTGCTAGCTTGACTGAACTCATAAAGTAAACATTTATCACAGAGCACATGTCATCAAACACCTACAAGATCTGAGCATTGGCACCAAAGCTGCTTTCCTTGTCAAAGAAAAGAGTAGAGAGTGGGGAAGAACTTGGCTGAATAAAACTGGCAGATTTTTTGCTAGGAAATTCAGAGGTAATTTCTGGAGGAACAGGAACACATTTTAAAGGATTAAAATTTTTTTTTAAATGTGATCAGATGAGTTTAGTAATTAAATAAGTGAAGGGCATCAAGTATTGCCTGGTGAATAAGGCCTCCTCCACACAGGTCACTTCTGTCTGCCCTGGTCACAGAAAGCCTCAAGGTGGGCAGGCTCAGCGGTTGCTCAGAGCAATCCCCGAAGTTGCTGGTTTCCAGGCAGGCTCCCCTATAAACTTATCAAAGCACTTGTGGTTGTCACTGGAATGTCTTCTCATTAGTAGAACACCACCAAAGTCAAAGAGACACAGGCCATTTGTTTTTCAATCTGAGTCCATTCATTCAAAGTGGATTATTTTTGCCTATTTTATAGGTCAATGGTATAGAATGATACAGTTGCCAAATACATGGTCACTTCTTTTTGGCTACCCATAATTGTTAAACTATGTGAACGGATCATTTATTTACTCATTATTAGGAGAGCATTGGACTAAAAAACTTGTCGCACTTGCAGGTGAACTCAATTGCTTCACTTGTAAAATACTATTTATTTTCTACTTTGCTAACCTCACTTGCTTGTTGTGAGCATCAAATAAATAAAATTATGTTTAAACTCTAAAGCCTGCCAAGTGTGTGAAGTATTGTTGTTACTACCTTGTGCTCAACAGTGTGCTAAGCACAAGTGCATTAAAAAGAGTGGGAGAGTTGGTCTCTACACTCTGGGAACTTACAGCCCTGTGTTAGGAAACCGAGACACACCCCAATGAAACAGATATGTAGCACCTCAAGGCGAAAGGTGCTACAGCTTATGTGATGGGTAAAGACTGAGAACTTTAGTAGTGAAGAGAAGGGGAAGATCATTAATAGGTTGGAGTAGGTAAGGGCTGAGTTGGTAATGAAGTAGAAATTAAAGAGTAGGGCTTTATGAGTGTGGTGTAGCTGAGTTAACTAGTGGATGGTTTTCTTGGTAGATAATCTACTTGTCAAGCTGGACTTATGGATTTAAGAATTTGAGGAGAATTATAGGAAAGAAAAAGTCAGAGCAGTTTTTAGGTCAATTATAGGTTCTGATAAAATAATTTGGAAGAACTCATATATAGGATGGACCGTGGGGTTATATAGGATGGTAAAGGACTGCTGCAGAGGAGTCCAAACTGGGAGTGATGTGGTCCTGGACCAGACCAATGGTAATGATAAGGGGAAAAAATGAATGCAAATGAAAGATAGTTCTGTTTGTGGGTGGTAAACAAGTCTTATTAGACCTTGATCCACTATTGGTGTCTAAATTTTGAAATTTAAGTTAAATTGAGCAATGAAGCACAAAAATAGGGGTCATCTTTCTATGTACATTGAAGCACTTGAGAAAACCCAAATTAATCTCACAGTGTCTATTTTTCAATCAAAAAGGAATTGAAGTTGCTGGCTGACCCATAAAATGAGGGATTTTCAGAGTAGAACAAAATCATAAAGGTTACCTGGTCATACGAGTGGCCAATTTCAGAATTTTTTTTTTTTTACTTAAAAAAAATGTTTTAATCTTTATTGTTCAGTTTATTAATTACATTGTTCCCCCCCTTTTTTCCCATATAGTTCCCTACCACCCGGTTCCCATCCCCTCCTCCACCCTCCCCTCCCTTCCACTGTCCTCTCCCATAGGTGCATGATTTTTTTCCAGTCTCTTGCTGCACCTCCCACACCCCTTTTCTCCCCAAGAATTGTCAGTTCATTCTCTCTCTATGCCCATGGATTCTATTATATTCACCAGTTTATCCTGTTCATCAGCTTATTAATTCACTTGATTTTTAGATTCATTTATTGATAGATGTGTATTTGTTGTTCATAATTTATATTTTTACCTTTTTCTTCTTCCTCTTCTTAAAGAATATCTTTCAGCATTTCATATAATATTGGTTTGGTGGTGATGAACTCCTTTAGCTTTTTCTTATCTGTGAAGCATTTTATCTGGCCTGAAATTCTGAATGATAGCTTTGCTGGATAGAGTAATCTTGATTGTAGATTCTTGGTATTCATCACTTTGAATATTTCTTGCCACTCCCATCTGGCCTGCATAGTTTCTGTTGAGAAATCTGCTGACAATCATATGGGTGCTCCCTTATAGGTAACTAACGGTTTTTCTCTTGCTGCTTTTAATATTCTCTCTTTGTCTTTTGCTCTTGGCATTTTAATTAAGATGTGCCTTGGTGTGGTCCTCTTAGGGTTCCTATATATTGGGGTTCGGTGCGCTTCTTAGACTCCTAAGTCAATTTCTTTCACCAGGTGTGGGAAGTTTTTGGTCACTATTTCTTCAAATAGGTTTTCATTGTCTTGCTCTCTCTCTTTTTCTGGCACCCCTATAATTTAGATGTTGGTATGTTTGAGGTTGTCCCAGAGGCCCCTTACACTATTTTCAATTTTTTGGATTTTTTTGGTTTCTTGCATTTCCAGCTGAGTGGATTTTACCTCTCTGTATTTCAAATCTTTAACTTGGTTCTTGGGGTGCTCCAGAGCACTTTTAGGTATTTGTATAATATTTTTTTTATTTCAGTCAGTGTATGCTTAATTTCTGGTTGGTCCTTTTTCATATCCTTGTAGGTCTTGTTCATTTCGTCGTAGATCTTGTTCATTTCCTTGTAGGTCTCGGCCTTTTCTAGGAGCCTCTTGAAAAGCCTTATAACCATGGTTTTGAACTCTATGTCCAGTAGTTTTTTTCCCTCCATTTCTTTCACATATGATTTCTTTCCATGTCTCTGCATGGTGGCTGCTTTCCTGAGTTGGTCAATTAGCTTTGTGTGGTAGATGTCCTCTAAGGGACAGTGGCTCAGCCTCCCCAGTTACCTGCAGTGGATATGGGTTGAACAGTCTGGTTGAAGTTAAGCCTAGCTTATTGTTACCAGCATTAGGAGGGTTTGACCTCCGGCCAATTGGCTGTGAGGGTCAGCCATGCTCAGGTTGGATAGGCAGAGTTTCTGGGCTGAGCAGGCAGCATCAACTCCACCCTATGCAGCACCTGGGACTCTGTGCCAGGTGGCAATGGCTGCAAGCACCTCTGAGAGAGAGTTGCTGCTGAGCTCCGCCTGCTGCTGGACAATTCAGCCTCTCCCCAAATGAGTCTGCACACCCAACATCTCACCCAGGGTCATAAAACAATGCAGTCCGGTGGTTTCCCAAATGAGAGAGTAAGTCACGAGTCCTCTCTGTGCGGTCACACAGCTCTGCTATTCCCAAGTTTATGAGCACTCTGCACAAGCTCGCCCTCTCCACAAGCTTGCAGACCCGTGCAGCACCCAAGTTTCAGCGTGCCTCCCCACTGTCCAGTTTTACCCCGTATGATTGTGGGTTCCCCAGACTTTGCCCGGAGCTGGGGAATCAGTACAGTGGAACGTCTTTGTCTCCCCTGTTCGAGAAAACTGGCTGGGTTTGCAGCCGCCTGCCCTATCCGATCGCGCATGCATGGCTCCAAACTTCTCTCCACGAGTATCTTCAACACTGTCCTCTGATGCTCCTCTGAGTCACAGTTTCCTATCTTCACTTTCATTTCTGGAATTTTCACTCAGCTAGCTTTCTGGTGATTCTGGATGGTGTTTGTTCTTTTGTTAAGCTATAGTTTTGAAATTGCTGTGTATGGCAGCAAGATAGGTGTTTACCTATGCCGCCATCTTGGTTCCTCTTATTCTGTGGTGTGCACACTTCTTGGAGTGACCCCCTCACCTCTTGCCTCTATACTCAGCCAGACCATGTGGCACCAGATATTCTCTCTTTTCCACTTCCAGCTTGGCTAGAAAGTGGGTCCAATTCCTGAGTAGAGATGGCTGGGGATTGAGAAATAAAAGAAAGAGACAAGACACAGAGATGGAAAAAAAGCTTGGGCCAGGTGGACCACTGCCCTCTTCTGATGGAGAGACAGTGATCCAATTTCAGAATTTCTGTTTCAATATGCCCACCAAATGTTCATTCATCCTCTTTAGCTAGCCTTTCTAGTGATGGAAGCTCACTACCACTGGAAGAAGGCTATCCCTTGGTTATATATCTTGATAGTGTCACCATTTTTATTTTCACTTTTTATAGATTTTAAAAGTTAAACTCATCTTCTTTATTCAGCCATTTAATTAAAGATGCAGGTCCTGTCTTCTTCTTCAGTTTTCCCTAACACTATCATTTACAAATTCTCTTTTACACTGAGTAAGTATAGTGCAAAAAAAGTCTTATCACTTCTATTTTTATTTATCACTTGACCCAAAGACAAGAGAATTTAATTCTAAACTTTACAGAAAAAAAATGAAATAAAGGAAACACACACACACAATACACACACAAACACACAGATAAAAGTAGTGGGATCCTGAATAATACTGAGAGGAACCAAGATGGAGGCACAGGTAAAACACCTATCTTGCCGTCATACTCAGCAATTTTAATACTACAACTTAACAAAAGAACAGACACTTTCCAGAATCACCAGAAAGCTCGCCAAGTGAAAAATTCCACAAATAAAAGTGAAGATAAGACACTGAATTGGAGGAGCGGCGGCGGACAGCATTGAAAGATTCGCGTGGAGAGAGGTTTGGAGAGCGCGCCAGCAGAGAGGGCGAGCAGCTGAAAACAGGTCAGTTTTCTCGAACAGGGAGAAAAAGACGTCCCACTGGACTGATTCTCCAGCTTTGGGCGAAGTCCAGGGAACCCACTATCATACGGGGTGAAAACTGGACAGTGGGAGGGCACGCCGAAACTCGGGCGCTGCAGGGGTCTCCCGGCTTGTGAAGAAGGCAGCTTGTGCGAACAGCTCAGCTGCATGACCACGCAGAGAGCACTCTGTGACTTGCTCTCTCATTCGGAAAACCATCAGTCTGCTTTGCTTTATGACCCTGGGTGAGACATTGGGCGTGCAGTCTCATTTGGGGAGAGTCTGAATTCCCTGGCAGCCGGTGAAGTTCCACAGTGGCTCTCTCTCAGAGGTGCTGGCAGCCATTGCCCCCAGCACAGAGTCCTTGGGGCTGCATAGGGTGGAGCTAACACTGTCTGCTTGGCCCAGAGACTCCGCCCATCCAACCTGAGCACAGCTGAACTTCACAGACAATTGGCCTGGAGGTCAACCCCTCCAAGTGCTAACAATGATTAACCTGAGCTTAACTTCAACAAGACTGTGCAACCCATATCCACCTCAGGTAACCTGGGAGGTTGAGCCACTGTCCCTAGTAGGAAGTCTACCACACAAAGCTAATTGACCAACTCAGGGAAACAGCCACTATGCAGAGACATGGAAAGAAATCAGATGTGAAAGAAATGGAGGAAAAAAATACAACTGGACATAGAATTCAAAACCACAGTTATAGGGCTTCTCAAGAGGCTCCAACAAAAGGTCGAGGCCTATAAGGAAATAAGCAAGACCGCAAAGGAAATGAATGAGTCCTACAAGGTTATGAAGGAGACCTGCAAGGAAATGATCAAGACCAATGTGGAAATGAAGGAGACCTTCAAGGATATAAAGAAGACTCTCAAGGATATGAAAAAGGACCAACCAGAAATTAAGCATACACTGACTGAAATAAAAAATATTATACAAAGACCTAAAAGTACTCTGGAGCACCCCAAGAACCAAGTTAAAGATTTGAAATACAAAGAGGGAAAATCCTCTCAGCTGAAAATGAAAGAAACCAAAAGAATCCAAAAAATTGAAGATAGTGTAAGGGGCCTCTGGGACAACCTCAAGCATACCAACATCCGAATTATAGGGTTGCCAGAAAAAGAGAGAGAGCAAGACAATGAAAACCTATTTGAAGAAATAGTGACCAAAAACTTCCCACACCTGGTGAAAGAAATTGACTTAGGAGTCTAAGAAGCGCACCGAACCCTAATATATAGGAACCCTAAGAGGACCACACCAAGACACATCATAATTAAAATGCCAAGAGCAAAAGACAAAGAGAGAATATTAAAAGCAGCAAGAAAGAAACAGTTGGTTACCTATAAGGGAGCACCCATACGATTGTCAGAGGATTTCTCAACAGAAATGATGCAGGCCAGATGGGAGTGGCAAGAAATATTCAAAGTGATGAATAGCAAGAATCTACAACCAAGATTACTCTATCCAGCAAAGCTATCATTCAGAATTGCAGGCCAGATAAAGTGCTTCACAGATAAGAAAAAGCTAAAGGAGTACATCACCACCAAACCAATATTATATGAAATGCTGAAAGATATTCTTTAAGAAGAGGAAGAAGAAAAAGATGAAAGTGTAAATTAGGAACAACAAATACACATCTATCAACAAATGAATCTAAAAATCCAGTGAATTAATAAGCTGATGAACAGGATAAACTGGTGAATGTAACAGAATCACGGACATAGAGAGGGAATGGACTGATAACTCTTGGGGAGAAAGGGGTGTGGGAAGTGCAGCAAGAGACTGGACAAAAATCATGCAACTATGGTAGAGGACAGTGGAGGGGGGTGAGGGCGGAGGGTGGGATGGGTACCAGGTGGAGGGGAACTATGGGGGGGGGGGAGGGAACAATGTAATTAATAAACTGAACAATAAAGATTAAAAAAAAAAAAAGAGTAGTGGGATCCTTATACTTTGTCTTTATTTCAACCAGGGATTTTTTTTTTGTCCTTGGACAAAAGTCAGGTCCCATTAACTTGTGAAATAGGAGTTGTTATCTCTCTTTTTTTTTTAACTGATCAGCTGGATATCTTTCCAAAGATTTGGTGTCTGAAAGAAAATTCAGTAAGTGAGAAAGTTTAACTAGATTCAAAACAGTCCTGCCATGTACCCAAGAAGAGTAGGAGAAGTCAAGTCATCCATAGAGGCATCAAAAATAAAGCTTATAAGGATGTACTGTACATTTGGAGCAGGGAAAGTTTCAGTCTAAATTTTAAGCATTTCATTTCATCAGTCAGTAGCAGTTGATATTTAAAAAATATAAAAACAAAAGAGATCCTATCTAATAAAAGAGTAATATACAAATTGATTGTCACTCCAAGACACAAGATGGCTGCCACAAGAGGGCCTGCAGGGGAGAGCAGTTGTGGGCAGTTAGGGGTGACCAAGCCAGCAGAGGAGGGCAGTTGGGGGTGACCAGGCTGGCAGGGAAGGGCAGTTGAGGGAGACTAGGCCAATAAGAGAGGGCAGTTGGGGGGGACCCAAGCCTTCAGGGGAGGACAGTTAGAGGTGACAAGGCTAGCACAGGTTGGCAGTTAGGGGTGACCGGGCCAGCAGGGGAGAGCAATTGGGGCCTGCAGGGCAAGATAATTAGGGGCAACCAGACTGGCAGGGAGCACAATTAGGGGTGAGGAGGCCCGGCAGGGGAGGGTAATTAGGGGCAAGCAGGCTGGCTGGGGAGTGGTTAGGAAGTGATCAGGCTGCAGGCAGAAGCAGATAAGGGCAATCAGGCAAAGGCAGGCAAGTGGCTGGGAGCCAGCAGTCCTGGTTTGTGAGAGGGATGTCTGACTGCCCATTTAGACCTCCCTAAATGGGCAGTCAGATATCCCTCAAGGGGTCCCAGATTGGAGAGGGTGCAGGCTGGGCTGAGCTGCCCCCTCCCCCCCAATGGATGAATTTCGTGCACCGGCCTCTAGTTAATAATAGTAATAGACAACCAGGAAATTCTGAAACTTCTTAATTGATTCAGAAGGAAGGATATTTTTATACACACCATTGTAGTAGGGTGTCTTTTATTACTGCCTAAGCAAGTTACAATAGTATAACCATGTCTGTCCCAGGCTGTGCTGCAGAAAAACTTTAGCAGTTTAAATGTTTAGGGTAGAAAAGATAATCTTTAACATAACATAGAAAATGCTTCATCAGATCAAAACAAACAAGCAAACAAATAGAAGCAGGTCAGTTTTCCCTTTTTGGCATTGTGCAGGACCATATGCTACCAGAGAAGAGAATTTAAAAATAGCCTGTCACACAGCCCACAGTGTAGCCCTGGGACATGGTGGGGGTGGGAAGGATTGCCTCACACTTAATAATACTGACACTTCACATTTATACCAACTCTTCTCAAAGTGTTTTTTTTTTTTTTTCCGTTATTTTGCTTTTTTTAAAAAAGGAATATTCCTGATGTCTCTGTTAGTTGATCAGGAGGTGGTGCAATTCTTCCCACTTTATAGAGATGATTGAGGTATTAAAAGGTAAAGTCACTAACTCAGGATTACAGAGTGACTCAGGGATCTGTCTTGTGCTGTTCAAAACACAATGGGATGCCAAGTGACAGCCACGAGTTCATAGGATGTTGCACAAAAAAGAAAATGTTTCCCACCACTTCCATTTTGAAATGCACTTGCCTCTTTCATTTTAAGCATTCCATAGGTTTCTAAATTTAAGGCTAATTTGTTAGAAGCCAGTGATCTATATTTGCAGACCAACTTCCATAGTCACAATAACAAGGTAATTTTTCACATCTCTGTAACTCCTTACACCTGAGATGGTTTTACAATCTGCTGTCTCACCAGATCTAGGTAACAAGCTGTCATTTAGGCAGAGCCAGAGTATGATGCAGGGAACAAAAGCTCAGGGTGTGAGGGAACTTTCTCACCTGGTTGGTAAAACCGACACTGACCAATACCTACCTCATCTCTCTGTAGGTCTGGGCTTTTTTCCTGCTGTCTCCTAGGCCTCCTAGGTCTAAGCAATGTGGTGTGACTTGATGCAGAGTGTCTGTTACTAGGAAAAATGTTTCCTCTGTGCTGGGGGTGGGGGGGGGGGGAGGATACTCTTCCACCCAACAGCTTCTAGTAAGTTACATAACCTGAAGGGTGAAGTCTATATGTGGCAAAAACTAGGAGAAGTCAGTAATAAGTTCCTTTTTCAGGGGAAGAAAAAAACTCTTGGCATGCTGATGATCCAGGTGGACAATTTGGAGATGTGTGGGGTCCTCTAAGGTGTTGCTGGCTAGCCTTAACTCCTGTTCTGACCCGAACTCCCTCTGCTCTGTACCATACCCACTCTTCTTCCAACACCCTGAATTCTTGTGTTTTCCTATTCATTGGGCGAAACCCCCATCCTGGTGAAATGAATGATCCTCTCTCACCTCAATTCGTTGCACTTGAGCAGCAGAATGCTGTTAACATAGCAGACCATGCTGACCGTTCACTTTAAATTTATGACCACAACCCTCAAATGGACACTGCTAGAGAGCCCTGCAACACTTCTAGAAAACTGGATCTTTTACTCTTTCACCTCCCTCCTTCAGCCTCCCCCATGCTTTATCCTCTTATATCCCCCAGGATGATGACCCTCCTTCCTTACAATCAGGGGAAAATAATTCCATCTTTCCAACACCGGCTCCTTTATTCCCCTGCATCTGTGCCCCACCTGCTGCCTCCCTCCTGTTCCTCCCTCCTGTTAGAGTGGATGCAGTTTCATGGTTTCTAAGACTGACCTTTCCAATAGTCCTCCCGAGTCTCCTTTCTCTTTTGCAGCATCATTTTCTCTTGTTCTGTTACATGCATCCTATCAGTATTCAAATATACCTTTAAAACCACCAGTAAAATACAACTAACTCTCCCTTAATCCTACACATCCCTTCAGCTACCACCCCTTTCTTTCATGCCATCATAAAAATCTGCAAAAGTAAGATCTACATTTCTGTCCTATGCTTCTTCAGTCCCATCAACTCTGCTTCCTCAGCTCTGCTTCACCTTTCTTTGGATCTTATCCCTTCACTTAAACAGCCCTTTACTAATGGTCCCCATGCTTCCAGAGCGAAGTGTACTCAATTTAATGGACTATTATTTAGTAGAATTCAGCATGGTTTATTTTTTCCACTTTTTTTGAATGTTTTCTTCACTTGCTGTCTGTGATTCCACACTAACCCGGTTTAATCTTGCCTTCCTATCTCATTGTCTGACTCTTTCTCCTCTTTGTCAGATTTTGGAGGTTCTTGTCTTTATTTATTCTTTTTGCACTCTTCCTAGGTGAACTCATTAAGTCCCATAGCATTCCCATACCATCTCTATGCAGATAACTCCCAGATCTCTACCTCCATCTGACCTCTCCCTTGAGCTCCAGAGTTGATAACTCTAATTATGTGTGAAATATCTAATGGGCATTTCACACAAGGCATGACTCAAAAACAAACAATTGATTTACCCCTACCACACCGCCTATAAGTCTTTCCTGTCACGATAAGTGGTACTGAACCTTCTAGTTATTTGTTCATAGCAAATTACGAAGTCATTCTCTGTGTGTTTTTTTTTCATTTCCCTCAAACCACGCATTTGAACATATGTCAATTTAGAATATTTTTCATCATCTCCACTGCTGAACACTTTATTCCAACTATCATCATGTTCTTGTCCAGACTTTTGCCCCTATAGTCAGCCTTTTACACGGTGGCCATAATGATGCTTCTAAAATCATAAATTATAATGTCACATTTTGGCTGAATAATCTTACTATGAACTATAAAACTCTGCAGGGCCTGGCCCCTGCCTACCTGTCTAACATCATCTCCCTCGACTTTCAACCTTGTCCACAGAGTTCACTGGTCTTTTCTCCTTCAGACTTGCAAATACTTCTCAATCAGAGGACATTTGCACTTGCTTTCCTATTTGGATGTTCTTTTGGATTTCTAACAGTGTTTCATCTTGTCATTCAGGCCTCAGAACAAATATCATTTCCTTAGAACAAATACACCTGGTCAATCTTGCTAAGGTTTTCTTTCCCAAGATCAAATAAATATTGCATCTCCAACCCCCCACCCCCCTTAGACAAGTGTTTTTCCTTAGTTTGATTTTGGTGAATTATACCCTCAACTTTTATAGTGAGTCAGTATAAAAATGGACATTGAAATGTGCAGCTACACTGTCTCTTGTGGTTTCTGAGGACATTATTTGTCATGTCACTCAATAACCTTTTCTATAAAGCCCCAAATGAGAAATTCTTTTAGGTCTAAGTGCTAGAAAAGCTTTGCTTCCCTTGAGGAACTGAAAATGACACAATTGACTTTGTTTTGTTTTTCTTCACTTCTTTTATTTTATTCTCTCTCTCTCTCTCTCTCTCTCTCTCTCTCTCTCTCTCACTCTCTCTCTCTCTCTCTTTCTCTCTTGATCAGAGTCAAAATTTTAGCTGAAGTATTGCAAATCTGTGGGATTATAATTACCTGTCTACTAGATAGCTTGTCTAATAGAACTTCCTACAGTCATGGAAATATTCTGTATCTGCAAAGTCTTATTAATAGCCACTAGCCACATGTGGCTACTGAACACTTGAAATGTGGCTAGTGAACCTGAAAAACTAATTTTTGAATTATATTTAATTGTAATTAACTTATATTTAAGCCTAGTGGCTACCACACTGGCCAAATGTGTAGCCACTGTATCTATTCCTTCACCTTCTAAATCCTAGGAAGTTGGCCCTAGGTTGCCTATTTGGAATCTGAGGCAGCTCCTTCATGACCATGACTGAGACAGGGTAACTGGTAAACCAAATGACAACGTATAAGAATAGTTCTATCTTCAATACATCATCAGGAAAGGATGGCCTACACTAAATATTGATTATTTGGGTGTTACTATTTTTTTAATACAGAATGATGTGTTATTTCTTGTATTATATAAAAGCACAGGATTGAAGCGAGAAGATCTGAGTTCTTAGTTCCAGCTCAGTTACTAAGTAGCTGTATGACTATGATCAAGTCAAAGGTTCCTCTTCTCTCAAATGAGAGATTGGACCAAATGACCTTTAATTTCTTGCCTCACACTAGCCATAAAAATGATAGCAAACATTTACAGAGTCCTTAGAATGTGCTGAGGTACAATAGTGTATTTGGTTCTATGAAGGTTGAAGCTATTGCTTCCATTTTTAAAACAGAAGAAACTGAGCTTTTATGTTTCCAGAGGACACAGAATTGACAAATGGTGAATTCTCTGTCTGAATCTCTTTGTTCTGGTGCCAGGACCTACCTTTTTACCTGTTCTGCCCTCTCTAGAATGTTTTTTAGATAGGCCAGAAAACCACTGTTTTTCTGCTTAAATGAGAAGTTTTTTTTAATTGTTTCAACCAAAATTTCCCAGTGGGCTCAAATATTGTCTCCTGAGCTCTTGGAGGGCCAGGAAGGGCCCAGTACAGACAGAATTAATAGGTCACTTGCCTCCGGGCAAGAACAATCTTGCTTATTTGTCCAGTATGCCATACAAATAGTATCACTTTCTAAGTATGCCATGATATGAAAGATGCTGGGAAGCATGTGGGCTTATCCATATGTTATGACTCACTAGCAGGGTTTATCTTGGACTTTTCACAAGTTATACCACACACATTCAAAAGATTCTATCCTGAGGGGATGTTTTATCCCACAAATCTCAATTCTCATTCCCTGAGAGTGGGGTATCTCAGTCATCCCTAGATTTCCAAAATGTCCATCTCAGCAACTGGCCCTAAGCTAACCCTCAATAAAGAAGTTATTTTTTTTATACACCAGTGTTTTTATGTTGGTTAGAATCCTAGAAAGTTAGAGCCAAAAAGAGCTTTAGAAATTTTAAGTACAACCCAATGAGAGTAAAGGATCTTATCAAGGTCAGTCTCAAAGTTGGAAGTAAAACTCTGGTCTCTCTCATGCTCAGTCCAGGGCCTCCCTCCTCTTCCCTTTCTCCTTGTCACCCACTTATGCTCTCCATGCAATACCCAACTGATAGACTACTTCTTTGGGAGATGAGGCATAGAAAACATAACTGAAATTTCATCTTGCCTCTACAGATGTCAGAAGCAACAGAGCCCCAGTGGTACATCCCCTAGCACCATCAAAGGCCACAGACCCATGAGAACCATCCAGCCTACCCTGAAACACCCAGAGAGCCACATGCCTGAAGGCTGCAGCAGTGCTTAGGAAAGTGAGAGGAAGTGGAAACGTGTGAGCAGAAGGCTCAAAGCAACGGGCTCACCACCGGAAAAAAAATAAAAATAAACATGCTCAGAAATAGTGTAACTGATATGCAAAGAAGATTAAAACAAGGGTTTTAAAATATCTTGTCTGCTTTAGAGGAGGTGGGGGTGATAAATGAAGCAAGGCTACAAAAGTATGTTGGGGAGGTGGGGGTTAGAGGGGTGCTTCTCTGCAGCCTGCCAGGCCATGGGAGCTTGGGTCCCAAGGGTATTTCAGATGAAAATGTGGAAGGTAGAAATTTTCATGGGTAGTTCAGAGGCAGACATAAATTCAGGATCAAGAACCCCAGAGCATCTCAGCCCCAAAGTCCTCCATGCGTATCCCTCTTGCTATTCCCTGACATCCTGCCCCATTTCGACATTTGTCCCAGGGAAGAGCATTACAGATCAGACAAGCCAGCAGTGGAGGCACTTGGGAATCGACCCAACCTGGCTACACTTGAAGACTCAAGTAGTAGTTTGGAATCCATGTTCCAGGGTTAAGGGCAGGGGCTTAGCAAACTTATGTAATACAAATTCTCCAATCTTGCAAAGTGCAATTCCCTTTCCTTTCAGTGTGTTTTGAACAACTTCAGAAATGCTCTCTCTTTAAAAGAACAGTTTTCTTTTGAAACTTGTTCCTGAAATGGGAAACCAAAAGGCTAGCGATGACCATGCTGACTGTTTTTAGCCTCCTCCTGCCAATTTAACCATTTCTAATAATAACTCAAGGATCATGGGACATTCCCAGCATCAGAGGACCATCAGTCAACAGCATATGTACAAAAGAGAGTATTCATTCCTCTATGGATCTAGAGCAGTGGTTCTCAACCTTTCTAATGCTGCAACCCTTTAATACAGCTCCTTATGTTGTGGTGACCCCCAACCATAAAATTATTTTTGTTGCTACTTCATAACTATTATTTTTCTACTGTTATGAATCATAATGTAAATATCTGTGTTTCCCGATGGTCTTAGGCTCTACAGCAGCAGTTCTCAACCTTTCTAATATCACGCTAGAACCACTAGCAGGGTAGGTGACAAATGGTGAATTCTCTGTCTGAATCTCTTTGTTCTGATGCCAGGACTGGACCAGAACTGCTGCTGTAGAGCCTAAGACCATCAGAAAACACAGATATTTACATTACGATTCATTAACAGTAGCAAAATTACAGTTATGAAGTAGCAATGAAAATAATTTTATGGTTGGGGTCACCACAACATGAGGAAATGTATTAAAGGGTTGCTGCATTAGAAAGGTTGAGAACTGCTGCTATAAACGAAGGCGGGCACATTTAATAGTTTAATTGTAAAATAGACATTTTTCACTTTTGACCCAACATGTTTTGATGGTTTCTTGTTTAGAAATGATAAGGAAAATCTTACACCACACTCTTCTCGAACCTGACATCATAGAAAAACACCAGCCCTGGAATGAGATGGGAGACTGAAGGTAGAGTCTACCTGCAATTCCTGCTCTCTAGGATCAGAGACTAGTGTGCTTGACAGGCTGTGAAATTTCACAAGGGAGAGTTCACTGTGGGCTGAAGGTGTTCAGGGGAGACTTTAATGAAGTTTCATCTTGAAGGATAAATAGGGGTTGAAGTGTGGGGAGGTCTAGGGAAGCAACAGGATGAAGGCCTAAAAGTTTAAAAAGTGCATGGGAAATGGTAGGAAATTCACATAGACCCATTAGGCTGAAGCCATGGAAATAATTTTGGGGAGACACTTTGGAGTCACACTGGGAGATCCTTCAAAGTCCAGCTGAATCACTGGAATTTCATTCTGCAGGCATTTAGGAGTCTCCAAAGCTTTGTGAATGCAAATAGTCTCAAAAGAAGGATGTTTTAGAAAGTTCCATTTAGCTGGGTATGCAAGATGGATAATAAGGAGAGCTGAGAGAAGGAAGATCATAAGAAGCACTGGACTTGGAGTGCTTTCTAACTATACAAACTCGATCAGATCAGTCCCAGATAGATGCATAAACATATATAATTATCTCCTCTTTAATGTGAACACCTGCTCTGCTTATCCTTCAGGGAGGTCTTGGACATCACATGCAGTGAAGTTAAAATGCTTTTGTAAACTATAAAACTGCAGAACAAACATGAGAGATAATGACCCAGGCTGGCAAGATGCCATGGAAGCATGAGTTGGTTGGTGGCCCTGGGGATGGGTGGTATGAGGGTAGGTTGAATTAATAGTAACCCTCCATTTGGGGGCATCTCCTCTCTGGGGACATATTTTGTTTCCTCCTTGGTACCTCTTGTGTCACCTGGCAAAGACTGGCTAGCAGAAGATGAAGACATGTTGAGCTGATAGTAAGGGGTCAAAGAAAACCCTAGGTCTCTAGTAAGTTTATCAAGGGAAAGAAAAAATAAACACAAAGCTAGCTTTTCAATCTCAACCTAGAAATAAAAATAAACACTTGAGATACTGTTTTGGAGAGTTGCTGAGTAATTGTGAAGGACAAAGAAGAGTCAGTTTGCACAAGGTGATAGATAGCTCAATGGCAAGATCTTGCCAATGGAGGTGTCTGGGAAGGTGCAAGCAGAAATCAGCTCTGCTATTCTCAGGAGCTACTCATTGGAAGGCAGGCTTTGGTATCTTGGATTAGAAGAGTTAATACAAATGAGTAGGGTAAAAATTGCTGATACTGATACTAGTTTAGGAAAGTTGGGAGAGAACCATCTGGGCTTGCAGCCAACCCTGGGCTTCTAGTAGAAGCATTTCATAATCTCCTCCTTTCTTCATGTGTTATGTCCTTGGATTAAATAGCCAGTGGGGGCATTTTGGGGCCATGGACAGTATACTGGACTGAGAGCCAGGCCTGGCTCTAAAACTGCCCAGTCATGTGACCTTTCCTCTGGGGCTGGGTTAGATAAGACTGCATGATTCCTGGGGCTCCCTGCAGGTCTACACTTCTGAGAAGTAGGGGACAGGCCAAGTTCTCTTTTTAGGATGGAATTCAGAGAGGACAGCTACTGTGAGTGAACTGACCTACAGCCTAGAATGTCTGTGTCCTGTGACCAAGCTTCGCTCTAGCCATGACAGCAACATGGGAATTTCAAAAGAGTTCAGCTTGGGGCAGAGACAAACTGTGCTTGCCAATCAAGCCTTGTGGCTCAGATAAACCCAAAAGCTGGGACCCCTCTGAATTCATCTTTATCAAGCTGTAGATTTCCATGTAACTTGGAGGAGAATACCCCTAATCAATTCCATATACAAGATCAGCATCTTCTCTTTGAGCCCGTGAGAGCATAAGCCACAGGTTATTCCACTCCCACTCCCATTTTTCTTCCCCAGGTCTCAGGAAACAGGATGTATTTCTTTTCATTCTCCCATTTCCCAAGTAGATTCTCAGTGATAGGTGATAAATCCAACACTCTCTCTCTCTCACACTCACTTCCCATGTTCTTTCTGTTGACTAAGAATAGCTTTGGGAAGTAGGGTGTTGGGGTATGAAGGCAAAGTTCATAGAGCTGACCAGTTGGTCCCTCTGGCTGCCCAGACTGTGCTGTGTGTCTGTGCAGGCACAGTCTGACTCATCTCTGAAGAGGGACCCATTACTCCTGAGTAGCTCAGAGTTACCACCTATGTTCTCTGGCTTTCCCTAGAGGGTCCATAGGAACATACAAATGAAAGAAATCTTTAGTGAGTACCTACTGAATGCCAGGATAATTTTTTAAATGAGAGAAGAGATCCAGAGGTGGTCTGTCACAGCCTCTGCTTCCAATGAGGAAGACAGGTAAGTGGGAAAACCACTACAATAACATGGAGAATTTGGGAGTGTCCACAAGCACAGGGAGACTTCAAAAAGAGAAGAAAGAGAGCTGTGTGGAAGAGATAAGTTGCTATAGAACAATAATCAACATTATCATCATTATTATGGTTATTATTATAGCTAACTTTCATTGAGCCCCTTGTGTAGTATCTTAGTTTCTCTTTAGGAAAGTTCTTCCCTTTTAGATAGCATCATTTAGTAGATAAAGAACATGAGGCTTAGAGAGGTTAAGTAACTTTCTTAAGGCCACCCAGCTAGTAAATGAGTAGAGCTCATGGTATCCATAGAGTTATGGATGTGAAGACAGCTTGGAGTGGAAAAGTGGAGCTCAATTTTGTTGGAGTAGGGGAACTATGGGCAATAAGATCAATGTGACTTGAGGGTTAGCGAGGAGTTTGACTTTGTCCTAGAGGCTTCAGGGAGACTAGGAGTGTTGAAGTAGGTCAATGGAATAATGAGAAACTGGCTTTTGGAGTGGCCCTTTAGTAGTGAGTGCACATGGACTGCATGGAGGACTAAAGGCAAGGTGGTGGGCTGAGAGACTAGAGTAGAAAATGATAGTGATGAGGGCTTGAGTTATCATGCCAGGAGGAAAGAGAAAATCAACCTTAGTTTGTTTATCTACCCCTCTGCCCTTAGCATAAAAGGTATAGCAATCAGAGAATGAGGTGTAGAAAAACAGTCTGTACTCTGGTTCCATGGGTGTCTGGGAAGCTTTCCTGTTGCCTGGCACCAGTGAGGGGCTGGCATCCTCCTAATCTTTAGCAAGCAGTGTATACTTTTAATTAGAACTCCTTGTACATATCCATTCCATACCGTTTCTCAATCACTCTTCTCCCCAAAGCAGTAGAACCAAATGAATTAGAGTTATTTTAATGGAATCAGGGTCTGAAGGAGAATACCTGCGTGGAACCAGAGATTCTCTTAGTCTTCAGGAACCTTCAATAGGTCCAACAGGAGGTGGATCAGAGAGAGATAGAGAGGGGGAGGGAGGTGTGCCTAGTGATGACTCAGTGTGGTGATGTCTGACAGAAGCCTGAGGACACTGCAGTGGGTACACTTTCTATTTCTAAATTCCCAAGGAACTTCCTGCAATGGCTTCGGCTGAGGCCAAGGCATAAATGAGAGCTACAAAGCTTTCTGCCTCAGTTAAGTTTAACTGCCGTGATCAAGCTCCTGATACTTCCAAAGAGCTGCTTTGATGTCTCAGAGAGCAGTACACGGTGGCGTTTCCAGATCTAACTTTCCCAGAAAGGAATGCCAACACCATAATAGTGGAATAAAGGGCCCCTAGAAACCATTTAATGCAATTCACGAATGCCCAGAATAGGCATGTAACTGAGACATAGTCTCCTCTCTTCTTGGTTTATTTACTTTAAAATAGTGCTTGTTGTCTGGCCATGTGGCTTAGTGGTTAAGCATCAACCTATGAACCAGAAGGTCATGGTTGGGTTCCCAGCCAGGATACATGCCCTGGTTGCGGACTTGATCCCTAGTGGAGGGCATGCAGGAGGCAGCTGATCAATGAGATCAATGATTTTCTCTCATTATTTATATTTTCTCTCTCCCTCTCCCTTATTCTTTGAAATAAATAAAAATATATTTAAAAATAAATAAATAAAAAATAAAAAATAAAAAAAGTGCTTGTTATGTGCAGGTACTGTTGTAAGCACCTTGTAAGTTATTAACTTATTCAATGCTCAAAATGATCATTATAAGGTATCTTTACCCCATTTTACTGGTAAGAAAACTGAGGCACAGTGACTTGAAGTAAGTTAGCCAAGGCTTAGGGTGATTGGTAGAAACAGGATTGAGCCCAGGCAGTTTGGCTACAGGGTCCAAACTCTGGACCCCTACACTCTGTTACTCTTTATTCTAGAGAGAGAGAGAGAGAGAGAGAGAGAAGAGAAGAGAAGAGAAGAGAAGAGAAGAGAAGAGAAGAGAAGAGAAGAGAAGAAGAGAGATGAGAGCAAATCATTTCTAAAGTTACACCAAGCTCTAACACTTTGTGATTCAGTGGAATCAGTAAGTGGGTAGGGATTAGGCTGTGAGTAATCAGTGGGCTGTTAAATATGCCCTGGTGTGACACAAATACCATGTGCCTGTTAATTTCACTGAGCCCAATATTGGTGTGTCACCAATCCAGTTGTGAATCAGTGGGTGTGCTGACCCACTGTGGAGCCCCAGATCTTCACATCAGGAACCCACATATTCTGTACCTATTTGTAAACCTCTATTGTAAAACCAAAGCTAAACCCAAGCAAAGAAGTAAGATGAGGAAGTAACTGTCAAGATTTGGGCTGCAGAAGTACAGTGATTCAGCAAAATAAGGACAGGAGGAAATACCTGATCTTAAGTGCTGGCTGTGGAGATAGGCCAGGAGCTTCAGTTTCTTTAGCAAGGAGGTGAGGAAGATGATTGGTTGTTGGCAATGGGGTTACTTGAGTGGAAGACATATAACCTTCCAAGTAGTGGCCCAAATGAGAAAGCCTCTGTATGATAATACAATATCAAATTTCCTACTTTGTTTAAACATTCAAATGGGATATAGCTAAGTTCACATTGTGGATTTCCCAGTGGGAAAGTAGCAGTAGCATGGAAAGAACATTGACCTAGTACTGAAACATCTAACTTCCCACCCTGGATCAGCTCCCAGCTAGGTGAGAGGCAGTACATGAATCACATCCCACCTTGGCCTCAGTTTATTTATAATAACAGTAACTATTTGTTGAGCACTTGGTATGCTGAGAACAGTTCTCAGAATTTGACATGTATAACCTTATCTTATTTATGACATGTATAACCAATAATCATGAGGGAGGCACTATGATTATTGCTGTGAACCTGAGGAAGAAAAGTAGGCTCAGAGAGGTGAAAGAAACTTACCCAAGGTGATACACTAAGCAGTGGAGCTGGGATTGCTCCCACATTGTCTAACTACTTTCATTGTCCTGAGACATAATATTGTACTCTTTGTGTATTTATAGAGAAAGGGCTGGGCTCTCTGGATGTACTGCTCACAATCTTATTTAGGATATTTGTAGTGAAGGTGGTCCTGCCAAAAGCAGTAAATGGTTTTGCTCAGCACTGGGCTCTGGACTGAGTCAGTCTTTGCTAAGACATTTGTTTTCAGTGAAGTAGCTTCCATCGACCTCCTCTGGAAAGTCAGCTCCATATTTCTAGTGATAAGCACTGTGCCCAACATGTAGTCAGTGCTCAATGAATTTGTTGAAAAATGTATGGAAAAGCAATTGGAAGTGGCAAAGCAGAGGAGCAGCTGAAGTGATGGGAAATATAAGAGAAGCAGAACAGAATTGGCTCAGTGGGGTGTGTGCTGGCTCAGGTGGGCTAAAAGCTAGAGATCTTTAAGTGTTGAGATTTTTGCTTTCAGATCCAAAGCTGCAATGTGGCATGCGAACCCCTTATAATAAACTCTTCATTGAGGAATCCACGTATAGAAATGTCTGCTGAGGTCTACCCCAGAGGATCTGGCTGCTAAAGAAGGGCTTGGAGAGTGGAGGGTCCAATTCCACCAGCTCTCAGGGAGGCCTTGGCAAGCCCATCAGCCTCCTTTGGCTGAGCTTCCCTCCTGTATCCAACTCATTCCCAACCCTTTATATCCTCACCCAAAATTTCCTTCCTTCTTAGGAAGTATATCAAGCTCTGGTCTTTCCTGCCACCACCTGTCTATCACAACTTACCTGTCCTGTGTCCCGTGCCCTCAGGATCTTGTTCTCTACTAATTGACATTTGTCCTGTTAACATGAACATAAAAGTAACTTTCAAAGTAAGAGATAAATAAGCATTTATTTGAGATCAATAAGTATAGCTACTGGGGAATCATTAATTCAGTCAGAAGCCCAAATAATGTACCAATTTAGAGACAAATATAATAGGTATTTATAAGAAGGGGCTGGGGAACAATCACTTCTCTAGAAAGAAGGCATTTCCATTGATGCAGACAACACAACATAGTGATGCTAATTCTAAACAATGTTTTAATTTTTAGTCCAGTAGTCATTAGTTCAGTAACCATAATGATTCCTTTCTTGTTATCTTTCCAAACAATTCTTCTGTTAGGCACAAGATTGTTTAGGCTGTCTTTTAACATTCCAGAGATTTGAGGTATAAGACATGCAAGGCAGTTCTGGCATGGCAGCTCCAGCTCCATTTTTAAAAAATTGATTTCAGAAAGGAAGGAAGAGGGAGAGAGAGATAGAAACATCAATGATGAAAGAGAATAATTAGTCAGATGCCTCCGGCACCCCCCCACCCCCAACTAGGGATCAAGCCTAAAACTCAGACATGTGCCCTAACCAGGAATTGAACCATGGCCTCCTGGTTCATAGGTCAATGCTCAACCCCTGAGCCAAAACAGCCGAGCTCCAGCTGCAGTTCTAAGTGGCTCCATTTATATTATTATTTGCAATCTTCAGTCACTCTGATGAGCACATCTGCCGGAGAACTATTGGGTATTTATATGCGTTATACTGATAAAATATTCACACTGTACCATGTCTTTGACATCATAGTTAATGATGGGACTTTTCAGTACTGTAATAGGTTTATAGGGGAAATTTTTATTGATTACTATGACCCAGTACACAAAATTCGTGTACAGGGAGTTGGGGGGATATCCCTCAGCCCAGCCTGCACCCTCTCCAGTCTGGGACTCCTTAGGGGATGTTTGACTGCCAGTTTAAACCAGCAGTCAGACATTCCCTCTCACAATCCGGGACTGCTGGTTCCTAAACACTCACCTGCCTGCTTACCTGATTGTCCCTAACCGCTTCTGCCTGCCAGCTTGATTACCCCCTAACCACCATCCTGCAATATTAATTGATGTTTAACTGCTCCCCTGCCAGCCTGTTTGCCCCCAACTTCACTCCTCTGCTGGCCTGGTCACCCCTAACTGCCCTCCCTTGCAGTCTTGATCACCCCCAACTGCCTTCTCTTGTAGGCCTGGTTGCCTCCCAACTACCCTCACCTGCTTGCCTGATCACCCATAACTGCCCTCCCTTGCAGGCCTTGAACCTCTCACTGTCCTCCCCTGCTGGCCATCTTGTGGTGACCATCTTGTGTCCACATAGAGGCAGCCCTCTTGTGTGTTGGAGTGATAGTCAATCTGTGTATTACTCTTTTATTAGATAGGATTGAGGCCTGGTGCATGGTTGGGGACCAGCTGGTTTGCCCTGAAGGGTGTCCTGGATCAGGGGGAGGTTCCCTTGGGGTGTGGGGCAGCCTGGGCGAGGGGCCTATGGTAGTTTTCAGGCTGGCCATGCCCCCCAGGGACCCAAGCGGAAGCCCTGGGATCTGGGACTAATTTATGTTCTACAATTGAAACTTTGTAGCCTGGAGTAGAGCCACGCCTTCTGCTTGCTCCATGGTGACAGCCATTTCTGTTTGAAACTTTGTAGCCTAGAGTGGAGGCCTAGGCTAGGGCTTGGCTTCCTCCATCACCCCAGCAACCCTAGCCTCTTCTTTGTCCAGCTCTGTGGCTGCCGCCATTTCTGTTGGGATTATGTATCTTCTATAATTGAAACTTTGTCGCATTAAGTGGAGGCTTAGGCTGGCAATGGCAGGCAGAAACCTTGGCTTCCTCTGTTGCTAGGGAAACCCAAGCCTCCCTCCTGCTCTCAGTGGCAGTGGCCATCTTGGTTGGGGTTTATTTGCATAATTTGCTCCTGATTGGCTGGTGGGCGTGGCTGGTGGTGTGGCTTGATTGGAGGTATGGTCAATTTGCATATTACTCTTTTATTAGATAGGATAATCACAATAGCCACTGATTCAATGGACAAAACACTTCCTTGTCTTCCATCTCATTGGAGTGTCATGTGCAAAGGCAGGTAAGGGGCTCTATGGGACTGTGAGAGAAGACCTGTGTGGCCCGAGCTCTGCCACTAACTGGGTTTTCTCAGCTTCTTCTTTTTACATGAGAGAAGGTTGATGAGATGAGAATAGAACCTCTTTGACTTTAAACCTTTTCAAATCTAGGTATTTGGAGCTGTGTTTTACAGAGAGCAAATGAGATTTAGTTGATCTGGCCTGTCTGGAATCCATGGCCTTCTTACATGGCTTCCTTATGTGGCTTTCCAGTGTAAAAGTGCCATCCATCTTGGGGAAGGCAGTACAGGGGTTATTATTATACTCATTTCACAGACAATGATATAGAGTAAGCATGTCAAACTCATGTCCTATGGACCACATGCAGCCCACAATGAATATTTTTGTGGCCCAGTCTAATATAATGGTATATAAGAAATGTTTTAATAACAATTTCATAGCTTAATTTTTACAATATCCTGTTACACATAATTATTACAACAAACTACCACATTTGCTAATGACTGATTACTATAATCATGTTATATTCATTTCCCTTACTCACCTTATTCGCAGGCACAACATTTCTCTTCACTAATACTAGCAGTGAATATTTTAGCAGCCGATTGCCAATCATTAGTCTTGGACTGACTTATTGGGTATGCACAACAGGAAATATTTCACTTTCAGAGAACAAGAAAATATATTTATTTGCTTTAAACTTATTAATTTTTGTAGTTATTCAATGTCTGGTAAGTTAATGTTCAAGAAAAATATTAATTTTATTAAAATGTTTTATTATTTTATGTTAATAATTACTTGTTTATTTCAGCCCTTTGTATTCCACATGTTTCTATTGAAATAAACCCATGTTTCTATGAAAAGTGAAGCTTTTGTTTTTTGCAGCCCACATAAATTTAAACCTTGTTTATTTGGTTCATGTTAGCCTTTGAGTTTGACATGCTTAACATAGAGACTCAGAGGGATTAAATGAATTGTCCAGGGTCATACAAGCAAAATGAAGGAACTGGGATTTAAACCCAGGCCACAGGATAACCAATCTTGCCTTTGGGGTTAGCAGGTTTTTCCTGAGACCTGGGACCAAATTGGCTCCTAGAGAGCTGTAGCTGGGCTCTGGGGTGACTCCATTCTTGAAAGGACAGGGCTACCATTTACCCCTCAAATTCTAGCCTCTGGGACTCAATGTCATGCCCTCCTCCACCAACTTCTTGGCTATTATAGCTATGAATAGCTATGTGCTGGGTGTTCTTTGTTTGACCCCTCAAGTTCACTATTCTTCCTTCTCTCCTTTTCTCTCCAAAGGATTGAACTTAATGGAGACCAGTAGGTTCCCTGCCCTCTGGCTTCTGGTTGGATTCAACCTGGCACTGATAGGTAATAGGATGATGAGAGAATAGAAAAGTGAGGATATTTCTCCCCCTAGTACCCTCCCCATTGACTGTAGGTTAGCTTTCTTTTAGCTTATAGTTACCAAGTTCTGGAATCTGCCTCTCCCTTTGCCCTTTCAGGCCCAGGACTGATAACAGTTCTCAACTGTTGTTATCCTTAGGGTACATCACCATCTCTTTTATTTTAAAATATATTCTTATTGATTTGAGGGACAGAGAGATAGAAACAGCAATGATGAGAGAGAATCATTGATTGGCTACCTCCTGCATGCCCCTTACTGGGGATTAAGCCCAGACCCGGACATGTGCTCTGACTGGGAATCAAACTATTACCTCCTGGTTCATGGGTCAATGCTCAACCAACTAAGCCACACTGTCTGGGCATCACCATCTCTTGGTTTTCCTTAACCCACCTATGCTCTTATAAATTATCCTTTAGTTAATCTATCTCTGCTCATTCTCTTTTGAGTGTGTCATCTGCTTTCTCCCATAATCATGACTGGTTTGTGTTGTCTCATTCTTCCTCATTTCTAGTCTTCTACTTCTTAAAAGCATCTATATTCCTAGGACTTTTATCATGATCTACAGATATCTTGCAATGTTTAACCAAAACAATAAAACCAAGCCCGAGGAAGAAGCAAAAGATTGGGGTTGCATGGGAGTATTGTAAAAGAGATGAAGTTTGAACCTAGAGACAGAAGACCCAAGTTTTAAACTTACTATCTCTGTCATCTTACCAAGCCATCTGGCCCCTCCATTAAATAGAAATAAGAATTTATTTTTGCATTACCTTTCTCATGAATTGCTTGGGAAGATCAAATGAGGCAATGTCAGTGGAAGTACTCTATAAATGATGAAACATTTTCTGAGCATTAGGTGTTAACTTGTTTTTATCATGCAGGGCAATTGGATAAAATCCTCAAAAGGCCATGTGCTACATTTTCCAGTGCACTCAGATTTCCCTGTCACTTCTATGCCTCTTGGATTAGAAGACCTGGCATTTGTGGAATCAAAGATTAACATCCAGGATGGGTTGGCCAAGTATGGGACACATGAGCATAGCTAAAAATACCTTTAACCTCAATGAGAGCATCTCAATCCTGAAGGGGGTGGGTCTGAGGGACAGGGAGCCTGTGTGAGGAAAATTACTTCCATCTTTCATTATCTGGGGTTAGGAGAGGGCAGGGAGAAGATGGTTGTCACAGGACCATCCTTTTATAAGAACCGGTCAGAGCACAGTTTCTCTCTCTCTCTCTCTCTCTCTCTCTCTCTCTCTCTCTCTCTCTCTCTCTCTCTCTCTCTCTCTCTCTCCTTCCTCTCCCCACTCCATCTTTCTCTCTCCCTTCTGTGTGTTTGGTGGCAGATGGGGGTGGGGAGGATGTTCCTGAACCTCTTGTACTTTTCTGTTAGAGTGAAGACTATTCCTTAAACCTCTTCTTTATGGCCAAGTCTCTTAGGAATTTTCCCGGACTGCCCTGTGGAGATAATAGACAGCTACAGCCAGAAGGAGCTAAGAAGGAAGTAATTCTAGATCTTGGTGTGGAGTTGATTGCAGAAGTTGAACTCAGTTCAGAAGGGGATAATCTAGGAGCCTTGCTTGGTTCAATATCTCCAGATAAGGCTTGGTGAGACTCATAGTTTCTCTATCCTAAGAGTCAATGGTTTTCAAACATAATCTTATAGCTCTAGACCCTTGCTACTTACAGTGGTCCATGGAGTATCAGCATGGATTCAATATCAACCAGAAGATTGTTAGATATGCAGAATTTCAGTTTCCACTCAGACCTCTAATAAACCAGAATCTGCATTTTAACCAGATTCACTATGTACATCAAAGCTTTATTAACACTGCTCTAGAACACCTCCAAAGTACTTTAGAGGTCACTGAAATTGCTCTCTATGAGGCATGACATTTGAAAAAAGTTCCATTCCCATTGAAAGATCAGCCCATTAAAAAGCAAATAGAAAAAGATTGAAATCAAAGTGGTCTTTCCCTTCCTTTGTTAGAAAAGAAGTTTTGTTGATGTTAGGACACTGCTCCCTGTCTCACCTTTGGGTCCAGCCCCTCCCACCCCCACCGTCCTTTTCTATCAGCTCTGCTATAATGCCCATCATGAGCCTGGAATGGGGAAGCTCCATAAAAGAGGGGTTGTGTCAGGAGACTAGTGGAACATCAGGCTGATTCCCCAGCCCTCTCAGAGGGTCTAGTCTTGACAAAGCTGTCTGGTGAGGCACTGATGACAAAAAAGAAGCTTGTCATGACCTGGGAATTTAGGACTCAGCACATGGTTCTTTGAAAAGAGAGGGCAGAATGGTGTGGAGGTTCCTTCTCTGTAGGTGGGATTTTGCAGAGAGCTTGGTGTTTGTTGAATGAAGAACAGCCTGGCAGGAGCCGAGAAGACATAAGTCCGCTTCCAGCTGGGATCTGGGCACAGCCCCATGGCAGCAGGTTTTCAGGATTTCTAGAGGGAGTACTTGGCAGCCTGGCCTGCAGCAATATCTTTTCAGTCTCAGTTTGTTACAACTATAAATATCCGTGATTTGCATTCTCTTCACAGCCTACCTTGAAGGAGCTCAACACAGTCTGCTATTAATTCCCCCTGCTCCATCCCCACACAAGACTCATATAGGCAATGTCCATGGCTTCCATTTTACAGAAGGGGAAACTAAGGCTCTAAGAAGTTACACAAGGGCACCACCTAGATCTGGGCTGATTTGGCACTGGGCACTCTGGGAAGAAATAAGTGCCTTAGTGCAGCCTCAGAATCCTTCAAACATTAGCCCTGGACTTTCTGGCCTGAATTCCAGCCTCTTCTTATCCTGCATCCTACCCTCAGCTTACACTCTGCTCGCCTCTCCTGAGTGCACTGTCCCTCTAGTTGTGCAAACATGTTTCCTGCTCCACTCTGCCACCTCAACATATCGAGACACACATCTGTGACTCTCTCTGGTAACATGACTGTCCTCCTTTGATGGGAGCTATCTGACAATGTGTATTCCACAACCCCATGCCTTCAACTAGCCTTCAAAATCCTGATAGCAGGGGCGTGTTTCAACTGTTGGTGCTGGCACAATGCCCTTCTCAGAAAGTGCTTGTGTAATAACCAATGAACCAAAAGACAGAAACATATGCACTAGAGGATGAAGCAGAGAGAGATTAGATTAGATTCTCCTGGGTGAAAGGAACACACCAATGGACAATTCTGACTCTTTGCAGGGGCCCATGCAGAAAACATTTGGAATTAAAGCTGCTCCTCCCTAATGAAAAATCTTCCTGGGGTTTAGAGAGGTGTTAATCTGGCATGAGTGTGTGACTCAACTTACTTGAGTTATCTGAGTCTCAGGTTTTTGTTTGTTTGTTTTTTAACCTGAAATTGAGGATACTGAGATTATTTACAACTAAGATTGTTATGAAGATCAAAGAAGATGAGACACATGTAGCATTGGTACCTCAAAGCCCTTGATACTTGTCAGCTACTGACTAGTAGGAAAAATCTTCCTCCTTCTCCTATCCTAGAGTCCTCTTAGGCCCGAAGAAGAAAAAAGTTTGATAGGCAATCCCCAATTGGAACTGAGTCTTTCTTTTCAGGACATGAATGCTCTGGATTTTAGAAAATGCTTATCTAAGATTCTAAACACAATGTTTCAAAGAAATGGAATATGATCCAGCCCACATTAAGTTCTCCCTTAGTTCCAAATATCTAACTCTTCACCAGCAATTCAAGAAGTAAACAAGTCCAGCCTCTGGGCTCATGTCTCCATTCTGGCTTCAGTTTGGAAAGCCAGGAATATAGGGCAGAAAAAAAACTGGCCTGGGAATGTCAGGATCTGGGTTTGTTCTCTGAACTCACTTTGTGACTGTGGACCATCTATTTCTTCTTTTTGTGCCTCAGTTTCCTCATCTGTCAAATAAGGAGGCTGGATTGGAAGCTTCATACCACCAGTCACCTTAGATCTATTGTGGAAAACAGGGACCCCCACAGCCTCTGTTCATTAGCCATCTACATTTCTCTTTCTTCTCTGCTTACCTACCTATTCCAATGATGAGATCTGAGTTAAATGAGAATAAGTCTATAAAATCAGATTTTATATATCCAAAGTAGGTACATACTCACCTTATTCTAGCTTTACAACCAGCTCAATGGAGGCAGATAAGGTGGATGTCATATTCCTTATTTTATCGACCTCAAAACTGAGGCTCAGAGAGAGAAAGAAGGCCAAGATCACTTTGCTCAGTAGAGGCAAAGCTAACTGGACCTTCACAATCTCATTTCTGGTTTTCTCTGCCAGTACCTCCCAGGACTGGTGGTGGTTATACTGCTGGGCTGGTGAGATCCCCAGATCCCTTCCTGGTAACTCCCCTTCTCCCCAGCCTATGTAGTCTTAGTCTTCACTTGACTCTACAGTAAGAGAGGGACATGGTGGAACTGAGTCAAGTGTGCATTTAAAGGATGAAGACAGATGAGGGCTTCATTCTACCCCTCTGCCACTTCTTGTCCTGTATTACTGTCCTTGTCCAGGTTTCATCTGTAGACTGAACTGTGCTGTAAGGGCACAGGAGATTTAGAGTTGTTGCTCTCCGAGTAAGCAGATGAAGATTGCTGAGGACAGAGATAGCACAAGGGAGCAACGGAGGCCATGTGTGACAGTGAGACTTTTGAGCTGCATGGTTGAGTTGCTCTGATGGGTTGAGGACAAGTAATTGAGCAGAAAGTCATGCACCTGGAACGTAAAAAGATAAGCTTCCAAAGTGGGGGTAGGGAATGTAGTATGATGCCTGCAATGAAAATGGTTGTATGAATTATTGAGGAGAATTAGTCTAGGAGGTTTTAAGGAGTTTAAGCAACTCTATTGAAATGTTTCTCATGTCCATTCCTTCCTCTCATTTTCACTGCTACCACCCTCTCACTTCTCATCCTGAAGGTTGTAAATGCCTCTCAACTGGTCACCTGGTTTAGTCCCCCTCCAACCCCCACCACCCGCTAAGGTCCATCCCCATATGGATGTCAACCTGCCTGTTGAGCCGTATTCCTCAGTGCTTCATCTGAACATGCAGCCCTGCAGCCCAGTGAACTATTCACTCTTTCTAGTCCTGTACTTTTCCACCTCTGGGTATTGCTGTAGTTTTTTTCCTTCTGCCCAACTGTCCCTGTGAGTGCAAATCCAGCTTCATTCTTTCAGGCCCACTGCAATTTCACCCCCCATCTGACATCTTTCCTGGTCCTGCCTCTCCTCTCTCCAGGGGGACTGAGTTCTCACACCTCTGAGTATATTTAATACCTGATGGTTCTGTCTCCTCTTTAGTGCTTTTATGGCCATCTTCCTGGTATTGTAATGATTCCTGTGTGTGTCTTATCTCCCTTACTAGATTGGAATCATCTTGCAGTCAGGAAAACGATTGCTTTCAAGTTTGTGTCCCTTGTTGTCTTGGTTGCTATAGTAAAAACATAAGTGAACGAGTACTTGTTGGGACAGGAGACAAAAGAGCTCTCACACTTGAGCTTCAAAAAAGTTAATTGTAAAACCAAAATTAAACTGATACCATTTTGAGGCATGTTTAAATGGAAATGCAAATAAATGCTTTCAAAGGAAGATGGATCAAAAAGAAAAGAGCCTGGCACAGGAATGCAACCCACAGGACCAAGAAGGTAAGAATGAGGGAAATATAGTGTTTTTCTTATGTTGGTAATAGGAACAGTCAACAGAAGCTAGAAAAGTCATCTAAAGGTGGGACCAGATGAATCATAGGGTCTCCTCTTAACCCTAAAATGGTTCTAAATGTTTTCCCCATTGTAGAAACCATAGGAAAGAGTGCCTGGCATAATTGTGGGCATCAAGAAGTATTGTATTCACCCCCATTTAATATTTACCTTGAGTCAGGCCAGTAAAGAATATCAGCATGGTCAAGACTCAGTCATTGCTCCCAAAGAGTCTTATCCATTTGGAAAAAGATGATATGGTTCCAAATCATCAAGACAAAGTACTCTGTCAAAAGTCTATGTAAGGGTAGAGGAACCAAGATGGCATAGGTGAACACCTATCCTGCTGCCCCATACAACAATTTCAAAACTACAACTAAATAACATAACTGACATCATCCAGAATCACCAGAAACCTGGCTGAGTGGAAATTCCACAAATAAAAGTAAAGACAGGACACTGTGACTCAGAGGAGCTGCAGAGGGCAGAGTTGTGGATACACGTGGAGTCAGAGATTCGGAGCTGCACGCAAGTGGAAAGGGCAGCCGGCTGCAAACCTGGCTGGTTTTCTCGAACTGGGAGGGAGACAAAGGTGTCCCACTGCACTGATTCCCCAGTTCCGGGTGAGGTTCAGGGAACCCACACTCATAAGGGGTGAAACTGGACAGTAAGGAGAAAGCACGCTGAAACTCGGGTGCTGCAGAGGTCTGCAAGCTTGCGGAGAGGGAGCATAAACTTGGGAACTGCAAAAGCATGCAAGCACGAAGAGAGGACTCATGACTTGCTGTCTCCTTTGGGAGAAAAAAGAAAGAAAAAGAAAGAAGGGAAACCACCGGTCTGCATTGTTTTATAACCCTGGGTGAAACTTTGGGTGTGCAGACTCTTTTGGGGAGAGACTGAATTGTCTGGCAGTGCATAGAGCTAGGCAGGAGCTTTCTCTCAGAGGTGCATGCAGCCATTACTGCCAGGCACAGAAACCCAGGTGCCACATAGGGTGGAGCTGACAAGAAATCAAGGCTGCCTGCTCAGTCGGGAGATTCTGCCCATCCAACCTGAGCACAACGGCTCTTACAGCGTAAACACAGCTGATCCTCACAGCCAATTGGCCTGGAGGTCAAACCCTCCTAGTGCTAACAACAATAATCTAGGCTTAACTACAATAAGACTGTGCAAGCCATAAAGGGCTGCACCAAGAGTACCCACCTCAGGTAACTGGGGAGGCTGAGCCACTGTCCCATAGAGAACATCTACCACACAAAGCTAATCGACCAACTCAGGGAAGCAGCCAAAATGAAGAGACATGGAAAGAAATCAGATGTGAAAGAAATGGAGGGGGAAAAAAACGACTGGACATAGAGTTCAAAACCACGGTTATAAGCTTTTTCAAGAGGCTCGTAGAAAAGGCTGATTAACTTAATGAGAACTTCGAGGATATGAGCGAGACTCTAGAGGATATGAAAAAGGACCAACTAGAAATTAAGCATACACTGACTGAAATAAAAAATATTATACAAAGACCTAAGTGTAGTCTAGAGGACCACAAGAATCAAGTCAAAGATTTGAAATACAAAGAAGCAAAATCCACTCAGCCAGAAAAGCAAGAAACAAAAATAATCCAAAAAATTGAAGATAATGTAAGGAGCCTCTGGGACAACCTCAAGCATACCAACATCCAAATTATAGGGGTGCCAGAAAAAGAGAGAGAGCAGGATAATGAAAACCTATTTAAAGAAATAGTGACTGAAAACTTCCCCCACCTGATGAAAGAAATTGACTTAAAAGTCCAGGAAGCTCACAGAACCCCAAACTATAGGAATCCAAAGAGGACCACACTAAGACACATCATAATTAAAATGCCAAGAGCAAAAGACAAGGAGAGAATATTAAAAGCAGCAAGAGAAAAAAAAGTTAGTTACCTATAAGGGAGCACCCATAGGATTTTCAGCAGATTTCTCAACAGAAACTATGCAGGCCAGACAGGAGTGGCAAGAAATATTCAAAGTGATGAATAGCAAGAATCTACAACCAAGATTACTCTATCCAGCAAAGCTATCATTCAGAATTGAAGGTCAGATAAAGTGCTTCGCAGATAAGAGAAAGCTAAAGGAGTTCAGCACTGCCAAACCAGTATTATATGAAATCCTGAAAGGTATTCTTAGAAGAAGAAGAAGAAGAAGAAGAAGAAGAAGAAGAAGAAGAAGAAGAAGAAGAAGGAGAAGGAGAAGGAGAAGGAGAAGGAGAAGGAGAAGGAGAAGGAGAAGGAGAAGGAGAAGGAGAAGGAGAAGGAGAAGGAGAAGGAGAAGGAGAAGGAGAAGGAGAAGGAGAAGGAGAAGGAGAAGGAGAAGGAGAAGGAGAAGGAGAAGGAGAAGGAGAAGGAGAAGGAGAAGAAGAAGAAGAAGAAGAAGAAGAAGAAGAAGAAGAAGAAGAAGAAGAAGAAGAAGAAGAAAAAGGTAAAAATAAAAATTATGTACAACAAATACATATCTATTAATGAATGAATCTAAAAATAAAGTGAATTAAAAATCTGAAGAACAGGATAAACTGGTGAATATAATAGAATCATAGGCATAGAGAGGGAATGGACTGACAATTCTTGGGGAGCAAAGGGGTGTGGGAGGTGCAGCAAGAGACTGGACAAAAATCATACACCTATGGAAGAGGACAGTGGTGAGGAGGTAAGAGCTGAAGGTGGGGTGGGAACTGGGTGGAGGGGAGCTAGAGGGGGAAAAAAGGGAGAACATTGTAATTAATAAACTGAACAATAAAGACTAAAATATTTTTTTAAAAGTCTATGTAAGAATGCATGAAACACATGCAATATAATGATGGAAGAGCCAAGTGAAGGAGGGAGGGGCAAAGACAAAAATGAAGGAGGAAATATGGAGAACATGTCTGAGAAACAGATGCTTTAAGAATGGGCCTGATTTCTACCAGTCTCCAGGGTTAATCTGTGAGAAGACATCACTGTATAAGATAAAGTTGTCCAAGGAAGGCAAACCTGCCTAGGTCAGGGCACACAGGAGACTGTAGTTCCCAGTTAGGCATCAAAGCTGGCAAGATCTCCAAGATCAAAAGATATTGACTGAGCAGTATTTATATAGTAGAATGACTTAAAAAGGCCACACTGTTTTATGTGTGTCTCTCTATGTGTATGTATAGGTGTGGTGAACATTAAGACTAAACAGAACAATAAAATAGAAAACCTAACTGATAAATAAAAAGCAATTTCTCCTTAGCCAAATATAGCCCTACCTGTGCAAAGAAATGTGGGATTGAGTCCCAAGCCAGGAAGGTTTGGAAAAAAAAGCTATATATTGACTGCTCTTGGCTTAGGGAAAGTGAAAGGCTAAAAATGAACATGAAGAAGGAGAACGTTTTCACTTTTTTATTCATATACTCATCTGCATAGGTAAATAGGAGTGGTCAGCAGTGCAGGACGAGGCAGCTGTGCCTCCGCAGCTGCATGGAGAGGCTCTGAGAGGCAGCAGTGGGGAGTCCCCGTACCAGTCTGGGCTCCACGGCCCTCTCTGTTTGGGGCTGGGTGGAAGAAAAGAGAGAATAATGTAAGGATATTATCAGAGAGGAAAAGAGCCATGGTACCATTTTTACTAACTCTATTTTACACATGAGATAACTGAAGTCAAGAGGACCAATGTATTGGTCCAGGATCCCCTAGTCAGTGACTGTTGAGACCTTGGCTAGAACTCACATCTCCTGACTTGAGGGCTAGTGCTTACTGCCTCCTGTCCCTTTGCAGGAATGGAACAGACAAGAAAAATGACTAGAGTTAAAGAGCCCGTGGCTCTGCAACAACACACTGGCACTCGCTTTCTACCAGCTGTTCTCTGCAAGTCAGCTGCCTTTATTCCACTCATGTTCCAAGCCACCATCCTCCCAGGGCTACAAGAAGTTCAGGGGGAATATGTCTTCCATAAGAAAGACATTCACAATGCCCATGGAATTTGCAAGCTGTTTTTGTTTGTTTTTAAGTTTAGTGGAATCCTTTTAAATCTATTTAATGGTGTTTTTGTGGGCAGAAAATTTAGTCACCAATTATATATAAAGATTTTGAGTGGTAAAAAAGATGAGCAATAAGTTTATATTTGTTTAAAAATTTTAACTTATGTTTCAAAGAGATTAACCCTAATTTTATTTTAGATTTTCAAGGTAATTTAGCTGAGAGACAGCTGTGCTCTGCTGAGAAGAGCACCCACGAGTCTTGACAGTAGACCTGGTCAAAAACAACTTTGCTGTTTCCTCACCTTTTTTGTTTTTGTCAAGTCATTTTATCTCTCTGAGCCTCAAGATTCTGATCCTTAAAGTGGGCATAGTAATAACTTATTAATACTCACAATCTTATAGTAATAATTTATTTAAATTCACTTAATTTGTATATATTGAGCCCTTATTATGTGCCAGGCGATTATCTCTTACTGAGATAAAATCATAAGGCAACTGAAATCCTTGCTTTCTCAAAATTTATATATAAGAGAAAATAAAGCTGATAACATCGTCAACTGAGTTTAGCACTGTCCACGTATCTAATAGCTGCTTAATAAATTATAAATTTCAAAATTTCACAGCACTGCGTGCTGGGAGAGCTGTTCTAGTTTTAGTTGTGTCATTAAACAGCTGGAAGACCTTGGTAATCTCTGGACACTTGAGCGCACTGCTCTTTGTCTAGTGTGACCTTCTTCATCCCAAATGCTTGGAGACCCTCTTATGTTCATCGTTCTCATAGGGTTTTCACAGATAGAAAACACCTTTGTTCATGTAACTCTCATTCATGTAGGGATATACCAACTCATTGGCCCTACAGTTGTCTATTAAATAGACATTATATCAGTTTCAATGTCTGAAACTAAATTTCTAAATGTTCTTTTTTGCTTTCTACTTGTTAACTTTTCTCTGGCTATTAGTAAGCATTTCTCTGGCTATTAGTAGCTGAAAATGAACAAGAATCTGATGAAATCTTCTCTGTCCTAAGATGAATCTGCTATCATAAGGAAATGGGGGTAGAGTAGTTAGTGACCAATAATCATGGCCACTAATTTCATAATCAATGAAATTTCCATCCAGTTGCTCTGGTCCACCTCAAGGAACTAGTAAATTGCCTTTCCAGGGATGGTGTATTGAAGGGAGTTTTTGAAGTGGATATGGATCTCAGACACCACTGGTTAATTAAGTCCAAGCCAGAAAATCAAGGACAGAAGGGAGAATAAACACTATTTTGTTCTAACTCTTAATCTTTCAGTTAAGATAAATGTGGTTTATTATTTATAATAGCCAAGACATAGAAAAGCATCCTAAGTGGTCATCAATGAATGCATGGGTAAAGAAGATGTAAATGTATATGCACATATGCATTTCAGTCATAAGAAAGACGAAATCATTCCATTTGTGATGACATGGATGGGTCTTGAGAGAATTAGACTAAGTGAAGTAAGTCAGACAGAGAAAGACAAATACTGTATAATCTCACATATATGTGGAATTTTAAAAAGCCAAAGTTATAAAAGCAGACTAGAATGTGCTTACCAGGGATCAGAGTGTGGGTAAGAGAGGGAAGGTTGGTCAAAGAGTACAAGCTTCTAGTTATAAGATGAACAAATTTTGAGGATATAATGTATAGCATAGTGATTATAGTTAATAATACTGTATTGTATACTTGAAAATTATTAAAGCATATATCTTAAATGCCCTCATCACAAAAAAGAAATGGTAATTATGTGACATGATACAGGTATTAGTTTATGCTATGTGGTAATAATTTTGCAGCATACAAGTGTATCAAATAACAAAAAGGAGTATATGTGGGGTAGAGGATGAATTTAGTATAGGACATTCTGACTATAAGTTGCTTTCCGGACATGAAAATAAAGACTCCAAAGGCAATTGGAAAATTATTATGAAGTTTAAGCTGAAGGGATGTGTAAAAATAAACCCAGAAACTGTGGTCCAGAAATGTGAGGTCTCTGCCCTCTAATACCCATTTACTGATTAGTGGCAGATACAGTGGGTATCATATAAAAATTCATAGAACATGATAGAACCTAGGTCTCCTGATTTCAAGTCCAATACTTATTTTTTTATTCCTCTTAAAGCTGGAAATATTACATTATACTCCTCTTTTAGAATTTGGGAAGTTCACCTGAGCAATTTCTGTCTATGATTCTGTTCATGACATTGACTTCAGTAAACAGAAGTGATAGGATTTAAATATCTGATGGAATATAAAAAGGAAGTCTAGAGATTTGTTGTGTGGAATCTCAAATGCAGATATAGAGCCAAAATTGATGTACTAAATGGAAATAAGTTTTGTTTAAACTTAAGAAAAAACTTTCTGACATTCAGAAGTGTTAACAAGTAGAATGATCTGTCTTGGGAAAGTGAACTTTTCGTCAATAGAGATGACCAAGTAGAGGCCATGAGGGAGTAGTCTGGGCCAGGTGACTTTCAGGCCCCACATATCCTTAATAAATCCACTTGGAATTTATGAATATTTATGACATTTAAGTAAACAATTTTCAAACCCATTTGTGCTTCTGCACTCTCAGGCAGTTACTATGGCTAGGGCTTATTTAGTTTACTATCTACTATGTAAAGTACTACTTCCTTTCATTTGCAACCTTCTGGATTAGGGGAGGTTGGGATAGTTTTGTTTTTCTGAGACTTGCTGATTAAGTATATAGTTCGATTCTAGCAATCATTGTAATATCTCCTTTCAGCTTTCTCTCTTTTGATTGAGGAAATCTAATTTTGTTAAGACTATCTTTATACTGACAAGCTCCCTCATATTGGTGATTTGAATAGTTCTCTGTCACTTCCCATGTCCCCAGCACCTCTGATTCTTCTTGAAGGTCCATGAATAGAACTGCCACACTTTTTCCAAAGCCCTGCTTTCATTTGGATATGGAATAATGCTTTTTATCCGATGAAACCCAGTGTTTCCATGAGTGTCTAACCTTAAGCAGCTACTGGAGTTCAGATTTGTCATAGCTGATTTCAGTTTTTGCCTTGCCACTTATTTGCTGTGTTTCCTTGGACAAGTTACTCATTTTTCCTTGTAAAATGGAGAAAACATTATTCCAAAGAGTCGTTAAGAGACTCAAAGAAGACATCCATGCAAGTGGCCTGCATAGTACATGTTATAGAGTTTATGCTCAATGCCTCTTTATGGAAGTGAAATGAAATAAACTTAAGTGCATTTCCTGAGCTGTGACATATTAGACTCCATCTATCTATATAAAAGCCTAGGTGACCTTTACAACCGAATGACCGAAATGATTGGAACGACCAGTTGACCACAATATAATGCACACTGGCCACCAGGAGGCAGATGCTCAATGCAGGAGCTTCCCCTGGCGGTCAGTGTGCTTCCATAGCCAACCTCCAGCAGTTGGCCAACCCCATGAAGTCCCTTTACCCCCAACCCCCCTTTACCTCCTTCCCTGGCTGGTTGGCCAACCTCCCATGCTTTCTTTCCCTTTTTCTGTCCCTATCCCCACCCAGCAGGCCCCCATAAGCCCAGCCCCAATTTGGGCAAGACTGCACCAAATTCATGCACTGGGCCTCTAGTTGTTTATACATAAAGATGAGGTATATTTTATCCAAGAGTATTGCTTTATATTTGCCCAAACTGAAGCTCATTGGTTGCATGTCTCCACTCATTCTCCTGACATTTAAAGTCAATGAACTACACCTTGAATCCTTTCTCTGTGATTTATTGATTTTATGATTTTGGTTCTTAATATCTTTAGTTTCATTTCCTCGGTGATGACATTGAAATAATAGAAATACTGATCTAGAAACACAGGCTTTGAACCCAAATAGACTCAAGATTCATATTCTAGCTCAGGATTCATATCCTGACCAATTTGATGCAGCTTTGTGACCCTGGGGAAAGTGGCTTAACCTTGTTCAGTTACCTAGTATACAGAAAAAAGAGGTACCACCCACATTAGACAGTAATTGTCATAATTTGTGAGAGATCTATGCACAGCATCTAATACAACTCCTGTTCTACAGCATCTAATACAGCTCCTGATCACACACAGCAGGTTCTCAATAATTTGTTGTGTTCCTCCCTATGTCAGGGAGTTGTCCCGATTCGTTGTAACTTCTGAAGAGGTAATGAAGATAGAAGATTTTTTGTGTGGTATATCTTTATTCAGAAGCAATGTTGTGTTGTGGAAAGAACGTTGGAATTGGAGTTCAACTAGGATTCAAGTGATATAAACATTGGAAAGACATTCTGCTCCCAAAGGTGCAGGCACTTCATCTCAAACAAGAATGATAAACCTGTGTCTGCTTACTCCTCAGGCACACCTAGAGCATCTGATAAAATACTAATGGTGAAACCATTAAGATCATTTTAAAGTGAAGCTCCATGATGAGTTCAATGACATTTGAAAAATAGATATTTCATTACTTTGTATTTCTTCTATGTCTTTTATTAAAATTCTGGGTGCTTTCTGATTTCTGGAGATCTCTGTTAACATTCTCTTTTTGAGAGAGGTGGAACAATATTACCATATTATTTCCATGATCCTTGTGAAAGATAACATAGTGCCATGCCCACCAATTCTGATTCAAGCTGTTCTTTGATGTAAAACTCGAGTCATGGATATCTTAAATTAAAGAAAATTTGAAAGTGTCATGTTTCAGTAGTCTCCTACTTAGACCTTAGCCCTAGCCTCTTAGAGAACATTGACTTGTTAAAATCCTTGTCTCCCCACCCCCGCCCCATTAATAGGTTATGTTTATTACATATCCATGATCCTACTCCATATTATGACTTCCAGACATGGCCGTGAGATTTAGTAGCTTACTTTTCCCAGGTAGCCCACCACATGGGTGGAAAACCTATTGACAGTGTGACATTCCCTCTGGTGCAGTGGTCATTTATAAAGACAGGATGTTCCATCTGCACAAGAGCATCACAGTTCTACACATGACTTACTCCAGAATTCTAGGGTAAATGCCATCTGGTTCAGGTGATTCATTTGTTTAAGTGTTTCCATTCCATTTAATTGAGGAAGGGGCGGGAGTACATTGTATGGAGCCCTGACTTGAGGAGCAGGAGATATAACCTTTTGCCCCAAATATGCAACTAATTGGCTGGATAAACATGAGCAAATCATTTGTTTGTATGGCTCATCATCCTCATCAGAGTCTTACAGAGGTTCAATGAGATGATCTCTAATGTCTCCACCAGGTTTGTCATTTTGCGATTCTAAAATATGCTGTCATTCATAGTTCTTCCTGGCAATGTTCTTGAGGGGCAAAGCTGAAGTAACTGAAACATCTGATAATACATCTCTCTTGTCTTGCCAGCCCTCCAAAGTTTCCCTTCAAGTAAATGCTAGGTGAATTGAACATCCCTAATGAAGCACACTAGGCTCTGTGAAACTCAGCAACTAGAATCGCAATTTAGGTCAGACAAGAGCCCAAAGAAGATAGTGGAAAATCATTTGTATTGATTTTCTATTAGTCAAGTGAATTGCAAAAATACCCATAAATGCAATTTAGATAAAACATAAAAAGGGAAAAGGGATCCCCCTGCTTATTCCATAGTTCTGGCATTGGAATGATATCTTCATTAGGACCTTATGCAGATGAAAAGAACTTGAATTAGGCAATCTATTAAGTTCCAGCCTGATGGCAATTTCTGGCTTTGTGACCTTGAGCAGGCACAGTTTTCTTTGAGTCTTTATTTCCTCCACCTGATAATGAGCATCTCGGGCTAAGGTGCTTCTCAAAGTGTAACATACATGTAAATCATCTAGTGATCCTGCTAAAATGCAGATCTGATTTTATAAGTCTGGATTTTGTAAGCTCTCAGATTCTGCAGTTCTATCAAGCTCCTCAAAGCTGTTGCTGCTCCTGTTGGTCCTTTGCTCATTGAGAAGCAGGGTACCAAATCCTTTTTAAGGTCCTTTTGGGCTATGAACACTTCATGATTCAAATAGTCCCCAAAACTAAGGTTGGAAACAGAACAGGAAGACCTGCCTAGATGGCACACCATCTATATTAAAATTACCTTTTTTATTAGAAAGGTTTAAGAATGGAATTCCTAAGTCTAGGCTTAAGCAAGAAGATGGAAACTGATGGGGCTATTTGCTCTGAAGCCTGAGATAGTCTGAACAGGTGTTGATGCTTGAAAGGAAGAGAGCAAGAAGAGACAGAAGGTTTACTTGAGGCATGTAACAAAGTCAGGGAACAACCATCCACAGAAACCACTGGTGATGGAGTCGGAGATGGTTATAGAAATGTAATAAAAAGCTTAATTCTAAGTCCATAAAAATACATGGTTGGCCCTGTGTTTTATAGATATAATCTCTTATACCTAACAGCATTCCTGCAGAGTTGCAGGGGGACAGTAGAGCTCTCCCCAATCAGCAAAAGCAACTAGGTGAAGAGAAAGAAGGGGCTTAGGCTGAGAACACAGAGAGAGGGGCACCTCTGGGATCCAGTAGAGAGCCTTGGCTCTGACATTCCGTTGAGGAGTCTGGAGCCTAGCGCAACTCAGCATACGCATGGGTATAACTTGCTGAGGTTCTCCCCATATCACCTCTTTGGAGCTGCCAGTGGGCAGGGGAGTGGGGGAAGGAAAGTGTCTCAGCAGAATCTGTTTCACTTCCTGCCTGGAACAGAGTCATTATATAAATATCAACCTCAGCAGCTGCTACTCTCACCTCTCTTCTCACTATTACTCCTGAGTCCCAGCTTATGGGCAGGATGCCTGCAGCCTCTCACTTTCCCCTGGTCACAGAGCCTTTGCACCAGGCTGGGCAGGTGTGTGCCTGGGGCAGAAATGAATCACAACCTCTCTCTGGCCCTTCAGCCAGCCATGTCCAGTGGCACTTGCCTCACTGAGCAAGGGAGGTTGTCCTGACCAGTGGGCCATGTTAATCAAATTAAGCCTCATTTACAGACGTGTCAGGCAGCTGGCCCATCTATAGAGGCCAGAGAATGCACTGTCACCCCTGTTGCTGAGGGACAAAAAGTATGTTATTGCATGGATATTTCCTTTTGTGAAATGAACTAAAATCATCAATACTTTCAAAAGTATTTTAAGTCAGGAAAGCAGTGTGGTATGGTATAAAGAACAGTCTCGAATAAAAGATCAAAAATGGGTTCAGGTCTCCACTTCACTATAAATGAATAAAACCTTCTACTAACCCTCAGACATAAGAAACTCCCCTTTGAACATTGGCTTATTTGTGCTTACTTATTTTATTTTTGAAGATAACATTTAAAAATAAGTAAATATTAAAATCTCAGACATGTACATAAAATCTCCATGGCCCTCAATTTTTAAAATGATGACCTGTACCCTGCTTCTCTTCTAGGGTTGTTAGAAGGAACATGCAAGATGGGTGATGTGCGTAATATATATGTGAGATGTGTGAGGTGTGTGAAATACACATGTAATAGTGTGTGTCTGTGTGCATGTGTGTCTGTCTGTGTGTATAAAATTAAAAGCTTTTTATCCCAAACTATTTTAATTACTCATCTCTTAACAATGTTACAGCCATAGCCATATTAGAGATATGAAATCTCAGATAGGCAAAGCCTGGTAAAATGGCTTCTCTGGGCCCTCAAAATAGTCAATGGAAAGCAGTGCTTGTAATCTCAACATCAAATGTCATAAAAGTATGCTCATTCCTGATCTACTTGACATAATTCTGACCTTACTAGATATTTGTGTTTTATTATTAAATGACAAAAACAGGTTACTAAGCAGTTGTTCAGTATCAATCCATTAAACAAGAAAAAAACTAAAAAAGAATGAAGTTTCACTAAAATATTAACTACTGGTAATCTCTAGATGATGATTTTTTTTGGTGGTCTAAATTTCTGTGTGTTTTAAAAATTATTTTTATTTTTGAATCATCCATGTTTGATATAATAAGCATTAGAGAAATTGCCCCCTTAAACAACACAACAATTCATTTTTCCTCTTCCCTTAAACACACCCCTGAGGTGTCAAATGAAGAAAAATCAAAGGTGAGAAAGCTGAAGCAGGTTGTCTAATCAGATTGAGGTTCTAAAGTTACTTTTTTAAAAAAAAAATTCATTTCCCAAAACAGTGATTCATTGATTTCCATGTTTGTCAGTCTTCCATTCATTTATCCAGCCCATCATCATTTATTCACTTGGTTATCAAATAATGATCTGATTAGTAGTACAGCATAGATGAAAGCATAATCTAGCAGCCAGAACACTGAGGTTCAAGATCTGCTACAACCCCATAGGACTGAGTAGGAAAGGAGTTTCTGTGAAGTCAAAACACTATGTCAGCAGTGCAAGAAATACAGGTAAGTCATCTAGAACCTGTCTTCTGGAGAAGTTTCACTCAGCAGTCTGTTGGCTTAATGTGAGTCTGGCATGGAAAGAATCTCTGAAAACCAGGAAGCATGGGTTCTAGGGGAGTTTGAGCTGCTGGCATGCTGTGACTATGAGCCTCTCAATTTCACCCTCTGACCCTTGTTTTTTGTATCTATCCAATTAGGGATTATTAAACTTGATTATCTATCTCCAAGTCACCCTCTCACTTGGGCAAGTCTATAAAATGATTGAAATGAGGAAAAATTTGAAACATGTTAAGATATCCATCATGAATCAGTAGGCATCATGTACTGATTTCTATTTGTAGAGCAAGAGCATGAGAATATTTAAACGGGTGATTGGCATCCGCAGTGCAGGTCCTGGGTCTGTCCATGTGGGTCTTAAGCTGGATCTCTGCTTCCATCACTTCAGGAGAGAGACAGAGAGTGAACTCTTCTGCAAGATGTCTGGGAATCCAGTCATGATGGACATTGACTATCCGCAACACCCTTTGGTCATGTTTGTGAGCTATCTCTCAAATCTAAAAGGAAATGAATCTGAATGGAGGAGGGAGAAAGTATGAGCAGTGAAAAGTCTCAATTTGGTAATCTGGATCCCAGGGTCTAGGGCCAGCTCAGGTAGCAACTGACCAGTGCCATTCATTTATTCATTTATTCAGGAAATATTTGTAGAGCATCTACATGTCTGTTAAGTATTGGGCTAGACATTTGAAAAAGTAAGATGAGAGAACATAGGTTAGTAGATTCTGTGTTTTCTGAAAGCAAGTGATTTGTCCTTATTTCTCCAGAACCCTACCATGACCCTGCGTGAGGGACACATAAATGAGTGGGATCTTTGGACAAGTAATTTCCTTTCCTGAACTCAGTGTTAACATTTGTAAAATGGTTTTGGAGGACTGGACTTAATGATCTTCAAGATCCCTTCTAAGTTGGGTGTGCTGTTCTGTTGTTACATGACCAGGTGTCCTGCAGTGTGAAAGCTTTGCATACAGCGATGAAGCAAAGGTTACAGAACAATCTGCAGCAGAGGTGAAATGAAACCACAAAGCCTCAGGGGAGTATGAGAGACCAGCATTGCAAATCGCTTTCACCCAAGATGGCCGTGAGATGAATCCTGGTCCAGAAATACTAATAGGTGTGCTTAGGCACTGCAGGAACAGCAACTGGGCTCTGGGGTTCTGTGGGCTGTCCCCTTGGAGCAGGGATGACACTTATCTAGCAGCATGCTGGATAGTGTCACAGCCAGACTAGGAGTCCAGACTGGGAACCACATGTTGTAGTTGAACACAATCTAGACACAGAACTAGAATCTCTGGATTTCTGTCAAGTCTCCCTTCCCCCAGCTTTTATCTGTGTCACCAAAAGTGTCCGGGGATGGCAATACCTACTTCACATATTACTGCAGTGATTCAATGTGAAAATACATATGAAAGGTCTTCAGAAACTCTGAAGTGCTTTAGACATGGAAAATAGAGTTAATATTTGTGGAGGAGGGAGAAACAAAAGGGCACCTTAAAGAATGAATAGTCCCCACCTAAGTGCCAGGTACTGAAATAAGCACTTCTTAAAAAACAACCCATTTAAATCTCATTACATGAGGGTGGGGGCTATTATTTTTCCCATTCTACAAATGAGGAACCGAGTCCATGGGAGTTTAAGTAACTTGATTAGGACCACCTCACTAATAAGTGACAAAACTAGGACTCACACCAAAGGAGGTGGGCTACAGAATTTGTGCTCTAACCAGTATACCCTACTGCCTCCCTGCAAGAAAAAAAAGTTTCCTAATCCAAGCTAACTTCACCCAATAAACATAGTCTGAGAGCCAGACAGGTTTCTGAGCACATGATGATGGAGACACATAGCCCAAGCAAATGAGGAAATACTTCAAGGAATAAGAAAATTAGAGATCACAGATATGGTTGGAATGGAATAAAGATGAATGTGGAAATGGAAAAGGTGAGGAGGGTTCCAGAGGCCCTTCAATGAACAGTCCAGACAACTAGGTAATGGATAAAGTGCAAGTCAAGGTGAGACTGAAAGGTGAGGGATCACAGCCTGATGATGAAGGATCTTGAGCTCTAGGCAAAAGTGATGGGGGTTTAGCCTGGAGTTGATAGAGAACTATGAAGGGTTTAGAGCAAGTGAGTAGTGCACCAAAAGTGGAATTTTAAGAGTTAAACTAATAAAAAAGAAAAAAAGCCATTCACCTTGGACCAGCTTTATTACTACCATAACCTGTGGTCTGGTAAAAATAAAGTTAAATGAAAGTTAATTTTTTCTTGTCATGGAAAAAAGTGAAGAAATTTCAGGGATTTAACATAACATTGATTCTCAAAGTGGTAAAAAATGGAAAGGTAGTTCCAGATGATTGAGTTGAAGAGATGTCAAGATTATCATATCCCCATCCCATGCCTGAATCTCCCCACTTCATTGTTGGGGTGTTGCTGGCCTTGCCTCTGGTGGATGCTTCAGTGATAGGGAATGCTCACCCCTACCATCCTTGAACAGCTGCTATTGCTAGAATGAGTGTTTGTTCTTTCCTTTCCCTTCCTTTCCTTTCCTTTCCTTTCCTTTCCTTTTTCCTCTTCCTCTCCTCTCCTCTCCTCTCCTCTCCTCTCCTCTCCTCTCCTCTCCTCTCCTCTCCTCTCCTCTCCTCTCCTCCCCTCCCCTCCCCTCCCCTCCCCTCCCCCTCCCCTCCCCTCCCCTCCCCTCCCCTCCCCCTCCCCTCCCCTCCCCTCCCCTCCCCTCCCCTCCCCTCCCCTCCCCTCCCCTCCCTCCCTTCCCTTCCCTTCCCTTCCCTTCCCTTCCCTTCCTTCCTTCCTCTTCCCTTCCCTTCCTTCCTCCTTCCTTTCTTCCTTTCCTATTTAACTAGAAGTGTTTAGCACTGTTTTACTCTAATTTGAGAACATCTGTTTAGTGTACCATGTTGTTTACCCACAGGCCTGAAACTTGTCCCAGTTGTCAGCAAGGAGCTTTGTGGAGGTCCAAAATGACTGGATCCAGGAGGTTTAGGACCTCAGAAGAGAGATACTTAGCTAGGTTAAGGAAGGCGGTTTAGCCAGGTGGGTGAGACACAGAGCTAAGACTGAGAGAGAACTTACTTTCTCTGTGGCCTCTTCAGTCAAAATTCAAGAGCAGGGCTTTAGGAATCAGTTTGCTAGTCAAGAAATAGGTGAAGTGCCCAAAATGAATCTCAACTCTCATGTCTTTTAGGAAGCCTCTACTTCTTTTAAAGGAATGATTAGGAATCCTCACAGATTATTTCTGCAACCAAGGCCTACTGAGCATTCAGACTTGTAAGTTAGCACTAGGGAGCAGCTGACGTTAGAGGGGTATGGGAACCTGTGAACTTTTGGTTTAAAAGTAAGAGTTCAACTCTCCCCAGTTCTCTCTGGTGTTGCAATGTTGGCCAAGGGTGGCTGATGCGCTCTGCTTACAACCGGAAACCCCAAATTGGGTTTTTGTCTATCTGGTTGAGGAACCTACCTCCAGATATTCCATGGGGGTTTGAGGTGTAGTGGAGGAGTTAACAGAGCTGAATGTCTGACAGAGGTGAGTAGGTGCTCCCGGGGCAGGCCTGCACATGCAAGAGAGAGCTGGGGGTGGGAGTGTCCCACCCCACTTCTGTAACCTGGGGTGGGGGGGGTGCTGTAGACAGCTACAGGTTGTTTTAGACAAAGGGAAAATGCTACTGTCATCACAAGATAGAGGTTTCCCCATCTTCTCTCTGAGAAAGTTTGGAGGCTGTTTTTTTTTTTTTTTTTTTTTCAGCAAACTGACAAGTTTTCCCCCACATCAGTAATATTTCAATGACTTTTACTAACTTGCCTGTCTGCTTTTTAGTACGCAGGGTTTTGCATTGGTGGTACATGTGCAAGGTCTGACCTTTTCATAGGAAAAAACATTCATAACCAAAGCCTATATATAGAAGCTTAAGACTGGAGCAGATAAAGATATAGGTCATATGACTTTTTTGTGTATGAAGCATAATGCAAGAGGGAAAGGGTAGACAATTCAAACTTATGAAATACAGCCACTGGCATGAGCCTTCTTAATATTTATCAAAGGCTTCAAATAATGACTTTGCTTTCTACTGGGAGTTATAATGCCACCTTCTATCCCTGAACACCAGATTCCCCCTAATCCCCACAAGGGTAATTTACTTAGTTTAAAAGTGTTTTTTGTTTATCTAGTTAATTTTTAATTATTCTTGTTAAAGCGAAGAATAGTTGGCATAAAAATTTATTCAATGGACAAATATTTTAAATAATATGTATCTGTGTAAGAAATGTTATGTAATGGTATTCTACTGTGAAGCTCTTTCAAATTCCACATTCACCCATATGACATTGGTAACTTGAAAGTGGCCATTTTTACACCCACAATATTGGGAAACACATTCCTCCCCTTAAAAAATTTTTTTTTTTAATTTTAAAGAAAGATAAAAGGACAGGGATGGAGAGATAGAAGCATCGATGACAGAAATATTGATTGACCGCCTCCTGAATGCCCCACTACTGGGATTGAGCCACAACCCTGAGCAGGAATTGAACTGGTGACCTCTTGATTCATAAGCTGACACACTGAATCACTGAGCCACACCAGCTGTGCCACCCCTCCCCTTTAAACCCGATTGCTAAACATTTAACAGCATACCACTAGTCTGGCCCTAAAGCCAGTCAATAGTTTAATAAGTTAAGGCTTTGAACTCAAGACACACACACAGGCTCTTTTATTTCTAGACTCAACTTTTACTGAATAGAATCTAGCTTTGGATCATCCAGATAAGTTGCTCCCTGGTGATAGAAAATAGACTTTTACAAGGTTCCTTTGGGCTTCAGAGTTGGAATGAAAGTAATGCTTAGTAGTTATTTTATGCTTATACACATATATCTTAAACCTCAAATTTAAATATGCTCTTCATCACATCTTATACACAGGAATATATGATGAATATATTGTAGAATAAAATGGGAATTCCAAAACATGGATATAAATTTATTTCCCCAAATTTACATTAATGTAATAACCTATTGTTATATCTACAATCTCTCAGAACCTGGATTTCATGTCCATAATTTCCTCACTATGTATTCTATATGTGGCCTCATGAAATTAGGCCTGCACTTTGAATCAGAAGTTATGGGTTTCAGTGTTAGTTCTTTACCCCAAAAATAAGCAAGTTAACATTGCTGGGCCTCAGTTTCCTCATCTTTTCATTGTGAAGTTTGGCCTAGACATCCTATAAATGTACTTCTGCTTCTACTTCTAAATGACATTACATGATGCTACTCTTCTCTAGGATTCAGTTTATACTTCTATAAATAACATCTGGGTTTGGAGTGTAGTTAAATCACACCTGATGTCCTTGGCAGCTCCATGTGCAAATCCACATTTTTTACCTCATGTGTCCTTGCTATCAGATGCCATCATCATGCTTTACCCCCAGAAAAATGCCAGGTAACCTGCTGAAGGCCAGGAACTCAGGTGGCAGGAGATGATTTGAAGATGGAGCAACTTTTCTGGCCTGGAGCCCTAACTGTTACAGGGCCAGGCTGCCGCAGCCCTCAAAACAAAGGGAAATGCGTGGGTGGAAGGAGCGCCTCTGCTGTTTTCTTTAAATGGTCTAGAAGACTAAAGAAGTGAGGGTGAAATATCTGCACTGAGGTTTTGCTTTGACACTCCAGCTGGGTCTGCAGTGAGGAGGCAGGTGATACCTTCCATTAGACTAAGGAAATAGAGGAGTGGTATAGGTAAGGAAGGAAAGGATTTTGCAGGGAAGTCTGTTGTAGGTCTCTGGGCAGGCAGAGCACAAGTGCTCAGATGGAACACCCCCCTCTGACCCTTATCTGTTGATCCAGAACCTGTAGCGCATTTGTACCTTAATGGAAAATTAAAAAGTGCTAACTCCTCATCTCCATCTTCATCCTCATCCTCAGCCACACAAGCCCACAGGCTGTCCAGCTTACACACACTTTGGCATCCATGGTCTCATTTGACCCACAAAACAACTCTGTGAAATGATAATTAATTGCTACTTGGATTTTTCAGTGGAACAATAGGAGGTTCAGAAAGGGAACCATCATTGTTCCAGACCCCTTTGGTGTAGAGCTGAGACTGGAATTGAGGTCGTTCCTTTGACTCTAAGATTGGTGCACTTACCAGCCCCCGGATGACCTTTACTTGATGATGTCAAGACTATTCGCTGAAGTGAAAAGTTTCTGAGCTGCCTGCCACTCATTCGAGTACTCAAAGAACCACACTAGAGAAAGAAGGAGTTAGTAGTACATGCATAGCCTTAGTAAATGTTAGAAGTGGAGGGGACCCTGGAAGTGGCCAGGACATCCTCTCGCCCATCCCTTTAATTGTCAAGTGAAGGAAATGTCCAAAGCCATGTACAAAGTCAGGATCAAAGCTGGAACATTGCCTACCTGCCACTGCCATCTGTTCAGATACTGTTTGCTTTTGCTGACTTTTTAGCCACTAGCAACATAAAGAACTCATTACAACTGAAAAACCCTTGACTATCACTGTGAGGACAATGTAACATTTGCTACTAGCATGGATAGGAACTGAGGAACCTTGGATGGAGGGAGGCCAATGTGCTTCAATCTCAGCTGTCATTCTGCATTTGATCCATCCTGTGCCAGCGACTGCATTTATGGTTGGTGAGAACAGTGATTCATACTCATTTGATGCCAACCTGTTAATTTATCCTGCCATGGCTTAGTAGGTAGAAATGTTTAGTATTTGATCAAAAATAGAGACCTCTTGTCATCCACTTTCTGACAGTCAGTTTTGCCTAAGCCTGAGGATTTTTGCAAACCCAAATCAGACTTACCCAAAATGTAACCAGATAGACTTTATTTTAAGAATCACTGACTTGTAACCCCATCATGAAAGCTAGAACAATATAACAGGAAAAGGTGTCCAATTTAGGAGTCTGTTATCATTTGTTTTATTAAGTTGATTTGTCAACTCATCTCTCTCTGACCCACATTTTCCCCTTCTGTCAAATGAGAGAGTCAAAGTAAGTAACCTCTGGAGCATTGTCTGTTTTAATGGGCTCCTTATAAAATCACATCTTTATCAGAGGCATCTTGCTGCTTCCCAGTTTGTGTGTGTGTGTGTGTGTGTGTGTGTGTGTGTGTGTGTGTGTGTGTGTGTGTTATATGGTCTTGCTTGCTTTGGGGGTGAGGTTTGGCTCCTATTCTCTTAGGTTTCTACCCTGTTTCTAAAAGAATGAACTCCTTGAAAGTTAAGATGAACTCTACCAATTTAACCTGAATGAAGTTAACTTCAGGATCATCAATGAAAAGTACAACAAACTTTAGAACTTGACATGACTTAAGCTTTTTGTCAGCATTAAAAGTATTTCTTTTGAAACTTACTTTCCTCTCCATGGAGTGAGGCCACCCATCATAACCATTCAATAGGTGAGGATGAATTTAGATAAAAAACATTCAGGGCTAAAAACAAATGGGATGTTTTATTTTGAAAGTCACACATAGTTGTCTCAAGATTCAGCTGACTTTGACCCTGGAGATCTGGCTGTAAAATCTTTTCTAACATGACTGTGAAAACCCAAGTCTGAATCTTGAATCTTTTCATTCATTTGTTGATATTGCTTAAGTGCCTATGCAGTCCTGACACTTACTATAGCTGTGGAAAAACAAGGATAATTTTAATACCACTCATAAGGAACTTAGAGACTTATAGAGATGACTTGGCACATGTACTGATTACTGTAGTTTAAAACAGTGGCTTTAATACCATGAGAAAGTTCAGGGGTATTAGAGGACAGTGAGATTCCAGCTCAGTGAAAGTGTTGCCCAGAGAAAACACTTCAGTCTTGATGGCATTTTGAGTCTTTGATGGTGGTCATGCAGGATTTTAATTCAGTGTTAATGGGCCAGAGATTAGGGAGTTTACTTCTCTGTGATTAGGTTTTGTTTTCTTCATCTGTGGAATGAGGTAATCATAGTGTCAACCTCATAGACTTGCTATGAGTAATATGTGAATTCTTATGTATTAAAGCTTTTAGGAAAGTTCCTGGGACATTCTAATTGCTCAAAAATATCAACGACTTTGTTTATTCTTAACATCAGAATGAAATGAACCCAAAGTTTTTTGTGGTCTCTAAAGAGAGATCCATGGAGGGAAGACCCATACTCACAGAATTTCTTTGCATGAAACAAGGAAACCTACTAAGGGCTTCACAGGTGTCCACACTGTGTAGCTCACAAGTGTGCTCTCACTTTCCCTCCCTTTCCCCCACAATTTGTCTTTCTCTGTCCCTCAATCTCAAACAAACACACACACACACACACACACACACACACACACACACACACACACACAATTGTTTCTCTCCATAGAAGCTTAACTGTTTATCAAAAACCCCAGGTGTAGGAGTGTTTCAGATGATTTTTGGAAATGAAAATAATTTCAGAAATAATAGGCATCAAGTCTGTGGGTGTGAAATACAAACATTAAGCAAGCTCATATAGAAATCTTTACATTTAAGAGAGGTGAGTTTTCATTTTTGTTGCTATTTTTTTCCAAAAGCATCATCATTTATATGGTTTGAAAATGATCTTTCCTCTGGAAATTAGACATCACAACATACAACACAGAGATGTAGCTGATTAATTGTATGAAGGGCTCCGAATCTTTTGAGCGAGGTTTCATCCTCTTTCAGGCATAGTAGCCTACGAGAATAAATTTGCTTTGAGTCATATATTTTACATAAACCAAAGAGGTTACCCCTAAGATGAACCGTCTGGCTTATTGTTCTCCACCCCCACTGCATCCCACACACCATTATAGGAAGGCATCAGCAGTTTCAAAACTTGAACTTTCTCTCCAAAATGTCTTTACTTGAACCAAGCAGGATTTTTACTTAAAATATAATCTAATAGTCACTGTGTCATTTCTAATGAATGATTATGATATATTGTCCTTTTAGATGTAAAGGTAATTCGATAATATTTCTCCTTACCATGAGTATGGTAAATAGGACAAGATTGACCTCTTGGATCCTGTTGTGATTTTTGTCTCTCTCTGTTCTCACTGTGAATAAGCTCAAGCATTTGCAAGATGCTGGGCAAGATTAGAGTTCTTACAGCTAACCTATTTAACTCAACAGCTTTTCCATTTTACAGATGGAGGAAGTGAGGGCCAAAGAGACAAAGTGAATTGCCTAAGGTCATGCAGGGGCTAGAACCCAGGACTTCTGAGTTACAGTCCAGAATTCTAACAATAGAACAAAAGATTAAGATTCTAGGCCATAACCACAGCCTCAGAAACACCAGCGCTCTCATAAATTGTAATGACATGATACAATGATATCTGACCTGAAAGGTTGGTACAGATCTACATGAGACAATGACTGTGAAACATTCATACAAAATCTTAAGCACTAGTTAGGTGGTTGACAAAGATGATAGGACATTTATTCACATTAATAAAAAATTAGAATTATTATTTTTAAATTTTGTTCTTGCAAACAAAATAAAATTCCCAAGGCCATTTGAAATGATTTTTGTCTACATGCCTTCTTTCAGCCTGAAGTTTCCTTTGTATGGTTTAGTACCAGGACTTTTCCTGTCATTCCAGAATGAGAAATACTTTGTCTCAGCCCAATGTACCACTAGCAATCTTTAACCAAGTACAAATGGGACTGGGATCAAAAGCAGAACCACTACACTAAAGTTTAAGATGGTATATTCTGACTCAAACCAGGGTAGGAAGTGTAATCTCTGAGTAGAGAATGTCCAATCAAATAAGTAAATAATATATTTGGCACCACAAAACCTTCCCCTATAGAGCTGACTGAAAGACTGGAAGAGATGACCTGAGGTTAAGTCACAAGATATGTTGGCTTTAAGAATGGCAGTGCGCACTGCTAATGGGACTTTTAAGATATGGATTTAAGACAAGTAGAGTCACCAGTGAGATTAGCAGACACATTTCATGCGTTGGAAGCAGGATCAGGCTTGTTTGGAGCCAACCTCAGTAAGAAGTTCCCACGAGACGGAGTGTAACTCAGAACTTTCTTAGCATCTAAAAAATGTTAGAACATGGATCCAGGCTGTCTCTGAGAAAGTGAGCACCTCTCTCCAGAAGTTGTAAAATAGAGACTGTGGAAGAGACGCTAGTGGGGGAAGAATCAAGTTCAGAAGAACTGGAGACTGAATAAAGTCCCCATGTGGTCTGCCACCATCCTGAAAGTCTCTTTGAGAGTTTAGAATTCCTTTCTCCAAAGGGGAGGGATCCATGAGATCAGAATGACAATAGGCAGAATGGAAAATCCTTGGGTGGCCTCACCTTTCTTCTCCCATAAGAGGAGGAGGATGGAATCCTGCCCTCAGAGAAATGAAAGGGCACCACAGCCCTAGCTGGTTTGTCTCAGTGGACAGAGTATTGGTCTGTGGACTGAAGGGTCCCAGGTTTGATTCCTGTAAAGGGCACATGCCTGGGTTGTGGGCTCAGTCCCCAGTAGGGGGCATACAGGAGGCAGCCAATCAATGATTCTCTCTCATCCCCTCTCCCTTCCTCTCCAAAATAAATTTTTTAAAAATTAGTTTACTAAAAAAAAAAAAAAAAAAAAAAGGCAGCACATTTTCAAGGCAATAAAAGGAGCTGCCTCTAGTTCTATATTCAGGCAACATGCAGAAATCATTGCTTTCAGAAACACGGTGGGTTTTGTTTTTGTTTTTGTTTTGGGCACAATCCTTCTGTGGCTGAAGTGTTGTGATCTGGACTGTGCAGCATAACTGCACAGCGCTAGGCAGTGCTGGGTTTGGAGGACCAACCTCCATGGCCCAGCAAATGCAGCACTGGCATGGGGGGCGGTGGAGGGGTGGTGCCGACATCTATGCTGCTGCTTTGAGATGCCAAGGGGATCATCAGAGAGGGCCCCACTATTTATCAAAATGGGCTTCATGGAATACTGATTGCTCAAGGTCCATGTTCTAGGGCCAACTTAGAGGAATGTGGCACATCCACAGCCCTGTCCCTTTGTCGATTTGCATGCAAAGCTATGAGAAGGGCTAGAGCAAAGTAACCTGTTTCATTTTGAATAGTTCTGTTCTGCTCTCACTTTTGACCATGGTAACCATTTTTACCTAATGCTACTGCCATCCTGGGGGCTGATGTTCCACAATGAATCCTTTGGGTGACATTTTTGGGTAAATCCCATGGATGACTAATATTGACTTACACAGAGACCCAAAGAATCTCAGAACTGAAAGCAACACTAAATTTAATGTCATTCCTCTATTTTTTAAAAATATATTTTATTGGTTTCAGAAAGGAAGGGAGAGGGAGAAAGAGATAGAAATATCAATGCTGAGAAAGAATCATTGATTGGCCGCATCCTGCATGTCCCACACTGGGGATTGAGTCTGCAACCCGGGCATGTGCCCTTGACTGGAATTGAACCCATGACCCTGTCGTCCACAGGCTGACGCTCTATCCACTGAGCCAAACCAGCTAGGGCATCATTCCTTTATTGTTTTTTTTAATAAAGAATGCAGAAGTGTGGAAAGATTGTAGAAAAGTATTGACCAACAGCCATTAACTCTGATCTACAAGAACCTGAAATTTTAACATATCAGCAAATGAATGTGTAATATTTAGTCATGGATTCTGATGTAATATTATATTACCTATAAGGTTGTATGGGAGTTACATAAAATCCAGGACTTAGAATCAAGAATTAGTTTCTAAGCTGAGGTCTTTGGTTTTTTTGCCATCGCTTCTTGGGCCTATCATTCCACTTTTATTAGCACTGGTACTCCTTTATCAACTGGAGAGAATAATGCTTGCTGGCTGATTGTACAAGTTCTGGGGAGAGTCAAGGGACTGTGGTTTATAAATTGTAAGGTACTGTATAAATGATAGAGATCTTTGTTCCTCCTAATACGTGCATGCTACGGCTGGCATCAGAAGATATGTGTATTTTCCATTGTTTTGTGAGGGTGGTTTGCATGAATCTCTTCACAGACTATCTTTTAACCACTTTGGCTGGGTGAGTTAACCTGTCATTTCAGTATGGAAGCTCTCAGAAAAGTCAATTGCCCCCTGAAAGAGGACATTGAATTGATGAGCTTACACTCACAGGACCAAGCAGACATGAAAGGGAAGGCAGAAATTTATAGGTAGGGCCAAATCCTCAGTGGAATTTGGGATATTTGCCTTCTCATTCTCATGAACACTTGTGAAAAAAACCCAAAAAACAAAAGGAAGGAGAGAGAGAGAGAGAGAAAGAGAGAGAGAGAGAGAGACCAACAACATCATCACCAAAAGAAAAGAGTGAAAGAGACAGAATGATTCAGAGGATGAAGCTTTATCTATGGAATGTTATTGATGATCTGAGTGTAGTGTGAGAGCTTAAGTGAAATGAATTGGTGGTTTCAGTTCCGGATATGGTATGCAAAGATGAAAATCACTCTTTGAAATTCAGAACTTCCTCGGCTGGCTGTGCTTCAGGAAGCCACACGCTTAAAGCTGAGCGTGGAAACCAACTCATTTCTAGCCCTTTCAGATTGGCCTCTTCAGGCCCCAGACTGTGGGCAGGATCTGAGGCCTAATGGGAAACTAGAATTGGGTCTGGCCAAGCCCATCGAAGGAGATCAGAGAGAAGGTTGTCAGATGCATGTCTCTTTTAGGGTGCTTGGCCTCCACAAAGTACCACAGGCAGTGGACCTTCTGGTCAAATTATCTCTGAAGCTTTTCAGCTTGCAGTTGGTGGTGGTGGGGTGGTTGAAATAGGAGAAAACAAATTCAATGCTTACCTTATTTTCAGAGTCACTTTAAAGCAGGTTGGCTGACTGACCCACTTGGGGGAAAAACATGACCCTGAGGCTCCGAGTATAAAGGTATCATGTGTGTTCACACCAACAAACCCTCCAAGCAGTGAACAGCTCTACTTGACTATCCAACAATCTGTGGATTTGGTATCCCTTGTGTCACTCGGGTATTAAGGAGCCCTAGGAAAGATATTTTAAGTAACTTAGAAGAAGAAAATATATTAGAGATCACATTTTCCCTTTACACTTTAAACAGAGTTACCCTTGATGTGTCTGTTAAACTAAGGCATGGCACCCCATAAGAGGAGGGAGCATGGATCTTCTAGAAGTGATAATTTCTAAGCTTAACTCTTTAGTCCCTAAATTAGTGGCCTGCAGACTTTCTGCAGACCATCTCAGCAACTATTAAGAAGTCCCTTTGCTTCAATTTCATCAACACATTAAAAATAAACAACCTGTTTAAGGATAATGAGAATGCTAGATTAAATGAGAATTCAGGGAGAGACAAAATGGTATTAAGGGGTTGAGGACCAACAAAAGATTTGGTTTAGGCTCACAAGATCTGAGCTCACTAACACTCTGACCTCTGGCAAGATACTTAATCTCTCTAAACCTCACTTTGCTCATCTGTAAAGAATGAACAGTGATTACAAAAGAAGAGCACATATTTAAAAGCATTTACCTTATAAATGGTAAGGACTATGCAAAGGTTCAGAGTTATTACTCCATATAAGCTTTTAACTGTTAAAGATTAATTTGTATTCGAAGTGAAATTTCAGACTTTATTGTAGAATAAGTATTAAGCTTCCAAATTTTTTCATCTGGAGAGCACAAATGAAATATAACAGTCCATGTTATTAATTTTTTTGCATGCCACTTTCAAAAGTATTCAAAGAAACTTAGAGAGATAACAGCATCATTAAAACACAGATAAAAGATTAAGTCATGAAAGATAAGGACAATGAGGAGGAATATAACTCAGAATTAGAATAATTTTAATGAAGCCTATCGTGTGATTTGAACTTCCCAGCAGCTTAGTGAAAAAAGAAAATGCCTTTATTGCACAGTCTTCTTTATCTAGCAAAGAAAGAATTGCTATTGTATGAATTGGAGGTTGAGAGAAGTGGGTTCCAAATTCTTCCTGTGTTTAAACTCCATAAGAGATGTCACATGGACATCTTTATTTATGGTATATCAAAAAATAAAATGGGCAGGGTCTTCAAGAGGAGTAGCAAAGTTAGGGTTCCAGTCTAAGCACTAGGTGATATTTCCCACTGTGAATCAGTGCTTGTTTTCCCAGGACAAACAAATAGCAAGATGATTAATAAAAGGAGCAGGCTGCCTTTAAAAAATAGGGCAGTGAAATCAGAGTGTTTGCCCCTGGCTGGGGCGTGCCGCTGGCTGAGTACTCACGAAGGCAGTCACCGTTCATTAGAGAGCCAAGCAGGCAAGGTAATCTGCAAGGTGCCTTGCACAAGGTCAGTTGATGTCTCTGAAACCGAGTCTGCATTCTGAGTTCCTTAATATGATTTTTTAGGTCACAATGTTCTAGGCAAAACTCCCTGTTGATGTACATCGCTCATGCAAGATTTAGATCACCTCTTTTCAGGCAGAGCTCCATGGAAACACTGCCCATGATTTCTGAAATGGAATCTGATTGGGTCCCTATAATGCCCAGCTGTGGTGGACAGTGATCTCTGTAGTTGACACATTGCTGGACAGTTGATAAACTTGTGACTACTAGGATCTAGTCCTTGTAAGCTATTATTCTTTTAATGCTACAGTAAATTCCTGTTTACCTAAAATGGCTAAGGAATGGGATATTCTGGGCAATGGAAAATTCTGGTTTGTCTGGTTATTATCTACATCATTTGCTGATTCTTGGCTTCCAAATAAATACAACACACTTTGCTAAACACTAAAATCATACACTGGTATGAATGAAGCTTCCTTTGATAATTCGTAAGATACTTCAGGATCTATTAGCATTCAATCCTGTCATTGAGAAGGTCCCTTTATTTTCTGAGAACCTGGGTGGAAATGCACAAGTTGTGGAAACTTGGGTCACTTCTGCAGTAACTCCCAACAGGGTTATTGGAATTGCTGTTGCAGTTTAGTTTAATTATTTCATCCTGGATATCAGTTTAATGGCAAGTGAAATAATAAACATATCAGCATAATATCTGATAAGTTATTGTTTTACCACTACCCCCCCCCAAATAACATCAGAATGAAAAGAAAAGAATCCAACTCACTTAATTTGCTAATTTAACATCTAAACAAATTCAATGCACAGTCCAATTCATTAGTTTGAGCAAGGACCACAGACATAACATGCCTAATTCCATTTTTATAAAATAAAATTGAGGCCGGGAGAGGGAATGTAACTATGCTATGTCATGCGGCTATGATGGGTTAGAATTGGTGGTGGAATCTGTGTCTCCTGGGGCTAAGGTCAAGGCTCTTCTTAGCAGCCTAAGTCCTGCAATATGCAGTTCTGCATAGCAGGGAGTGAACAGAAAGATGGAGGACACATGTTCCCTCTGAGAAGGGATTCTAGGAACTCACCATTATCACTACTGTTTGAAGGTCATCAAAATCCCCTCTGTAGAAGAGCCCTGGTCAGCCTCTGAAACTGTCTGTTATGTAAAGGACTAATGAAGTCCCCAGGATCCAGTCAAAATGAAAACTTTTCAAAAAATATTGAATAGCCATACAACTCCCCACTCCTGTAAGAGTAACTTTATAAAAAGCCACCAGATGGGTTTAAATTCCTAGCATCTTTCTTTGTGTTTGCCTATGTTTTGAAGCTTGATTCATTCCTATTTCTGCCTTCCGGGTACTTTCAAAGGTAAGTCTGTACTCACTTAACTTCCAAATTAATTTATGGTCAACTCCTCCCAGGGTAGAAAGGGGAAGAAGGAAATGAATGGTTTTAATGCTGATTGCATTTTTAAGAGGCAGGACTCAATCTCCCAAGATTGAGTTGCTCTGTTGGTTTAGAAGTATTTTCTTTTCCTTAGCTTCAAATTCTGACTTGTCTCTTTTCTTTTTCTCATTCTCTATGCTCTCACTCTTGCCTTTGATCATGGGCTTAGAAATTTGCTATTTCCACATGAGAAACCACAGAGGGCTGAGATCTTTACTGCCTTCCAGAGAGAAAAAGGAAATCTCACGTGGGACCAATCCAAGGATCTGATGGCCTCAACTCCTACTAGTTACTCTTGCCAGAAAGGTACTTTTGCTATCTGGCTTTCTATATCACACCTTTTTTTTTTTTTTTTTTTTTTTAGCTCCAAGAACCTTCTTGTTAGAGACTTCACTCTCTCTCTCTCTCTCTCTGTCTCTCTCTCCACATTATTCTAATATTTTATGTAAAAGCCTTATGTTGATTAAAGGTAGACTAGAGGCCAGGTGCATGAAAATTCATGCACTGGAGGGGGGTTCCTCAGCCTGGCTTGCCCCTTCTCACAGTCTGAGAGCCCTCAGGGTGGAAGGTGACCCAGCAATCAAGGAAAGGTGATACCCCTTTACACCTCTGCTGCTGCCACTGCTGGCAGTGCAAGCCTCAGCCAGCCCTGGTTACCTGAGACTCAAGCGGCCCTGGATGGCTGGGCAGCCACCATCTGAGGCTTGCCTGTGCTCAGGCTGGCCCTGGGCATCTGGGGGGCCGAGGGACCTAGGACTCTGGAGGCAGTCACCTTGGCAGGGCTGTGGGGACTGGGAGCCGTCATCTTGTGGTTGTGGGTGCTGCCATTTTTGAAGGTGTGGCAGTCAATTAGAATATTCCCTCCTTATTGGCAATGGGCACTGCCATCTATGAAGGTATGGCAGTCAATTAGCATATTCCCTTCTTATTGACTGTAGGCGATATCATCTTTGAGAGAGGGGCAGCAATTAGAATATTCCCTCCTTATTGGCTCTGGGCTATAATCTTTGAGAGAGGGGCAGTCAATTAGCACATTCCCTCCTTATTAGCTGTGGGTGTCATCATCTTTGTGATGGTGTGAGGGTCAATTAGCATATTCCCTCTTATTAGATAGGATAACTGATCACAGAAAGGGATTACAGAGGTCATGTGTCCAACTCTCTAAAAGACTTGAGAGATATCACTTCCAATTCCATTCTGACAGTGGTCATGTAGATAAGAAAGGGAAGCAATCAGAGTAAGGCTTTCCATACTATCTACCTTATTTCCTCCCAGGATCCTCCAGTGAGTTCCATTGCCTATAGAATACATTCTAAGCCTTAGAGACGGCACTCACAGGTAAGAACAAAGCCTGGCAAAAATTGACACTGGAGCCTGACTGGTGTCACTCAGTGGTTGAACATCAACCCATGAAGCAGGAGATCATTGTTTAATTCCTGGTCAGATCAAATGCCTAGGTTTTGGGCTCGATCCCCAGTAGCGGGTATGTAGAAGGTAGTGGAACAATGATTCTCCTCCATCATTAATGTTTTTATCTCTCTCTCTCCCCGCCTTCTTCTCTCTGAAATGAATAAAAACATTTTTCTTTTAAATTTACACTGGGTAAATATTGTTCAAATAAATAATGAGGCAGGTCTCTGGCTGACCCCTCTGTCCTAGCTCTTTTAAAGTAGTGACAAATCCCCTTCCTTCTATTTACACCCTCTACTGTAGTCAAACACATTGCCTGCCTTCTCCACTGCCCTGTACTCCACTCCTCCATGCCCTCATTCAAGATCTTTTCCTACTGACATGGTCAGTGCCATTTCTGTTAGTTGAATACACTCCTTGGTGAAGTCTCCCTCCTTCCTTCTCCAATCTACCAATCTTTATCCTCTTGGATTTTCCTCTTTGTTCCCTGAGGAACTCAGCTCTATCATCTGAGTATATTATTAATCTCTCTCACTAGATTCTGAACTCCTTGAGGCCAAGATTTATTCTATGCCTCTTTGGATTCTCCATAGCACCTAAAAGTGAGCAGGACATACAGCCAGCATCAGAACAGGCCATCTGGCTTAAATTCACTCTCAGATTACCTTCTCTTTGAAGCTGATAGAAAAGGAATGATGTGGCCTCACTCTTTTCTCCTCCATCAAAAACTGAGTTAGGACTTATTTCCACTCTCACCTCTGACCTCAATCTATACAAGTCTATTCTGAAAAACCACACCTGCAGATTATGCAGTAAGCAAAGGTGGCCACTGGAGCTATGTAATATAGCGGTATATGCACGCCTGTCCAGGTCTTCACAGGACTCTGGAAATTTACAGGAATGTATAGCTGTGCTGTTGCTGAGCCGGCTGGAAACCTGTTTTGCTTGAGGCTTCTTCTCTCAGCGGGTACATTGGGGTATTGTGAGTGCTGCCAACTGGGACAGGAGGACAGCAGTCCATGCCCAGGTTTTATTTATCCCAGTGCAGCAGGGCTCCACAGGCTTTTTGATCCTTAATCATGAACCTGGGGGCCCTTTAGTTCTCTCAAGCAGTCAAGGCAAGAATGCTGTATGATTCCAATGGCAATAACCAGTCACAATTTACGAACTCCCAGAATCTGGACCATCAGAGCTAGAGGTAACCTTAAAAATCACCCTGTCTCATTCTTCATTTCACAGATAAAAAACTGGATCAAAGTTGCCTTGCTTTTACTTATTTTTATTTTGTTTAAGTATATTTTTATTAATTTCAGAGACAAAGAGAGAGGAAGAGAGAGTGCGAGAGAGAAACAGCAATGATGAGAGAATCACCAATCAGCTACCTCCTGCACACAACCTACTGGGGATTGAGCTGCAAACCCAGGCATGTGCCCTGACTAGGAATTGGGCCATGACTCTTGGTTCCTGGGTCAATGCTCAGCTGCTGAGCCACACCCAGCTGGGCTGGATTGCCTTGCTTTTAAAATGAGGTGGGTAGACTGCATTCATTCATTTAGTAACCCACCCATCCTTTCATCCAGTGATCTATCAACTAATTCATTTGCTAACAGTAGATTCCCAGCCTGTGCTTGACTCTGGATATAGAAACATGAATAAGACATGGTCCCTGCTTGCCACACACACACAAACGTACACATCAATCTGATGTATTGTAATGCAAGTGTGAACAAAGCATGTTATGAGTACCTAGAATATAGTAACTAATCCACTCTGTTTGGAAGAGTGAGAGAAAGCTTTAAGAAGAGGTGACAGTCACACAAAACTTTAAAGGAAGGGAAAGAACTCAATGAACAAAGAGGGAGTGAGGGGATCAAAGAGTGAGGGTGGCCTCAGGAGAATGTGTGACATTCCATGAGAGCAGTGAGCCTCCAGCAGACTCTGGAGAAGGCTGGATGGGGAGAAGTGTGGAACATGTACTATGACTAGGATGATGGTGGTGTGAAAGCTTGTAGATATCTCAAGTGCTTGAGTTCTATCTTGGGGCAACAGGAGCTTTAAGAAGATTTCCAAGTAGAGTAGTTCATGTCAAATTTACATTTTCTTAAGCCTTCTTTAGCCACAGTAAGAAGAGAGACTGCTGCTGAGGGGGGCTGATGCAATAGTTCCACAATAATAAAGGCAGCCAGTGAGTTGTCAAACATATAAATCAGATCATGTTGAATCCTTGCTTATCACCCTCCATCCTTGTCCCCACTTGTTTACTCTTCATCACAAATTCTTGTTGTTTTTATAATAGTACTCATTACTGTATTAAATCACCTTATTTATTTATTTGCCTATGCTCATCTGTCTCCAATCCTAAATTAATGAGTGCACCATTAGAGCAGGAGCTATGTATGTCTTACACACACCATTGTACCTCCAGGCTCAGTACAGCACCTGAGACATAACAGGTGCCCACAAAGAGTTTCCAGAATGATTGATGAGACCTTGACCTCGGGAAGTGATAATGAGGATGGAGAGGAAATGGCCTTTAAAGGTAGAAAAACAGAACCTCTCTTCCAAGGTTCATTATGTACTTAATGAGTGGATGGTAACTGGTCTTCAGAGGATGAGGTTATACTCTTAACTGACTGAATTTATTACCCACATCTGAGAATTTTTATGACACTCAACCCTGTCTTTTCTCTTGCCTTCTTTATTCTGAATGTTTCCACAAATTACTCATCTCCAGAATGTAAATTTCCCGGCTCCTCTAGTTTGTGCTTCTATCTTCTAGCTCCAGCTTTGCCACCAACTGGTTGTGGGGCCAACAGGTCACTTTTTTCAAAGCCTCAATTTCCTTCACTGTAAAATGAGCGTGTTAGACCTGGACCTAAAGATGCTTTCTAACTTACATGCTAGGAATCTCAAATTTCCCTAGCTAGGGCAAGAGTTCTCTGTTTTCATTTTTTTAAAAGCATACAAAAAATAATTTTACACAAAAAGTCCATAAAAACATTTTTTATGATTCTCTGTTGTCCCTTTCAATTTCTAGCCCTAAGTATTTTTAGAGCCATAATCAGAGCACATGTACAATTTTGTGTTCCCCTCTTATCCTTGAACATCATTTGTTATGTGCCTTTTATATTGCCACAAAGTCTTTCCATTTATCATTTTAATGACTACATAATTTTCCATGGAGTTAATATATCATAAATTATTTAACCATTCCCAAATTGTTGGGAATTTGGATTCTTTCCAGGTTTTGATATTTTTAAAGAGCTTTGAACATACAGAGTTTTGTTTTTCTTTTTTAGAGTTATTTTCCTTAGGGTAAATTTCTAGGAGTGGGATTATTAGATGAGTTTGATGGTTCTTGAAAAGTATTACCAAATGTCTCTTCAAACGGATTGTTTCAATTTGTATTCAATTTGCATTCCCTGCACTAGTGTGCCAATTTCACAGAGAACTTGCCAGTATGTTTTTAAAAATCATTATCCTTTTTTTCTCAAGTTCAGCTTGTATGGCATGAGGCTTCCTGGTTGTTGTTGTACTGAAATTATCCTCAGTCAGGCTACAGTTTGAATACAGCTCTCAACAAATAGAGGCACACAATAGCCAATATTATTATTATTATAGAAAGGAACTCTCAGGAGGACCTCTCACTCAATTTTTTTCTACTACTGTCTTCAGTTAAGCTTACTGTGTAGACACTTACTCTTCCCTTTAATGTTTCCTCCAATTAAACTGCCAACAAGCATCCCTTATTTCTAAGTGGCCAATGTTCTTTAGGCTTAGAAGCTGTGGGCCAAGTTTCCTCCCTTGTTCTCTGCTCCCTTCTATTTCTTTATCAAGAGAAGGTCCTCACTTGATTCCCATGACAATCTCCTTTCCCAAAGCTGCCACTTAGTTCATCTGAAGTCTTACTCCACATAATTCACTTCCCTTATTCCTCATCTTCCCCTAAATAGCCATTTGGTTATCTGAAAATAATGATCATATCCCTGGTGGGTATTTATGTCTCCAAGTGGGATATCTCATTTTTGATATTCCATTCAAGTTTTAAATTTCTCACTTTCCTCTGAGTTGCAGCCTGCAAAATTTTTCCTATAAGTGCTGAGCCTATTTATTGATTAAAACTTACTGAACATCTTCCAAGTGACAAGAGGAACATGAAGAGGAATAAGACCTTAATTCCTCCCCTCCATATGCACAAAGCCAAATGGGTCATAGAGGAGCACAAGCCTCCCAGGTTTTAACCTTAGAGAACTCTTAGGCCACAGCCTGGTGAGTTGGTCAGGTATGGCACCATCATGAAAAATCTGATGGTCCTTTGTATAACCAACCTTGCATGTGCTTCATCGGTAAAATGAGGACTGATAAGCCATATCACATTTGGTAGAAATGTCATAGCTTCTCAGAGCCTGAATCTCTGAAGCTTAGAATCTGGGAAGAGTTTTAAGAATTGAGCTGATCCAGGGCCATGACTATGATGGAAGTTAAAATACCTAGACATCTGCCTATGTGAGTCTGCTGGATATTCAGGTAGGTGATGGGAGTCTAAGGAAAGCCAGTTTCTTAAACAGGAAGAAAGGGAGCCTACTATTACCCAGCAGAGAGATGATTTGAGAAAATTCAGTGCTGTTCTGCCACTGTTGGGTGACCTGAGCTATCTTACTTAACTTCTTTGAAACTCAGTTTCTTCAGCTGTAGAAATAGGTAAGGCTGAACCATTTGATTTGTAATGTCCCTTCCAACTCTGATAATCTGTGATTTACAAAACAGCAGAACCTGATTTGTCCCTCTCAGTGACTTTCCTCATCCTCCCTCACCCACCCCAGAAAAACTCAGGGAACAAAAGGAGACCTCATGGGTCACTGGACAGATAGATGTTGGAGAGTCTGTTGGGATTCCATGACCTCTGCAGCTACTATGGTGATCATGCCAGTTGCAGCTAAGATTTGTTGCTTGCAGGATTTGTACCTCACTTAGCAAGCCGGGTGCTGTAGCTGCTGCCTCTTACTTCCTCTCATTAAGGCAAACTACCATCTTATTTTGTTTTGTTTTCCCCGCATGTTTTGAGTTTACTGCTTCCCAGTTCTTGTTATTAGAACAGACATAATTAATAACTCTTGGCACACAGAGCAGCCAGATTGGACAATCTGCCTTTTGCTTTCTCTAACTGTCTTCTGAGCAATCTGCGGATCTGAATTTATAACCTGGACCCCATACAATGGATTGTTTTGTAATCCCCAGAAAGAATCAGGAACTCACCACATTGCCAACTTGAAAAAATAAACTTCTCTTTGTAGTTCATAGTGGAGATTGTATCCAACCTCTTCCGTTAAAAACTGAATGTAACATGTGGTCTTATTCTTTCTTAAACCTCTCTTGGGAAGATGATTCTATAGACTTCTTTGGTCATCATTCCAGAAATTCCCATGCTGGGTCATAGGGAATGGGTTTTAATAAGGTCTGACTAATCCATTCAACTTTTGCGGCAGCCTAGACCCATTTCCTTAGCAGATATTAAAAACAAAGATTCACCATTCTCTTTTGAATTTTCTTGTAATTACAGAAAGTTGTTAAGGAACTTATGTGTGTCCTCTATTTTTACCTTAAGCAATCACAATTCCTTGGAATTTTCCACTTCAGCAAATCCATCCCAAAACATCAGGAGTTTCTATTCCTGTCATTTGAACTCTTGTTAATTTGTCCATGTTTGTTTAAATTGATAGAATCTAATTTGGACAAATGTGATCATGTAATAATAGTCAATAAGCTAATACTTTTTTTTCTTGGTATCGTATCTTGGGGAACACAAATTTGAATAAAATAAGATTTCTGCTCTCAAGTAGCTTATAGTTTATTACCATAGTAATAATATATAGGGATGACATTGTTGAGTTATAATAGTAGTCTAAACTTCCCTGCACTGGGGAGCTTGAGGAACTATTGATGGTTATATCCCATCCCCCAGAGATTTGGGATGTGTTCTTGGCTTTGGAATTTTAAAAGGTTCGCAGGTGATTCTAATGCATAAACTACTTGGGGACCCCTGGTATAATCAAAGAACTGGGAAACACAAAAAAAGGGGAAAAAAGACATTTTATTAGAGAAATTGAGAAAGTTTTCATGGGAGAGTTAATAGTTTAGTATGAAATTGTATTGAAGATTCAATTGAACAGTGAGAATTGTGCCACTGGCTTTGAGGGTATGCAGATTGGAATTTGAATCTTAGCCCTGTCTCTTAGTAGCTGTGTGCTGGGTGAATTACTTATCCCTTCTGAGGGACTGTCATGAGCAAGAACACAAGATCTAGAGGAATGTAGGACGCATAAAAGTAGTGGGAGGTAAGGAGAGAGTTGGGGGTGGGGAAGGAGTGTGTAGATTTCCCTGCTGTGAGAAGGTGGGGATTTGCAAAAGGGCAGGCTCAGAGGAGACAGAAAGTGGTGGATGAAGTAGATATCAGAGGATAGACTTTTTCTAATGCCCAAAATATCTCTCTTCTCCATCCAAATCTCTCACCCAAATCAAAGCCAGTTCAATTGAGTGTCTATTATGACCTAGAATACAAACCGAAAAGTTATGGCTAAAGAGCCAAGATACAATAATCTTCTGATCAACTGATTCTCATGAGCAGATTATATATAGTAGCCTCTTCATCAGCCGCTTCTTATGGTCTCTGTTACTCGAGCTTTTTGATATTCCAGATGAGAAAAAAAGAAATTATGTAAAAAATCCTATCAAATATATGGTGAAAGATTGACAGAATTGGAAATTGAGAATGAAGAAAAGAAGGCTGAAAATAAAATACCTTCACTTTGAATAAACCCAGACCTGCCCAAGTTAGCTTTAATTGTTTTTAATGGTTCCATTGTAAGGTTTGTTTAAATAACAAGTGGTTTTTACACTGAGAATGATAGTTCCCGAAATCCTGTCATGAGGCCCAAGACAGGACTGGAAGGAAATAAACCTACATTTTCAAATGAAGAACTAATTTTGTTAGAGTATACTAATGAATCTCAGTGAGAAGGAAACTGTAGACATTTTGCAAAATAAAATAAAGTCATCAAAAACAGAGCTAGAAAGAGCTTTTGAGTTCATCTTGTCCAACTTTCCGTGTGTACAGGGGAAGATGGAGGTCCAGAGTGATACAGTGGATTCTATAGGTTCACACAGACAAGTGACTGATAAGAAGAAAAGAGAAATCAGGTATTTTGCCTCCAAGAGGTAAATGTACCTTAAGAAAAAAAAAAGGTTTTTTTAGCTTTTCAAAAAGATTTTTTGTTTTGTTTTGTTTTGTTTTAGGGACAGATTATTTTACAACCACTGAACCTTAGCCCACACTTATATTATGGCCACAAGATTCTGAGTACATTTTGCAAATCAACCTGATTCTTGAGTCTAACCTACTCTATCACTACAACTTTCTTTTATCTGTTTTTCTTTTTTATTTATTGCATTAATTTTATTTTGATATATTAGAAGCATTAGTCCACACTATCTTAATTCCTTTGTGGGACAAGATAGAGCAAAAAGATGAGTATCTTCATTCCATTTGTACCATTTCTCACCATAGAAAAGAAATTGTGTTTATTGATATCCATTATGTGCTCACATACATTATTTTATTTTAATTCTCTCAAAATCACCATGAGGTAGTATCTTCATTTTATGTGGAGAGATTGAGTCCCATAGAATTGGTTAAATCCAGGTCTGACTACTTCAATGCTCATGTTCCTTTGCCTATATTGGGTAAGTCTCTGAATATATTTATTGCCCTGGAGCAGGAAAATTGCCCAAGGTCCATTGAATGGCCTAAATGCACTCTGTTCCCATAATGCTTTGCTGCCTTATTCTTTAGAAGTGCCTAATTATTTCAGCAAAACTTCAAGTCTTACTCAAACAACTGGCTTCCAAAGAATTGGACATTTTCCCTGTTTTGAATGTTGAGGAAAGAAACCAAACCAGCTATTATTCGTTTTTACTTTACAAGAACAAAAATAATCATATTAAGATGTCAAAAATAAATTTTAAAAGCACAAATGTGGAAGAAAGGCACCTCCTGTCTGGGAGAATCCAAAGAGATGTAAATAGACTCATGTGTATGCTTTGTGTGAAATGTAGTGGCTACAATTCAAATTAAGATGTTAACAGGACATTTATAAAAATAAGCTGGGGATAAACATGGATTGTGAAATAAGTACCCAAAGTCATTTAAGTGAGAAGCACACTCTGTGGTTGAGAATATGCAGCACTGTTCCTACCATCAGTGCTGACCCTGTAGAGACTGGTCTCCCTTTAGCTACTACATTTATTGAGCAGATCGCAGTAGCTTCTCTGCTCCCAACCCTGTACCAGATGTTACAAAAGAGCAAGGGCACTAGTTTTTGCCTTTAGGGAGCACCAGTATGGTTTGTGAATATGACTTTGATTTTAGTGAGCAAAGCTTATGCCCAAGAGACTACTGGAGCTTATTTTACCAGTCAGACTAAGTTTCTAGGATGAATAAAGTGACACTGTGAATTTGGACTACAGTAAATTCTCACTTATGGAGCTTGAGAGATCTCAGACACATTAATCTAAACTTTCATTTTATATAGAAAGTTTCCAGGGAAGCTTAGGGAGAGGAGGTGCTGGTCCAGGGCAATACAGTTAATTTATGGTAATAATCTTGACTATTTGTTTTATATCTGATCCTGTGCTACATACTTTACATATTCAATTTCTTAAGTAATCTATGACAATGCTGTGATCTAGTTATTAATTCCATTTAGAGATGAGAAAACTAAGGCATTGAGTTGGAGGTTGTTTGCCTGAGATCACACAGTAAGTGCTGTAGAGGTAGATTTGAATGCTAGTACATCTCCCTGCAAAGTCTATCCCTTTAACCTTTGAACAAAGCTGGGACTGGTGTCCACAGCCCTATTTACTTTGTTGTGATGCTTCCTTTAGCATATAGAATATTTGAGTATATTCAATGATTCATTTGATATGTATTTTTCTGAGGGCCCACTATGAGCAGGTCTTGGGCTAGACCCTGGGGATATAAAAATGTAATAAGTGCAGGCTCTTAACCTTCTGGAACTTAAAGTATAATGGAGTGACTGACATTAGAAAAAGAAAATTACAGTGGTGAGTGTTATTATGGAGATATAAACAAGTGCTGTGGGAGCTCAGGCATAGCAAATATCCCTGAAAGGAATAAGGGACCTCATGGAGATGGTGAAATATGAGTTGGGTCATGAAATATGACTAAGGTTTCCAATCAGAGAAGGGAAGCAGTACATTCCAGGAAAAGGAAATAGCATGTGCAAAAGCCGTGGAAGACATTGGTTTGGGGTAAGACGTTTAGGATGACCATGTGGGTTGAAGAGGCTGGAAAAAAAAAAAAAAAGCTTGGGATCAGATTGTGAAGGGTGTGCTTTTATCAAGGAATTTTGTCTCAGTTCTATAGGCAATGGATCATTAACAGGATTCCTAAGCAAAAGGCAGTCTTGGTAAGATTGCTTTTTAAGCAGATAACCCAAGGAGACATGAAGGACAGAGAACAAATGTATCAGTCGTTCTGCTGAAAATGAATGAGAACTTGAGCCAAGGTATTGTGAATGGTGAGGCATGGTGTATGAGAGGTATTTGTTTCTAAAGTAAAGCTCCTAAGATTTTATAACTGGCATGTGGAGGGAGATGGAAGTGTTAGAAAATGACTGGCGATTTTTGCTTTAGAGATGTGGATGTGAATGCTATTAACCAGGGTTGAACACAAAGGAAATGGAGCAGGTTTAGTAAAGCTAGGATAACAGGTAGGGGAAATAAATTCTCTTTTGAGCATGTTGTTTAAAGCTGCAAAAACACACCACTGGAGATATGAGGTCTGAAAGCAAATGTGATTGGGAGAAGAGCAGGGCCTGAAGATGGAGATTCAGGAGACTTCAAGATATTAATGATATTTAAAACTCTAGAAACAAGTATATCCTGAAGGTAGGTATAGATGAAGATACAAGGTCAGACCTGAGCATATACTATGGGCCCTTTTCTAATCCAGAGCCCCTTATACAGACAAGGCCCTCAGAGCAGTTTTCACTGAGGTCATCCTTGAGTGGAACATGGACAAATAGTTCATTGCATACTTACTGCAAAGTCTCTATTAATGTACAAAAATTTCAGAGTTTTCTAAAAGTACTAACCCATTTGCCATTTATTGAGAGCATAGTGCCTGCAGTGCATGGAGCGATAAGTCAGACACAGTCTTTGTCTTCAGGAGTTTCTGTCTAATACCTGGGGCAGCTTACCAGAAAATTAAATAGCAAATGTGAAAGTGCTTAGGAGGATGCTTGATTTAATAGGTAAGAAGGTATTTTCATTTAAAAATTATATACATAAGTATTGAAGAGAAGGTATAAAGGTGGTTGTAAGGAAGAGGATATTCCCAGATTTAGTTAGAGGCAAAAGGAAGGCTTCTTAGAAGAGGTGGAGTATAGACATAAAGCATGGGTAGGACTTGAGCAGGCAGAGGTGGCAGCTGTTGAAGATGGGCCACATTGCATTTTATTTATTTATTTTTAAAATCTTTATTTTTCAGTTTATTAATTACATTGTTCCCCCCTTTTCCCCCCTATAGCTCCCCTCTACCCAGTACCCATCCCACCCTCAGCCCTCACCTCCCCCCCACTATTCTCTTCCATAGGTGCATGATTTTTGTCCAGTCTCTTGCTGCAATTCCCACACCCCTTTTCTTCCCAAGAATTGTCAGTCCATTCCCTCTCTATGTCTATGATTCTGTTATATTCACCAGTTTATCCTGTTCATCAGATTATTAACTCACTTGATTTTTAGATTCATTTGTTGATAGATGTGTATTTGTTGATCACAATTTATATTTTTACTTTTTTATTCTTCCTCTTCTTAAAGAATATCTTTCAGCATTTCATATAATATTGGTTTGGTGGTGATGAACTCCTTTCGCTTTTTCTTATCTGTGAAGCACTTTATCTGATCTTCAATTCTGAATGATAGCTTTGCTGGATAGAGTAATCTTGGTTGTAGATTCTTGCTATTCATCACTTTGAATATTTCTTGCCACTCCCGTCTGGCCTGCATTGTTTCTGTTGAGAAATCCATTGACTGTATGGGTGCTCCCTTATAGGTAACTAACTGTTTTTCTCTTGCTGCTTTTAATATTCTTTCTTTATCTTTTGCTCTTGGAATTTTAATTATGATGTGTCTTGGTGTGTTCCTCTTTAGATTCCTATATTTTGGGGTTCTGTGCACTTCTTGGGTTTTTAAGTCAATTTCTTTCACCAGATGGGGGAAGTTTTCGGTCACTATTTCTTCAAGTAGGTTTTCATTATCTTGCTCTCTCTTTTTTTCTGGCACCCCAATAATTCTGATGTTGGTATGCTTGAGGTTGTCCCAGAGGCCCCTTACACTATCTTCAATTTTTTTGGTTCTTTTGGCTTCTTGCTTTTCCAGCTGAGTGGATTTTTCTTCTTTGTATTTCAAATCCTTGACTTGGTTCTTGCGGTTGTCTGGACTGCTTTTAGGTTTTTGTATAATATTTTTTGTTTCAGTCAGTGTATGCTTAATTTCTAGTTGCTCCTTTTTCATTTCCTTGTAGGTCTTGTTCATTTCCTTGTAATTCTTATTAAGTTCACCGGCCTTTTCTAGGAGCCTATTGAAAAACCTTATTTCTGTGGTTTTGAACTCTATGTCTAGTGGTCTTTTTTCCTCCTTTTCTATCACACCTGATTTCTTTCCATGTCTCTGCATGGTGGCTGTTTTCCTGAGTCGGTAGATTAGCTTTGTGTGGTAGATGTCCTCTAAGGGACAGTGGCTCAGCCTCCCCAGTTACCTGAGGTGGATACTCTTACTGCAATCCTTTATGGGTTGTACAGTATTTTTGAAGTTAAGTCAAGCTTGTTGTTGTTAGCTCCAGAAGGGTTTGACCTCCAGGCCAATTGGCTATGAAGAGAAACTGTGTTCAGGTTGGATGGGCAAAGTCTCCGAGCTCAGCAGGCAGCGTCAGCATCAGCTACTCCCTATGTGGTGCACGGGTCTGTGTGCTGGGTGGTAATGGCTGCAGGCACCTCCAAGAAAAAGCCGCCGCTGGTCTCCACCTGTTGTCAGACAACTCTGCCTTTTCCCAAATGAGTCTGCACATCCAAAGTCTTGCCCAGGGTTGTAAAATAAAGCAGTCTGGTGGTATCCTGAACAAGGGAGCAAATCTCTGTGTTGTCACACACTTCTGTCCCCAAGTTTATGCGCAAACTGCTGTTTCAAGCTATGTGTACTCTCCTCAAACTCGGAGACCTCAGCCGCGTCCGGGTTTTAGCTTGCCTTTCCCGGACCCTGGACCTTGTGTGGAACTGAGGGATCAGTGCAGTGGGACGTCTCTGCCCTCCCCATTGGAGAAAACCAGCCGGGTTTGCTGCTACCCGCCCCTCACCACTCGCTCCCGCAAGGCTCTGAACCTCTCTCTGCGTGTATCTTCAAGGCTGCGCACCACTGCTCTTCTGAGTCACAGAGTCCTATCTTTACTTTTATCTGTGGAATTTTCACTCAGCCAGCTTTCCGGTGATTCTGGATCATGTTTATTTTGTTGTTAAGCTGTAGTTTTGAAATTGTTGTCTGGGGCAGCAAAATAGGTGTTTACTTATGCTGCCATCTTGGTTCCTCAATCTGGGCCACATTTTAGATGGAGAGAATTTACCTGATAAGCAATTGTGTTTACAAGCAGAACCAACTATTAAGGGCAGTTCAGTGCCTCATGTCCTATATCAAGAACTGAGATTCATGTTAAACATTGGATTCCCAGGGCTGAGTGACTAAAAGCAGGGCTAGATCCCAAGCAGGGTCAGAGGACTCTGGGCACCTCTTCTCCCCTCCCCCCGTCCTTACTCATTATGGTACCAAACTGTTTTAGCGCTTCATTTCACTTGCTCAAACCAAGATGATTTGAATACACCTGCCCAGTGAGGGTGGCCGTTGTGAGGGGCAGGGAGCGCTTCCTAATTGTGGTCCTGTGGCCTAAGCCCCACGTGAAGGTTCTTGGCGGTCTCACTCAAATGAAGTGGGGGCCGGCTGACTGCTCAGCCATACTTGGAGGATGCCTTGCTCATTCATTCTCAGTAGTCATCTGGTCTGTTTTAAAAGTTGTAGATTTCAGAAAGTTAGTGCTTCTCTTTTTAAAAGGTGAGGGAAGAGGGAGGTGTGCTGAAGTGGAGTGCCACCTGCCCCTCTCCCATCCCTAAGAATTACCTCCAACCACTCCTCTCCACTAAATTAGATGCATTTGAAATGCAGAGCAAATGACCTCATGCAAAAGAAGACAGGAGAAAAAAAAAACATTAAGAGCTATAAAATATCATCATGCACGTGGATGGGTTAGTGAATTTCTTGGAACTCCTACTTCATGGAGCAAAGGGCTGCCATTTTGATCCAAGGGCAAAGGAACTCGGTCTCTCCATTCAGGACTTTGTTCCTGCCAACCACACCTGCAGGGTGATCAAGAAACCACAGAACCCTAAGATGTGTTATAATGACACTGCCCCCAGAGACTATGAGACAGTTGGGATCAGTGTTTTAAATACAACAAATAGAGGTGTGGACCAGTTTGAATTCTCTTGGTCTCAGGGCAGCAAATGAAGAAGATGGTGATGATGAATGTCATCAATAACTTCTTGTAGTAGTGAGTCATACTGCTACAAAGCACTTTCACCTTTATTGACTCATTTTCTCTAAAAAACACACTGGTGATCCCAGTCACCTTCAGAGTATCCCCAAAAGATAAACTACCACCTCTAGTAAAATGGACTCAAGTGTAGATTCATTATTTAGAGCTGCACGTGGTGGAACTTTTGGGGATTTGCATGTGGTCTTGCCCTTACCAGCTGGGTAACCTTGGACAAATCATTTCAAACCTCCTAGACTTAGCTTCTTCATATATAAAATGTGTTAATAATAACTGTCTCAGAGGGTTATTGTACAGATTTCAATGGGTTCATGTAAATAAAAAAGAACATTATAAATTCTAAAGCATTATGCAAATATTAATTACCACCTATACAAGGGTAAGCTATTTGCAAAAATGAATGTAAATATAGCTTTGAGATGGGGCTATGATGTGCCTGACAGAGCACTTTGCTTGGAATCAGAAGATAGAAGTTCTATTTTGGCTCTTACAGGTCAAGTGGTAGCGAGTTTGGCTTTCAGATAGGCAAACACAGCCAGGCAAGTGATGCATCAAAAAACGGCTGCCATCATCCACCTGTCATCTTGTCACCTGTATTAGCTGAGCAAAGGCCCCAAACAAAGGTACCCATGTCCAAATTTCAGAACCTGCAAATATCTTGCCTTACATGGTAAAGGTACCTTGTCGATGTGATTAACTTAAGGGTCTTGAGACAGAAAAATTATCCTGGATTATCTGGATGAGCCCAATGTAATCACAGAGGTCTTTATAATAGAGATGTGGAAGTGTCAGGGTCAGAGTGATGGCTATGTGACGATGGAAATAGATATTGGAGTGATGCTCTTTGAAGATAGGTGAAGTGACCACAATTCAAAGAACACAAGAGTAGCCTTTAGAAGCTGAAAAAGGTAAGGAAACAAATTCTCCTTTAGAACCTCCAGAATGAACTCTTCCTGTTGACACCTTGACTTTAAAGCCCAGAAAAACTAAGTTTTAAATTTCTACCTTCCAGAACTGTAAGAGAATAGTTTTGTGTTGTTTAAAACCATCTATTTTGTGATAATTTGTTCCAGCAGCAATAGGAAAATCATAATTCACCTCTACTTTAAGATTCCCAGCCCTTAATCAATTGGTTTCCTGTTTTTTCTTCCAACCTATACCCAACTTCTGAGTAGGCTAGTGGACTGTGTTCAAGTCTCCCTCCACCACTTCCTTTCTTCAGTAAGCCAGCCTGCAGGTCACCCATTACAGGGATTTATAATGAATCAGTTAATTGGTTCCATGCCTCAAGTTCACTGGAGGTCTTCTTGAGGCACATTGGCTCAGGAAATGCAACTTAAATTTGAGCAAGTCACTGAAAACCCTAAACAGTCTCTATTTTCTTATATGTCATTTGGGAAAAAAATTATTTCCATGTCTACCTCGAAGGGTGGTTGGAGAGCTTGAGAGAAATGATAGCAATGAAAGCTCTTTGCCACCTATAAAATGCTCCAGTGTGAACTGTTATCATCAGTATCATTATTTTAGAAACAGAATTTCCAAATCAATCTCTTCTTTACTCAACATATATGTTTTGGTGAGTGACAAACACTTTGATTCTAGACAAAGGAAAAAGTATTTGTAAGGAGAATATCTAGTTGAACATTGGATTTTGAACATCTGGATTATCCATGAAGATGGATTTCTCACTTTCAATACAGACATAAAAATATTTTTTTAAAAATCCAGATGTTGTGAGGACATTAAGTAATCAGCCAATAATATTACCCATTTGGAGGTGGTAAAGGGGAAGGGGGCAAATTTCATTTGCCTTTCTCTTTGTAGAACTAAAAATAGAAATGACAGGGTCATCTGAAAACAGGAGCTTTTAAGACATCTTTTGGCCACAAGGCTGTCAAAAGCAGAAGAGCTCTGCATTACTGCAAACCCTTGCTGGTTGTGTCTTGCCACTGAAAAATGGAAATCCCCAATAATATGGGTTCTTTCTCAAATATTAAAACCACAATTTACCTAAAACTCACCCTTCACACTTAGAATGGTTTATGCAACATAACCTCGCTAACCTTCTATAACTTCATTAGGTTCAGAAAGTATCAAGGAACTGTCTGGTAAGTTTGATCAGAAGAGCAGAGAATATTAGAATGCAAGGGAAAGAAGTCAATGTAAGGTAAATAACATTTATCAAACATTTACTTGAAGATGTAAGACTATACTTTTCCATACTTATTCTCTAATTTATTTCCATTTTAAAGATGTGGAAGCTGGGGATTAGAAAGATTAAGTGACTTTCCAGAACATCACAGTAGAACATAGTAGAGGTGCCTTTCCACACCACTCCTTGTTCAATCCTTTACAAATGAAGAAAAGTGAGAAGATTCAATTGCCCCAAAGTCACATATTTACTTAGTGCCCCTGTGACTTCTAAAATTCACTGAATAATTGGTCTGGATTCTCCCATTTGAAACAACCTCAAAGCTCTCAAAGTCTTTGCAAACCCAAGGGAATTGAAACACTCCAGGGTGTTTCTCCATGGCTCTCAAATTTTGTATTTAACAGGTATATTACCTGGGGTTCTGAGTATATTGAGGCCCATGGCTTTCCCATGGGAGGTTGAAGTCTATTCCTAAACTCTCTGCCAGGTTCTGCTCCCATGATGACCAGTACCCAATTGGCAGTGGTAAGCAGAGCTTTTGCAAAATTTCCACCCATGCCCAATGCAAAAGGTAAAACAAATATTGTTTTTGAAGCCACAATACTAGAGGTGAAGACCCAACTTGATTATTATCTCATTTTGCACTTGTGGGCCACTTAGGAGTAGGACTAGATATCCCCAAAGGTCTGGATTTCTCACTTTCAGGAGATCAGTATAATGGGGTTGGTTAAAATCTTTAACCTAGGAGGTTAGTAAAGGAAAGTTCTAAGTCACAGTGGATTCAAAATAATCCAGCACCTCTTCCTGAGAGGGTTACCTCGTGTTCCTTTGAGAGCGATAATACAAGGATGTAAGAGTCTGCATCTCTAACAAATTGGGGAGCTAAAGATAGAGAGGCAGTAGGAGAAATGGAGCACCCTCTTGTGAAATTAAAGATGGGCTATAAATGCAGAGAAAAATAAAGCAGATTAACCCAAATATTTCATAGGATTGTACAGACCACGGCCAGGTTCCAAAAAGCTGACCTGGACTTTGTTTCTAAGTGGATAAGGTGCTCCATGGGCCTGCCTAAGTTACCTAAGCTCTCTGGGTATCAGTTTTCTCAACCGGACAAAAGTAATCTTTGCAGCTGCCTCACAAAGTTGTTGTAAAGATGAAAATGAGACAGCACATGTAAACGTTTTCAGGAAAATGTGAATTGTTGTACAATGATCTCCAGAGACTTTACAAATTGTTTTATTGGGTGATCATTTTAATTCTCCCTTTCCTGTGGTAGGAAATCAGATCTTAGAAGTTATGATCTTCCTAAGAACATCCATGTTATAGGTGACAGAGCCAGGATATATACTATTAATAACAGCAAAAGAAAAGAACACAATTGAGTGTTTTCACCGATACTAGAGATTCCCCGCATGTGTCTGTGCTGTTTTAACCAGATTGACAGCAGAGTGGGAAAGGGGCATGTTTTAGTTGCTATTGCTAGAAACAAAACACCCACAAACTTGGTGGTTTTAACTGTGGGTCAGGAGTTTGAGAGGGGTTAAACTGGAAATTTCTGGCTCAGGGGCTTCTTGTGTGGTTGCAAACAGTGGTTGGAGTTGGAAGAGTAGGGAGTGGGTACTGGAGTAGTTGGAAGCCAGCCAAGAGTCTCTGAGGACCCTCGAGTGGACCACTTTGGACTTCCTCAGAGCATGGCAGCCTAAGGGTCAGTGGACTGCTTACTTGACAGCTCAGGGCTCCATGTTAACAAGGAGAGACCTATGACCCTTTGTAATGTATCTTCAGAAATCACGAAGTCTCATTTGCACTGCATTGAAATGATTACAAGGGAGTCACACCTCCACTCACATTCAAAAGGAAACCTAGACCCCACTTTCCCATGGGAGGAGTGGTGAGTTTCTAGAAGAGCATGTGATATGGGAAGAGACTATTGCAGTCATCCTCAAAATATGCAGTCTTCCCAGGCAGAAAATCTGCCATATTATCTAAAGGAAGATCAAGGGTCTCAAACCCTGAAAAGAGGAGATAGTTATTTCCATACCAAGGATGTTAGTTATGAAACACAGACTTTAATTGACAGATGTCCCCTGGGGAAAAAAAAAAAAGCCTGAAAAAAATACCAGCACCATCCAATCTTTTAATAAAGGAGTGGCCTAAACTGGCCTTGGTATGGGGGGCACATTAGGGAAACATCCAAAATTATCATCTAGAAGATTGATCAGTTTGCTGAAAAGCTAACAGAAAAAAAAATGTTTGTAAATGCAAGCAGAAAGAGAGCCATCTTGTCTGAAAACCTTCACAAGCTCAGGTTTAGTTATCTTGGAAAGTCCCTATCCTCCCTTGACTTAGCTGAAAGTTGGCAGATTCTGAATAGAAATGAAAGATCCATTCCTACTCAATAATCTCTCAATAAACCTATTTTTAAAAAGGAATATTAATTTATCAGGTTGCACTTTATTTTTTGATATTTATTGATTTTTAACTGACATGTACCTTATGCAAACATATTTTCTGAGGCAAACAAACATGAGGAGAGTGCCAAAAGGCAAGAACCACACATTTAACAAAAAGAGACTGAATGGGGTGGGAAAGGGTTATCGAGTGTGGCTTGGGAATAGAACCCAGGATCCAGGTTTCTGGCTTGTAGGGTTGAAGGTACTATGTGAGAAATCATGCTTAAATGCCGCTATGTATATTACCTGGTTTAAACCTTGCTCCAAGTATATGGTTACTGGTGAGAGGCTACCTTGGGTCTTTTCAGGAAGTAAAAGAAAAGATGTATGTGAAGAACTTGGCATGTGATGGGCATTCAGAAAAGTACACTATTGTGTTTTATTATAATTTAATATTAACATTAAAATACAGGTAATGACTTCTTGTTTACAAATCACTTTGATACTTTCATATCATTTAATTATCATAATAAATTTACACAATGTAATTATGGCTCCACCCTCTAACTCCCCCCCCCCCCCAAAAAAAACACTTATATATTAGAAGGTTGAGTTATTTACTTAGTCTTTTAAACAATAAATTGCAGATTTGGGATTTGAAACTAGATTACCAGTCCAAAGCTACCCTTTTCCACCCTACCATGTTGTTTCTTTATTAAATTGCCAAGTGACCTTGTGCAAGCATTCCACGTCCTGTCCCTATCTGGCCTCTGATTTCTACATCTGCAACATGAGAGGAATTAAATCATGCCCAAGGTCCCATCCAGGTCCCAGTGTCTCTGATTAAAAGCGTATGTTCAGGAATAATGGGGTCTGCTTGCTGCTGAGCTCCATGTACATATTGGAGGCCAGGCTCAGAGGGGGCTGGAGCCTGGAGCTGCGCCTAAATCTCAGGCCTAGCTTGGCATTCATCATGGTATCTGACTGCCAAAAGGACAGAATTCTCTAGAGGACCTGAGTTCTATCTGGCCAGCTTCAGATGGCCTTAAGTTATCCTCTGACCTCGAACTTCTGATTATCTGAAGCTTATTTTTTTTAAAGGCTTGGAAATGACCGTTATATCTCTCTGGAGACCCACTTCTTTTCTTACTTTCATTATGTGCCTCCAACAACAGGGAATGGGAACTGGGAGACAGGCAATCCTTATGTAATTTTTGCCCCTGCTGCTGCTTTTCTAGTGACCCTGGGCAAGTCCTATCAAAAGGAGAGTGATCAATAAGGGCTCTCTTGTCCCTAGGCTTTGTAAAGTCACATGGCTTCCTCTTGAGAAAGAAATGGAAGATCTAGGTTCTGTGTGTTTTTAAGATAAGAAATGTATTGGATTTCCTAATAACAATGTCTGATATTCAGAGCTGGTCCACTTCAATTGCCCTTTTAAAAACAGCTCCCTACTATGTGGAAAAGGAAATAAGTGAGAAAAATACTTTCTGTATCTGGCCCCAAGAGAAGCTGTAAATCTGAAAGGTAATGTGAGGTTTAAATCATAATTCTTTTTTGTTCTGCATACCTCCTTCCCCATTTTAGCTGGAATTTGAAGTGACTTGAAAGTCACTGAGAAAGTAAGTCTCCAAGCTCTGCTGGAGGGAGTTTTTGTGCATGTTGGTGCATTGTTGCTTCTCCTAGGTCAAGTGCCTTGTTCAGTTCTCACTCATCATCTGCCTTCATTCTGCAGACTGAGACTTAGACAGAAGACCCACCTGCCCAAGAGAAAGGCTTTCACACTCAGGGCATGTTGTGCTGGGGCTATGCAGAAGCACAGGCCAAGAGGCAACCTCTCCTCTAGCCTCTCTACCTCCAGAGTTAAGGAGTTTGGTTTAGTTTCATTTTGCCAGAGAGAGGGAAGGAAGAGCTGATTTGATCCTTGCCCAATGCACTACCAGAGCAGAAACTCTCAGTCCTTTTTCCAGTAGTCCCCTTCATGCTGCCAGCAGTCCCAGAGGATAATGAAAAAGGCAATTGAGACAGAATTGGGACAGCAATTGCACAATTTACCACAAGGTCACAGGGCTGCTTAGAAGGGGTGATTCTACCCATGTGGGGCAATAGATAAAATGCTGGAGGGCTCTGATCACCACTGTGCCACCAACACGATGTGTGACTTTAGGTAAGTTTTTGAACCTCTCTTTAAGCCTCCTTTATCACAAATGGGATGCTTTGTAGAATAAAAAAGTATTAGATTTGAAAAGTACCTTTGATATCATCTAATCAAACCTGTTTATTTTATACACTTGGAAACTGAACACTAGAGAGTAACTTATCTAATGTGACATGGCAGGTAAATACCAGGGCCATTTCTAGAAGACAAGATCCTTTCTTCCTCTTCTAGATGACCTCAAGGTTGTCCCCAGCTTCAGGAGTCTATCATTCTAAAATTATAGTCCCCAGCAGCTCTGGCTGCTATCTTTGGGTCTAGTCTTGTATTGGTCACTGTCTGCTTCTTTTAGGACTCTTGATGACACATTGTGCCTGCTACTTTACTCATTATTGAGTTCTTCAAATTCATGTAAAGCCAGGCAAATGATATGCTCAGCAAAAATTCTGGCAGGCCTGTTGTAATGCTTGTATTAGTCTGGGCTTATTTCAGGCAAACCTTCAGACAAGGTATTGGGCAAGGGTATGGTCACCTTGGCAATTTTCACTTAAATGTAGAACAAGACATTGTAGTAATCACCAAGAGAACCAATATTCTAGGTCAACTTAGCCCCTGAATCACTTTATGACCATGGACATGCTTCATCTCCTTGTCAAGCCTCAGTTTCCCCATATTTAAAAAAAGTTGATTGAACTTGATAATCCCTAAGGTACCTTTCAGCTCTGACATTTTATAGAATATTGCCCAATCTTTTTATTGCTTACGGAATTTTGCTTAGGAACTAGGAAGATAATTTTTGCCACAGGAAATCTGGGAATGCTTGCAGGCCTTAGGATTATATAACAAATATTAGAAAATAAACATAAGAATATTATGTTGTTCTGTGCTTTTGGCTCATATTTTCAGTTTTATATCAAATTTTCATAGCCTAACCACATTTTAATTTTCATGTTCAGAGAGACAAAAGGGGAGATAGAAATAACATTGCTATAAAAATTAACCATGTCCTATCACAATATTACTGCACTTGATTATGTTTGGTGGGGACATGATCAGATCTTCAGCTTCATAGACATATATTCTGCCTTTAGAGTGCATGCCCACCAGGGAGTTCAAATGTGAATATAAATACAAATACAAAATATGGTATGTTAAAGCCAATAGAAAATACCTTAGAGGGGTGAGAGATCATAAACTATATTTGAGGGCATTAGGAATGTCTTTATGTAGGATTTTGCATTTAAGGTTGGTTTGGGGAAAGAAATGATGATGAGAGTCAAAAGGAGGCCAATCAGAAGAAATGTTATGAACAAAGGAAAAACCATGAAGTTTGATAACTAGTGAATAGGTAGTGTATTTGGCAAGAGTACAAGCTATGAAATAGTGGGAAATAAACCTAGTTATATTTAAATGTTACTCTGGCTAATACATTAATTCTTTAAAAAAATTTATCTTCATTATTGAAAGTATTATAGATACCCCTTTTTTTTCTCCATCAACCACCTCTACCCTGCACTCACTTCCCCCTCCCAGGCCTTCACCAAACGATTGTCTGTGTCTATGGATTATGCATATATACATATAAGTTCTTTAGTTCATATTTTCTTGTGTTCCCTCTCCCCTTCCCTCTGAGATTCTTCAATCTGTTTCATGTTTCTATGTCTCTGGATCTATTTTGTTCATCAGTTTATTGTGTTAATTGTATTTCATATATGAGTGAGATTATGCGTAATTTGTTTTTCTCTGACTGGCTTATTACATTAATTCTTTAAGGATAAAAATTCTTTGTGCAGTTCATCTTTGTAGCTCTATCAAAAGTGACACATAATCATCTATCCAAACTTGATTAATGAAAAAAATAAATTATATTATGTGGCATTTTTTCTCCAAACCATCAATAAACTGTGTAGATATGACTATGTCTTAGAATCTGAAAAGTCAAATTGAATGTGAGACTTATTCTGTTGACTGTCATCAAGTGCCATCGCTTGGTCCTGTAAATGTAAGTAGGTGATTTCTCCTGGGGAAGGAAGGTCATAATTATCAACTTCCAACAATTAAAATGTGTCTATAGGACATATACAAAATGCTAAATTTTGCAACTCAGTTGCAAAAATAAAGCCATCAACCATGGCCCTCTGCAACGGCCTATGGAGGTGTTTCTAGGGAAAATAGAGCAAATGAGATCCTAGAAAACTCGTGAGTTATAATAAATGAAATCTCCTAAGAAAATGCATTAATAAATATTCACTGAGTGTTTGTCAGTTAGTAATGTAGTATCCAGACTTCATCAGAAAGTATTTTTAAAAATCTGGACTTTTCTATATCTTGACTAAAGTAGTCAATAACAAGATTACAATTGTGATAACATTGTACCGAATTAAATATACTCACCTATGGGAGATATAACTAAGGGGAATTGTATCAATGTTAATATCTTGGTTGTGACATTATACTATAGTTTTTAAAAGATGTTATCATTGGGTGAAATTGAGTAAAGGGCACATAGGATCTCTCTGTATTATTTCTTATTCCTGCATGTGAATCTATAAATATCTCAGTAACTTCTTCATTTATAAAAATGGGGCTCAGATAGGTTCAATGGTGAATTCCACAACATATTTAAAGAATAGATTGTATCAATTCTCTACAATCTCTTACAGAAGATTAAAGCAGAGGGATATTTCTTAGCTCACTTTATGAGGCCAGCATCACCTAAATACCAAAACTAGACAAAGAAAAGGCAAACTATGACTAATAATAACTTTAATGAACATAGATGCAAAGAACCTCAAAAAATATTTGGAAATCAGCTTCAACAATGTATAAAAAGAATGATATACCATAACCAAGTGGTATTTATTTCAGGTGCAAGATTTGTTCAATATTAAAAAATCAATTAATGTAATTCAACATAATAAAAGTCTAAATCCAACACCCATTCATGATCAAAACTCTCAGCAATCTAGGAATAGAGGGGAGCTTCCTTAACTTGATAAATAATGTCTACAAAAATCTGCAGTTAGCATCATACTTTTTGAAGAGAAACACAAAGTTTTACCACTAAGATTAGGAACAAATCCTAACATTAATCAGAAAAAATATGTGCATCTCTATGTTTATAGAAGCACAATTTACAATAGCTAAGATTTGGAAACAGCCTCAGTGTCCATCAGCAGATGAGTGGATAAAAAAGTTGTGGCACATTTACAATGGAATACTAGAGTAGTGGTTAAAAAGAAGGAACTCTTACTATTTGCAATAGCATAGATGGATCTGGAGAGTATTATGCTAAGTGAAATAAAGCAGTCAGAAAAAGATAAGTATCAAATGATCTTACTCACATGTGGAATCTGATGAACAATATAACCTGATGAACAAAAATAGATTCAGAGGTATAGAACCATAGAACAGGCTGAGGAATTTCAGAGGGAAGATGGGGTTGGAGATGGGTGGGAAGAGATTAACCAAGAAACTTATATGCATACTAGAGGCCCAGTGCCCACTGGGGTCCCTTGGCCTGGCTTACCAGGGACAGTGCAGAGTGGAGAGGGTCATCAGAATAAAAACACAAACACAAATGGGAGGTAATATTGAGAGAGAACCAAGAGCATGGCATAGGTAAATACTTGCTGCCTCTCACAACCACATCAAAATTACAACTAAAAGACAAAACAGCTATCATCCAGAACCACAGGAAAACTGGCTGAGTGGGAGTTCTACAAGTAGGAGGAAAGAAAAAAGCACATTGAAACTGGTAGGAGGTGTGGAGGTGCAGAGGTACTGAGGTGTGTGCAAAACGATCTGGCAACTTGGTAGGCTGTTGTTTTTTTGTTTTTGTTTTTTTCAATTTGGAGGGAGATACAAGCTCCTGATTGCTTTGAACTCCAGTTCCAGATGAGTCTCTAGGGACCTAGACTCATATGGGGAGAAATTGGACTGTCTGGCCCCAGGCTGGAACACAAGGGCAGCTCTCTCTCAGAGGTGTTCACATTGATCATTGTTCCTGTGTGGGGGTGCGGGACACAGAGATGCAGAGAAGGCTGACTGGCAGCCGTTGCTGTTTGCTCCACCCTGGTGATTCCTTGAGACCCCACTCCACCCAATTAACAACTCCACCCATGCTGTGCATAGAGGCTTTTGCATATGGATTGCCTATCCTTTGGCAGCCTAACCTAACAAACTGCAGCTGGGTCAGAGAATTCAAAACCTTCCAAAAGGCCCAAGGCTCTTGGTGGCAGTAGCCTGCCTTGCTTCACAGCTGGGCCTCATCTGGGCACTTCCAAACCTGAAGCAAACAGGAAGAATCTGCAGATCTCACTGGAGCTCCTGCTGGGTGGCCTCAGGCAGTGGCTGACTTTGCACCTCCTTGGAGATGCAAGAGTCAGTGTATCCAGTAGTCAGTGTGAGATGATACCAGATTACAACTCTTCACATTCATAAGCAACACACTGAAGGGCCAGACTCAATGAGCACCACAGCCCCCCTGAAGTAAGTCCTAAGGATATCTTCAGCACAGCAGTTCTTCCATTGTAGACACAGCTGGCCCTGACAGCCAATTGGCCTGGAGGTCAATTCCTCCCATTGATACCAAAAGCAAGCAAGGTGTAACTGTAACAAGACTGTGCACCCAGCCCACAAAGGGGTGCACCAAGAGTGACCATCTCAGACGATTGGGGAGGCTGAGCCACTGGGCCCCATAGGCCACTTACCACACACGGCTACTCTATCAACACAGGGAAGAAGCTAAAACACAGAGACAAAGAAACAGGTCACAAATAAAAGAAATGGAGGAAAGCAAACTACATTTATAAGGTTACTAAAGAATCTTCTAGAAACATCTGAGGAATTTAGTGAGACCTTCAAGGATCTTAGTGAGAATGCCAAAAAATAAAAATGGAAATAATGGAAAAGTCCTGTCAGAAATTAAGCATACACTGATTGAAATAAAGAATAATATACAGAAATTCAACAGTAGACTAGAGAATCCCAAGAATCAAGTCAAAGATTTGAAATACGAGAAAGCAAAAAACACTTAACCAGAAGAGCAAAAAGAAAAAGAATCCAAAAATATAAAGATAATGTAAGGAGCCTCTGAGACAACTTTAAGGTACTAACATCCAAATTATAAGGGTCCCAGAAGAAGAGAGAGCGCAAGATTTTGAAAACCCATTTGAAGAAATAATGACAGAAAACTTTCCCTAACTGGTGAAAGAAATAGACTTATAAGTCCAGCAAGCACAAAGAAGCCCAAACAAGAGGAATCCAAAAAGGATCACACCAAGACACATCATAGTTAAAATGCCAAGGGCAAAAAACAAAGAGAGAATCTTAAAAGCAGCAAGAGAAAAACATTTAGTTACCTACAAGGGAGTACCCATACAATTAATTGTCAACTGATTTCTCAACAGAAACTATGCAGGCCAGACGGGAGTGGCAAGAAATATTCAAAGTGATGAATATCAAGAACCTACAACCAAGATTACCCTATCTAGCAAAGCTATCATTTAGAATTGAAGGTAAAATAAAGAGCTTCATAGATAAGAAAAAGTTCATCACCACCAAACCAGTATTATATGAAATGCTGAAGGGTATTTTCTAAGAAGAGGAAGAGGAAGAGGAAGAAAAAGGTAAAGATAAAAAATTATGAACAACAAATTGACAAGTGAACCTAAAAATGATGATTGGGTGATCAAGTGAATAAAAAATATGATGAACAGAATAAACTGAGGAATATAATAGAATTAGGGGCATAGAAAGGGAGTGGACTGACAATTCTTGGGAAGAAGGGGGTGTGGAGGGTGCAGGAAGAGATTGAACAAAAATTTTATACCTATGGATAAGTCAGTGGCGGGGGGGGGGGGGGAGGCGGGGGGGAAGGGCAGGGGGTGGGGTGGGAACTGGGATGAGGGGAGCTATGGGGGGAAAAAGAAGAACATTTGTAATAGTCTGAACAATGAAGATTTATTTAAAAAAAAAGAAAGGGGACATCTGTAATACTTTTGACAATAACGATAAATTTTTAAAAAGAACAAATGGGGGGAAATGGCTATAAATTTATTTTAAATTAAAAAGCTATTCCATTTTTATGTGTTTAAAACAAAATTTTTTAAAATATTAGGAATAAGCCAAGGAAGTACTTTCTTACCACTGCTTTTCAATATCATACTGGTAGTCTTTGGTAATGCAGTAAAACATAAGAATAAATAAAATGTATGCAGATTGGGAAGAAAGACATAAAACTATTTTGTTCTCAGTTGACATTATTGTCTATGTAGAAATTCTGAAAGAATCATTAACAATAATAAAAAAGTCTTAGAACTAATAAGTAATTATAAGAAAGTTGCAGAATACAAGATTAACTGACAACTCAATCACTTCTCTATATGCCAGTAATGAACAAGTAAAATTTGAAGTTAAAAACACTATTATTTACATTAGCATTCCAAAACAAATATGAAATGCTTAGACATAAACCTAAAAAATATGTACAAGATCTATATGAACAAAACTCTGATATAATATATTTAAACAGATATTCCATGTTTATGGGCAGTAAGACCCAATATTATCAAGATGCTAAATATTCCCAATTTGATCTACAGATTCCATATAATACCAATCAAATTTTCAGCAAGTTATTTTGTGGATATTGATAAACCAATTCTAACATTTACTAGTATATGGAGGAGTAAAAGGCTCAGAATATCCAACTCATATTAAAGGAGAAGGACTGATACTACCTAACTTTAAGACTTACTCTAAAACTATGGTAATTGAGATAATGTGGTATTGGTAAAAGAATAGACACAGAGATCAGTAGAAGAGAATAGAGAGCCCAGAAATAGATTCTCAAAAATATAGTCAGTTGAGCTTTTGCAAAGTAGCAAAGGCAATACAATAGAGCAAAGATAGTCTTTTCAACAAATGGTGCTGGGACAAATGAACATTTATATGCAAAAATAATAAATATAGATACAAACTTTATACATTTCATAAATATTAACTCAAAATGAACCATAGGCCTACATGTAAAGTGTAAAACTATAAAACTCTAAGAAAATAATATAGGAGAAAATTTAATGACTTTCAGATACAACAAAAAATGATCAACCAAAGACATGATCAGTGAAAAACATATATGAAGTTGGACTTCATTTATATTAAAAACATCTGCTCTGTGAAAGATAGTGTCAAGAGAATGAGAATATAAGTTACAGACTGAAAGAAAATATTCACAAAAGACTTATCTTTGATAAAGCATTGCTATCCAAAATATACCAAAACAACCCTCAAAGACAAAACAACAAACTAATAAATTAAAAAATGGGCAAAAGAACTGAACAAACCCCTTGTCAAAGAAGATATACAAAATGGCAAGTAAGTATATGAAAAAAATGTTTCACATTATATGTCATCAAGGAATTGAAAGATAAAACAACAATAAACTCCCATTACATACCCTAATAGAATGGCTGAAATTCAAAACACTGACAGCAAATGCTGATGAGGATGTACAACAAGCATGTCAAACTCTCTGCCACGGGTCGCATGTGGCCCACACAGATATTTTTTGCGGCCCAGCCAATATAAGATCTATGTAAGAAATATTTTAATAAAAATTGTGTAACTTAATTTTTACAATATTCTGTTAATAATTGTTCACATAATTGTTAATAACAAATTATAATGTTCACTAATGACTGATTATAATAATCGTCTTACATTCATTTCCCTTCGCACTTTATATACAGGTGCACCATTTCTCTCCACTAATACTAGCAGCGAATATTTTAGCAGCCGATTGCCACATCATTAGTCTTGGACTGATTTGTTTGGTGTGCAGAACAGGAAATATTTCTCTTTCTGAGAACAAGAAAAATAGGTTTATTTATATTACACTTATTAATTTGTGCAGTTATTCACTGTCTGGTAAATTAATGTTCAAGAAAAAATATTAATTTTTATTAAAATGTTCTATTATTTTATGTCAATAATTATTCATTTATTTCAGACCTTTGTATTCAGCATGTCTCTATTGAAATTAAACTATGTTTCTATGAAAATCGAAGCTTTGTTTTTTTTACAGTTTATATAAACTTAAACCTTGTTTATTTGGTCCATGTTAGTCTTTGAGTTTGACATGCTTGATGAGTGAAAAGAATTCTCATTCTTTATTGGTGGAAATGTAAAATGACACAGCCTCTTTGGAAGGTGATTTGGCAGTTTTTTTTTATAATCCACTAGATCTAATATCCAAAAGTGGATATTAGAATCTCGTATAACTATACTCCAATAACAACAACAACACCACCAACAATAACAACAACAAAAACAAAGAAAGAAAGAAATCAACGTTGGTATAGTCCATAGAATTTGTTAATATTTCCCCAATTTTTACTTACACTTATTTGTGTGTTTGTATATGTATGCAACTTTTTTTACATATATAGATTTATACAACTACCAAGAACTTCTATTTTTATATTTTAAATCTAAAAAAAGAAAGAATCCTCTCTTTCCAACTGGCGCTGAGATATGGGTATCTCTAAGGACAACAGGCACAAGGAGATGTGTCACAGGATTGGTCACAAGAGAAAGCCCTACCACAAGAAGCGAAAATATGATCTGGGAAGCCCTGCTGCCAACACTAAGATTGGACCCCACCGCATACACACAATCTGAGTATGTGGAGGCAACAAGAAGTGCCGAGCCTTGAGGCTGGACATAGGTAACTTCTGGGGCTGAGTGTTGTCCGCGCAAAACAAGGATTATTGATGTTGTCTACAATGCATCCAACAGCGAACTGGTCCACACTAAGACCCTAGTAAAGAACTGCATCATGCTTGTTGGCAGCACACTGTACTGACAGTGGTATGAGTCCCACTATGCACTGCCCCTGAGCTGCAAGAAGAAGGCCAAGCTGACTCCTGAAGAGGAAGAGATTTTGAACAAAAAAACGATCAAATAAAATTCAGAAGAAATATAAAGAAAGGAAAAGGAATGCCAAAATCAGCAGTTTTCACAAGGAGCAGTTCCAGCAGGGCGAGTTTCTTGCATGTATGCTTCAAGACCAGGCCATTGTGGCCCAGCAAACGGCTATGTGCTGGAAGGCAAGGAGTAGAGTTCTATTTGAGGAAAATCAAGGCCCAGAAAGGCAAATAAATCCTTTCCCTCTATCTTAGCTCATGTAATAAAGGTGTTTATTCTAGAAAAATGTAAAGTAAAATAAAGAAAGAAAATGTTACCAATGTTTAATAAGTGGATGGCACTGCTACCCACATTGGTGTCTATATATCCATGAGACAATTACATCCTTGTTACATACCTGAGATGTCCTGAAGAGAGGAAAGGAGAGCTGAATGACTAAGCAATCACATTCACTCTTTCTTAGAACGTCAGCATATTGTGACATCCTTATGTTTACATGAGCCCCATCAAGTGCATCTATGGAATATATTATTCAGTTTCAATAAAATAACCTTTTCAAAGTGAACCTAAATGAATTAAAATGATTTTTGCCTTAAAAGATTTTGACAAGCAGTAGTTTGAAGAAAATACCTATTTTGAAAGCACAATCAAACAAGGAAATGGAAGAACTTACCCTTGTACTCCCAGCAAAAACAAACAAACAAAAAAACTCTTTCCTAGTGACATTTCAAGGAACATGCAGTAAGTAAACAACTAACCTGAGCAGATGGAAGGTCAACAAAAAATAATTTAAATGATCAAAAATATATATTTTAAAATGGATTTTAAAATATCTTTTCATTTCTTGATCACATGTGCATGTATAGTGTGTCATTAGATTTACATTGTGTCAATGATGGAATGAGTCATCATGATTTGGAAGACATCTTGAACATGATGGCTAACCTTTATAAAACTTTTAACGATGTTCAAAATCACATGACACACAAGACAAAACAAAATACCATTAGAGAAACACTTATTATTCCTCCTACAATGTAGCAGCAAACTAAAGTGCAATCCTTTGCTCACTTATTCTCTGTGACACCTTAGATATAACATGTCTCCCCACAGAGGTCTGTTGGGGAACCAAGGACAGAAAAGATGTGAAGGTGCTCTGTAAATGCTAAAGCTCTGTGCTAATAATACATTATGAGGATTAAATTATTTTACCATAAAATTTCAGAAGAAAATTAACTGTACAGAAATGTTATGATTTAATAGGCAACATTTGAATCTCAGATGAGAACTTTTTTTGGTAGACTGCTTGGAGAAATAATTTTTTGAAGCTGAAATGTATATTCAAAAGTAGAAACATGATGGAGAGTTTCCAGACCTGGATTTCAGTGCTAACTTGCTACCGCTGTGACCTTGGGCCAGATACTTAATCTCCCCAAGCACCTATTTCCTCATTTGTAAAGGCAACTAATAAATAACCCATCTCATAAACTCATTGTGATAATTGAGGGAGAGACTATATATAAAGAACTTGGCACAGTACCTGGCACATTACAGGGTCTCAAACCTGATCCTTCTTCCCTCACTTTTAAGCTGCTCTTGAAAAAAACACATTCTTGCAGAAAGCCTCTTTGTTCCTGGTATGTTTATTTCTTGTTCTCCTAGCTCTACATTATTTTTCTTAGAGAACTCTATTAAATACCTGAACCTCTTCAGAAAACTCCCAACATTTAACAGTTTTCTGCTTATAGTAGATATTTAATAAGAGCTTATTGGATGAGTGGTTGAAGTTAATGATCTCTAGCAGGGAGCAAATTTGAGGCCTCGGGCCAAGGAGCTTTGATCTAAGGATTTCAGACACTGGCTGCCACTGAAAGATCATTAGAGTACCCTCCTCTCCTGAGCCTTTAGTGTAAGAATTCCTTTGATGTGTACAGAGCCCTACAGTTTCCAAAGCACTTTCACGTGTATCATCCTATTTGATCCACACAACAAACTTTTCCATTACTGAAGCAGGTATTCCTAAAGAGAAGCCTGAGGTGCAAATAGCAAGTTCTATTTGGCCAGCAGAGGACATAATACTGGTACCACTTACCATTTTCTGAGCCTATGCTTTGTACTAGGCACTTTATATAAATTATTTTATTCAGTCCTCAGAAAAATCTTTGACTCCATTCTTATTGCTGCTTTGAAAACAACCCCAAAACTTAGAGGCATAAAATAGTTTTTAGCATGAACATGGATTCTATGGGTTAGAGAGTCAGAAAGACCACAAAAGAGACAGCTTGTGTCTGCTCCATGATGTCTGGGACCTTGGCTGGAAGATGCAAAAGCAGAGGGGCTCAACAGGTGGGGACTGAAAGCATCTGGAGGCACTGCCAGTCACATATCTGGCAGTGGTTACAATCCGTCTATTGGCATGGGAAGACCTATATGTGGCATGTATATGTGGCCTGGGCTTCCTCATGGTGGCCTCATGTATTTGAATTTCTTATATGGAGACTCAGTGCTTCAAAATCAATTGTTCCATAAAAATAAAAGTAGAAGTTAGGTCACCTTTTGTGACCTAGATCTGAAGTCATATTGTATTTTTTTCTTGCTGCACTCTATTCATTTAGCAAGTCACCAGTCCACTCATATTCCAAGGAAGGGGCACAAATCCACTTATTGAGGGAAGAGAGCTCAAGTGGGAGGGCAGATGTTTCTGTGACCATCTTTGAAAAATACAAAGTATTTAGGAAGGAAATCAAAACTCTGTAAGAATGAGAGGCCTATCCAAAGTCCCATAGCTCATACCCATCTCATCCAGAAGTTAGGATTTCAAAATCTAAGGTAAACATTGATCACAGTCATAACTGCCTTGAAAGTCCTTTAATTTGTTGGTTAAGTACAGTATATGTGGTTTGGCATAAGCAACAGATTCTGGTGTATCATCTCAAGTTCACTGGAGTGCATCCACTAACTTAATGAAATTATGGGTAGAATCATGCACCATTCAAATTGTTCTCTCATTTTTCTTTTTTAAAAAAAATATATTTTATTGATTTTTTGCAGAGAGGAAGGAAGAGGGATAGAAAGTTAGACACATCGATTAGCTGCCTCCTGCACTCCTCCTACTGGGGATGTGCCCGCAACCAAGGTACATGCCCTTGACCGAAATCAAACCTGGGACCTTTTACTCTGAAGACCAATGCTCTATCCACTGAGCCAAACTGATTTCAGCTCATTTTTCAGTATTAACATCTAAAACCCCATAGTTTTGATGTATTTTAAAGGGTATATCCAGGACTGATTCAAGTCAGTCTGACTTTAAAGCTCAAGCTCTTCCACAGTACTGCCCTAGAAACCACCTCTGGAGATGGGAAAAGAGAGCAGTTCCTGACTCACCTAGGCTGGCCCTACTCACACAGAATCAGGACTGTTGCAAACTGGATGTGATTTGCAGGCTGTTGCTGACTTTACCTGTCTAAGCCATTCTGTGTTAAAGCTGCAGTTATTCCTGAGCATCTGGATAGTCACACTCTCCCTGCCCACTGATCTCTCCCTCCAGGCCTTCAGAATATAGGAAGGATGGGAACTAAGATTTGGTAATGAGTGAAATGTCAACAGATAAGGATATAAAGGCACTGCAGATAGACGGAACAGCAGGAGTAGATGGTGGTGGGGGCGGGGCGGGGGGGGGGAGGTAGCGGGTGAGACTGCAGGAAGTATTAAGGGATTAGAGAATATGTGGAGCTGTTTTGCCAGGGAAAGATCACTGAGGTCTTATAATACCCAGGCACAGACTTAATTCTAAAGATAATGAACTAAGGAAAGTAATCTGATCAACTTTGCAATTTAGCGGTAACATTCTGGAGGCAGTATGGAGAATAGCAGGGAAAAGTGCAGCTTAGGTAAGGAGGCTGGTGAGGAAACTACTGCTGTCTTGGTATCTGAGCATGGAAATTTAGGGTCTTTGCGCATGATCTTTACAACTGGTTTGGTACCAGTTTTGCTGTTGTTAATCCTCACCCAAGGATATTTTCCCATTGATTTTCAGAGAGAGTGGAAAGGAGGGGGAGAGACAGAAAGAGAAACATCAATGTGAGAAAGATATATCATCGGTTGGTTGCTTTCCACAGGCACCTGAACAGGGCCAAGGATCGAGCCTACAACCAAGATAGGTGCCCTTGACCAAAATCAAACCTCAGACCCTTCAGTCCATAGGCGATGCTCTATCCACTGAGACAACTGGCTAGGGCTAATACCAATATTTAAGAAACTAGTAAGACCTCCAGGGCTAATGGAGCAAATGGCCATTAAAAACATCTTGTGCTCAGAGAAATCTCCACTTTTAGGGCCTCACTGCCTGAGATCTCCCATTTGAAATATTAGATCTCAGGGATTTAGTACCAGATAAATCATAATCCTTGTTTCATGTGTGGCAGTATTATATCAATATACTTAGTTGATCTAATATTAATAAGCATTCATGAGTGGCACTTCAATGTGAAAACAAGGACTCTGAGAGTAACATGGCCATATCTATGCCTGTGGTCTCCCTCCCTACACCCCTGACACCCCAACCCAAAGGAACCACCATCATGAATTTTGTATTCATTATTCCTTAGCTTTTCTTTTTAAATAGTTTTAGCTCATCTATATGTATTCATTAAAAGTATATTTTATTAACGTTCTTAATATCATAAAAAGAACATGCTGCACAAATAGCTTTGATATTTATACTTTTTAATTATATTATATTGTGAAGACTTGTTCATATTGTTTATTGTAGTTGTCGTTTACTTAATTTGAATATATCATAGCTAATTCAACTGCCCTATTAATTGGAATTTTGTTTCTTTGTTGATATGTATAGTAGTACTATAAACATTCTTATCTGCATTTTCTTTTTTTAAAATATATTTTTATTGATTTCAGAGAGGAAGGGATAGGGAGAGAGAAAGAAACATGAATGATTAGAGAGAATTGTTGATCAGTTGCCTCCTGCATGCCCCACACTGGGGATTGAGCCTGTAACCCAGGCATGTGCCCTTACGGGGAATCAAACCATGACCTCCTGGTTCATAGATCGACACTCAACCACAGAGCCACATGGGCCAGGCTGCATTTTCTGGCATACATTTATGGAGGTTTCTTTTAAACGTAATTATAGGAATAGACTTGCTGAGTTATAGAGTCCACGAAGTTTAATTTTACGAGATAATATCAAGCTGTTTTTTAAGAGGTTTTATAAACTTCTGTTCTAGCTATGACTAACCTCACCAAAAACTATGAAAGTTGGTCAAAGAAATCACATTATCTTAAAATAATGGTAATTTTGTTTCTTTCTTTTCAATTCTTAAGCCTCTAATTTCTTTCTCTTTTCTTATTGTATTATCAATATTTAGCTTATATAGTGAATTATGTTTATAGATTTTCTAATATTAAAATTATCCTCGGCTATCAGAGGACAGGCCAGTGTAATATATGATCATTTTGATGGACTACTGGATTTGGTTTACTAAAACTCTCTAAGATTTTTACATCTATAACAATAAGTGGCATAGTATGTAATTTTTTTCTTATAGCTCTTTGCTAGTTTTGTTATTAAGGTTATGATCTTCGTATTATCTGATAATGTTATGTTGAGACCAGCTTTATTTTGTTCCACTTGTCTAATTAATCATTTTTCATCCTTATATTTTCATCTTGTGCATGTATGTTGTTGCTTTAGAATGTGTCTAGACAATAGCAAATATATGGTTTTTATTTTTTAGTTGGTAAAGTTAGCTCACTTTTGTCTATAGTAATTATTCACATATTAAGACTTTCTTTTACTCTATTAGTTTATTATTTCAATTTGTCATATTGTTTCTTTGTTTTCTATTCCTCTGTTCATTATTTTATTTTAATTTTTCTTAATTTTATATAGTTTTTAGTCCTCACCCAAAGATATTTTTCCATTGATTTTTAGAGGGAGTGGAAGAGAAGGGGAAAGAAAGAGAGAAATATCAATGTGAGAGGAACACATCATCAATTGGTTGCCTCCTGCATGAGCCCCAACAAGGGCCCAGGCTGGGGAGAAGCCTGCAACGGAAGTATGTGCCTTTGATCTGAGGCAAATTTGAGACCTTTTGGTCTGCAGGCTGACGCTCTATCCATACTGAGTCAAACCAGCTAAGGCTTCCATTTATTATTTTAAAGTTGACTATATCTTTTCACATATAATACAAATACATTAATATTCTCTGATGTCCCCTGGCCTTCCTGTGATTCATCATAGACTTCTTGTTTTTTATGTATATTCTTTTGCTTTCTCTTTTCTTTGGTCTCAGTTATTTTTTACTACAACCACACTTTACAAAGATATGTTATCACCTTTACTTCACATATTTCTTCCATCATCCCTTAGATTTGTTTCTTATATATAAGCATATTATTAAAACATTTTTTATATATGGATCTTTGCATGGCAAACATTTTGAAAGTCTGGATATCTTAAGAGTATTTTAATATGTCTTTACATTTGAATGAAAGTTTAGCTGGATATGAAATTCTATATTTTCAAAATTTTGAAAATGCTTCTCTTTCTGTCCTGCATCCTTGAGTACTGCTAAAAAGTTTGATATCAATATTACTTGTATTTCTTTGTAAGTAATCTTTCTTTCTCTCTGCAAATTTTTAATATTTTACCTTATCTTTGATATTTTTAAATTTCAACATACTTTACATTTAGGAGTATTATTTCTCTTATCTTCCTTTTTTGCTGTCTATGATTCCTTTTAATCTGAAGTGTTCTATCTATCTTTCATTAATTCTAGAGGAATTACCTCCATTATTTCTTCAAAGATTTCCTTCTCTCCATTTCTATCTATCTTTTTTTTTTCTTTCTGGGACTACTTTTGCCTTTATACCTTAACTTTCATATTTTTTTATTTTTAAACTAACTTTCTGTTAGAATTCCTCAATCTGTTCCCACAGTTCATTGTGCATTCCTCAGGCAAATTCATTCAACTAATTACTATCTATTGTGTTTATTATCTCAACTATTAGTTTCATATTTAACATTTTTACTTAATTTCTTTTATGGTTTCTTGTTTTCATTTTTTAAAAATATATTTTATTGATTTTTTACAGAAAGGAAGAGAGAGGGATAGAAAGTCAGAAACATTGATGAGAGAGAAACATTGATCAGCTGCCTCTTGCACACCCCTTGCTGGGGATGTGCCCGCAGTCCCAGTACATGCCCTTGACCAGAATCGAATCTGGGACCTTTCAGTCCACAGGCTGACGTTCTATCCACTGAGCCAAACCAGCTTCGGCTTCTTGTTTTCATTTTATATGGCTATCTAGAAGCCTGGTGCACAAAATTTGTGCAAGGGGAGGAGGGTGTTCTTCAGCCCAGCCTGTACCCTCTTCAATCTGGGACCCCTCCAGGGATGTCCAACT